>CM053559.1:79222599-79282642 GCA_028646485.1 Cryptoprocta ferox
TTCCCGCCTGGGTAACAGCTGAGTGCGCACACACAAACACACAAATCACAGTCTGACTTTGGAGGATATGATACAGAAATCAATAGCAGACATGTTAAAAGTTTTAGGGGCCGGTTGGGATATTCTTGGAGAGAAGTTTGAAAGGCAGGAAGCTATACCAATCTAGTGTCTGGGAAACAGCTCAACTGAAGATGTAAACACAGAGTCATTTTATGGTAAAGCATTTGTAACGTGAAAAGACTGAGGATGAAGCCTGTGAGATAATCAACCTTTAATAAATCTACATCAACCTACACAGAGATGTCGGACCAAAGCAGGGATTTACAGGGAAACAGAACTGAGTATGTTTCTTTTGTCCATGGGTCCACCACCTGTGGCATTGTCGGTTTTCATAAATAAAGATTTACTGTACTGTGCCAAGCTGATCACTTTTTTTTTTTTGGAGAGAGAGAAAGAGTGCGTGTGCGCCCGTGTGAGCAGGAAAGGAGCAGAGGGAGAGAGAGACTCTTAAGCAGGCTCCACACCCAGCGCAAGGTCTGAGCCGGGGCTCGATCTCACAACCGAGGGATCATGAGCTGAGCCTAAATCAAGAGTCCTACGCTTTAATCAACTGAGCCACCCAGGCGCCCCCATTTACGGATTACTGATGGCTGCTTCTGTGCTGCAATGGCTGAGTCAGTAGCTGCAAAAACAAAAAAAAAACAGTAATAGTCCACAAAGTCAAAATTACTATTTGGCCCTTTATATAAGATCTGTTATTTGCCAACCCTTCCTTTAGTCAATAACTCTTGGGCAAAGTCCATCCCCACTTCCTACCTCAGTCTCTCCATTTGAGAAACAAAAAGTACATTATGTTTAACTGCAAAAAAGAACATAAAGGCTCATGAAGATGGTTAATATCAAAAGCCATTCATCACAATTTATGCTCTTAAAATATTTTGTGCAACACAACTGTGTTTTCAATTAAAGTCAAGGTTTTCAAGTATATAAAAATTTACAAAAGGTCACCTGAGGATACAGTATTTAAATTACAAGACAATTTACTGATTTACATGTGACTACAAAATAAAGGGAATCCCAATCTTAACCTTAAACCCGATTCAGACTGTTACACCACAGTCTACTCCAGAAAGCATTCACCGCTACAAGAACCTTTGAGAACAGAAGACATGGCCCATAGAGCAGATTAAATCACTGCCATCTCCACCACCACTGCCATCATTTTCTGATCACCTACCATGTCCAGATAACTATGCTGAGCACCTACCTAATGTCTGTTTGTCTCATTCAAGCCCTACAATGAGGGCACCCAGACACTTTACAGATGAGGAAACCAAGCCTTAGAAAAGAGCTTCATCTCATGTCACCTACTAGAGGGTGAACGGGAGAACCGATAACTGGTCCGGCCATAATCAGAATCAAGTCTTCCCCTCAGAGGCTCCATGCTCACCCTCACACTTTATAAATGTGTTCCTTGCACCAAAGGAGACACCATCTGCAAAGAGACAAATGGAACCTGGAAACAACGAGGAACACGTACGTATCTGCTTCTCTTCCTCCTTAGAACTCAGAGTAGGTCTTAGAACGGGCTTTGGTGTCACAGGCCTAAGAAGGTGAAACCTATCAACTGTCCCAAAGGGCTCTGGCCTCAGAGCCACAACCAGGCACAGCACTCACTGCCAGCAGACAAGGTCTTCTGGTTTCCACTCCCCCACCTCTAAAACAAATGCTTTCAACAACCCCCTCTATAAACTGAGAGCAGCCAGCACCAGAAATAAAAAGATCTCAGTAAATCAGATATTACAGTAATGTACTCTAAGAGGTAATACAATCCACTCAGTGGAAAGAACACAGGCTTTCACTTCAAACTGACCCAGGTTTGAATTCTGGTTTCAACACCAGCCTTATTTATGACAGTAACTTACCTTCTGCGAGTCGCCTCCCTTGGGAAAAGACCACCCTCCTTTCCACATGGTCGGCGAAAATAACAGTACTGTTATGCCGACGTTAGTGGGTTTAGAGTCAGGTCCGAGTTTATCCCCCAGACCTGCAACTTACTTGGCATGAGACTGGGGCCGAAGCCTCAAGTTTCTCATCTGTAAAACAGGAAAATGACAACAGGATCTACCTCGTGGGGGTATTCTGAGGCTTGAGTAAGCTATCTAAAGTTCTAAAAGCACAGTGCCTGGCACACAGTAAGTGCTCAAAGAGGCTTTTTATCAGTTTAAGTTATAGACCCAATGGCAACTCAACTTCACACCTTCCTAGAACTCATCTTTTAGGGGCAAGAGCATCTTTCCCTCAGGCTATGAAATTAACTTTTATAGCTTTAAAGGAGGGGTAGAAACACATTTCCAAAAAAAACCAGCGGCTTGGCTCCGTTTTGTTAAATGGCGGGAAGTTTTCTTCATCTCTTGCCTCAAACTTCAAAAAAAAAAAAAATACTACTGGTGTTTTCAGGCAGACAACGCCCTTAACCTCTAAACTGAACAAGATCATTTTCCCCTACATATGGTTTTCAGAGCACCAGGAAGAAACACTGGAAAGCCATCTGCTGAGAAGCAGAACTTGAACGTTTTGTAAAACGTGCCTGCCTGCACCTGTGGCCAAAGCACAAGCAAGCCGACTAAGCGACCTAGACCCCAGTGTGCCTGTCTTTCAAAAGATCCCCCGCCCCCAACATGGAGTCACCTTTGAGCCTCACCCCCCCCTCCCCAAAAGCCACAAAAATATTGAGTTCCAGAGTTTTCTTTCAATCATTAGTTCCGGATTTAGAAACAGATCAAAGGCAAAGCAAAGATGATCTATAATAAAAAAATTCCTTGTCCTTGGCCAGCCTCCTAAATCCATCCAGCTAAAATGTGCCTTTCACCCCAAGTTCAATCATTAATGACATGACAGAAGAAATTCAGAAATCCATCTGACTCTCAGAAGGCTTTCTCAGATGCACATTTTCGGTTTGTATTCCTACACCTGTTAATTTTTTCTTCAAATGACTTCAGCTTTTTTTTTGTATAGATAGATAATTTTACATTTATTTAGTCCAGAACCCTAATATTCTAAACACAAACTTTTAATGGGCATTATAACTCGCTTATAGAAGCCCTCTGCCATTAAACATATCCAATTCAAGGAATTTAAGAAAATTAGCAAAACGGTCTTCTGATACAGCACTGGTTTCATCTACCATAGAATTTAATATACTTAGTTTAATACAGACCTTAACAGATTTGCTTTAAATTTCTCAGTCATTTGCTATAAAATCATAATAAGTGATTAATGTTTTGTGCTTTCTTCTCACTTTCTAAAAAGCCACTTATCAGGCCACCTGGGTGGCTTAGTTGGTTGAGCGTCTGACTTTGGCTCAGGTCATGATTTCACAATTTGCGAGTTCGAACCCTGCATCGGGCTCATTGCTGTCAGCAGGGAGCCTACTTCGGATCCTCTGTCTCCCTCTCTCTCTCTGCCCCCTTCCCCACTGGCACTGTCTCTCTCAAAAATAAACATTAAAAAAGAATTTATGCTCAAGTTCTAACAGAATTAGAGAGAGAGAGAGACAGGGGAGAAAGAAAAAGAAAGAGAAAAAGAAAGAGGAAAAAGAAAAGGAAAAGGAAAAGAAAAGAGAGAGAAGGAAAGAAAAGAAAGAAAAGGAAAAAAAAAGAAAAGAGAAGGAAAGGAAGGAAAAAAGAAAAAAAGAAAAGAAAGAAAAAGAAAAAGGAAGGAAGGAAGGAAGGAAGGAAGGAAGAAAGGAAGGAAAGAAGGAAATCCCTACCAAAAGTCAAATTCGGAACAAGAACCATCCTCTCCCACACTATGCAACAGTCTAGGTCTAGATTTGCAAGCCTTACTTTTGTTTTGAAAGCTAAGGGGAAGGAAAGTAGCTTTTCTGTTTTAGCTTTCATTCCCCGGGAAATGGAAATAGATGCAAGGCTTCAAGGTTATGCGGTACACACACAGAACATCCTGTCCACTTGCCTAACACAGGGGTAGCATGCTCACAACTAATGGCCAAACCACCTGCAAAAGTCTCATTAGCTCAGTCCCACAAGTTGCCCACATATTCAAGATTATGCTGTTTCATTTTGTTTACTTTAGAACAGTCACCTTGTATCCAACTGATCCAGCCCACTTCTGCTGCCAATGTGTTAACATGTATTACATCTGCTAAAGGCAGGAAGTAAATACAACATTTCCAGCCCCTACCCTTCTAGAACAGACCCTTCTACCCCTACTCCTCCTGCACCTGCTAAACTGTGTGTTGTCTGTGTGTGTGTTGGAGGCTGACAGGATGACAGGAGATGATGAGGCTGAAAGAACCAACACTGTGGGGGTTTCTGAGAGGAAAGGTCACAGGCAGGAATATTGGGCAATACAAACTTGTCCAGTTCTTTTAATCCCAGGTATGGTGCTGCCTGAAATAAGTCCTTAACTAATAAAAAGACTTTTAGAGATATCATGGAGGGACGTGGGTATTTTTAAAGCGTCAAGCAGCTAGGAAAGACAACTACAACTTCTAACTTAGTAAGGTTTAGAAGAGTTTTTTTAAAAAAGCTAGCTGCATGATTTTCCTAAATTAAAAATAGTATCTATGCAGTACTCCATGTTGCCCCAGCATCTCAATGAACATACCTTTGAATACTCTCCTTAAAACAAATCCAAGTGTGGGATTCATTACCAAGAGCTAAAACCAAGCACACACATCAACAACCATTCCTGTTCTGTGCGGTACATTTAACATTTCTTCTCTGAAGGCACCAAAGAGTTTCAAAATCTTACAACTACCTCCAACTTGGTCTCTAAAACTGCTTCTATTTAAATTGGGTGCTGATAAGCCTCAATTTTCATGCCTTAAAGCAAGACAAATGCTCCCATTAAAAAGGACTGGCAGAGGGACACCTGGCTGACTCAGTCAGTAGAGTATGCAACTCTTGATCTCAGGGTCATGAGTTCAAGCCTCACATTGGATACGGAGCTTAAAAAAAAAAAAAAAGACTGGCAGCTCAGGAATGCCAAAAATGGCAAGAACCCCAAAGAGAGGGTGCATATCATCATCTACACACACACACACACACACACACACACACACAGTTGATTAACAAGAGCCACTCAAGTTCTCTACAGGAAGTTTACAACTGTATTCATACTTGCTGTGATGTATAGCAGGAGACACAAAGATCAAAAATATCCTCATGAAAGACGTCTAAAAACACAAATTCTTAAAATTACCAACCCTGTATAAACCTACACCTATTCCTATTTGATAGAAAGAAAATACCCATTAGACCATCTGCTGTCCCACTTAAAAGCAAGGAGGCATGGATGAGAGCAAATGTCTTCCGTGCTAGGCTACAATTATTTCTATTTTGGAGAGCAAATGACCAACTCCAGTTCAAAGGAAAAATATCAATTTCTGTTATCTACTTGTTTCAAAAGGGCAGTAATAAATAAGAGCCAAACTAATGAGTTTGAAACTGAAATTAAAACAAAAGCTTGACTGACCATAATCTTTACCAAAATCCATTTTCTAGACTTAAAAAAAAATCTCCTGTTGGGGGGACCTGGGTGACTTGATTGAGCATCAGACTTCAGCTCAGGTCATGATCTCACAGTTCATGAGTTTAATCCCTGCATCGGGCTCTCTGCTATCAGCACAAAGCCCACTTCGGATCTTCTGTCCCCCTCTTTCTCTGCCCCTCCCCCACTTGTGCAGGCGTGCTCTTTCTCTCTCACAAAAATAAATAAAACATTTTTAAAAAATCTCCTGTTAATACCCCACTTAAAACCTTCACCAATGCCTCTCAGTGCCTGCAGAACACAATTCCCTCAGCCGCCCACGCGTCTGCAGAGTCTCCCCTTGGCCTCTCCAATCCAGGGACTCTATGCACATTCAGTAACATTCACTAAGTTCTTTGAATGATGTGGTTTCACAGTTCTATGCCTTTGCCTAGGTCCCTCTTCTCCCCCTGGAATGTCCTTCAACTTTGTACGCTGTCTGAAAATGCCTACTCATCTTTCAAGACCAAGGTCAAGCTTCATCTCTCATAAGAGCCGCGTTTCCAAGTGAGCTGCACATTACTCCCTCCTCCATGTCCCTTTTTTTTTTAAGGTTAATTTTTTTTGCATACTAATTTTCCTTTTTTTAACTTTTATTTTTTTGTTTACTGTCAAGTTGGTTTCCATGTAACACCCAATGCTCATTCCAGCAAGTGCCCTCCTTCATGCCCATCACCTCTTTTCCCCTCTCCCTCCACCCCCATCAACCTTCAGTTTGTTCTCAGTATTCAAGAGTCTCTTATGGTTTGCCTTTCTCCCTCTCCTTAGTTTTTTCCCCTTCCCCTTCTCCATGGTCCTCTGTTAAGTTTCTCCTGTTTCACATGAGTGAAAATATATGGTATCTGTCCTTCTCTGCCTGACTTATTTCACTTAGCATAACACCCTCGAGTTCCATCCATGTTGCTACAAATGGCCAGATTTCATTCTTTCTCATTGCCTCCATGCCCCTCTTTCACTCAAGGGCTGACAAAGTTCACCTCTCTCCTAGAATAGAGGAGCTATGTCTTGCTTTTGGTGGTAGCACCTTTACCACTTTGCAAGGGCCTGACGGGGAAAAGGCACTCAAAATATTTGGTTAGAAAACAGACTGAGACAACAATGGGATACCATTTCACATCCATAAAATTAGCAAATATTAAAAAAGCTAGACAAGTGTTGGTATGGATATGAACAAACAGGAGGCCTCAAATGCTGTTGATGGAAATGTAGTTTTTTGGTACAACCACTTTAAAGAGTAACTTTTTGGGGGCATCTGGGTGGCTCAGTCAGTTAAGCATCCAATTTTGGCTTGGGTCATGATCTCAGAGCTCGTGGGTTTGAGCTCAGAGCCTGGAGCCTGCTTTGGATTCTGTGTCTCCTTCTCTCTCTGCCCCTCCCCTGATCACTTGCTTTCTCCTAAAAATAAACAAACATTAAAAAAAAAAATTTTTTTTTTAAAGAGTAGCTTTTTCATCTCTAGCAAAGCTGAAGACGTGCACCATTAAGACCAGCAATTCTATGGGACACCTGGGTGGCTCAGTTGGTTAAGTGTTGGACTTCGGCTCAGGTCACGATCTCACGTTCATGGGTTTCTGACAGGTCAGAGCCTGGAGCCTGCTTCGGATTCTGTGTCTCCCTCTCTCTGCCCCTCCCTGCTTGCGCTCTGTCTCTCAAAAATAAACAAACATGCAAGAAAAAAAAAAAAAAAGACCAGCAATTCTGCTTCAGATTATATACATTAGGTCATTATTTGTCAAATGTGGGTCCTGATCAGCACTTGTTTAAATGCAGGGACAGGTACATATTTCAAGGGTGCATCTCTTATATGGCTAAGGATTTTTTCAGGCTAAATATTATTTTAAATTACTTTTATAAAACTACAGTTTCCATTATATCTGTGCATGTGTGTGCATACACTGAGTCTCAATGTAAAATACATTTCTTATCATGTCTAATGAACAAAAGAGCCTGAAAAACACTACCCTACAGAAACATATATGTGCTCAAAATGACATTCACAAATGTTCTTAACAGCACTATATATAATGGTGAAAAACTGGAAGTAACTTAAATGTACGTTAACAAAGTAAGTAAAATATGGTCTATGTGTGTAACCTTTATAAATGAGGTATAGCTACTTCTATCAGTATCCACAAATCTCAAAAGTAATACAGAACTAAAATGTATGATACTATTTATTCAAACACACAAAACAATAACAAATATTACTTATGGATATGTACATATACATAAGAAAGTAAAAAAAAATGACTGGAAAGAGAATTTAAGAAAGTTGCAACTTCTATTTCATGAAGAGGGGGAGGGGAGAGAAATCAGGAGGACTACACAGAGGCTTCTCTCTTTTTAAAAAATAAAATTTCTGGGGCACCTGGGTGGCTCAGTCGGTTAAGGGTCTGACTCTTGATTTCGGCTCAGGTCATGATCTCACGGTCGTGAGATTGAGCCTGGCATCAGGTTCCACTCTGGGCATGGAACCTGTTTAAGATTCTCTCCCTCTTCTTCTGCTGCTCTCCCAGTGTGTTCTAATATAAATACATAAATAAATAAATAAATAAATAAGTAAACAAATAAAATACAAAATATTTAAAAATGCAGCAAATACGGCAAAATGTTAAGATCTGACAAAACGGTAAATGGATGCTGTTCCATTATCGAGATTTCTTCATCATATTTCTTGTGGTGCTCAAAATATCTCATCATTTAAAAAATATTTTTAGGGGTGCCTGGTGGCTCAGTTGGTTAAGCATCCAACTTCAGCTCAGGTCATAATCTAGCAGTCTGTGAGTTTGAGCCCTGTGTCAGGCTCTGTGCTGACAGCTCAGAGCCTGGAGCCTGCTTCAGATTCTGTGTCTCCCTCTCTCCCTCCACCCAACCTCTAAAAAAAAAAAAAAAAAAAAAAAAAAAAAAACCCCAAGAAACAAAAAACTCTAAAAGCTTAATTTATAAATTATTAGAATGTATGAAAAATATTTTTCCCAATAGGATAACATGAGTTTTAAAGTAATCTTTGCAGCACTAACTTTGTCTTTCTAATACTGTTTAGAGCAAGAGTATATGCTTTCGTACTCTGAAAATGGATAAACAATCACTTCAATTATTTCCTCTATGGAAAAATTACATGATACCAGTGAAATTATTGTTAACATTCTCTGGTGTTATAATGATACTGTACTTACACAAGAGAAGTCCTGACTCTGGAGATGTATATTGAAGTATTTTAGGCAGAAGTGTCATAATATTTGCAACTTACTTGGAAAAGGCTCAACTAAAAATATATATGACAAAAGAAATATGGCAAAATGTTTACTGAGTCTACGTGGTGGGAAGATCTATAGGTATTCATTTATTTTATTCTTTCCACGTTCATGTATCTGAGATTTTTTGTAGTAAACCATAAAGAAATTTTTCCACTTAATATCTGTTGAACAAAAAATGCCCATGTTATGCAATTCTATCTAAATTACCCTTACCAACTAACTTCCAGAATAAAATGAAGTTTTATCTGCTTTTGTAGTTTTACTCATAAAAATGTGGCAGCTGAAAGAAAAAGATCTACAATATGGCGAAGTTAAAGGCCTACCACATTTTAACTAGTAAATATTATTGCCAACCTAAAACTGGTTCTGCAATATTTTTTATTTTATTTTTGAGAGAGAGAGAGAGAGAGAGAGAGAGAGAGAGCGCGCGAGCAGGGGAGGGTCAGAGAGAGAGGGAGACACAGAATCCGAAGACAGGCTCCAGGCTCTGAGCTGGCAGCACAGAGCCCGACGCGGGGCTTGAACCCATGAACCATGAGATCATGACCTGAGCTGAAGTCAGATGCTTAATCGGACGCCCCACCTGCAATATTATTTAATCATAACTTAAAGTTCCTTGGACAAGCTTAGACACTTTTTATGTGACTAAAAGTTAGGCAGTAATTTTAAAAAATCACAAAACTAATAACCAATTTGCTTAATTACAACATTTCCAATAAGCCAAACTTCAGTAAAAGGATCTATAACTTAATACCTTGTTCTTGTCTAATAATTAGCTTAAAAAAACCCAATTACCAATTACAAACATCCAAGGTGACTGATATTAGATAGGATTGGTTTTAAAACGTGGAAACAATCTGAAATCTATTGTTCAAAACACCAGGGATCACGGAACAAAGATGGAAGAGAAATGTACTGGCTTGAAATTAAATTGTTTCAGAGAATTCTAACAAGGGTTTTGTCCCATTTACTAAACCATACTGCCTTTCAAGATGTACTCTACATACAAAATAAAACTGAAACACGACATGGGTAAACCACAAGTCCCCTTCTAAAAGAGACAGGGAACAGATACAACTCACCCCACCAGACAAAACCAGAAGGCATTCTTAACTTGGCAATTTCCCATTACCAGACAAGGGTCATAACATCTTGCTTTAATTCTACCATCTGTAATAATGGTAACAACTCATTTATTCATAGTTAGTTGAGTATGACTTACACATGGTAAACCAAGCATTTGAACTCTTAGGTGAGCAGGTGAGCAGTTAACACTGAATAGTATTTTAATAACTGTACTCTGGTAATACTTCAACAAATTCCAAGGACCCATTTCTAGAAATGAAAGGACAACAACTGTTACTGGCCTAAGACAGAAGCTTTTCCTACTCAAACTTAACATTAATGCAGGTTTCTAAACATGAAGCAAAATTTTATCTCAGAAAGTCAGAAATGAAGCTCTCAAGGTTTTCTACTTTGTACTTCTAAAAAGCCCTAGGAAAAATTCAAACCAAGAAAGCAGTAAGCCGCAGAACTTATTTTTATAATACTTACCTATAAAGATAAGATTCAAACTAAGATTTAAAATTTGTCATAAAGCTGTTTGTTAACATTTATTCATTTTTGAGAGACAGAACATGAGCGAGGGAGGGAAAGAGAGAGAGTCTCCGGAGACACAGAATCTGAAGCAGACTGACACGGGGCTTGAACCCATGAACTATGAGATCATGACCTGAGCCAAAGTCGTACGTTTAACCAAATGAGCCACCCAAGCGTGCCTCATAAAGCTATTTTCAATTCTCTATTCCCTAGAAGGCAATGCCAGGTATACACATGGCTATGAAGATCTTTCATATTTTACATGTATACACACAGTAAGAGTTATATGAAAAATGTCTACAGATAAAAATCCTAATATTCAAGTTGCAAAGACTTAGGATCCTCTAAGCCAACTCCTTATTTGATGTATAAGGAAAGAGATACCCAAGAAGGGAGTAAAAGGCACAAGGTCTTGCAGCACTGAGCAGCAGAGCCAAGGGCGAGAACCCTGGAGGGTCTGCCAGACAATCTTCTTTCATCCTAAAGTGCTGCCCCTCCTCTACACCAGCCTCCCAAACTAGGTCCTAAGTTCAAGTTTGAAGATAAACTATAAATGAGAAGAGACAAGTTAGTGGTTTGTCTTCTCCCTGAATGCCTCAGCGTAAATAATTTTATCATGTAACCCAGTCTTCCAGCAAAGCAGAATCTGTAAGACATGGGATAAAGGTAAGCAAATAACATTTATAGACCAAAATTCAAGGTATGGGAAGCCAAGCCTGAATGATAATGCTCCCAAATATGTAAATCAAAGAAAAAACCCCTTAATACTCATTGTGTCAAACACTGCTGATTACCCAACCCAATTATCTATTCTTTCTTTTTTTTTTAAAACTTATTTCTACACCCAACGTGGGGCTTGAACTCCAACCCCGAGATCAAGAGTCGCATGTTCTTCCAACTGAGCCGGCCAGGTATACCTTCCCTTCTTCCTTACTAATGAAACTAATTTTATTAAAGGCAGTCAAAAAGTGATGTTTCCCAGTCTCTCTTGCAATTAGGGTTGGTCAGATGACATTCCTGGCCCAGAACAGAAGTGCAGTTTGTAGGGAAGGACACTCAAAAAGGCTCCTTAAAAGTTGGGGTTGGGGGACAGTCTTAGATAGTTACAAATTGTAAGTCTATTTTACGCATCCTTTCTTTCTCCTCCTGCATGTAACATTATGGTGACGGAGCAACCCCTTTAGGACAGTAAAGATGGCGGGAAGGAATCGAGGTCCTTGACAGCCCCGGTCCTGCCCTTATTGGCTTACCTGCTATCTCCACACTACAGTTAACATTATTTCAGACCTTTTACTAGCAGACAACTACAGTTCCTGAGTTATTCACTAAGCAATTACATACTAAATGCAGTCACATACACTATTTCATAGCATCCTTCAAGCAATCCTAAAATATGGTATTTTCTTCACTTTTTGGATGAAGAAACCAAGCACTAGTGCAAATCCAAACGTGTCTAAGGCCTACGGTCATGTCACCATGTTTTCCTTTTCAAATGTAGTACGCATCTGGAACGGTACGTGCGTGTCAAAATGTTATCTTAATCGTTCACATATAATGCGCCACAAACCCATATGCATTCTCTTCTATTAACACCATTAGAACCCTGCCAACTCACGATCACATTTCAACTTCTGTGGGTAAATTCTTTACCAAGAGTCCTCCCTTTAGTTGACATGTGAGAAACCACACCTCCAGCAAAGTATCACATGTAGCCCTACTGGTTGCAAAGTGTCTATTAGATCATAAAAGGCAAAAAAGCTCAGCTTATTCATTTTACAGCAACCCACATAATCCTGGTCACACACTGCACTCTAACACATACAAACTTATTTAAAGTGACAAATTTACAACCTCTGGCCCTTTAATCAAGCCAAGCCACCAACCATCTCACATCCCCACCTGTACCCTCTTGCTTATTTAGCTCTTATCTCTAGGACACTTAGCTTCCTCCAGGAAGTCTTCCCTAATAGACTCAACTTAAATTTCCAAGGTCCTACCTTCTTTTTAAGCTTATTAAGGGTGCCTATGGTTAGCGGCACCTGGCTGGCTTAGGCGGTGGAGCATGTGATTCTTAATCTTGGGGTTGTAAGTTCGAGTCCTGTGTTGGGTGTAGAGCTTTCTTAAAAACAAAATCTTGGGGGGAGGTCGCCTGGGTGGCTCAGTTGGTTGAGCATCCAAGTTCAGCTCAGGTCATGATCTCCTGGTTCGTGGGTTCAGCCCTGAGTTGGGCTCTGTACTGACAGCTCAGAGCCTGGAGCCTGCTTCAGATTCTGTGTTTCCCCCTCTCTCTGCTCTTCCCCTGCTCATGCTCTGTCTCTCTCTCCTTCAAAAATAAGCAAACATTAACAGAAATTTTTAAATAAAATCTTGGGGTGCCTGGGTGGCTCGGTTGGTTGGACATCTGACTTTTGGTTTTGGTTCAGGTTATCAGCTCATGGTTCTTGGCTTTGAGCCTCTCGTTGGGCTCTGCACTGACAATGCAGAACCTGCTTGGGATTCTCTCTCTCTCTCTCTCTCTCTCTCTCTCTCTCTCTCCCCCCCCTCTCTGTTTCTCCCCCAGATTGTGCTCGCTCTCTCAAAATAAATAAATAAACTTAAAAAAAAGAGTATTTAAAAAGTTAAAATTAAAATCTTTTTATAAAATGGGTGCCTATATTATTTATTTGTATATCTTTGTATCTCCATGTTATGGTCCTTTTTGTTTTTATACAGAATTAAATAGAAGCACAAAGTTAATAACAGAATCCAAAAATTCATCTCTTAACAGACCTCTTCAAGAGAACAGAAATTGCTCTAATGATACAGAAATGAGCATCCGTACATACCAAGTCCTCATACGACCACACAGAATAAATATTAACAGTGCTCAGGTTCAGAATAACAGAAGCCAAAACTAAACTTACAACGTCTTCAAGCCTCAGTGAGGTACTGGTAAATTTTGAATTTTTTCAATTCAAAGAAATGTTTAAAATCTTTTAATTCTGGGGTGCCTGGGTGGCTCAGTTGGTTAAGCATCCAACTCTTGATTTTGGCTCAGGTCATGATCCCACGGTTTGCAAGTTCAAGTCCCATGTCGACAATCACCTGCTTGGGATTCTCTCCCTCTTCCTCTCTCTCTCTGCCCACCGCCCTCTGCGGGCCCAAAACAACCTTTAAAAAAATAATCTTTTAATTCTGTTACTCTTCTTCATTTTCTAAGAGCTACACAGTAAAACCTCCCATGGCCTGCTTTACAACAGAAATGGGAATAACTCCATACTTACCATTACGTTTCCATCAACAATATGATTAAATAGAAAAACAAAAAGCTCTGCATATAAAAAAAATCTTATATCACATTTTACACATTATTTTAAAAGACTGAATTCTGGCAATAGAAGCTAGTCTTCTCACTTGAAATAAAGATAACTGCTTATGAATGGGATATTCTAACAATGGGCCTATTGTCAACTGCCCAGAGTCAGCTCAGGGCCTGATAAAATAAAATTTAATGTAACCTATCCTGTAGCCCAAGAAGTAAACTGCTATCCAAGGTTTCCTCAGCTCCAAACAAAACAAAACAAAACAAAAAAAAGCAACAAAAAAAGTGCCATCTCATTTCATCATATCAACAACACACCATTATTTCATGACACCAAGAAAGAAAAAAGCTGATAATCAAACGGATTTACCACCAACTATAAGACATCTCAATTTCAAAGATGTTGAGATATGGAAAAAAACATCTTAGAATCTGTATAACATGGTGTAAACTCCGGCATTCTTTACTAACACGAAAACGCTTGCCATTGTCATGTTATACCAATTTCCCTTCAAGGCTAAATGTGCATTTATTTACCTGCTTTACTGTATACTTCAATCTGACTTGAATATTTTATTAAAGAATCTACTATTAGGCCAACACGACACAAGGTACAAATAAAGCACGTCCTAGACTTGATAACAATGTGACAACTTCTCTTCCTACATACAGTTGTGAAGGCATTTCTCAAACTGTCTGGTCTTAGCACCCCTCACATTTAAAAAAAATCAAGGACCTCAGGAGCGCCTGGGTGGCTCATTCGGTTGAGCATCCAACTTCAGGTTATGATCTCACGGTTCAGGAGTTCAAGCCCCACATTGAGCTCTCTGCGATTAGCACAGAGCCCGCTTTGGATCCTCTGTCTCCCCCTCTCTCTGCACATCCCCTGCTCATGCTCCCTCTCTCAAAAATAAATAAAACCATTAAAAAAAAATTGATGACCCCAACGAGCTTTTGTATTGATAGTTACCATTTTGAAATTTAAAAAATCCATTCATTTAAAATAATAAATCTTATACATTTTTACATCATTTTTATGAAAAATAACTTCCAAAACAAAAAAACGATTTAGCAAATCTCTTTAATATCTGGCTTAATACAAGTGGGCTGGTTTGTCCTATGTGCTTCTGCATTAAATCTGGTACATTACGTTTTGAATGTAGTTAGAAAACAGAAGAGTAGTTTAATAGACTTTTCAGATCATTCTGGACATTCTCCACTGATACTACACCAAAACTTGACAAGTGGGTAGTTTCCTAAGTGAGTAGTTTCCTGAAGGCTAACTGCAATGTGAAATCTGGAATGGTGCCAACGATCTTTTCATCCTGTTAAAGTCCACAGGTCTACCTTGCATTTTCAATAGATCTTTTTTACCCAAGCATGATTTTTTATCACGCACCAGCCATTTGGAAAATACCGGTTCACAAACCGGTGCACAAACTCTTACGGATCTTCCTAATGTTGACACATTTCATTATACAATATCAAAAAATCACGTTTGTTAATATCACCACTAATCTCATCAGAAATGTTAAGTACTAGACAACTGTCAAGCATTGGGCAGATGACAAGTCATCCAAATTCTGATTTTTGCTTTAAAGCCTGTATTTTATAATTTTACCATGTATCATTTTATGTACTAGCAGTTTTCCTTGGAGTGATGGGTTTGCTTTATTTGGAAGAAAACGTCTGCCGAACATCCAACTCTGAACAACTAGAGCTGTTTCAAGTACTAGTTTCAAGTACAAATGGCATTTCATAAAAAAACAGCTAGCTCGGTTGGCAACTCAAAATCACCTAAGTTGTTTTTTGTAGAAACCACCACCATACTTTCAATATGCAGGAAAGATGTTTCTCATTTCATCACACAGAATATTAAAAGACATATAATTGAGGGTGAGAATTTACTAATGATCTTTACTCCTCATCAAGGACATGCTCAAGTGAACCTGCCCTTTTTTTTTTTTTTTTTTAAACCATAGACGTGTGGTGAAAGGCATGTTGATGACGACCACAGTTTGAGGAAGATTCTCCTCTCTCCAGCATGATTTCTATACGTAGGTTTCCGATTTTCCATACAGGTGCCAAAGTTTAGCCTAAAAGCGACCCGAGGACTTGGCAAAAACCTGTAGTGTGTGTGTGTGTATGTGTGTGTGTGTGTTTTAAATTTATTTTGAGAGAGAGATAGAGCAAGGGATGGGCAAAGAGAGAGAGGGAAAGAGAGAATTCCAAGTAGGCTCCACGCTGTCAGTGCAAAGCCTAACATGGGGCTTGATCTCACTAACCTGAGGTCATGGCCTGAGCCAAAATCAAGAGTCTGACACTTAACCGACTGAGCCACCCGGGCACCCCACCTGTAGTATATTACGTATCAAAATTCACTTTACAGGTGCTTCCTGAGCACCTACTTCAAATGCAAAGTTAAATGTGTGCCAAAGGGACAAAAGCATGAGAAACTCTCATTGGCTCCAGACCCATCACCAGAAGGACTTCCTCTAGGATCTCAGCATTTCCAACCAATCTGTGTAGCCCAAGATTTTTTATCCATAAAAAGTGAGCCACAAGGACGCCTGGGTGGCTCAGTTGGTTAAGCAGCCAACTTCAGCTCAGGTCATGATCTTGCGGTTCGTGAGTTTGGGCCCCGTGTCAGGCTCTGTGCTAACAGCTTAGAGCCTGGAGCCTCCTGCAGATTCTGTCTCTCTCTTTTTCTACCCCTTCCGGGCTCATGCTCGGGCTCTCTCTCTCTCTCTCTCAAAATAAATAAAAACACAAAAAATTAAAAACAAAAGAAAAGTAAGCTGTAACATCTCAAAGCAAGGATACTACAAGAATGAGGGGGCGCCTGGGTGCCTCAGTTAAGCATCCAACTTCGGCTCAGGACATGATCTCACAGTTCATGGATTCGAGCCCTGTGCTGGGCTCTGTTCTGATAGCTCAGAGCCTGGAGCCTGCTTTGGATTCTGTGTCTCTCTGTCTCTCTCTCTCTCTGTCTCAAATAAATGTACATTTAAAAAAAAAAAAAAAAAGAAAGATATGCCAGAATGAGAAATAGCACATTATAGAACAAGTATCAGGGGTCAAGAAAGGTAGAGCTGAGGACAGAATGGGCCTCACTGCTACTCTGAGACTTAAAAAAAAAAAAAAAAAAAAAAAAAAAAAATCCAAAGGTGAATTTTATCTCTGTTCCCTAAAAATGGCTCACCAAGGTGAATGGACAAATTGTGATACATCCAGACAATGGAGCATTATTTGGCACTAAAAAGAAATGAGCTATTAGGCCATGAAATGACATAATGGAAACTTAAATCCGTATTACTAAGCGAAAGAAGCCAATCTGAAAAGGCTCCATCCTGTACGATTCTAACTGTATGACATCCTAGAAAAGGCAAACTTATGAAAACAATAGAAAGATACCTGGTTGCCAGGTGTTGGGGGGGGAGGAATGAATAAGTGGAATAGAGAGAATTTTCAGGGCAGTGAAAGTACTGTGTAGGAGGCCACAATGATGGATATATGTCATTATGCGTATGTCCAAGCGCACAGATCTACAACACTAAGACGAATTCTGACGTAAACTGCAAACTTTGGGTGATAATCATGTGTCAGTGCAAACTAATCAACTGTGACAAAAACCACTCTGGCAGAGGATGTTGACAACGGGGGAGGCTGTTCATGAGTGGGGCCAGAGGGATACAGGAAATCTCTACCTCCTCAATTTTGCGATGGGCCTAAAACTACTCTAAAAAAAATGAAGTCTTGATTGTTTCTTTTCTTTTAAAGGCCCACCGGATACACAAACTTAAGAAGGTGAAGCAAAGGAAACAAATACATTGTCTGGCACAGAGTCATCACACCAGTGAAGATGGCCCTAAGTGCCACACTGATTCCTAACACCTACATGACACCCAAGGGTGTCACCCATTAGTTAAGGCCAGAGGTCTAAAAGTGTACCACCACCTGGGTTACTAAACCAGTAAACAGCTGGTTATCAACACTTCCGACTTATTTACCACACAAAAGCCCAGGCGTCCCCGTAAGTTGATACATAAACTCTGAACTGTCCTCTATAATCTCAAAGAATGTGAAACTCTTTATGACTATGTTCATAACTAGCAAGATATTTTCCATTAACATTCAATTTCAACTTTCTTCTTCACTATTTTCAAGGAAGCCCTTGAGAGAGATACTTTGGCTTAACTTTTTAGCCTAGAAACCAAATGGGTTTGGCCAAATTTTAGTATCTCACTATTACTTTTCCAGAGATCACTTACCCAATGGCCTCACCTATAGATACACTCTATTCAAGAAAAGAAATGTATTTTACCTACTTTTATGACTGTCATCATCTTTTAGTGTTATTGCTAGAGAGAAAGGAGAAAATGGCAAATACATCAGCCAAAATAAAAATACACCAGGGGCACTGGGTGGCTCAGTCGGTTAAGCAATCCACCTCTTGGTTTCGGCTCAGGTCATGATCTCACGGTTTATGAGTTCAAGCCCCATGTCGGGCTCCATGCTGGCAGTGCTTGGGATTTTCTCCCTCTCTCTCTATCCCTCCCCTGCATATTCTCTCTCTCTCTCTCTCTCTCTCTCTCAAAGTAAAGTTAAAAAAATTTTTTTAACATACTAAAAACTGTCAAAGTAAAATGAGTTTTCTCATTTAAAGGAGGAAGCTTCAGGATGCCTGTGTGGCTCAGTCAGTTGAGCATCTGACTTCAGCTCAGATCATGATCTCACAGTTCATGGGTTCGAGTCCCCGCATCAGGCTCTGTGCTAACAGTGTGGAGCCTGCTTGGGATTCTCTGTCTCTGTCCATCTCTCTGCTGCTCCCCCACTGATGCTCTCGATATAGATAAACTTAAAAAAATAAATAAGTAAATAAAATAAAGGAGTAAGCTTCAACTGTGGAAATTCTGAAGAAAAAGTGAAATTCTACACAGTTAATCTTCCCATAATTGAATTTCTGGTTTAAACTGACAACTACAATTATGGCAAGATTTTCACTGAAACTACAAATAGAACTACTAAAAAGAAAAAAAAGACATCAAAATGGTGAAAAATGCATCCTTTGAGATAGAATAAAATGTTTCTACAAGCCAAAATAATGATCCTCTGCTAGAATTAGTGGCTGATAAGAATATGTTCTTCTCTCTTACAAGTTAATTACATAACTGGTTAATAACAAGAAGCTATGCAGAATGTCACAGCATTTTATCAGTACTCCACCCGAAATCCTCTTTCTGGTGTAAAACTCTATTATAGAATTCCTTGACATACGAAGCTTTTAACTAATACCTTTTCAGTTCATTCTCAGTGTATCTTTATTTTCACACATAAAAGTTATTATAGATCTAAAAAGAGCCAAATGTACAAAGTTAAATTTGCCATGCAAACTGTTAAATAAACAAATCCACCAAATCTGTGTGCTCCCAGACCACATCCTCATATATTTACATCCCATTTTGTTTCCAAAAGCCTGTACCAATTTACACATTATTCAAAATCAAATGTAACTGCTGAACAAAAGCTAACTTAGATTAATGCACTAATACATTATAATCGAAACTCAAAACCAAGGAGAAGGATGTAGGTGGAGAAGGAGGACATCGTCCCATGAACAAAACTAGTTAACTATCAAATCATCCTTAATACCCCAGAAATTGACCTGAAGACTGATGAACAAACTCCACAACTAAAGGAAGAGAACAGGTCACATCGAAAAAGGAATTTAAATAAAAAATTAAGTTTTAAAAAATCAAAAACAGTAACTCCTTCCAGGAGTAGAACCTAATCTCCCCCACCTCCCGCGCTCCTTAAACATCAACTGCACTTAGTGACTATCTTCCAAGGAATAGAAAACTGAAGGAAAAATAGTACCTTTACAGTGGAAAAATCTGGCAGGCACCACTAAGGCCCAGTGGGTGGAGGTTAAACATCACCTGTGAGGTCATGAGGACAGAAGGATGCCCCTCACACGCCCCATTTGTGATGAGAAGAACACTTCAGCTCTGTGGTATTCTTTCCAAAAACCCACAATGAGTTTGGCAAATTTTAAATACCTTTACTATCATGAGGTCTAATCAGGAGAGGAAAAAAATCAGATAAACGGAAATTAAGGAATACTCCAAAAAACACCTGACCAGTACTCCAAAACTGTCAATGTTATGTAAAACAAGAAATAAGTGAGCAACTGTCACAGACTAGAGAATACTAAGGAGACATGACCACTAAATGTAATGTGGTATCCTGGATTGAACTCTGCAATGGAAAAGAACATTTGTGGAAAAACTGGTGAAATCTGAATAAAGCCCGAAGTTTAGTTTATAGTAACATACCAACCAATAATGGTTCCTAGTGTCGACCAATGTGCCACAGTAACATAAAATAACACGGGGGTAACTAGAACTGAGTGAGGTGCAGGAACTCTCTGTAGTATCTTTGTGACTCTTCTGTAAAACCAAAATTAGAAGGTTATCTAAAAAATGTAAAAAAGCTATCAAACATTAAGGCAAAAACAGCAGAAAATGAGGAAGGCTCATTACTTCCCAAGCTTTCTTTCATCTCAACTTGTAAAAAGTTAAGCATCCAAGGTTTTTATACATTTTTAGCTGCCTGGAGACTGATCACTGGAGTGACTAACATGGAGCAAAACGGATCCACTACCCAGAGTTTAAATATCAATAAAAATGCTGGCACCTGCGGTGCCTGGCTGGCTCAGTCAGAAAAGCATGAGACTCTTGATCTCGAGGTCACAAGTTCAAGCCCCATGTTGGGTACAGAGATTACTTTTTTGTTTTTTTTTAATGTGTATTTATTTTTTAGGAGACAGAGACAGAGCATGAGCAGGGAAGGGGCAGAGAGAGAGGGAGACAACAGAATCTGAAGCAGGCTCCAGGTTCCCAGCTGTCAGCACAGAGCCCAATGTGGGGTTGGAACCCACAGACCATGAGATCATGACCTAAGCCAAAGTCGGACACTTAACCTACTGAGCCACCCAGGCACCCTTAGAGATTACTTTTTTAAAAATGTTAGCAACTAATTTTCTGTGAAAGATATCTTCAAAATATCTAGAGAGCAATAAAAGAAATAACAATTCAATATTTAAATGCTTAAGTACTGAACTGTTTTAAACTCTGATGGTATCCTATCCTGGCTCTGGGCATATCCTTTTATTCAAGTGTATTTCCATTCCCCAAATTTACCTTTAAAATTTTTTTTTAATGTTTTATTTATTTTTGAGAGAGAGAGAGAGAGAGACAGCGTGAGCAGGGGAGGGTCAGAGAGAGAGGGAGACACAGTATCTGAAGACAGGCTCCAGGCTCTGAGCTAGCTGTCAGCACAGAGCCCAATGCGGGGCTCGAACCCACGAACCACGAGATCATGACCTGAGCCGAAGCCAGACGCTCAACCGACTAAGCCACCCAGGCGCACCCCCCTCCCCAACCAAATTTACCTTTTAAAACCAAAATACAGAGGCGCCTGGGTGGCTCAGTTGGTTAAGTGTCGTCATCTCATAGTTGGTGAGTTCGAGCCCTGCATGGGGCTCCACTGACTGTATGGAGCCTGCTTGGTTCTCTCTCTCCTCTCTCTGCCCCTCCCTCACTCTCTAAATAAACTTTTAAAAAAACAAAACTTTCAAAAAATGTAAAAGCCAAAATATAATTTAGGTAATTAAATACATAAATTTTGAAAGGAACAGCATGCTGTCATTCTATGCTGATCGAAGCTTCTGTAAATCAGGCACTATTACAGGGCTTATCTTATTTTTAAAAATTGACAGGTAACATACAATTCAGACACCTCAAAAATATAAAATGCAATGCCATCTAATCTATTGTAAAGAAATATCAGAATATTTATATTAAAACCTACTTAGTGTTATTTTTTTCATTCTTTCTTTAGGACTCCTGCATTCATAAATGGAATTAACGAAGGCATTAGGCTATACTGTTTTAATTCTATTTTTCACATAGCAGACGTGACTACTAAGTAGCAAAACTGAATTAAAAGTCAGGAATGAAAAGTAGACTCCTAATTTCAACGATGGCATCTATTTCTGATATCAATAATAAAAACAAAGTTACCAGAGTTTACTCTCTAAATCTGAAGCGATACAGCCAGTTAGAAATACAGTAGTATTTCTCAAACTTTTACTTAAAGCCACGAAGGGTATTGCCTAGAAATAATACAATTATTAATTTCAACTCAAAGAGCCCTTATAGTCAGAAAGCAACCATTGCTTTGTATTACTATTATTTGAATTCCAAGTTTTCTTCAAGTAGAAAAACATGCTAAAATCTATGTGTCACACCTACTGAAATTTAACTTTAATAAAATGTCATCAGAACGTCTTAAGAGCTGACAAAACACTGTAGGAATGACTTTTAAGAAATATAACAGCCAGAACTGACAGACTAAAATCTTTATGTTTTATCCAACTCATTCAAATAAGCCCAAATTTAAAAAACATCCAAATCATACATTAGTTTGTAATTCTATAAAAAAATGAATTCCTAATTCTATTTCCCATTAAGCAAACAGAATGATGTGTATCTGTGTCAATTAAGAGAATCCAGTTCAAAGGCTTGTGCAGATGTACCAAGTCACCCCAAAAGATGGACAAAAAGCATAAGCAGACAAGGCATTTCATTCATTAGCCATTCTTTGAATCACAAGATGCAAAGGGGCTAGAACTAAATCCTGGGAATAAGCTCCCACAGCGGTGGGAACTATTCCCGTTCACCTTGCCTGAAGAGCACAGGAGGTGCTGGGTGATAAAGACCTCTAGACTTCCTACCTTGAGGACTTACTAAAAGAAAATAGAGCCAGCAGTTTCTGAATCTCAGAAACACTGACCAGTTTGTATAAAACCAGCTTAGAAACACCAAATTCTTCCAGGAGAGACCAGGCCCTCTGAAGTATATGAGCACAAAATGCAGGTGTTAAGTTTCACTGTGTCTGACTTCACTAAACAGAGTTAAGGCAAATCTAAGGCATAGCCGATTTTACATTCAGAGGATACACAGCAAAGTTGTAAATGGCTATGTATTTTTAGCGTAAGTTCTTGGTTGATAAATAATTGCCAAACTGCACAAAGTGAACTAGGCCAAGAATACTCTAATTTCCAAACTCCTAGAAAAAAGGACCTGGCTTCACTACTACTTTTAGTTAAGCCTGAATGTAAGACATTGTAAATGATCTGGAAATACTTCAAGGGTTTATTTGTGTGCTTGCCTGCCGGTGTATTTAACTTTATTTGATTTCTAGAAATCAGTTCAAAGTAGAAGCTCGGAACACCACCAGAAAAAGAAAACACATATAAATGAAAATATATGAAATGAAATTAGTCTTGATGAGCCACTAATAGTCCTCCTGACATATCATGGTTTACAGGTTATAAAACTCTCAGCTAAGTCTCAAAGGAAAAGCCACATTAATCACTAAAAGAAAGAATATGGTACCTAACTATTCTAACTCAAGAGCCTACAGAAAGACAAGACAGAAGCAAATAAGTGTTCTCAACTACATACATGATGCAATACAGGTATACTCAAATATATGTCACTTAATAATCTAAGACCACATTCAAGACCTGCCTTTCTTTTTAATTTTTTTAAAATTTTTAATATTTTAAAACATTAAAACATTAAATATTAGACAGCTTGAGCAGGGGAGGGTCAGAGAGAGAGAGGGAGACAGAGAATCTGAAGCGGGCTCCAGGCTCTGAGCTGGCAGCACAGAGCCTGATATGGGGCTCAAACCCACAAACCGTGAGATCATGACCTGAGCTGTAGTCGGACGCTAACCGACTGAGCCACCCA
Source organism: Cryptoprocta ferox (assembly GCA_028646485.1). Taxonomy (NCBI): domain Eukaryota; kingdom Metazoa; phylum Chordata; class Mammalia; order Carnivora; family Eupleridae; genus Cryptoprocta; species Cryptoprocta ferox. The sequence goes on from CM053559.1 coordinate 79,246,131, forward strand.
GGAGCCCCAAGACCTGTCTTTCTTGACTGCCAGGAGAAATGGGCAGCAATCCAGACAATCAGACTAAAGAACACACTCAAAGGTCTGTTTCCTCTCTTTCTTCCACCCATAAAACAAATCTAACTTAAAAGCATTTTGTTTTTGCTTCTAATCTCTAAGGATACAAATAGAGGGGCAAAAAGTGGTTATTTTCCCATTATTTGTTATGAAGATGGTGGCTGCAGTTGGTAAAATTAACAGATTTAATAATGTCAAATTGTGTTGCCAAGATCAGTGGTTTGTTATCAAACGTGTTATGTTCTATACATTTTAGTATACTTTGAATATGTGAATGTGAATATAATGTGTAATAAAACCCTCAAATCTCCAAGATCTGTATCGTGGGATGATTTCATTGTAGAAACCTTAGTTTAAATTAGTGATCTGACCAAGTACCAATTCACGGCTGTGGGACCATATATAAAGGGCATATAAAATTGACCATTTATTAATGAAAAAAAGTAAATCATTTCTTTACTTTGGAGTGAAACAAAAAGGGTTAGGTAGTTTCAGGCTTTGTTGCCAAGGAGACTTACTAACTTATATACAGATTTAGATAAACAGATTAGCAAAAGGGTACTAAACATTCAGCAGTCTATAAGACCATAAAACAATATAAGCAACTATATTACACCCAGTGATCTCTTAACGAACACAATTCTAACTGAATCAACTTTCTACAGGTAACCACAATGGAAATGTTTACCCAAATTTGTGTATTTTTTTAAATTAATCAGCCTTTCTGAAACTATGTAATATAATGTCAACTGACTGAAAAGCGATATCCAGATAACCAAAGTTATACTGGCACCATTTGGACAAAACAACTAAATTTATTTTCACTAAGCAGAGTAGTAACCCAATTGCTTCCGAGGTAACACGAACCAGGCACACTCTGTATCTAATTTTCTATTTATATTACCTCAACTAAGATTTTATAATCCAAGAAACCTTGGAAAGTGTACATGATAAAAACAGGATGCATAGAAAAAGAAACATTTTGCCTAATGCTAAAAAGAAAATGCATAACTTACAATATTAATAGCAATTTCCCATGTAGAGACTCTCTCTTACTTTTTATATATAATGCCTCCCTAAAAGTGGTTTACAAGTTAGAAACCAAGAAGTGGAACAAAAGACATTAAGATTCCATTCCCAATCAATTAAACAGTATTCTAAATCCCTAACTAGGGTTCCTCCAAGTGCTACAGCCCAGGCACCTGTTGTGGGCCCCGGGACAGACCCACCAGCCATGTCTGTCTTTCAGCGGATGACAAAGTCCAGCCAAGCCTCTCCCCTTCGGATGGGTTTCCTACTCCTAACTTCTCCGCAGGACCAGGTCAAAAGATCAGCAGCACCTGTTTAACCCTTCTACCTTATGCCCTAGATGCCTACAAAAGCCCAGGAAAGCAAACAGGATCCTTCACCCACATACAGCTGCCCTGTGGCGCTTTCCACCACCGGGCGCTAGAGGCACCAGCCACAGCAGCTGGCACAAGCACCAGCCTGCAAACAACCAGACGCCCTTCGCAACCCTCTGGTGAGGTACACAGGAGGAGCTACAAGAGTACTTGCCCTTAAATGTGTAACATTCTTCTAACATGGGACACCCCCCTCCACCTGAGAATCACTAATGTAACAACGGTCTCTCAAGAGTATGCACTGACTTTGCTGTGTTTTCAAAAGGTTTCTACATTGCACTTCAATTACATTTTGGCAATCTGAGAATAATTCTCTAATACACATACATGGTCAGAGCACCATCCCAGCGTCTGACAACTGAACTAAAAGTCTACACACTGAATAAACTGTCATTGACTCCCACCTGAAAGAAGCATAAACCAGGAGATGGTCCTCTTGTTAGGCAAGTTAAAAGTTCCAACTGCCAGTAATATGTTAATTGTTTAAGCACCACGCATGAACACCCATAAATTCAAATGCTTGTAATTTATCAGAAAAGAGTGTGATGTCAATCACTACAAACCCATGTCAAATTTTCTTATGGCAATGTCCATCAACCTATCAAATAACTTACATAGAACATCAAAACCTTAAAAAACACAAAAATCTATTTTGATAAAAACTTTATTTTTTTAAAATTTTTTAATGTTTATTTATTTTTGAGAGAGAGAGAGACAGAGCGCAAGCAGGAGAGGGCTCAGAGAGAGATGGAGTCACAGAATCCGAAGCAGGCTCCAGGCTCTGAGCTGTCAGCTCAGAGTCTGAGGCAGGGCTCGAACCCACGAACCGCGAGGATCATGACCTGAGCCAAAGTCGGTTGCTTAACCAACTGAGCCATCCAGGCACCCCTTAAAAACTAACTTTAAAAAAACATTCCAGGAAAACATATTAAGGGATATCCTAACTCTTAGAATCTGTTTTCAGTTCTGCCACTGAATTACCAATGGTTCCTGAATTTAGTCCATATGAAAACTGAAGATACGATTCAGACCTAAACAGAGTCCTACATAAATATTTTTAAACTGCCATCAAAGTTAATTGAAGTGCTAAGTAAAACTAATGTATAAAAAAAAATCTTATCAATACTTCACAAAAAGAAAAGGGTACCATCAAAATGGTGTGCTTATCTTTTCAGAAAAGTAGAGTCTTACTAGCAAATGCAAAAATAAAAGGTATTTGTGACCATAATTCCTGAAGTACCATGTCAAAGTTTAATTCACTAATTTTGAATGGAGGAGAGGGAAAAACAGTTACAAAACTAGCCTTGACAGAGTCAGGTTAGAAATCAGTGGTTTAGAATCATATTTAATGGGATTCCTTTCAAATACAGAAGAGAAACAACAGTTTAATGTCACAATCTGATTGTATGTGAAATACAGACACCAGTCAAAATTAAATTCAGGCTACCTGTTAAAAAGTTAAGTGCCTATACCTACCCCATGATTCAGCGATTCCATTCCTTTTTTAAAAAAATTTTTTAATGTTTGTTTATCACTTTTGAGAGAGAGAGAGCGTGCGGGCGAGCGCAAACGGGAACAGCAGAGAGAGAGGGAGACACAGAATCCGAAGCAGACTCCAGGCTCCGAGCTGTCAGCACAGAGCCCGACGCGGGGCTCGAACCCAGACTGCAAGATGGTGAACAGAGCCAAAGTCAGAAGCTCAACCAACTGAGCCACCCAGGCACCCCTCACTGATTCCATTCCTATATATTTACCCAAAAGGAAAGAAAACATCCATAGCAGCTTTGTTTGTAATAGCTCCAAACTGGAAATAACCCAAACGCCCATAAAGAGGAAAATGCATAAACAAATTGTGGTATAGCTTTACAATAACATACTACTCAGCAATAAAAAGAACAACCTGGTGAATCTCAAAATATGATGAAAGAATGCATATAAAAGTACATACTCTAGGAGCGCTTGAGTGGCTCAGTTAAGTATCCAACTCCTGATTTCGGCTCAGGTCACAATCTCATTATTCAGGAGCTCAAGCCCTGCGTCAGGCTCTGTGTAAGAGCACTGAACTTGCTTGGGGTTCTCTCTCTCCCTCTTCCTCTGCCCCTCCCCTGCTTTCTCTCTCACACAAAATAAATAAACTTGGAAAAATAATAAAGTGGGTTTCTTATTGAAACACTTAATTGGATCACATTTTTAAAAGTACATATTCTTAATTACACTTATATAAAATTCTAGAAAATGCGAAGTAATCTATAGTGACAGAAATCAAATCAATGGTTGATTGTGATGATAGGCTTCATGGATGATATTTATGTCAAAACTTATCTGATTTATCATTTTTAAACATAGTTATTTTGTATTATACCTCAATGAAAACCAAAAGGAAACAAATTCAAGATATTCCAACTAATTCTGTAGCTCTTGCCAGTCGGGTCTAATCGTGAATGTAATATATTTAACATACCAACTGACAGTAGGCACTTTGAGAAGTACAAAAGTGTCCTTAAGGATCACCATTATCACTCACACACGCATATACATATATATACACGCGCGCGCGCGCGCACACACACACACCATTTAAAACAAAGAGATCAGTATTCATTTGTCGGGGCTATGACAGGTTGATTGCTTCACTGCTGAAATCACATCAACTAAAACACAACAAAACAACACGAGAGCAGAATGAGTGTGTGGACCCAAGATTTTTAATTAAATATTTTAATTCAAATGGCTACCTTCTTTGATCTAGAAGAAAACAGAAAAAAAGAATATTTTAATCCAAGTGGTTATCTTCTTTGATCTAGTAGAAAACAGAAATAACCCAAAAGTACAAGAAAAGCCTTATGCACAAGATGCTAATTTCAATCTTAGCACAGAGAAAAATGCCAACGCATTAAATCAGTGGCATAGGCCCAGAATGGCATATTACATGACCTATTCATTATGTTTGATATTTTTAATCGGGGGTGGAGGGAAGCTGCAAAAAATATTAAGCAAAAACAGAGCACATACATACAATATGATCAACAGGTTGAAAATAATATATGATGGTGAGTGTGACACTGCTAAGAAAAAACACTATCATGTTAATATTTGAGAACAATGGTTCTTAAGCTGTGGTCCCTACTGTGACCAAGAGCATCAATATCACCTGGGAACCTGTTAGAAATACAAGCTCTTGAGCCCCATTCTAGACCCACTGAATCAGACAACTCCAGGGCTAGTCTTCCAGCAACCTACTTCAACAAACCCTCCAGGTAATTAAGATCACACTAAAGTTTGAGAACCATTGCATAAAGGATGGGATCATGAGTGGCTGTTTTCTTTCTCCCTTCTGTAACCTATACGTTCCTCAACTGCCTTACTACTTGCATGATCCAGTTTTTTCATTAAAGCAGTTTACTAAAACATACACTGTGAGTCTATAGTTAAGAAACTATTATACCATAAGCACTTTTGCAGGTCTGAATTGGAGGCCTAAAAAATCCAGTGATTCTTGGGGCGCCTGGCTGGCTCAGTCAGTGATGGAGCATGCGACTCCTGATCTCGGGGTTGTGAGTTTGAGCCCCACGTTGGGTGCAGAGATTACTTTAAAATAAAATCGTTAAAAAAAAAATCCAATGATTCTTGGAACCATCAAATCTGTTAAGAGTGAAGATTCTAAATTTTATATATATTTGTGTATATATACATAGACACATGCACACTCACACACACAAAACCCAGGTCAAGGTACTAGGGAAATTGCACAACACTTGGAAACCAACAAATCCAGGTTTTTCTACCACATGCATACGAACAGGGTTAAGAGACTTTTATGGGTCACATCTGCAAAAACTTTTCTCCCCTAAAAGCTGAATTTTCAGGCTTGTGTGTAATTTACTAGAACTGCAGGACTCTGATGTTCTGAAGCTGTGAATGCTTACTCATGTAGGTTCCTGCTTAACAAAAATATGTATCAGTATGTTATATTTATCACCAAAATCTAGGCAGAGAAGACAAATTCAGAACACTGGGAGTTGCCAAAGCTTTAATTTCTAGCTTGAAGACCATAAAGCTGTCCCATCTTCCACCTCCTCAACATCTCACACAAACAGAGGCCACAGGAAATAAAAGTAAAACACAGGTTCTCTCAAACTGACACTGGAGCTAGTTAAAAGATTACAGAATCGTCTACACTCTGAGCACAAATTAAAGAGTAACAAAGACTACTGATTTAGGGATAGAATAATTACTGATTAACAACAAAATACCAAAGTTGATGTTAAAGGGTTAAGCATTTTAATGTTTGTTTCCTTTTTTTTTTTTAACTACCTTTTAAATAATAGGAATAGAGATCCCCATACATCCCACTGCATAAAATTCACTTTTTAATCTTTCTTCTCCTTGAGAAGTCAATTCCGAAAGTAAATACAAGTTATTCAAAAAGCTGATACATACAATGCTGACAGCTTCTACTTTGGTTTTTTTTTTTTTTTTAATTAACTGGTTACATAAGCATCATGACCACCCACACTGAATTTTTCACTACTAAACCCCTAGGCACCTAGCACCAAACCTGACATGAAGAGGGTGCTCAAACATTTTAGGGGGATGAACTTGTTATTGAAAGCTTCTGAAACCCTAAAGCAGGTACCCTGGAATCTGTAAGGTTTTCACTGAGTGCTGTTAACGGATTTAGTAAAAGTCACTGCCCCTTTCTACCACTCTTCAAGCTTTTGTAGTTTCGGAAAACTCACATTTCTACCATACTTTTGAATCCCTGCATGAGTCATTTAAGTACACTTAAAGTGGCGGCATATCCTATTTTAAGTTGCCGTAACTCCCTCTGAAAAAGGAAATCTTTGAAAACTTACTATTATAAAGTAAATTCCAAAATCTCACACCAATAACAAATACGGTGTATGCCAAGTCCCCATTATTCTCAGATTCACTTTTCTGATCTAACCTTGAACGCTTATTTCTTGTTCTCTGAAAGGTCAGGTTTCTGCTTTTCCACCCCTTGAAAATATACTTAATCCGGTAACACCACTCACAAGGCCTCCCCAGCCCCTACTCCTTTGTATATAAACACTCTGGTCACACACTCCATCAGCTGTTTGGTAGCTCCACCCCTCCTCCTTTTCCGGGTAGTAACAGAGCAGCCAATGAGCTGTGAGGAGCTGTGCCTGAGGCCTTTTGCCTGCATACGCTTTTCCAAAACAAGCAGCTCCAGCCTTCAGCAGGGGCCACTGCTTCACAGATAAAAGGATCCCCAGGCTGTGCAACAGGGTGAGACGAGTAACCCCCACCAACAAGGAAACCCGTGTAATCTGAGCTGTTTGTTCCTCCACCAGGGAGAACTTAAACCGATATTCCTTTAGGGCAAATCACGCTTTAAGGTCACCAGAGTCCCGGTTCTCAGACAATCTAAATAATCAGCCTGGGTTTGGGTTTGAGATGGAAACCTCAACGCCTGCCAGGCTGGGAACAGCGCGGTATCACCAATCTACCTGACTCTGCAAACAAACCGCCACGCTATTCACGACCATACCACAGGATTTGGGCTGACTGTAAGTTTTCTGATTGGGACGCATTCCTACAGGACCCCCAAAAGTCGCGTACGTCAGTTTCTGGGCTCCTGGAGAGGTTTGCACAACCCTCAGCAAAGGATCAGGAGAGAAACAATGAATGAGTCAGAGTTTCAGAACATAATCACCCAGCAGATTATTAAGTGCATCGGTGCAAAACACTCACTCCCTGCATAACTTGAGAGTCAGCTCTCCTCCTACTAACCCGTCACAAAAGAAACTGCACTGACTCCAAACAACAACCAGAGACAGCGTCTCGGAAAGGACCTAGCTTAGGTGGTAGAAAGCCGTGGCCAATTAGTTACACATCCTCTTCTCTCCCTTCCCCCACACCACTACTTTCCTACTATACAGGTTCCCTGCCAAGCTGTAAATCGTGGTGGCATAATTACACTCAGGAGACATCCAAAAATGGGCTGAAACAGGAGATTGCAATGAAACCAGCTATCGGCCTCCATACCAAAGAAATCATCAAGGGGCACTGAGGGGCAAAAAGCAAGTACATTCCTTCAGACCTTCTCTACTTCCTCTCCACCATCTTTCATTTTCAACCCCCGGCCCTTTCACACAATTGCACTCATTTTCATAGTGGGCTGGGAAATTTTTCCTTAAATTTTTGCTAAATATACCTTGCTCAAAAATTATTGGCTCCATTTGGGCCTACTATTATGAATTCAACAGAGAAAAGAGGCCACAGAATCTCTCCCCCCCACCACCACCACACACATGCTCACACAAAAGGAAATAGAAAAATTTTAACTTCCAAACTACGTTAGGCCAGAAAATAACAAATATGCAACAAAGATAACCTCTGGCTTTTAAGTCCGGACACTGTTGTCCTCCTATCTCAGAAATCTATGATTTTTAAACGCCTCTGCTTTCTTTTGTCAGAAAGGAGGAAGGTGGGGGAAGAACAGAAGGCCAATGCATCTTTGCCTTTCTTCATCTTCTACTAAAAATAAGCTATGAAATAAGCCACTTAGGAGAAGAAAAAAGAGAAAGACACCCTGCTGTTCTTTGTCTGTTTTCCTCTCTCTCTCCACCCCCCACACCCCGACTCCTAAATGCGGTAATCATTCTAGATGCCACAACTACTAAATGAACAAAAGGCACTGTATGGAAAAGGCATCAGGTCAAGTTAGGCCTCACCCTTTATCCTCAATCTTCTAAAAATATATACATATAATTTGAGACACTGACATTGATCAAAAACAGCTGGGATTCTCTCCCCCACCTCCATCCCAATTAAACATTAGGTAGAAATTTGCATTAGGTGTGACAGTAACTCTCAATTCAGGATAAAAATAACTCAGATGCTGCCACCATGTCATTTCCTAGTTTCTAAACAAAAATAAAACCCGAAACTGCTTTGTGTGAAATGAACACACAGCCATAGTTACAAGTTTTCCAGCAAACATTATGAAAAGCCAACATTACTGGTATCGTTCACATTTACAAAACTCAATCACAGCCCAAACAGCTCATCAAGAGTCAATTTCACGTGTGCCTAGACATGTATTCGCAACATAAATTTTACTCTTTGCTCCTCTCTGTAATCCCCCCTCCCACCACCCAAAAATTCTAAACTTCAAACCCTAAAACTTGTAAGTTTTATCTACTGTTCCCAATTTCTAAGTTTTCCCGAGTGAGAAGAAAAACACCTTATTCTTGAAAAGATTATTAAAAAAAAAAATCTCTTGCCCAGGCAACTTCTCTCCCATCCCCCACTTCCAAACCAAACACAAAAACTACTTTTTTAAAAACTTCTGAGAATTCCATAACTGAGTAATTGACAATAATCACCAATCTCTAAAAAGAGGAAACATGTTCAATCAAAAACAGTGACAAATAAAAGGAAGAAAGAAGGAATTCACCTGAAGAATCTAGCCAAACAACTTGAGTTATATAAACAAAACCCTGCAACAGGGGGAAATGGTGGGGGGATGGGGGTGAGGGAGAAAGAGAAGCAGGAGACAGGACTTTTTAACTGCGTTTCACACACGCCACTCCCCATCCCCGGTTCCCCTTCTCCCCAGGGATTAGTTGTTCAGAACACTGGGCTCATTTCCTCTCTCTCCCCCCCAACCCTCTAAATTACCCCCTCAAAAATCTTCTCCATTTGTCACAGGAACCTTCCCGAATTTCTCTAGCTGGTCATGAAATAATCAGTCTGGACTCCAACCAAAACCTCTGCCTGAAGGGCCCTTATCAGTTACAGCTTTCCACTGCTACCTCCAGAGTACATAAAGTTGGGGGGGGGGGGTGGAATAAAGGGTGTCGCTTGGTAAAATCAGGGCAGTTATTCCCCCCCAGAACCTTACCCTCCTAGACAGACTTTGCTTAAGTGGCTACTACAGGGTCTATTTTGACAAGGAGATCCTCTTTCTCTCCCTCCCCCAGCTGTCATATCCACAATATGGAGGGTGGCTTAGGGAGGGCCTGGGGGTCCTCACTGCATACAACTATGGGTGGGACAGGCTTTGTCAGTGAAAAGAAAAACGGTGGAATTCTTCTAGGGACCAGAGAGCTTAACAGGGGTCTCTGATTTGAAACACTCAGCGCTCTTTATTACAAGAGGGGGCACCGAGCAGACTACTCTTCCTAATATAGAAAGGAATTAGGGATAAAGGAGGTCACTTGAGTTACCCCAGTTCAAGAAGCACAGTGAGTGGAGGGAATGGAGGCATCTCAAGAAAGGAAGAAAGGCTTCACTCTCGGGAATTTCTATCACGAGTCCCTAAATCCAAAGCGAGCAAACAGGAGAGACCCTGAGGTGGACATGGTGGCCAAGAGAGGTGGCTGGTCCTGCAAAAAAAAAAAAAGGCCGTCTTGGGAATCCAAACGTGTGGAGGAGAAACACGGGCAAAGGGGGTGCAGAAAAACGAGACACAACGCACGTTTCGGGGTGCTGCAGATAAAGGGGGAGCTGAAAAGGCTCTCAGCCCCTGGGAGGTGCCAAGGAGCCGCCGTAGGCACTGGGGGGAGGGAGGAGAGGAAGGGAGCCTCGAACAGTGTGCCCCAGGGCCCCTGCTTGGGTTTCAGGGGTGCCCTGGGCATCCTCACATAGCCCCCCAACCCCTCGACAGCCCGAATCCCCCCTCCACGAAGGATACAGCTTGACCACGTCCGTGTCCATCCGCCTCTTGCCCGGACTGGGGGATGACATGGTGTCGCCGCTGCCTCCCCGTCGCCTGCGCCGCCGCCGCCTCTCTCCTTTCCTCGGCCCGTCTATCACGGGCCCCGGGCCCCGGCTCTGAGGAGCCCGCGGCCGCTCCGGCTCCTCGGTGGAGGTGGCAACAACCCCGCGATCCTGTCCGGTCCCGTCAGCCGCCGCCGCCGCCCCCCGCACGGGGGAACACCGGGCACTGTCCGGCCGAGTGGGGGTGGGGACCCCGCGGCGCCCGGCTCGGGCTGCCCCTCTCCGGCTGTGGGTTCCGCCGCGGCCCGGCCCCGGCGCTACTCTGCGCCGCGCGTCTCTCCCTCCTGCCTGCTCTAGCTCGCTCGCCTGCTCGCCCGCTCACCCTCTCGCCGGCTCCCTAGCTGCCTCCACGACAAGCGGACGACTCCTGCTCAGTCGGCCTCTCTACCCCAGCCTCGCTCTGGGCGCCGTGACGTCACCTCTGTGACGTCATCTGCGGGGCGGGCCCAGATGGCGAAAGGGGTGGGGTGCCGCCGCCGCAGCGTGGGCTTTCCCGGGGGGTTCTGGGAGATGTAGTTCCCCCTTTCTCCTGCCCTCACAGCCCTGGGCCCCCTCCCCCAACTCCACCCCACACTTAATCGCTCAACTGCCAGTGACGTTATCATCATCATAAACGATAATAGTAAATAATGGCAATATTATTACATTTGTGTGTTTTAGCGTAATAAACCTCCTTCTCACACATACTGTTTTTAGGCTGTTTGATTTGAGGTGGCAATTACTTGGATAGGCACCAAAATCTGGAAATTCCCACACCAGCAGGTTCCCTGCCTCTCCTCCCTTCTTGGATGGAGAGAATCTGTCTACAGCGATTGTAGACTACTGCAAGGCTTCCTCGGGGCTTGCAAACCAGGGTTCATTACTTTCCACACCGATAGGGCCACTACTTCAAGGATTAGAATGGAGGTAGCAAGCTGGCAAGACCAGAAATAATTTGGTACCAGCTTCCTTACCCCACCGAGTATGAGGTAATTTCACAAAGTGAAAGACTGATAGAAGCTGAAACACCCCAAATATGCTGTGGTTCAAAGGATAGAGATTGTTCTGCCCTCCAAACTCCTATACCAACCCTATATACCCTGTCATTCAACCAATATTTACTGAGCACCTACTATGGTGTGAGTCACTCTGCTGGACATGAGGATATCGTGGTGAACTAAGAAAGACTTTAAATTTACACAGTTTTCCCAGTATGGTTTGTGGACGTAGTGTGTCAGCATCACCTGGGAACTTGTTAGAAATGCAGGCTAGAGCTTCACCTCAGACCTAGTGCATTAGAATTCGCAGTTTAACAAGGTCCCCAGGTGATTCCGGTATGCGGTAAAGTTTGAGAGTCACTGCTCTACAAAGCACTCTACAAGCAGTGGTATGGAACCCAGGAGTCAACTAGGCAAAGGGAGCACGGGTGATCTAGGCATCGCCTATGTTTCTATCACATTTTTGCTGCCATCTACTGTATTTTCAAAAATTTTTATCTATTCCCTTGTTCCTATGAATACACTTGTACTTTGTCAGACCCTGTGCTGTGAGTTGGGTCCCCTTACAGAACCTCACACACACACAAACACACACACACACACACACACACACATACACACACACCGGGGGCAGCAGCAATCAGCTAAAATTGAACATTCTTTACTCCGATCATTCCATTCCTCCATTCCTAGGTATGTGTGTGCATATGCTAAATGTACATAACATAAAATTTCCCATTTTAACTACTCAAAAGTACACAATTCAGTGTATTAAATACACTCACAATGTTGTGCAACCATCACTACGCCCCATTTCCAGAACTTTTACATCATCTCAAGCAGTAACTCCATACCTATTTAACAATAGATCCTCATTCATTCTCCACTCCCCCCAGCCCCTGGTAACCTCTATTCCACCTTCTAAAAAAAGACCGGCTATTTTAACGGCTTCTAAAAGGGATACATTGGTCTTTCCTACTGTACATGGCAATGCTGTCAGAAGGGGGACCTGTCTGAATGAGATTTCTAACCCCCTTAATGTGATCACTTTGGTTTTTTTGTTGTTCTTTTTTAAATGTTTATTTGGTATTTAGGGAGAGACTGAGCACGGGGTACGGGGTGCAGGGTGGGGGGACAGAGGATCCTAAGTGGGCTCTGTGCTGCCTGAGCCACCCAGGAGCCCCACGTGATCACTTTGTTAAAGGGAAGTAAGGATGGGGCAGAAAACTGTTCCTGACTGTCTCCTCCAGGCTCTCCAGGCTCCGGTTGCTACTACTTCCTCTCCCAGCACTGCGCTTCACGCTCCTTCACCTGAGCAACCCCCTACTCACATGCTAAAGCAGTTGTTCTCAACCTTTGGTGCACTTCAGAATCACCTGGGGAGCTTGTTAAGCTCACAAGTGTCCAGGTCCCACCACTGAGGATTTTGATTCAGAAGGTCTAGGGTGAGGCTTGGACGTCCATGTCTTTAACAAGCTCCCCAGATGATTCAGATGCAGGCCAAAGTTTAAGAACCACTGCTTGAAGGTTCCAATAGTCACCAACACTTTCAAAACACCCGCCCGACCGACCCCTCTAGCTGGGTCCTGTGCTTCCATAATATCCTATGCAAATAAGGATGTTTCTTCCCCATGTGAGAGCAAGGTGGCAGGCTCAGAGGACCCAAAGGTGTTTCCAGAACAGAAAGAACTGGTCAAGGATGGGGCTCTTGAGAAAGAAGGGCATGGAGTGGATCTAGAAATGATCCCTGGTGGGCTTTAATTTTTACAGATGCTATATGCTGCTGTGATCTAAGCCGTAAACAAAACTCATCAGAGAGGTGTTTAGAGATACTTGTTCTGGACGACACTGGAGAAGGTGGGACTGCTCTACCTAGAAATGCAATGGAAATTTAGCCCTCTAAGCACTTCCTGAAAAGCAATCACTTAGAGAAGAATTATTGTCTAGCAAGTATCTTAGCTCTGGGTTACTCAGGACAAACTTGCCCATCCCCAGCCCTTAATTATGACTCGGTTAATTGCAGATAACCTCCCAGATCCTCAGTGTTCTCATCTGTAAAATGTGGCTCATAATACCCTACCCACTTGAGTAGGTTGATGGAGTAAATGGAAAGGATGAATGTGAAAGCCCCTTGTAAACTATAAATTGCTTTTCATAGAGGTAACGTGAAGTGTTGATTACAAGATGTAATATGTTATTGGCGGTGCCATTATTGTATTATTAATCTCACTCCCCCATTTGCCCCACTCCTTGTGCACTGTCTAGCATTTAAGAGAAAGGCATTCACTTTTTTTATTTTGGGGTTTTTGTTTGTTTTTTCCTTAAGATGTCATAGTGTCAATTCCTTCTCTTCACTGTTCGATGACACCTTTTCTCTCCGGGCATTTTGCCATTGCTCCTTCATAAATCCATCTCCTCCATTCTGACTTCCTCCCCTTTCCTCCGCTGCAACCCTCCCCTCATCTTTCCAGAGCTTCAAAAGCTTCTTGAATCTGCCCTTGACCAGGCAGGTTCAAAAGGTTGCTCGTAAGTGGTGCCAAATGACAGCCTTTGTTTGGCTTATTTTTGGTTTACGAAACCTGGAGCTCCTCTTGAGCTAAGTAAGTTTGTGCTCACCTTTTTATCCCATGTTTTAGCCATTCAGAACGTCAATAATTTACTCTAAGGCAACGCTGGGGCCTGGGTGTGTCTGTTTATATGTGTGCACACACATGGCAGTGTGCTGGAATGAACCATGTTTTTCCTTATCAGGTATAACCAGGGTGCCACGAGGGAACAGCTGTCCAGCTTGCCTGACTCACCAGTGTTGCAATCTGGGAAATGTCTTTGGGCCTGTTTATCTCTCCCCAGGGCAGGACCAAGCTTGACCAACAGAGCCTCCGATCTCAGGCTTCTCAAAGGCAAGCCAACAAGCTTGGAGAGAATATACTGCTTTGAGCAAGACACTAAGAGGGAGCAAGAGTAGAGCCATCATTTGATGGAGTGAGTAGAAGACCGCAGCCCAAAAGCCGCTCTATCTCTGAAGGTACCTGTTAACGCAAGGGCTCTAAAACCAAAGTGAGTTTATCACCGTCTCCACCAAATGTGAAAATCCCTCCAATGAGGCCTCCTGATTCCATTTGACCATTTCTGTAGGGAAATATATTCGTTCTGAGCAGGCACTCTTGGCATCTGAGATCACAGGTCCAGATCCCTCTAGAAGGCAATGATATCAGCAGTTTCCTTGCTGCTGTGGAAAGGAAAGCTTAAAAACCATTTCGAGGGGTGCCTGGCTGGCTCAGTCTCTTGCTCTCAGGGCTGGGAGTTCGAGACCCACGCTGGGTGTAGAAATTACTTAAAAATAAAGAAAGAAACTTAATCATTTCAAGCCATCTCCATGTAACCCTGTTATAATTTGTCCCCACAGAAGCAGTCAGAGCTTGCCCGGGAACATGCAGGCCAGACAGCAGCAAGGACAGAAAGATTTCATCTGTGCTGCTATCATTACCACAGGTTGTTTTGCTTGCTACCTATGGGCAACAGCCTCCTTGGACAAACACCAACCCCCCCAAAGCAGTATGATTCAGAGAGAGCATGAACTTCAAGACAGATGACCCCTTCCAGTCCCAGGTCAGTTACCTATCATCGATATCATTTGGGCAAGTAACCCAACCTGTAAAGGGCTAGTCATATATAAGATATTATCATGCCCCCCCCCCACACACTGTAATGCTGAGGCTCAAGGAGGGAGCCAGATTGGAAATTATTTACACCTCCATCCAGGGAGCTCTCACCTGGACCCTGTTTGGAGCCCTTGTTTTGCCAGTCAGTCGTAGCCTCCTGTGTTTTCCTTTGCAGCTTCCTTATCTCCCTGATCTGGAAATGCTGGAGGCCCCAGACTCAGCCCTCAGGTCTCTGTTCTTCTTTCTCTATATTTAATCCCAGTCTCAGCTTCAATGGCTATGCGTACCCTGACTCCCCAGTGTACCTTTCTTTTTTTTTTTTAATTTTTTTTATGTCTTTATTTTATTTTGAGAGACAGAGACAGAGAGTGAGCGGGGGAGGGGCAGAGAGAGAGGGAGACACAGAATCTGAAGCAGGCTCCAGGCTCTGAGCTGTCAGCACAGAGCCCGATGCGGGGCTTGAACCCACGGACTATGAGATCATGACCTGAGCCGAAGTCGGACGCTTAACCGACTGAGCCACCCAGGTGCCCCCCCCCCCCCCCGCAGTGTACCTTTCTGATTGGAGCCCAGCCCCTGAACTCCTGACACATACATACAGGTGTCTATTGGACATCTCCTTGTGTCCCAAAGTAAATTTGTGACACCATCCCCACCTCTTTCTCACATAGGTTTCCCCCATTCGTAAATGACAGCTATTTATTGGAAATATATGAAAATGCTACATTTTTAAAATGTTTTTTATTTATTTCTGAGAGAGAGAGCTTGAGCAGGGTGGGGCAGAGAGAGAGAGGGAGACAAAGGATCTAAAGCAGGCTCTGCCCTGACAGTGCGGGGCTCCAACCCATGAACAGGGACATAATGACCTGAGACTAAGTTGGATGCTCAATTGACTGAGCCATTCAGGTGCCCCTTTTGTTGTTTTTTTTTTAAGTTTATTTATTTATTTTGAGAGAGGGAGAGAGAGCACAGGTGTGCACACAGGCGGGGGAGGGTCAGAGAGAGAAGGGGGGCAGAGAGAGAGGGTGAGAGAGAGAGAGAGGGTGAGAGAGAGGGAGGGAGAGAGGGAGGGAGGGAGAGAGGCAGGGAGAGAGAGAATCCCAAGCAGGTTCTGCACTGTCAGCACAGAGCCTGACTTGGGGCTCTATCCCATAACCCCTGAAATGCTGACCTGAGCCAAAACCAAGAATCAGATGTTTAACCACCCAGGCACCCCTATGAAATTGCCATTTTTAAAGTTCAGAACAGTCGGGGTTGAATGGCTCGGTCTGACTCTTGGTTTCTGCTCAGGTCAAGATCTCATGGTTGGTGGGATCAGGCCCTGTGTTGGGCTCTGTGCTGGCAGTGTGGAGACTGCTTGGGATTCTTTGTCTCCCTCTCTCTCTCTGTCTGCCTTTCCCTGACTCACACTGTCTCTGTCTCTCTCCAAATAAATAAATAAGCTTAAAAAAATTAAAGTTAAGAACAGCCAACCATTGGCCACTTCATTTGGTTCAACTGAATACAACATCCTTCCAGTTGCTCAGGCCAAAGAGTTGGGACTACCATTCTTGACCCCTCTCTTTCTCTAACACCCTACATCCAATCTATCAGGAACTCCTGTTGGATGTGCTAGGAAATATATCCAGAATCTTTTCCCCACCAAATCATCATTACTACCATCGTTTCTCAACTGATCTCTCTTCAACTCCTGAATGCATTCATATAGAAGCCAGCGGTCCTTTTCACCATAAATGGAATCTTGTCTCCTCACTGTTCAAAGATTTCCCATTTCACTCTATGTCAAAGCCAAAGCCAGGCCTTATAGGAGCTGCCCCTACGCTTTCCCCTCACTTCCGTCTAGCCACAGTGGCCTTCTTGCTATTCCTCAAATACAACAAGCAGGCTCCTGCCCCAGGGCCTTTCTATTTGCCACTCTTTCAATCTAAAACATTCTTCACCTAGATACACAGATGGCTTGTTCCTTCACCTCCTTTAGGTCTCTGCAGAAATGTCACCTACTCTGTAGAACCTTCTCTAAGCACCCTATTTCAAACTGCAGTCCCAACTCCGCCCCTTCTCTGTTTAGCTTTTCTCCCTAGGGTTTACCAACATCTCACATATGACATACTGTAGTTTAACTTAGCTATCTGTTTATCTTCTCTCTCCACCAGAAGGTAAGCTCTATGAAGACAAGGATTTTGTCTGTTGCGTTTACTGCTCTACAGCCAATGCCTAGAAAAGCATGTGGTACACAGAAAAAGCTCACATATTGAATGAAAACAAGGAAAACCGTAAGACTAGCTGAAAAGGCAACAAGATATTAACAGCTTAAAGCAGTCCGTTGGAAGCTCACAAAGTTAGTTCTTCCTAATGGTCTTTGTAGAGTGGCAAGAAACCTTATATATTGAGCATCTACTCTGTGCCACGCACCGTGCCAAGGTGTGTTACTTAGAACCTAACAATCTGGCAGGACCGATGTTATTTGCCTATATTATGGATGAAGAGCCTCAGATTCAAGGAAGTTAAGTAATTTGCCTAAAGTCACAGAGCCAGTCAATGGCAGCATCGGGATTCAAATCCAGGTCCCCAACTTCAAAGCCCATGCCACTTACAATCTTCCCTGTCACCCTGTTTGTTAACCGTTTAATTTGTTGACACTGATGAACTCATTGCTTTGAAGGCCCAACCCAAATTCCACCTCCTTTGTGACCATGAAGGTTTCCAGGCCATTCTAAACCAAACTGATATTCCTCTGAAAAGAAAAAGTCTGTGCCTCCCCTCCAGTGCTGCTCATTTCAACAATACGTGCTGCCTGTCCTCGGAGTCTCCCTTATTCCTCACCCTCGCATCCAGTCCATCAGCAAACTCCATGAGAACTGACTTTGACAAGTCTCCCAAATTCAAGTCCTTCTCCCCGTGTCCATCGCCTAATCTGAGACACCACCTTCCCTGCAATAAATCTATTTATTGGCCACTCTTACCTACCATGACCCCCACCCTCACTTCACAGTCTGTTCTCCACCCAGGAACCACAGAGGTGTTTTAAAATATAATTCAGCCTAGGGTGGCTCAGTCGATTAAGTGTCGGACTTTGGCTCAGGTCATATTCTCACAGTTTGTGGGCTCAAGCCCTGCTTCGGGCTCTGTGCTGACAGCTCAGAGCCTGGAACCTGCTTCAGATTCTGTGTCTCCCTCTCTCTCTTCCCCTCCCCTGCTCGTGTTCTCTCTCAAAAATAAATAAACACTAAAAAAATTGTTTTAATCTAATTCAGCGCAAGTCACTCCCCACTCACAGTCCTTCAGTGGGTCACCCTTAAACTCAGAATAAAATCTCAAATCTGTGCCCTCTGTGATACTGTATAATCTAGGCTTAGGCTCCTCATTTCCTGCCTCCCCCATAACCCTTCAGACGTTCTGTTGCTTATATTCCTGGTCACCAAACTGGTTTCTACTTCAGGGCCTCTGACCTGGCTGTTCCCACTTCCTGGAATGCTTTTCCCTTACATCCTCATGGGTAACTCCCTCCTTTCTGCAATGAGGTCTTTATTCAGATGTCCTGTTCCCAAAGAGGCCCTTCCTTCACTCCTCCATGTTAAAAGGCAGACCCCTTACTTTTCTCTCCTTACCTTGCTTTAGGTTTTTGGTATTTGTTTTTTTAGATTTTAATTTTGGAAATGTTCAAATGTGCTGAAACAATGGAGGGAATAATACAATGATCACCCAAATATCCACCATCCAGATGTGACAACTGTTAACATTTTGCCATACTTGCTTTATCTGCTTGAAGGTATGTGTGTGTGAAATGCCTTTTTTTTTTTGCTAAACCTTCTGAAAATAACCTTCAGACACTATGACACTTTGGCCCTAGATCCGTCAGCATGTATACCTTACAAATAAAGACATTTTCCTTTATAACCATATCATTATCATATCTAAACAAATGAGCAAGAATTTTAATATCATCTAATATTTAGTCCATAATCAGATTTTTAAAAATAAATCTCTTTTTTGGGGCACCTGGGTGGCTCAGTCAGTTATGTATCTGACTCTTGGTTTCAGCTCAGGTCACATGATCTCACAGTTTGTGGGATCGAGCCTCAAGTCGGGCTCTGAGCTTACAGTACAGACCCTGCTTGGGATTCTCTCTCTCTCCCTCTTTCTCTGCCCCTCCCCTGCTTGTTCTCTCTCTCTCTCTCTCTCTCAAAATAAATAAATAAACTTTAAGAAATAAAGCAAAAATAAATCTTTTTTATTGACATATAGTTGACTCACAGTATTATATTAGTTTCAAGTATATAACACAGTGATTCAACAATTACATACATTATGAAATGCTCACCATGAAAAATGTGGTGACTGTCTGATAATCAGATGTTCTTAACTGCCCCCTCTACGTCTTCTTTTTGATCCAGAATCCTTGAAGATTTATATAATGTATTTTGATTTTATATGTCTTTTGTCAGAGGACAGTTGGGAAATTATATTTTACATGTGTAGCTCTTTTGGGTCTCGGCCCTCCTATATCTGCTCCCTCACCCCTACTCCCTTCTCTGCAATATTATTTAATAAATAATTGGTAATGACTAACTGAAAAGTCCCTACTACTCCATACAAAAACTTGTATGCAAATATTTATAAGCAACATTCATCATAATATCAAGAAGTGGAAACAGCTCAAGTGTCCATCAGTTGATGAATGGAAAAATAAAATGTAGTCTACCCAATACAATGGAATATTATTCAGCAATAAAAAGAAATGAAACACTGCTACATGGTTCTGTCAGGGATGAGCCTTGAAGATGTTTTGCAAAGAGAAGCCAGTCACAAAAGACCACATATTGTATGATTCCTTTTTTTTTTAAAGATTTTATTTTTAAGTAGTCTCTACACCCAAAGTGGGACTCGAACTCACAACCCAGAGATCAAGAATCGCACTCTCTACTGACTAAGGCTGCCAGGCGTGCCCCTGTGTGATTCCTTATATACCAAATGTTTAGAACAGGCCTATCTATGGAGAAAGAAAATAGATTGATAGTTGCCTAGGGTTGGGGAGAATAGGAAGAATGGAGGGTGTCCGCTAAGGGGTGCAGTGTTTCTTTTAAAGGTGATGGAAATATTCTAAAATTGATTGTGGTGAGAATTGCACAACTCTGTAATATACTAAAAACCATTAAAGTATACACTTTGAGTGGACTGTATGGTGTGTGAATTAGCTTAATAAAGGTATTATTAAAACAAAAACCAAAACAAAACAATTTTTTTTTTAAATTTTTCTAATGTTTATTTTATTTTTGAAAGAGAGAGAGAGAGAGAGACAGAGCATGAGCAGGGGAGGAGCAGAGAGAGAGGGAGACACAGAATCTGAAGCAGGCTCCAGGCTCTGAGCTGTCGGCACAGAGCTCGGCGTGGGGCTCAAACTCACAAACTGTGAGATCATGACCTGAGCCAAAGTTGGATACTTAACCGACTGAGCCACCCAGGCGCCCCAAAATAAAACAATCCTATTCTTCCTTGTTGCTCCAGATCACAGCAGGAACTGATATTGACCAAACATCATCTTGCCTCCTCTCCTGTCTTCTCCCCTCCTCTGGACTCTCCTTCCCTTTGAACATGGTGGAAGTGTTGAGGAGTGGAGAAATGGAAGCTTCCCTGCTTTGGTGGAATGGCCCTTTGTCTTGGCCCTATGTTGACCAAGAAGAACCTCAGCTTTTCTTTACACTAGACGCACTATGTTGCCCTCTCTCAGGCAGAGTCCCGTTTTGTCTCCTCAGATGTGGGACTAGCCTTTCCCCCCAGCCCGTGGGGCTATTGCAGGTCAAGGGCAAACACAGCTGCCCATCTGAGACCATCTACGGGAGTCAAGAGCAGCCTTGCCAGGTTCTACGTGTACACAGCACTTCCGTTTTGTGGGTCCTGTGGCAGGAGCGGCTATTAGTTTCCAGGACAGGTTCTCTACTGCACTGTGCGCAGAAATTGTCTTATTCGTCTTTGTATTTTCTCAAATTGTCTTATTCGTCTTTGTATTTTCTGTGCCTAAAACAGACATTTGCACTTAGATGGCAGAATGTGTAGAATCGGGCTTTCCACACCCACTGGCTCCAGCCTGGTTCTCTGGGAAAGAGTGGGGAGGCTCTGGCCCTGAGGGAAATGCCCTCAAAATCTGGGGTTCTGAATTCCAGACTCAGATGTTATGGGGCACCTGGGGAATTCATCTGCTTACCCCTCATAGAGTGGGAGGCGAGGGAACTGGTTAATTCCAGGAAGGTTGCATTTATGATGGTTTACATCGAATCAGGAACTTCAACATTGTGTGGTGAAGGGACTTAACCAGATTCTTCTTATTCCTCTCAATGCCAGCCAGATATTTTCGGCTAACTTTGTCGGAGGAGAAATCGAGGTACACTAGGGGAATATGAGATGTATGGATTTGCTAAGTTGACCAAAGAAAAAGAAAGCTAACATGAGAAACTGGAACTCCTGGTCCCTTTTCCTCCCTAAATTTTTCTCCTCTGAGTTCTCCCAACGTCTCCAGAGGCAATTTGGTTTCCCCAGGGTATATTGGCTGCCTTGGCCTTACTCCAGCGATCACAGGGCAAAGGATCCAGGAAATGTGCCCTCAGCTGACTGGCCCCTTGATGGCAGGCAGGGAAAGAGAGAGGATTGTTACCAAATTATACCACGATTGGAATGACTCATTCACATTCTACTTGGTTAAAAATGACCATTTTGCAATTTGTACATACATTAAGTCACTATGTTGTACATCTGAAACTAATATGTTATATGTCAGTTATAGCTCAAAAAAGCATACGTTGATATCTGCCGGCATAAAGTAATAAAAATATATGCATCAGATATATATATTTTTAAATTGAAAAGTTAAAAAAAATAAAAAATAAAACACTGAAACGTTTTGGGGCGCCTGGGTGGCTCAGTTGGTTGAGTGTCCAACTTCGGCTTAGGTCATGATCTCGCGGTTGGTGAGTTCAAGTCCTGCATTGGGAGCCTGCTTCAGATTCTGTCTCCCTCTCTTCCTGCCTCTCCCCCACTCATGCTCTCTCTCGCGCGTGTGCACACGCGTGCTCTCTCTCTCAAAAATGAATAAACGTTAAAAAATTTTATTTTTAAAAACCTGGAACGTTTTGTACGTGAGAGGACACATCAAGAAAGTGAAAGACAACCCACCGTGTGCAGAAAGCATTTGCAAACATATATCTGATAAGTTTCTCCTATCCAGAATACATAAAGAATTCTTACACTTCAAAAATCAGTAGACAAATAACCCAATTTTAACAATGGGCAAAGTATCTGAATAGAAATTTCTGCATGGCCAATGAGCACATGAAAAGATGCTGAACATCACTTGTCGTAGGTAAATGCACCTCAAAGTCACACTGACGTACCTTTCACTTCTCACCCGCTAGATTGGCTGTAATCAAAAAGACGGACAGGAAGTATCGGTGAGGATACGTAGAAACTAGAATCCTCACTCAGAGCTGGTGGGAAGGTACATGGTGCAGCCACTTTGGAAAAGAGTCTGGTGGTTCCTCAAAATGCTAGACATAAAGTTAAGGTATGGCACGACGTATCATGTTGCCATTCCAACATATGTATGCAAGAGACATGAAAACATAAAACTTGTGCATACACGTTCATAGGAGCATTATTCATAATGGCCATAAAGTTGAAACAACCCAAATGCCTATGAACTGATGAGTGGAGAAAGTAATGTGCTATATCCATACAATGGAAGATTCATCAGCCATAAAAAGGAATCAAGTTCTAATACATGCACCTACGATGAACCCTGAGCACAGGTGAACTGAAGGAAGCCAGTCACAGTGTGCCACAGACTGAGTCCACTTATCCGAAATGTCCTGAATAGGCAAATTTAGGGAGACAGGAAGTCGTTTCCTGGGCTGGGGGAGGCTGAAATGAAAAATGACTGCTAGTGGGTAACGGGCTGTCTTTTGGGGGTAATGATGTCTAAAATGTATTACGCTGTTCCTTGTACAACCTTCGGCTTATACTAAGGCCACTGAATTGTACATTTTGCAAGAGTGAAATTTTAAGATATGTGAATTATATCTCAATAAATAATAATCATAATATATCATATACAGCTTGGAAAAACACCTAAAAATGATGCTCTTCCCCTGCCCTGTTTTTGGCTACCCGGTTAGCGGCGGGGCCAGTGACCCAGGCCTTCTGTAGGGTTGCAGGTCCGGCTCAGACTTGCAAGGCCTCTGGGCCCTTGCAGAAGGTTGGATTATTTCATCACGAGAGAGCACAAGAAACCTCTCAATTCACATCCTTTTTTGTTTTTAACCAGAGCTTATCAAAGTTTCAGTCACAAGACACCTGACTGCTCAGAGCCGCAGGGTCCTGAAAAACCAAGATAGTTTTCTTCTCAGTTCGTGTTCTGGACCCAGTTTATACATCTTCCTAGATTGGCTAAGCCCCACCCCTTCCCCAGCCGTCCTGCCACATCTTGCCCAGCTTCCCGGCTGGAGAGGCTGCAGCACTGACTTCTTTCTGTGGCCCTAGGGTCACAGCTGCTGCCATTGCTCTGTTTTGCTCAGGCGCTCTGTCAATCTCCCCGAGGGAGGGAGGGAGCACAGCTCCAGCACCCAAGTCCAAGGCAACCTGACTCCAGGAACCTCTGACTTCCCAGCAGCTGCTCAGAAGGGCCCATACAACCCCCACACAGAAAGTGAACACCTACGGAGCAAACACTGACCAAAAAGGGGTGCTGCCCATTGCTTGCCCTGCTCCTCTCTCCCCCGCTGACTCTTCCAATATTTGGAGATATCCCAAGGGACCGAACGACAACCATGTGTATTTTCTTGTGAGGCCCTGGCCAGCTTGATAATACGTGACCTCATTATTTAATTTCCTTCTTTCCTTCATCTCTGTTCCTCACTCTTGCTGCCCTGGGCTTGCCACCTCCCCAGTGAAACATTAACCCTTAAGCTTTGCCTCAAGCTCTGTTTTCCAGGAAGCCAAGACGGACACACTGTGCATTTACTTGAGAGTAAAGGGTTTATAAACCCTCAAATGCTCTCTAGGCCATTTTCATCACCCTGCATTCCTACCTTGCCCCATTAAATAGAAACTTCTGCTTGCTTCTCCGGGAGGGACTAATACTGGAAAAACCACATTAATCCTTCTGATCTCTGGCACTCCACGGGGCAAGCCACTCACTAGTCCTTGGCAGAAAGGAGGGGGGTGTTTGCCCTGCAGTTATCCAGATGCTTTGCTGAAGACTGTGTAAGTTTAGTTTAGGGAATTAAAAATAGGGTGGCTCAGTCGGTTGAGCGTCTGGCTTCGGCTCAGGTATTGATCTCCTGGTTTGTGGGTTCGAGCCCCGCGTCGGGCTCTGTGCTAACAGCTCAGAGCCTGGAGCCTGCTTCAGGTTCTGTGTCTCCCTCTCTCTCTCTGCCCCTCCCCTGCTCATGCTCTGTTTCCGTCTTTCTCAATAATAAATAAACAAAAAAATTTTTTTTTAAAAATAGGAAGCTCATTTGGATATAGGTACCAGCTCCATTCTTTTTCAATCCGGCTTTCTCAGTAATAAAGCTGTACTTTCATCTCAATTTATCTGATTCCTGAGCCCTGTTCTCAACTGGCTCAGAAGCTGTGGTAATTGGGGAGGATATTGTTATGAGTTTTACAATAATGATAATGAGCCCTCATACTCCCCACTGCCTAGAAGAGATATCTAAAGAACACTATGGGGCGCCTGGGTGGCTCAGTAGGTTAAGCATCCGACTGTTGGTTTCTGCTGAGGTCATGATCTCACAGTTTGTGAGATCGAGCCCCACATGGGGCTCTGAGCTGAGAGGGGAGCCCACTTGGGATTCTCTCTACCTCTCTCTCTCTCCCTCCCATGCCCCTCTCCCGCATTCTCTTTCTCTTTCTCCCTCCCTCCCCTCTCTCTCTCAAAAAAAAATAAGAATAAATAACAATAAAAAAGAAAGAAGGAAGAAAGGAAGGAAAGAAGGAAAGAAGGAAAGAAAGAAAGAAAGAAAGAGCCAAAACTTCTGTGGCCCTGAGCAGGCCGCCTCCAGGCCATGACTCTCCCAGCGCAGTCCAGTATAGCAGGCAAGCAGGGACTTCATAGGAATAACACTGGTAATAGGGATGACAGTCTCATATTAAAATGGCCATATTTGGCTTGGGGCATAATTTAAAACGTGTTCACATCATTTAAGGTACACAGTTTAGGTCATCATTGTCCTACTGGCAGACATGCCTTCTATTCATTTGTTCTAGGGATTTATTATTACTGTTGTTGTCATTATTCTTATTCTTATTTTATTTTTAGTGGCGAGGCTCCAAGTGTCAGACTGGGGATTCCTAATGGTGTGCCGAGATGCGGGTTACAGGTGTGTGGAGGAAAGGTGGACCCCCTCAGCCCTGGAGCAGCTGGCTCTAGTGGCTGGATCCAGCCATCCACAATCGGTTTATCCTTTGTGTCATATAAATATCACACTTTACCATGACATGAACTGTGACATGTGCCATGGTGTGTGCTATGACATGAAAAAGTCTGAGAAGTATTGAAATAAATCATGCTTTTATTGTATTTTTATTTTCCTTATTTTTTATTTTTTATTTTCTTTTATTTTTTTGAGGGGGGGGGCTGAAGTGAGCAAGGGACAGAGAGAGAAGCGGGGCTCACCTGAAGTGTAAATCGTGCTTTTTTAAAAAGTGTTTATTTACTTTTGAGAGAGAAAGAGAGAGACAGAGCATGAGCAGGGGAGGGGCAGAGAGAGAGGGAGACACAGAATCAGAAGTAGGGTCCAGCTCTGAGTTGTCAGCACAGAGCCAACGTAAGGTTGAACTCACAGACCACAAGATCGTGACCTGAGCCGAAGTCGGATGCTTAACCGACTGATTAAGCATGATTGATTAACCTTATCAATCATGCTTTTGATAAGGGATATTTTTTTCCCCCTGTAGTGAACTGCTAAATTGGGGCACCTGGGTGGCTCAGTCGGCTAAGCCTCCAACTTTGGTTCAGGTCATGATCTCGTGGCTCGTGAGTTCGTGAGTTCGTGCCCCGCATCGGGCCCTCTAATGTCAGCATGGATCCCTCTTCAGCTCCTGTCTTCCCTGTCTCTCTGCCCCGCTCCAGCTCATGCTTTCTCTCTGTCTCAAAAATAAATAAAAATAAAAACATTTTTTAAAAACTAAAAAAAAGAAGCAGATCAGAGGAATGTTTGTTGAGTGAATCAGTGAGTCAATGAAATGGAATGAAAAGACAACCTGAGTCTTCCTGTGCTCTCTCAGTGGAGAAATATGTGGGAAATAAATCTGATTCATCTGAGGAGAGAGATCATTCGGCACAGGGCGACAAGGGAAAATAAGAGGCCAGGCCAGAGGAAAGACACCCGAAGGCCCTGAGTTTTCCCCTCGGGCCTTTCCACTCCAGTCGCTACAAGATCTTTCCTCCTCTCCTTCGTTATTTGTATCTCTTTGCCCATAGGCCCTGGCTCCTCCCAAGTTAGTGGTAGATTTTCTGGTCCCGTGAGGCCATTTCCTTTCTCCTCCCACCTCTAGAGAGATTACCCTGGCTTCCCCAGGAGGCCCCCGGTGCTCACCTCCTCCTCCTCCCCTCACACGGTAGCTGTACACTGGTGTCTGTGCCTTTGTTTGCAGCTCTGTTCACCTCTGGGCTGCCTGAATTTTGAACTCGCGAAAAGGAAACTCTTTTTGGTATTCATTGTCACTGGATAAAGACAGGAAACGCTCTGGCTGCCACCCAGGATCCCAGCACGTGCTACATTTTCTAAACGACCACCTTGCCCAAGAGTTTTGACCAGTGCACAAACAGGATACAAACCGCCAACATCTTCTACCCCAGGAGCTCCTGAAACACACCAAGGGTCTCAGACCCACCCGTTGGGCCTCTTGCTGCCAAGAAGACAGGTTGCCAGTCGGGTACAATGCTTTGCCCGGTCCAGACCCAGCCAGGACTGATCCACCGTCCTCATTCCTGTTTCACACTCCTGACTTCTCGGTTACCCCCAATATCTCAAATATTCCTCCCTCGCCTTGAAAAGGAGGAAAGGTGTGCAGTCTTGCACTTGGGAAGGCCAGTCTTCCGGGCAGGGAGGGTGCCACATGAAGTCCCCAGAGGCCTCTCTGCTTGCTCTGGCCCCAGACGCTTCGTTTCCCAGCCTCGGCTTCCCTCCCCCACTCCCCAGCGAGTCTCAGAGCTATTTGCTTCCTCCTGGGGCCCAAAAG
Organism: Cryptoprocta ferox; assembly: GCA_028646485.1. Taxonomy (NCBI): domain Eukaryota; kingdom Metazoa; phylum Chordata; class Mammalia; order Carnivora; family Eupleridae; genus Cryptoprocta; species Cryptoprocta ferox. The sequence continues at coordinate 79,273,233 of CM053559.1, forward strand.
GAGGCCTGTAGGCCTGTGTGGTTCACCTCTGTGCCGGCTGCTCCCTCAGAGGGAGGGTGAGGGTGACCAAGGCCAGGGGATCGGCTATTTTCAAGGGGTGCCAGAGGCCCCTCAAAGCTTAGTTAACCAAATCCCTGCCCCTGCCTTGCAGGCCCACGGTTCCCCAAATGGAAACAAAGGGAAAAGGGAGCTGGGCAGGAAAATGGAAGAAAAATTTAGAATTCGAAACTCAACCATAGGTACACCTGAAATTATTATTTTTCATTTGTAATAATCCTTTTCTGATTGAAAAGGAATATCTTCTGGCGCGCCTGGCTGGCTCTGTCAGTAGAGCTTGTGACTCTTGATCTCTGGGTTGTGAGTTTGAGCCCCACATTGGGTATAGAGATTACTTAGAAAATAGAAAAACAGATGGGGCACCTGGGTGGCTCAGTCTGTTAAGCATCCAACTTCAGCTCAGGTCATGATCTTGTGGTTCATGAGTTTGAGCTGTGCTGACAGCTCAGAGCCTGGAGCCTGCCTCAGATTCTGTGTCTGTCTCGCCCTCTGCCCCTCCCCCACTCCCTCTCTGTCTCTCTCAAAAACAAACATTAAAAAAAATTTTTTTAAGAGAGAAAGAGGGGAGAGGGAGGGAGGAAAGAAGAATATAATATCCTCCCAGTGGGGAAAACTTAGAATATGTAAAGAAAATAACAGTCATCCATAATTCCATGTCCCAGAGACAAATGTCTTAATACTTGGTATATTTTCGTTTTATGTTTACGTAATTTTACATAATTGAAGTATACTGTACGTATGAGTTTGTATCAGGTTTTTTCACCTACTAAATCATGTGCACCTGCTCCTATCATTGTTTTTAGCTCTTGCAAACTATTTCCTCATGTGGATGTACTGTCATGTATTTAACTGTTTATCGATTTGTGGATACTACTGCCTCTCTTTTATTTCTTGTTATAATTAATACTGCACGCTTGTATATCACGCTCTAATTTGTAATAATTTCTTAGGATGGGGCGCCTGAGTGGCTCAGTAAATTACGCATCTGACTTCAGCTCAGGTCATGATCTCGTGGTCCATGAGTTCGAGCCCCGCATCAGGCTCTGTGCCGACAGCTTGGAGCCTGGAGCCTGCTTTAGATTCCGTGTCTCCCTCTCTCTCTGCCCCTCCCCTGCTCGTGCTCTCTCTCTCTCAAAAAATAAATAAACATTTAAATTTTTTTTAAAAATTAAAGTTTCTTAAGATACGTTCCAGATAAAGTGGAACTCCTGGGCAAAATGTGTGAACTTGATTTTCAGAAGGTTGTATAGCCACCATCAGTAATATAATTTTTCTTTTTTATGTTTATTTATTTATTAAAAAATTTCTTTAATGTTTATTTATTTTTGAGACAGAGAGAGAGTGTGAACAAGGGAGGGGCAGAGAGAGAGGGAGACACAGAATCTGAAACAGACTCCAGGCTCTGAGCTGTCAGCACAGAACCCGACGCGGGGCTCGAACCCACGACCCACGAGATCATGACCTGAGCCGAAGTCAGACGCTTAACCGAATGAATCACCCAGGCGCCCCATGTTTATTTATTTTTGAAAGAGAGAGAAAGAGAGAGAGAGAGAGAGCGCGCGCACAGGGAAGGGGCAGAAAGAGAGGGAGACAGAAAATGCGAAGCAGGCTTTGTGCTGTCAGTGCAGAGCCCAATGTGGGGCTCAAACCCACAAATTGTGAGGTCATGACCCAAGACAAAATCAGACGTTCAACTGACTGAGCCACCCAGGCACCCCCACCATCGGTAATATTTAAATAAGTCATGGACACCTCCTTCCCCTCAAAATGAACTTAATTGGGTTCATTAATGAGTTTGCCTTTCGGGGACGTCAGGGGAGGAAAGGAGCCATCCTCTGAGATCTTCAGAATGTTATGTTACAGCTGAATCTGCCTTTGGCCACAGATGAAGGCCACACAGAGTGTGGCCTGAAGCAAGGCCTTGACCAGTACATGAGACTAGAATATTTGCAGAATGTCATCATTCATGGTTGTCTTTGTGGAACTGATTGATCAATATCCACCTGTCTCACAGTTCTAGGGTGAATACTTACCGGTCTCTCCTACCATAGGTTCCTAGTGCCCAGCAGTCACTGGTGTGCATAGTTAAGTCCTCAAAAAGAACTTTTTTTAATGTTTATTTATTTTTGAGAGAGAGAGAGAGAGAGCAGGGGAAGGGCAGAGAGAGAGAATCCCAAGCAGGCTCTGCACTGTCAGCATGGAGCTGGACATGGGGCTCGAACTCGCAAATCGTGAGCTCGTGACCTGAGCCAAAATTAAGGGTCGGACGCTCAACCAACTGAGCCGCCCAGGGGCCCCTCAATAACAACTTACGACATAAATGCTTCGATGGAATATCTCGCCTCCTTTTTCATTTCACGAAGGCCCCTTTCTAGGTCTCTAGCTCAGGGGGCCAAGGCCAATTCCTGTAGAGAATTTCTCTGCCAGCCTCCCCTAGGAAGGTGTGCCTCGGTGACACGGAGGCATTCAATCCAACAATATTAGTGCCCGTCCTCTTTCCTTTGTCTGTTCTGTTCCATCTTCCCACCGGTGCATTCTGTCTGTGCCGGACACACCGTGTCCCCACCACGCACTGACTCCTCACGCCACACCTTCCATGGGGAAGCCTCTGCTGCCAGGCCCACCGGGGCTCGCCCTCCCTCATCACCCAGGCAGGACGACCTCACATCTAACCTGAGCGAGGCTGTGCGGGCATGGAGGGGCGAATATTCCCAATAACGCTGTTAAGAGTTTGCTTCCCACCGCATTCCAGCTGTCTACCAGATCAGTAATTAAGTCAGGGAGAGAAAAGAAAAGAACCTATAAATGTGTTTGGTACAACTTGTTTTAGAGAAAGAAATGTTGGTTGGTTATTAGATACCTTTCTCTCAAACCCTGCCGGGGTTGGATTGGTGTGTGCTCCCCGGCACAGATCACCCGAATGACATTTCTCGCACTGAGGGATAACAATGTGTCTGCTCTCGAGATAACTGAGTGCATTTCCAAGCCCTCCTCTATTTCTAGGGGAAGGGACAGAGATACTGAGTCAGAAGATTACCCCGAGGAGCCCTCCTTTGGCTGCCTGCAGTGGTCAGCTGTGCTAAGAATGTTCATTTTCAGCACTGATGGAAACATTTCATCCAGTGGTACCTTGCTTTCTGGGACACTGTTGATTGAGTTGTTTATTATTTGGTCTGTTTTATTAATACCTTGAAGCCAAAGTTTTGACGGAGTAAGCCCCAAACAAAACAAAAACAATCACTCTGCATATACACAAAGAAACCAAGCAACCACCACCACCACCAACAGAAACCTGTCCAATCACATAAAATGGTCTTCCAGTGTTTTCCTTGGGTGGACATTTTCTCCAAGAAGCCTGTATTTGCTACATGATTAACACATTGACTACTAACTGCCTGGGGTCAGGAACATCAAGTCTACTGACTAAACCTGGAACTTATCTTCACACGCTGGCAAGGGTTTGGCCAAATTGATAGAAAATTCCAGTACAAACCTTCAGCCTTATATAAAACCGTCCCCGGTCTAGAAACACAAGCCGCAGTCACGCTTTAAAGATCAGGAGCTCTCCGTTGGTTAAAGAGAATGCCAAACAGAGACCTTGATATTTAAGTTTTGCAACATGGCCAGTCAGCACAATATTGCCCTGACCGTTCTGAATTCCACAGGCTATTTTTTTCATTTAACCAACATTTATTAATTCGAATACGAAGATTTGTAACATGAGGTATCTGTCCTCGGGATATTTCCAAGACTATTAGGGGGACTGAAACATGCATAATTATAGTACAAGTAAATCTTCTTTCTTTTTCTTTTTTCTCTTTCTCATCCTGGTTCGGATGAGATGTAAAAGCATGGTCTATATAGCAGAGTCATCTACTGAAAACCGACTTGTGTTCCCTTTTGCCACTGTGGATGCCTTAGAGGGAATGAAAGGCATTTCCCACCCCCCTCCCCGTATGGTAAAGTAGGTCCTTATTCTCATTCCTGGGAAATCTTTACCTCCAGGAAGTGACACTGTGAGGTGGTGTAATCTCCTATCAGTGAGATTCGATTTTTTTTTAAGTTTGTTTGTTTATTTTGAGAGAGAGAATGCACAGGCACATACAAGCACAAGGGTGAGCCAGGGACAGGTAGAAGAGGGAGAGAGAGAGAATCCCAAGCAGGCTCCACACTGTCAGCGCGGGGAGCCCAACGTGGGGCTTGAACTCACAACCGTGAGATCGTGACCTGAGCCGAAATCAAGAGTCCGACACTTAACTGACTGAGCCACCCGGGTGCCCTGAGATTAGATTTTATTGTCTAAGAAAGGGGTGGTATGTTCAGGGAGTTGGAAAAGGGATGAAGCTAGATTCCAGGAGATTCTCAGGGACCGGGAAGGAGAATTAGGTTGGTCAGGGTCGTGGCGCCTGGGAGAGGGGTGGAGATGCTCAAGCTCTAGCGGGGAGCTGAACCAGGAGTCAGCAGGACCCCACAGAACAACAGTGACAATGACAGTCAGGGACGGGGCCCCAAGCAGCAGCTCTGGCTCACAGAATAGAAACGGCAGAGCCAGCCAGAGCCTCTCTCTGTTGGAGGACCCGGAATCTGGGGGACCCCTTCTAAGCACTGTAGGGTTGAGTGATGAGCCGAAAGAGTGGAACCCCTCTCTGGAACAGTTGATACCCAACTTCTCCCAACAGGTGGGCTTGGGGTGGTTCTAACTAATGTCAAAAACATCTTTTGGGGGCGCCTGGGTGGCTCAGTCGGTTGAGCGTCCGACTTCGGCTCAGATCATGATCTTAACGGTTCGTGGGTTCAAGCCCCGCATCGGGCTCTGTGCTGATAGCTCAGAGCCCGGAGCCTGCTTTGGATTCTGTGTGTCCCTCTCTCTCTCTGCCTCTCCCCTGCTCATGATTTGTCTGTCTGTCTCTCTCTCAAAAATAAATAAATGTTAAAAAATTTTTCAAAAAAACCCCATCTTTTGAAAAGTAACATCAGGGGTGCCTGGGTGGCTCAGTCGGTCAAGTGTCCGACTCCTGATTTCAGCTCAGGTCATGATCTCTGGTTCATGAGTTAGGGCTCTGCGCTGACAGCATGGAGCCTGCTTGGGATACTCTCTCTCCTCTCTCTACCCCTCCCCCGCTTGCACTCTATCAAAATTAACAAATAAACTTAAAAAAAATAAATAAAATGTAACATCATTGGGGCGCCTGGGTGGCTCAGTCAGTTAAGCGTCAGACTCTTGATTTCAGCTCAGGTCATGACCTCTGGGTGTGAGTTCGGGCCCCACCTTGGACTCCCTGTGCTGACAGTGCAGAGCCTGCTTGGGTTTCTCTCTCTCACTCTCTCTGCTCCTCCCTGACTCATGCTCTCTCTCTCTCTCTTTCTCTGAAAATAAATAAACTAAAAAAAATAAAGGTAACATCATTGACACACCCTCACTGTTGTTGAATAGTTCATATCTGCTACATGTGTGGGATGCTCAGTGAAATTCAGGGAGGGCTTCCTGGAGGGGGTGACCCTGTGGCTGAGAGCTAAAACATCTAAGTGAGCTAGGCTAAGGGAGGAATTTGGGTGGGGGAAAAAGAGGTATTTAGGAAAGAAAAAGAAGCACAATTCAAGGGCAGGAGAGGAGTCAATGGTGTGCTCAGAGAGAGCACAGCACATGTTAGATGGGCTCCTGGTAGTTCAGTGTGGCTGGCGTGCAGGGAGGGAAGGGAAAGAGAAGAGGTTCGACATCCCATATACCACAAGGTCTAGAGGTAGGTCAGGATCGCTCCCAAACTACTTCTCTCTCCTTCCTCAGAACCCTCATCTCGAGGCGCCTGGGTGGCTCAGTCGGTTGAGCATCCGGCTTCGGCTCCGGTCATGATCTCACGGTTTGTGGGTTCAAGCCCCGCATCAGGCTCTGTGCTGACAGCTAGCTCAGAGCCTGGAGCCTGTCTTCGGATTCTGTGTCTCCCTCTCTCTCTGACCCTCCCCTGCTCACCTTGTCTCTCTCTCTCTCTCAAAAATAAATAAAACATAAAAAAAAAAAAAAGAACCCCCATCTCCTCAAAGCATAAGCCATCAACCTAGGACAGCTGCCATCCCTTGGTAGCAGGAAGTACTGAGAACATAGTCTCCCTTTCCTTCTAGCTAGGATAACTCCAAAAATCCATCTTCCTCCACACAGATGTGTGCTTAACTAAGCCAGTAATGATTATCTTTTTCCCATGCTAGAGATTTCAAAATGAAATGTGATACAACTTCTGACCTCTGAGACGCAGAGGGGAGACCAGGGCAAGACCTCCGGGAAAGATTTCTTTGTTCTTAAAACACAGTGGAAGAAACAGTGGCTCCTCTTTTGTGAGATGTTGGTGAGTCTGCATGTGACTCTGGATCTGGGTCAACCATCTGAGGGGCCATTTGAGAAGCCAGCTAAGGGGTGGGCTGACACATTGAGGATCTGAGAATTGGTTGCTCTGACCATCACTTCCTACTTTTCTTTTCTTTCTTTTTTTTAACGTTTATTCATTTTTGAGAGATGAAGAGAGACAGAGCATGAGTGGGGGAGGGGCAGAGAAAGAGGGAGACAGAATCTGAAGCAGGCTCCAGGCTCTGAGCTGTCAGCCCAGAGCCCGATGTGGGGCTTGAACCCACAGACCGCGAGATCATGACCTGAGCTGAAGTCGGACACTTAACTCACTGAGCCACCCAGGTGCCCCTACTTCCTACTTTTCTAGATCCCTTGCTCTGGGACCTACCACTCTATTGATTGTTCAACCTCATCAGGACAACACTACAGTGTCACTATCCACTATCCACACCCTCTGCAGGTCCTTGCATCCTTCTTAGCCACTTAGATTCCGTGGTCTCTCGTTGTATTTGTTTGCTAGATCTGCCATAACAAAATATCATAGGCTGGGTGGCTCAAACAACAGAAATTTAATTTCTTATAGTTCTGGAGGCTGGAAGGCCAAGATCAAGGCGCCAGCGTCGTTGATTTCATCTGAAGCCTCTCTTCATGTCGTTGCTACTTCTTCATTTGGTCATCTCTCTGTGTCCTTTGTGTCTCTTCCTCTTATACAAACACCAACCGGATTGGCTTAGGGCTCTATCCCAATGGCCTCCTGTGAACTTAATCACCTCTTTAAAGATGTTATCTCTAAATATAGTTACATTTTGAGGTACCGGGGGCTAGGACTTCAAAATATAGATTCAGGGAGGTGGTGCCTGGCTGGCTCAGTCAGAAGAGCATGTGACTCTTGACCTCGGGCTCTTGAGTTCAAGCCCCATGTTGGCTGTAGAGATTACTTAAGAAATAAATATTTTGGGGGCGCCTGGGTGGCTCAGTCGGTTAAGCCTCCGACTTCGGCTCAGGTCATGATCTCACGTGTTTCGGCTCAGGTCATGATCTCACGTGTGTGGGTTCGAGCCCCGCGTCGGGCTCTGTGCTGACAGCTCGGAGCCTGGAGCCTGCTTCAGATTCTGTGTCTCCCTCTCTCTCTGCCCCTCCCCCTCTCATGCTCTGTCTCTCTCTGTCTCAAAAATAAATAAAACATTAAAAAAAAAAGAAAGAAATATTTTTTAAGATATGGATTTGGGGAACATAATTCAGACCATGGCAATACCCATAGTGACTCTCTTACGTGTCTCACACAACACACTCCCTTGCTGCCTCTCCCACCATAGTGCTCACCTGGCAAAACCCAACTCTGGTTAGAATCCAACGGTGTCCCACTAAAAGATATATTGGGGTGAATTATGTCCCGCTAAAAGATATATTGAAGTGCATACATGATCTTATTTGGAAATAGGGTCTTCATAGGTGTACTCAAATTAAGAACAGGTCATATTAGATTAGTGTCGGTCCTAATCCAGTGACCGATATCCCAATAAAAACAGGGGAATTTGGACACAGAGCCAGGAGAGGTGAATGCCATGTGACCACAGAGACAAAGACTGGAGTGATGTCCCTGCCAACAAGGCCAAAGATGGCCAGCAACCACCCGAAGCCAGGGAGAGGCAAGGAAGGGTCCTTCCCTGGAGCCTTTGATAGAGCATGGCCCTGCCGATACCTTTTTGACTTCTAGCTTCTAGAACTGTGAGAGAATACACTTCTGTTGTCTTAAGCCACTTGGTTTGTGATAACTGGGTATAGCAGTTCTAGGAAATGAACACACCGATTGCCTAATGACTCTGCATTTGCTCAGTCTAATGTCATTCAAGCAAAACACAGAATCATGCTGATTAGATTCACTCTAAATTTTTGACGATTCCAGTGTACCGTCAGTACTACCCAGGCAGTAAATGTACTCTCCCACTCTGTCCTAAAACAATTATCAAGCTTTCTGTCTTGGACACTATTGCTGCATAACTAATGAACCCAACCTCTAGTGGTTTAAAACCATCAAGTGTACTCAAACAACCTTCAAGTTTACATCTCTGACTCAACCTCTTCCTTCCTGGAGGTACAGACTTTATGTACTGAACTAATTTCCTTCCTTCCTTTCAACATTTTCTTGTGCACATGGATTCACTGGGTCAGGAGTTCAGGCTTAGTGAGGATGGTGGTCTCTGCCCCACTCTAGCTCTGGGGACTGAGCTAGAAAGACCCAGAGGCCAGGAGCGAATTGACAACTGAGTTGAGACTGCAATCTTCCCCATCCCTTGCATGTCTGAGCCAGGGCTAGGACAACAATGGCTCAGAGATTAGGACTGCCACCAACGTGTCTGCACATGGCTTCTTGATGGGGTTATGAATTCTTTCCTTTATAGATTGTGCTTTGGGGCTCATAGGTAAGACATCTTTGCCTCACTACATGGTATACTTTTTTTTCCTTAAATGTTTATTTTTGAGAGAGAGAGAGAGAGAGAGAGAGAGAGAGCATGAGCAGGGGAGGGGAGGGGGGAGAGGGAGATGCAGAATCTGAAGCAGGCTCCAGGCTCAGAGCCTGAGGCGGGGCTCGAACTCAGAACAGTGAGATCATGACCTAAGCTGAAGTCGGATGCTCAACTGACTGAGCCACCCAGGTGCCCCTACATGGTATACTCTTGAACTCAAATGTTTCCTACTTATGCTGATCATGGCAGAAGTCTCAGCTGCCCTGGCAGATCAGTTCTTTGATATCTACCTGGAAGCCATTCAGAAATCTGTCAATGAGCGTTTAAGCCTTCAGTTTTCCCTGTTAAATCATACTCTGCTGAAAACTGCAAGAGTAACTTCCTGAAACTAACAATGACTGATAACCATATTTTGTCCTCTCTCCTGAACAAAGGATGAACCACCGTTGTTCCTAGACCATCTCCAACATTTTTGCCCTTGATATCATTCTCTGTTTTTCTACTCAGACACGTTGCTCCTGCAGTTAGCACTCTCTTTCTGTCTCTCT
>CM053559.1:79292298-79319063 GCA_028646485.1 Cryptoprocta ferox
TTGGCTTTAGGTTCACAACAGACCAGAGAGCACCATGGGAAGAAAAACAGTACCCAGCAGCAACCCTTGAGCCAAAGAGCCACAAGAGAGAAGAGAGAATGGGAGGCAGCCGGAATGAGTGGTCTCTAATTAGAGATGCAGCGTCTCCTTCGGAAGGCATGGGTCAGCTGACCCAGATGACCGCGACATAAAGCCAAAGAAAACCCAGGGTAGGAATAAAACTAAAAATAGCAAGGAAAACTGAGGAGGAAGTGTTTGTACTTTGGCTGCTGGTAGAGCTGTATGGGCAGCTGTTCTTGTTGCTAAGACGGGATAGGGTGGGAGGGATTTAAAAGCTGGCTCTGAGGCAGCCGCGACTGGCCTAAGGGTTTGACACAAGACGAAAGTCCCCAAACAGCATGTTCCACCTGCTACGTCGATTAAATTGGCTAAATTTGAAGAAGAGCCAGACAAAAGACCCATCTCTGGATACCAGGGTCCCGAGAGCAGTTGCAAGATACTCGTTTCAGCTGCGAGGGGCAGAGCTCAACTCTGTGCTTGGGAAAGGGGGATCAATAGTCACCGCGCTGCAAGGTATTCCCAGCTGTATGACCACGGAAAGACCAGAAGGGTGGGAAACACGGATGTGACTACAGCTCTGGCACCTTCTAGCTGGGCGGCGGCACTTACTGTTAAACGTCATTGAGCTTCAATCTTTCCCTCCGTGAGAGAACAACAGCTACTTGGATGGCAAGCGCAAGCTCTGTTAAAACATAGAATCTTAGAGACCTTGGTGGGCAAAAACGATCAAGTCCGAAGGCAGGGAGGACTGGCCAAACGAGGGGGTCTACACAACCTGAAATAGTAGGGGGTCTCCAAGATACGGCCACCCACCCTGATGCTGGGACCAAGACTACAAAAGAAGGTTCTCATCCGCGGCGAAGTGGCTAGGAAGGCACTGGGAGTTCCATCTGCCAGCAGACGATGAACACAGAGATTACACAGCGTCCTCATAAGCTGCCTAGTGTGGCTAAGGACAGGAGGAAAATTCCCTACCGTGATGATCGATACCGTGACCTTGGAGGATGAGAAAGCAGCAAAAAATGAAATTTTAGGCAATTACGTTTTTTAAAAAAATTTGTCTTGAGAGCGAGCGAGCATGCATGCATGTGCAAGCAGGAGAGGGGCAGGGAGAGAGGGGAAGAGAGAATCCCAAGCAGGCTCCACCAACTCGGGGCTTGATCCCACGTCTACAAGATCAAGAGCTGAGCTGATATCAAGAGTGTGGACGCTTAACTGACTGAGCCACCCAGGTACCCTTAGGTAATTATCTTCTTTACAAGGGTGTGCCAAGGGGACGCCTGGGTGGCTCGGTCGGTTAAGTGTCTGACTTCAGCTCAGGTCATGATCTCACGGTTTGTAAGTTCAAGCCCTGTATCGGGCTCTGTGCTGACAGCACTGAGCCTGGAGCCTGCTTCCGATTCTGTGTCTCCCTCTCTCTGCCCCTCCCCTGCTCTTGTTCTGTCTCTCTCTCTTCAAAACTAAATAAAAGAAAAAAAAATTAAAGGGTGTGCCGAAAGAAGAAACACCGGTATTTTCAAGAATTTAAGTAATCTGTACACCCAACATGTGGCTCAAACTTACAACTCCAAGATCGAGTTGCATGTTCTACCGACTGAGCCAGCCAGGTGCCCCGAAAAGTTGTATTTTCAAATTAAAAAAAATCAAATCATGGGGGGTGGGGAGGGAGGTCTGGGTGGCTCAGTCGGTTAAGTGCCCGGACTCTTGATTTATGCTCAGCTCACGATCTTGCCATTTGTGGGTTTGAGCCCTGTGTTGGGCTCTGTGCTGGCAGTGTGGAGCCTCCTTGGGGTTCTCTCTCTCCCTCTCTCTCTGTCCCTCCCCTCCCTGCTCACGCTCTCTCTGTCCCTCCCCTGCTCACGCCGTCTCTCTCTCTCTCAAAATAAATGAACTCTAAAAAATTTTTAATAATTAAATCAGGGAAAGTGGGTTTCTAGAGAGGTCATAAACCAAAAAGAGTTACAGAAAGAACTCGTAAGAACGAGTAACAGCCCGGGGTTGAAATGATGTCCTAATATGTGGAAGAAAACAGCAGCTTTGGGAAGAAGTTCATGAGCTCGATGCCATCTTTATCAGTCAGGGTTCTCCAGGGAAAAACCACCAGTACTATATAAGCTTATAAATATATATTATTACACACACCGTTATTATTTATATTTTTTTGTTTATATATTATTGATATATTTATAAATTTATAAATATATAGTACTGGTTCTGTTTCCCCGGAGAACCCTGACTGATAAAGATACACACACGCGCACGCGCGCACACACACATATTTATGATGGGAACTGGCCCACACAATCACAGAGTCTGAGGAGCCCCCTGCTCTGTCTCACGCAAGCTGGAGGCCAAGGAAAGCCACTGGTACAGCTCCAACCCAAGTCTGAAGGCCCAAGAACCAGGAGGTCCGAGGTCCAAGAACAGAAGATGAATGTCACGGCTCAAGCAAAAGCATTCACCCTTTTCCCCGTATTTTTTCTGTTCAAGCCCCTGGTGGACTGGATGACCCCCACTTGCGCTGGTGAGGGTGATCTTTACCTCTTCACCAATTCCAAAACTAATCTCTTCCTGAAACACCCCCACAAGTATGTCCAGCACGACTGTTTTCCCTGCTCTCTGGGCGTCCCTCTGCCCAGTTAAGCTAACACATAGAATTAATCATCACGCCATCTGAGAACACCCGTGACTGTTTGGAAGTATACTCAGTCCAGCCTGGTAATGTATGCACTGGAAACTCGAAACAGGTAGCCTCAAGCCTTGGGGACGCGGTTACACAGGCTGACACAGCTCTCTAGACGGCAGACATCTGAAAAAATGACCTTGACTTCAATGTACTGGGTGCTCTTCTTCTGTCCTCTGGAACATACTTTCTAGGCAGATACTAAACTCAAAATGTCAAAGGATAGAACTATTTTCTTCCCTCCCCACCTGGATTCTCGATCTTGAATGGCTGGCCACAGACCTCAAGGTCACCCGATTCCTTTCCTTCACGCCCAGACTGTTCATGTTGAAGTTGTCCTGACATTGCTGCCAGGCCATCCACTGTCCCTGCCATCATACTTTCCTTACAGCCTGCCTGTCTCCCCCAATGTGTGCTTTCCACACATGCCACAATTGTCTTCCTACGCACAAATGTCATTTCCCTGCTCAGAAACTCTTCAACGGTTTCCCTTTTCCCACAGAATCAAGACCACACTCCTCATGTAAGTTAACATATAAGACTCCTAACTGGCCCAACTTTTATTCTCTTTTCCTCTCTCTTCTATTCCTCAGTGCAAGGGTCTAGCCACAACAGAACACCTGCTCTTTCAGGTCGATGTGAAATTCTGCTCATTTGCTCACAACATTCCTTTAGCCTCAAATGTCCTTATTTTATTAAGTGTCAGGCAGTTTCAAGTGCTGAGATTATAAACAAGACAGACAATGGGGCGCCTGGCTGGCTCAGTTGGTAGAACATGTGACTCTTGATCTTGGGGTCAGGAGTCTGAGCCCCATGTGTGGGGGTAGAGTTTACTAAAAAAAAAAAAAAAAAAAGGGACAAGGTCCTAGTTCTCACCGAGCCTGTATCTCCCACTCAAGTCCAGCTCAGATCTATACCTTCCTGAAAATTCTCTCCAATTCCATACACGAGAATTTATTTTTTTAAATAGGTGCTGTGCCCAACATGGGGCTTGAACTCACAACCCTGAGATCAGAGAGTCGCACGCTCTACCAACTGAGCTGGCCAGGCGCCCGTCGCTTCTTTTTTTTATACTAATTCTTCCAGAGTATTGACCATTCTGTCTTGTGCAACAGATGCATATAAATGTAACTTTCAGCCTGGGTGATGAACTCAAGGGGCAGGTTACACAAGGGCTTGTATAGGGCCTCGCACATGCAAGAGACTGAATGTTTCTTGAATTGCACAAAGTCTATCCCAAACTGCTTTCATTTATACTTAAACACACACACACACACACAAAACTTGTGGAACACTGTCTACTTTAAAGAAATGTGATTACTTGGAGGGAGGTATAAATGAAAAAATTGCAGTGGGGGGCACGTGGGTGGCTCAGTTGGTTGAGCATCCAACTCTTGATTTTGACTCAGGTCATGATCTTGACGTTCATGGGATTGAGCCCTGCTCTGCTTCTCTCAAAATAAATAAACATTAAAAAAAATATTCTCTTGGGGCGCCTGGGTGGCTCAGTCAGTTAAGCATCTGTTTTATTTAAAAAAATTTTTTAATGTTTATTTGTTTTTGATATAGAGACAGAGTGCCAGCAGGGGAGAGGCAGAAAGAGAGGGAGACAGAGAATCCCAAGCAGGCTCCAGGCTCTGAGCTAGCTGTCAGCACAGGGCCCGATGTGGGGCTTGAACCCACGAACTGTGAGATCATGACCCAAACCTAAGTCAAATGCTTAACCAACTGAGCCACCCAGGCGCCCCAGTTACATGTCTGACTCTTGATTTTGGCTCAGGTCATGATCTCACGGTTCATGAGTTCAGGCCCCACATCGGGCTTGTGCTGACAGGGCTTGGGATTCTCTCTCTCCCTCTCTCTCTGCCCCTCCCCCACTCATGTATGTGTATCTGCGCTCTCTCAAAATAAACTTAGAAAAATTAAAAAAAAAATCTCTCTCTCTCTCCCTCTACCCCTCCCTAGATCACAAGTGTATACACACACTCTCTCTCTCAAAAAAAAATGCAGTGGAAAGACTTTTAAACATTTACCCGCATTATTATAACTGCAATTAGGGCTGCAGTCCTTTTGAAGACCTGGGGTTAGTGATCCTACACCACTCCTAAAGTGGCGACCTAGAGGATAGGAACTTCCAGAGAGCAGACTGCAAACTCACTCAGTCACCAGCTGGCAAAGGGCTTGCACCCTGGGCCCAAAGGCTCATTTCCGTGACTGTCAGAGAGCTGCCCGGCAGCGTGCCCGTCTAAGGGGACCACAGGGACTGACAGCGCACACTCACGCCCAAGGCAAAAGAGTACCCATTACAAAATAACCTGGAAGCAGTCTCTCCTGGCCTCAGCCACTGACTGATGCTTCATCTAGAAGAGATATCAACACGATTACCCTCTGAAAAATTAGGATTGAAAAATGACAAATTAAAAAATCTGACATGCATAAAAAAAGGGACTGTCCTTCAGACTAAAGAGATTTATGTACCCCCATGATCTTGAATTGGATACTGGTTTAGACAAATCAAGAACACTGGGAATACCCAGGAATTTTGCAAATGGACTGGGTATTAGATGATGTTAAGAGATCATTAATTTTTGTTGGATAAAGAAAATTAAAAAAATGTATTTACATGGAAACTGAAGTTTAGCAGGGGTAGAATATTATGAGGTCTTATTTTTTTAAAAATACTTGAGTATAAAAGTGAGTCATAATCAGTTAAGCATCCAACTTCGGCTCAGGTCATGATCTTGCAGTTTGTGAGTCGAGCCCCATGTGGGGCTCTGTGCTGACAGCTCAGAGCCTGGAGCCTGCTTCGGATTCTGTGTCTTCCCCTCTCTCTGCTCCTCCCCCACTCATTCTGTCTCTCTCCCAAAATAAACAAACATTAAAGAAAATTTTTTTTTTAAAGTGAGTCATAAAACCAAACACAGTTACTAAAAGAAAATACGACCTTTCAGAGAATAACTACTTTCTCTAGCTTTCATGGTCCCTTTATCAGTGGGCAGTCTTATTTAGACGAGGCAGGTCAGGGTCGATCTTCTCCATCACAGAGACTGATGCTTGCCAGCAGCAGTGAAGGAGCCTGGGGAGCCCCACGCAGGGAGAGCCGGGTACTGGGAGGCACATGGAGAGAAGGACCTTCCTCCCTTATCCCAGTCTCTCTGTTATCTTCAAAGTGAACAGAGAACACGGACAGCCTACCACTCACTGTAACACGTCAGGAGATCTGGTGACATGACGAACACCCTCTGGCTCAGAAACACCTCTCTGACTAGAATCACAAGTAAATTTTGGGCTTTGCAGCCAATCTGAAAACTAAAATTCTGATTTTGCTTACTGCTCCGCTGATGTTTTCTCAGTGTCTGCCTTGTTTACAACCGCCCAGAGGCAAGGAGGAACACGACTCTCCAGCAGTAAAAATCTGAACAAATATTTTATTAACACATACTGTCATATTCCTGGGACAGAAGAGTCTTTAAAACACCGGCCCGTACTAAAAGACACTAAAAGTGCTCGAGTCCTCGGTCCTCCATCTAGTTGAACAACCCCACACTCCCTCAGCAGAACCAGGCTTGCTGTCCTTCACCTGTCCAATCCTGGCACGGAAACAGGCTTCCCTCAGGCACACACAGAGTGACACTGCCTTTTACAAGGACAGGGGTTCTTATGATTAAACCCGAATGGAGAAAAACTTAGCATCGGCTGACCAAAAGGTAATTCGGACTTTATTTCTCAAAGTCACTCATTCCGCTTCTCTCCAGGAAGGGCTGGAATATCTTCAGGATGAGCATAAGGATTCCCACTGCCGGAATATTCGGAATACCTTCCTTGATTTCTCAGAGAGACTCTATCGGTAGAAAAGCTCATTATTAGAGATTAAATTCTTTTACAGAGATGAAAGGTGGGTAACAGCGCTAAGGCTTGGTCTGTAAATTCCTCCCACAATGATCTAAGTATGTCTAGGATTGAGTAAAACCAATTTTACATTACCTATTACTTTATATTGTATACATAATATACACCTAAAACCAGACTAAAAACCAAGAAGCCTGCGTTCTACTGTTACACTGCTGCTAACACGCTCTGAGCCTCTGACATACGGCTCATGTCCTCCCTCCAAGTATCTGCATCTGTCCTCATCTTTGTATGTGAGGCTGACACTTCCGACCCACCATCAGGACAGCGCACACATCTCACTGATTCCCATCCATGGTGCCGAATTGGAGCTAGTTCATTATCTCTTGTGAACAAAGATTCACATGCATGTGATACCTCGCTGGGGTTAACAGTATAATCCAAGGCCAAGGAGTAAAATAAAGTTAAATGGCTCTTTTGAGTTTAAACTATGACCCTGGCCTTCTCAGCTTCATTTTTAGCCAGCAGAGCTAATAGGAAGACTCTCGTTGCCACTTGATCATGCCTGTGAAGTGATCTGAGATTCTGAGAAATGGTGTTACAGGGAGACAAAGCAATTCACTAAAAGATAAAAGTTCTCAGTGAATCAGAACACGCCGATTCTCTCAGCCGTTGGGAGGCACCATAAAGAGGGCAAGGTCTCAGTGAGAACATAAACAGTAATCTAGCAAGATAACCCATAAAGTTACTTCCAGTTTCTGACATCAGTTGACATTTTCACGGTTTTCTCATCCTCTTTGTGGATCAATGTCTCAATAAAATAAAAGTCCCGGACTGGGGGTTGGGGGGGTGGGGGAGTTCAGTTAATACAGTGACAAAGTTAAAAGGAACTTAAGTTGCAAAACAACATAAACTTTTTTCTAACATGAAGATCCTTTATGTAGCCTCATTAAGCTCTGAGCTTCCCAGTCACAGCAGCTGTGGGAAGGTTAAAAGACAAACCACCAAAAAGGATCTTAAAAGTTCTGGAACCCAGGGTCAATTATGAGGCCAACTTTTTCTACTACAAAAACAAAAAACCCCATAAAAACCCTGTGGGATTTCTTGTTAGGATGACAGTGACAGAGGGGAGTCAATAAAAACTGCCAGTACACTATTTCATGAAGATCTAAGCAGAATTTACATGCAGACATCTGTCTTCAGATAGCTTTATGTATTTTCAAAAAGTTTTAAAGTGGAAAAACGTAGATTTTTCTTCCTGCAGAAAACCTGGAAAGCCTTCATTTGCATATTTGTTAAGGGTATGCATGTACATTCTTGGACTCACTATCGTTGTCTCCAATAGAATCCCATGACCCTATCGAACCACGAACCTGGGTACTGGCAAGTATTATTTTACTTTGTCCTTGGAGACTACGGAGATCAGAAATTATTCCATTTATACCCTACTATAAGGCAAATTTGGGAATGAGCCAGCAAAGAAAGAGAACCCAGTTTCCATGATTCCTTAATGCCACCCTCCTATCACTTCCATCCAGGGCAGAGTAAACACGTGCCCTGTCTTCTCAGCTGTCACGATGGTTTTGCATTTGCCCACGTGTGCAAGTAGCAGCAATCACTACGGCGGGGGCTTTGCTGAGGCTCAGCGCACAAGTCTGCAGCCGTGGAAGAGAGCCAGGTAACGTGCCCACTGCGAGGAATACAATCGCAACCTTGGGGTCAGGGCACAGTGCTCAGATGGCTAAGTTAGCTGGCCAGGCTCCACGTGCAAGTGACAGCAACTGATAGAAAAAGCAGCTGGTGTGCAACATGAGGCCGGAGCAGCTGCCTCTGCACCTAGTTCTGGTTCTGTACTCCTTTCCTCCTTTGAATCATGTTAGTTGAGAAGACAAAGAATTTACCAGAATCAGATGGAATGCCAAATGCTAAACTGCAGGAAGACTGATAACTTCCATGCCTGTTCTCGAGGACAAACCTGGACTCAGTCTAACCTGACACATGAGAGCTGAGGGCAGGCGGTTGCTAATTATAGGGCAGCCCCCGTCCCTCATCCCATAAACAGCGAGTGCTGCGCACACAGAGGCAACCGCTTATCTCACCATGGAGTCCGGGTCAGCTGGCTGGCTGCACTGCTTCTGGGCCAACAGGACGGTCAGCACGGCCTTCCAGCCTGGCTCTGCCGGGGCACTGGCAGCTGCCTCAGTTCGGCCCTCCTCCCTGGCGTCCTGGCCACGTGTGACATTCACCCAAGGGCACCAGTCTCTATGCTGAGAGGTGGGATCAAAGAAGCTTCGGGAAGATGTGTCCTGGGAGGAGGAAAAGAAATAGTGCTGATGAAGGGCAGACGCCAGGTCAATCCAGGGACGCACTGCTGTGAGCTGTCCAGTTCAGAGTCTCACAACTGCTGTCCAGTTCAGAGTCTCACAACTGCCCACATTTCCAGTTTGACGCCTCCTTTAAACACTGCCAGTGTCGGGGTGCCTGGGGGGCTCAGTCGGTTAAGCATCTGACTTCGGTGCAAGTCATGATCTCATGGTTCATGAGTTCAAGCCCCACATCGGGCTCTGTGCTGTCAGTGCAGAGCCCGCTTGGGATCCTCTGTCTCCCCCGCCCCCTCTCTCTCAAAATAAATAAATAAACCTAAAAAAATATTTAAACACTGTCTATGTAGTGCCCACTCTCTTTTTAAATTCTTTCATTCCCTTTGTGTTAAACCAACAGCACCTGAGCAGGTCTGTCCCCGTCGCCCTGCCAGCCCCACATGCTTGAAATAGTTACTACCTCTCCAGAATCCATCCCAAAGAACTGAATGACAAACATCTTCCATTTTTTCCCTTTTGGTTGCCCAACTATCTCATCTTGAAACTTATTTACCTGGTCTTCTCACCGCCACAGGACCACACCTGCTTCTCTGTGCTACGCGGTGAGGGCCTGACGTGCTGTCTGCACGCTTCGACCTCTCCACGGAGGTGGACTCACCGGGCTGCTGGAAGAGCAGAGGCGAGCCCGTTTGGCCCTCCGGAGAGGGCTAGACGGTACTTCCAGGCCAGCGCTGTCTCCGGTCCCCATACTTCGGGTCACAGGTCGAGTTCTGGTGGTGGGGCTAGCGGCCTCTGGCTCAGGACGGTCAACAGGACTGGAAGAGTCCCAGCTCCGAGTTCGAGAGACGATGGGGCCTGGGCTCCTTTCAGCCTGAAGGGAAGAGGAGGTAAGAGAAGTATACCAATCATGTAAATGACTGTGGTCCGAAGAAGTATTTCTAGAAGCAGGTGAAAACAAATACTTTACAGTTTAAACTGTAAGAATTTCCTTTCTGAACTGTCAACATATCTAAACTCTTCAAAACATAATAGATTTTTATAAAAGATCATGAATTCAGCTTCTGCGTTGCAACTGGTGAATAAAAACATGCAGTATTTTGACCACTGTGGTCAGAACTGAAGCATACCCACCTAAGTTAATCTCCAACTTTTCCACCACCACACTTTTGGCAAAAATGGTTTTTCTTTTTTTTAGTGTTTATTTTGAGAAAGCGTGAGAGAGAAAGCATGCATGAGCAGGGGGAGACGCAGAGAAAGAGGAAGACAAACTCCCAAGCAGGTTCCCAAGCAGATTCCTTGCTGTCAGAGCAGAGCCTGATGCGGGGCTTGGTCTCACGAACCGCTGAGATCATGACCTGAGCCCAAACCAAGAGTCAGAAGCTTAACCAACTGAGACATCCAGGCGCCTCAAGAATGCTCTTATTTACTTATTATTTTAAATGTTTATTTATTTTTGAGAGACAGAGAGAGACAGAGCACGAGCAGGGGAGGGGCGGAGAGAGAGAGGGAGATACAGAATCTGAAGCAGGCTCTAGGCTCTGAGCTGTCAGCACAGAGCCCGACGTGTGGCTTGAACTCATGAGCCCTGAGATTACGACCTGAGCCGAAGGCGGATGCTCAAGTTGGACTGAGTTACCCAGGAGCCCGCAAGAGCACTGCTTTTAAAAAAGCCACCTCAAACAAGCCAATTAAGTCTACACCTGCTCTGAGCCGGGGGAAAATGTGGCATCCTGGCTCCGAGTCATCATCCTCCGAGGAGATTCAGGCACCAGAGCGCAGCGCTCTGCCCGCCCCTCAGGCCCTTGGACAGGGGAGCTGGTCAGGCCAAATGCGACGTCCAGGTCGGTCACGGAGGACTCCATCTGCTGGAAGCCCCAGAGCCCCACCTTCCTAGTGCACTGGGAGCAGGTTATCAAGGAGAGCTGCACGGGTTCCAGAGAAGAACTAGGTAGGAGCAGAAAAGAGAGTTTTCTCAAAAGGTAACATTTCCAAGGGACTAAGTGTAATCATTTGTGAGAATGCTTTATCTTATCAAAGAAATCTCTGGAACAGTCCAGTGGATTGGGAATCATGTCATCTTGGGGACCCTGTCCTCTGATCTCAGGACCCAACTCCAACGTCTCTGCCAAAGTCCCTACAGAAAGATCTAAGGGTAATGGTGCCATCTCTAAGGCAGACTATATTAAAGGTTGTTTCATAAATTTCTCCTGTTCCTTTTAAATGAAAATATTCCCGGGGCACCTGGCTGGCTCAGTCAGAAGAGCAGGTGATTTTTGATCTCAGGGTCGTGAGTTCAAGCCCCACAATGGGTATAGAGATTACTTAAATAAACTTTAAAATAAATAAACAAACCTTAAAATAAATTTAAAAATTCCTTTAGTTATCAAAGAATGCATATTTAAGGTAAATCAAGATTGGTTCAAACAGTTTTGTTTTTTTTAAATTTAAATATTTTAAGTAATCTCTACACCCAACACGGGGTTCAAACTCACTACTCTGAGATCAAGAGTTGAATGCTCTACCAACTGAGCCAGCCAGGCATCCCAGTTCCAGTAGTTTTCTATCTCAGAAAGAGTCTATGCTAAATTGAGCAGCTGGAATAGAAACACCAACACGGAGGCTCAGAGGACTCTAGCTTGGTAATTTTTATGAACTCAACTGATTTTTCTTCCTTTCTATAAACAGAAAGGAGCTTCACTACTTACGGGAACACAAATTCCCAGCCTGGGAAGTAACAGTAAAAAAAAAAAAAAAAAAAAAAAAAAAAACCCAAAAAACAAAAAACCCAAAGTTCAGGTGTGTCCAAGAATTCCTGAGTTCTAATTCTGGAACTGTTACTGATTCTTATCATCCCCTCACCACCCCCTCAGGTTTTCTCTGTTTGCTTTGCTGACAGGAAAACACTAGGTGATCTCTAAATACTATCAGTGACCAGTGACTGATGTAAACCAGTGTATGACGTTGTCAAAATTGATGTCACTCTGCAAATTCACTGACTGACCTACACGCCCAGCCGCACAGAGAGAGAACACAGGCAGTGACGTGGACTTGGATGTCTGAGCCTAATTTGCTTGCAGCTTTTCTCTCGTCCGTTCGGTGATCAAGTTCATCTTCAAGCAGGTGCAGGAGAAGACTGATCTTTTCTTCTGTCAAGCACTGTAAAGGAAGCCAAGGTGGCAAACTTAAATTTCCAACCACAAAAATGACATATAATGATGTACTTAGATGGTACAAGGCAAAAATCATGAAAGAAAATGCCAAACATGAAGACAGTTCTCCTCATTACAGAAGGCTTACTTCTAGGACAGGGCTAAGGTATTACACAGAAATTTCCTGAATTGCCCTGGATCTAGTGATTGAGAAAGGAAGCAGTGTTCCTAGAACTACTAAATCTTTTCTTAATACTGATTTGTTTCCAATTTACCAATTGTAGGGGCACCTGGGTAGCTCCGTCAGCTGGGCGCCTGAGTCTTGATTTTGGCTCAGGTCATGATTTCACAGTTCATGGGATCGAGTCCCTTGTTGGGCTCCATGCTGACATGAGGAGCCTGCTTGGGATTCTCTCTCTCCTTCTTTCAGCCACTCCCCCACCTCGCTCTCTCAAAATAAATAAATTAACTTAAAAAAATCAATTTACAAGGGTGCTTGGGTGGCTCAGTCATTTAGGCATCTTACTCCTGATTTCAGCTCAGATCGTGATCTCACGATTGGTGAGACTGGGTTCTGTGCTGACAGCGAGGAGACTCCTTGGGATTCTCTTTCTCCCCCTCTCTCTGCGCTTTCCCTGCACGTGTGCACTCTCTCTCCCCCCAAAATAGCAATTTACCAATTGCAGATTTTCTCTCAAACCTGTAATCTTCAAACCAAAATAGGGAAAACAGATTACTATTTGTATCTTGACCTAACACTAAATTTACTTCTCTACAAAACAAGAGCTTGCCGAGGTCTTTACTTTTGTACTAAGAACAAGAAAGAACTGACAGTGTGAATAAAAAGCTGCCTTGGCTAGGGACAGGGAAATTTATAATAGGCACAGAGGTTAATACTTTGGTTAAAATCCAAACGGCTGCTCAACTTGAAGAAACAAAATAATAGCTTCTATTTCCCACAGTAAAGCTTGTCTTTGAGGTATGTGCAGGGTGATGAAATGGGACACTAGATATTCTGTTTCAAAGTAAAGACAGGGCAGAGCGTTTCTAATTTCCACTCACAGGCGAGAAGGGAGTTTATAACTCCTCCTGTAGTATTTTCTTTGGGAAATGATAAGCAATAAACCATATGAAGTCACACTTCAGTATCTTCTGTTAAACAGTTTAAGTGACAACTCAAGATAAAATTAGGATGTATGCCATTTAAAGAATCATATCTAGAAGTTTCGATGGAACCAATTCATTTAACTCTCAAGAGCTGTCCTTCTAGTGGAGACGGAAACAGTTCCGTTGAGGGAAAAACAACTAGTTCTCTTCATAGCAATCTGAATCCTCTGGTCATTTAAAGAAATGCTTCACGTACAATTGGTAGTGACAACTGAAGGCCACAGTAGCCTAGCTAAGAAAAACTCACCATCGTTTTCAAGTCCTCTGGCCTCAGGGAAGGAAGCTGGAGGTCCAAGTGACACAGGCTTTGAAAACGATCTAGGAATTCGCTAACAAGAACGGCAGGCTCATCCAACGGCAACATCCCAAATCGATCTGCGGACAAGGTAAACTGGAAGATCATATTGGCATAAACTGTAAAAAGTAAAAGACGTGTATGGAACAACAGGGGATAGGTACTGATAAAACTCATCAAGTAATTGAAGATATTAAGAATTAATGACTTTTTTTGGGGTGCCTGGGTGGCTCAGTCGGTTGAGCGTCCGGCTTCGGCTCAGGTCATGATCTCACGGTTCGTGGGCTCGAGCCCCGTGTCGGGCTCTGTGCTGACAGCTAGCTCAGAGCCTGGAGACTGCTTTGGATTCTGTGTCTCCCTCTCTCTCTGACCCTCCCCTGTTCACGCTGTCTCTCGTTCTCTCTCAAAAATAAATAAAACATTAAAAAAAATTAAAAAAAAGAATTAATGACTTTTTTTGATGGAGCTGTGATAGTTTTGTGAATATGTTTTAAAAAGTAGATTCTCAAGAAAGGTTTCTCGGAAGCAGTCAGGTCTAAGCTGAATGTGAAGACCAACAACAGTGTGTAAAAGCAAAGCAAAGTCCCAAAGGACGGCACAGGTGCAGAGTTTCTAAACAGTTTCACGGACTGGAACCCAGTGTGCCTGTGGGGAAAGGAGGAGGAGATGGGGTTAAAGTGTAGAGAGTAACTAGACGACAATTTTACTAATGTATGTGATGATAAATTACTGAAAGATTTTCTTAAAGGAGGAAGTATATTATAGATTATATGCAGTAGTTTAGAGTAGAGATAAGGGATCCGTTGAGATGCAAAAAAATAAGCTCAGCAGACATTAAAGTGATCTAAGGTAATAATCCCTGCAAGATACTGGTGTCATAGAGATGGAGAGAAGGAGCATCAATGTTATAAAACAATTAATGATCAATGAAACTTCATACTGTAAGAAAAATAGGACATAGTAATATTTAGTGTCAAACTGGGATAATGAATATAAACTCATGATGTTGAATAGAAATCTAGCAGTGACGGCTTCACGAGCACACAAGCATGTCAAGTTACCAAAATGCATACCTAAATATGTGCAGTTTATGTCAATTATTCCTCAATAAGGTTGTTTAAAAAAAAGGTGGGGGGGGGTCCTGGGTGGCTCAGTCAGTTAAGGGTCCAACTCTTGATTTTGGCTCAGGTCATAATCTCAACAGTTGTGAGACAGCTCCATGTAGGGCTCTGTGCTGAGTCAGGATCCGAGCTGGGCATGGAGCCTGCTTAAGATTCTCTCACTTACCCCCTGCCCCTTCCTGGCCTGCACGCATATATGCACATTCTTGCTCTCTCTCAAAAAAAAAAATAAAAAATAAAAACAAAAAGGAAAAACAAAAGAAAGTGGCACCCGGGTGGCTCAGTCAGTTAAGCATCCAACTTCGGCTCAGGTCATGATCTCACAGTTTGAGAGCTGAGCCCCACACGAGGCTTTGTGCTGACAGTGCAGAACCTGCTTCGGATCCTCTGTCTCCCTCTCTCTCTGCCTCTCCCCTGCATGCACTCTCTCTCTCTCAAAAATAAAAAAAAATCTTTTCCAGTTTTATTAAGAGGTACAGATTGATACCTGGGTGGCTGACTCTTGATTTTGGCTCAGATCATGATTTCACGGTTCATGAGTTCAAGCCCCACATTGGGCTGTGTGCTGACAGTGCTGAGCCTGCTTGGGATTTTCTCTCTCCCCGCCTCTCTGCCCCTCTTTCTCTCTCTCTCAAAATAAATAATAAACAAAACCTTAAAAAAAAAAAAAGAGGTACAAAAGTAGTAACAATAGCACCTTTGCCCACCATTTATTGTATCATTAACAAGAAGATTTTGGTCTCTAATATTATTAAATATTATCAAACTATTTAAACTTGTTGCAAGTAATCAAATATCTCAAAAATATATGCCATCAATTTAAAAAGAGGTATCATTTCACAAGGAACATCTGATTATAAAAAACTAAGATCAACAAAAAAGGTATGGATTTTACAAAATCAAGTGAGGTTTAACAATAAAAAGGAAACGTTCTGATGACCAGTGGATCAGGTTTGACAAAACTTAGGAGAAAAAAACAGATCCCAATGCCCTTCTGATCACCTTCCAATTTAAGGTTTGGTCTGATTCCTACAATCCTAAGAAAATACTAGTAAAATCTGATGAAGGCAAAAGAGCAAACAGAAGCAATTATACCTATTGTGAAAATGGCTTAACATAAGCCATATATTTAATTTATATAAATTAAAATATATGTTTTATAACTAATATATGTATCTGGTCTATTCCAGTGTTTGATATGTTCAAAATAATCAGTCTAGTAAATTAGTAATTATTTGAAATGTTTAAAGGGATTTAGTTTGTTTGTAATTACTGGTAAACATTAGGAAAAACTACCTACAAAATTGGATTTATTAGATATGCTAATAAATAAAAGCATTAAAGTATAGATAGTTGTAAGTGTTCCTTTCTTCACACAAAATCTCTTGAATGTGAAAGAACCAAACGAAGGGACGGTATAACTGAAAGGTCACATTGGAGATTTAGGAGGTAGAATGGACAGGACCAGGTGGTGATGACAGGGAAGATCATCTAAGGTGACTTCCAGGTTTCTGGCTAGGGACAACTGGTGGGGAGGTCAGTACCAGTTACCAAGATGGAGAACACAGAAGATGAGAAGCAAGTTTTAGGTATAAAATGAAGCATTCCGTTTTGTATGTGTTGAATTCCAGGTCCGTGCAGCAAGATATTACATGGAGATGTTTAGAAGGCAGTTGGAAATGAGTCAAGCTCAAAAGAGAGATCTGGATAGGAGTCAGAGGTCTGCAAGTAGCGGCAGCTGAAGTTATGAACAGGACCAAGAAAGCCGGGTGCATGGTACTAAGAGGCAGGAACCACCAGCAGGGTCCTGGGCACATGGGGAGATGATTCATATCCTCAAGGAACGAATGTAGTTGTACTATACACAGAAATAGCTGGGCCAACAGCAGAAACTCCTGTTACCACCATCTTCACTTTAAAAATGTAATTCTTAAAAAAAAAAAAAAAAATGTAATTCTTGGGGTGCCTGGGTGGCTCAGTCAGTTAAGCATCCGACTGCAGCTCAAGTCAGGATCTCGCGGTTTGTGAGTTCGAGTCCCATGTCAGACTCTGTACTGACAGCTTAAGAGCCTGGAGCCTGCTTTGGATTCTTTGTCTCCCTCTCTCTCTGCCCCTCCCCTGCTCACATTCTGCCTCTCTCTCACAAAAATAAATAAACATTAAAAAATTTTAAAAAAAAATTAAAAAATAGAAATGTTATTCTTGGGGTGCCTGTGTGGCTCAGTCGGTTGGGCAACCAACTTCATTCAGGTCATGATCTCACAGATCATGACTTCGAGCCCCACGTCAGGCTCTGTGCTGACAGCTCACAGCCTGGAGCCTGCTTTGGATTCTGTCTTCCTCTCTCTCTGCCCCTTCCCCACTCACATTCTGTCTCTCTGTCTCTCTCTCAAAAATGAATAAACATTAAAAAAATTTTTTTAAATAAATAAATAAAAACTTTAAAAAAGTGTTATTTCTTGGGGCGCCTGGGTGATTCAGTTGGTTAAGCATCTTACTCTTGGGTTTCGGCTCAGGTCATGATCTCACAATCTGTGGGTTCAAGCCCTGTATCAGGAGCGGAGTCTGCTTGGGATTCTCCCTGCCCCTCCCCTGCTTGCTTGCTCTCTCAAAATAAATAAATAAACCTAAAAAATTTAAAAAAATCATTTCTTAATAGTCCCTTTTATCACCTCTTCATTTATCAGTTGATGGCACTCTATGGACACTTTCAATCTATTTTTTCTTCTTAGTGGTTATTCATGGAATATTCCCAGGCGTTAGTGACCCTGGAATTAGCCTGAGTTGTCCTACTGAAATCATAAAAAGCATACCTACATGGCACTAATGTCTGGTCAAGCATGAAGTTTTGCACCTGGTCTTGGTGAGCCCTCCGGAAGGTTCTACTGTAGAAGTTAGTTACTCAGCGGGGACATGCCCATGTGACCAGTAAAATATTTAAAACTCCCACTTGTGACTACATTTTGAACTCCCTCATTCTGAAGCATTTTGTGTAATACAAACACTTAAGAGTCTTTAAGAGTACAGATTCTATTGGGGCGCCTGGCTGGCTCAGTTGGTAGAACATGTGGCTCTTGACGTCAGGAGTTCAAGCCCCACACTGGGCATGGAGCCTACTAAAAAAAAAAAAAAAAAAAGAGTACAGATATTAAGTAAAAAGAAAAAGAACTAAAATAACTTTAAAAGACATGAAAATATTGGGATGCCTGGGTGGCTGAGTTGGTTG
The DNA here is from genome assembly GCA_028646485.1 of Cryptoprocta ferox. Classification (NCBI taxonomy): domain Eukaryota; kingdom Metazoa; phylum Chordata; class Mammalia; order Carnivora; family Eupleridae; genus Cryptoprocta; species Cryptoprocta ferox. The sequence continues at coordinate 79,310,170 of CM053559.1, forward strand.
AGCATCTGACTTTGGCCCAGGTCATGATCTCATGGTTTGTGAGTTCGAGCTCTGCCTCGGGCTCTGTGCTGACAGCTCGGAACCTGGAGCCTGCTTCGGATTCTGTGTCTCCCTCTCTTTCTCTGCCCCTCCCCCTGCTGTGCTCAGTCTCTCTGTCTCAAAAATAAATAAATGTTAAAAAATTTCTAAATTAAAAAAATATGAAAATATTAGCAACTGCATCACCTTAATATTTTTCACAAAACAAGTTCTAAGTCAAGATCCTAATATCAGTAACAAAGGAGCTATAATGTATTTTATACATTTTATATATTTTATAATGTATACATTATACATTCTAGACTGTGAGGCTCCACAAAACTATCTCTCTTCGCCTAATAAATTTTGGAACCATAAACATATCCTGCTGTTAGTTTCCTAGAATACAGAAAGTCAGGTTCACTCTAAAGTAGCTTAGTTTTTTAAAAAAGTAATGACTGAAGTCAATAATTAGAGTGAAGACAATCACAAATTCACTGGATTCAAGAGATGGTGCTTTGCCAAGGCCTTGATACAGGCTTCAATGCTGTTGTTTATACTGTGTCATTTCACTGTGACAAACTATATACTTGTAATTACTCTCATTTGGCTTCCTGTGAGTCAGTTTTAGGAACCGAACCCCAACCCCCCTTAACTGCCACGGTCAGGGCACCAAAGGAAGCCTGGGGAGAACACGGGACTACTTGCTATGGGGGGCAAAAAACAGAGTTTGAAATCAGATAAAACCACAGTTTTGCCTCCTCACTAGTTGTTTTTAAGATGTCTGATTCTGCGGCACCTGGGTGGCTCAGTTAGTTGAGCGACCGACTTGATTTCAGCTCAGGTCATGATCCCAGGGTCGTGGGATGGAGCCCCATGTCCGGCTCTACGCTGAGCCTCTTTAAAAAAAAAAAAAAGATTCTCCGTCTCCACCTCCGCCCCTCTCCCTTGCTTGCATGTGCACACGCGCACGCTCTAATTAGAAAATAAAAAAATAAAACAAAGCAAACAAAAACAAAAACATTAGAAAAAAAAAGATCTCTGATTCTGTTTCCTCACCTAAAAAACTGGGTTGATAATCTACCTCCCAGGGCCCCTGTGAGGACTGACTGGGATAATGTATGCCTGGCTAAGCTGTTGGCATGTCAAATACCCTTAATAAAGTTAAGTAATAACCTAACAAGTAAATGAATGTAAGTTCTTCTTGAAAAGCCCAAATACAAAGGAAAAATGAAACGTCAAAGATTAGATTTTCACAAAGAAATAGACAATATTAGAAATGCAATAACCCAGAAGACATGGTAAATGGGAATCTTGGCAATAAGTACCTGGGGAGGGGCTGTCTGGCCAGAAACAGAACTTCTCATGGGCGGTACACAAGGCTTTCTTCAGCTCGGCACATCGGTCCTTATCTGAAACCCATACAGGTAGCAATGCCTTAGAAAACACTATATGGATTCCAAATCTAATGGCTAAGAACTTTTAATAGTATAGATAGAATTAAAAATAAAAATGAATAAAATAATTTTAAAAGTAATGAAAATATTAGCAACTGCGTCATCTTAATATTTTTCACAAAATAAGTTCTAAATCAAGATCCTAAGATCAGTAACCGTATTATGTATCTTATAAGGCAGGGCATTCTAAAGCACGAGGCTTCATAAAAATGCCTTGTCTCTTTGCCTAAGTATAAATTTTGGAACCATAGAGCAAAAATACCCTGCTGTTAGTTTTCCAGAATACAGGAAGTCAGGTTCACTCTAAAGTAGCTTAGTTTTAAAAAACAGTAGTAACTGGAGCTAATAATAAGGACGAAGATAATCACAGATTCACCTTGCTATAGGTAACAGTACACACTCTTTGATCAAACACAGGTGACCGGGCTTTTTAGAAAAAACAGTCTAATATATCTTTGAATAACGAGAAAAATGTAATTTGTCCTTTATACTTACATCTGTCAAAATCAAAAGCTGGCTGTAAACTGGCACAGAGGAAAGCCTGGCAGCTGGAACACTTGAGCATATCACATTCAACTGTGACCCAGCCGTACTTTGCACAGACAAGTGGAGACAGCTCGGAGGGCTTACCTGCCCATTTCAGAGAGTATTCATGTTAAGAAAAATATTGCTACAAGTATATTAAGATGAGTAAGTCAGAAATGAAAACTTTAACTCATTCTTTATATATACAGGAATAAACACATTAGATTAAGAGGAAAAGCAATTAAGAAAAATTTGGCAAACGAATTTTACTTTAATTCTACTTTTTTATTTTTTGTTATTTTTAGGGAGACAGAGCGTGCGTGTGAGCAGGGGAGGGGGGCAGAGGGAGAGAGACAGAATCCCCAGCAGGCTCCACGCTCAGCACAGAGGCCAACATGGGGCTCGATTCCATGACCCTGGGATCACGATCTGAGCCGAAATCAAGAGTTGAACGCTCAACTTACTAAGCCATTCAGGTGCCCTGGAAAAACGGTTCTTAAAGCATAGATGGGGCGCCTGAGTGGCTTAGTTGGTTAAGCGTCCAACTTCGGCTCAGGTCATGATCTCATGGTTTGCGAGTTCGAGCCCCGCAGTGGGCTCTGTGCTGACAGCTCAGAGCCTGAAGCCTGCTTCAGATTCTGTGTCTCCTTCTCGGTCTGCCCCTCCGTGCTCATGCTCTGTCTGTCTCTGTCTCTTAATAATAAATCAAAACGTTAAAAAAAATTTTTTTGAAAATAAAATGTTTATGTTATTATTGGTTGTAGAGTGGAACATAGAAGCCATTCACTTTCACTTATGGTGAAATACTAGAGATTTAAAAACACTTGTAAAAGCACAGGCATACAGCTCAGCAATAAGGCATGGTAAAAGTCAAACAAGCAGAAATATTTTCTGCCACTCACATATGCTCTCCTATTGTACCGTGTCTACTTTTATGTCCTAAAGAATAGTCAGTAAACAGTATTCTTCATTATTTCCCTGACCAAAATTTGATTGTTACGAACTAATGTGTGCATATAGCCTATGTGTGTTAAACAGGCTGAGAGCACCCAGAGCATCTAGAAGTACGTGCTTGGGGAAACGTCTTCGAACATTTATCGATCTTTAATACTCAACACTCAATTTTTTATATTTTACCTAAAGAGCTCTATTTGACAGAGCATGTACACACACACACACAAAACATGAAAGAAGATGCAGGAAAGTTCTATATTTTTATAAGGGGTATAAAGGACTTTGAAAACATTCTAATATCAGCAAAAGAAGGACTGAAGGCTGGAAAACAGAATTTAGATATAGACGTCAAAGGAGCTGGCATTATCTAAAATAAAAGTAACAGAATTACTTAACTGGCTAAGTGAAATAAATGATTATCATATCCAAGCACTGAAATTGTGACGTAAGTGGCTTTTCTTTTTAATGTTTCTTTTTGAGAGAGGGTGAGTGAGTGGGAAAGGGGCAGAGCGAGAGGGAGACAGAGGATCCGAAGTGGGCTCTGTGCTGACAGCAGGGAGCCCAATGGGGGGGTCTCAAACTCATGAACCCTGAGAGCACGACCTAAGCTGAAGTCAGATGCTTAACTGACTGAGCCACCCAGCTGTGCCTCGTGTTTGCTGTATTAAGCCACTAAGTTTTAGTGTAATTTGTTATGCAGCAATAGGTAACTAATATATGGGGGAAAATCTAGAAAGAGACAGCAAGTGTAGTATACACTGCCTCATGCTATAATCCTGGCTTTGCCATTTGCTAGCAGGCTGACCATAGGCAACCTCTCTAAAGCTGCTTCCTCGTCTGTAAATGAGTATAATGATACCTATTTTCACAGGTTTAAGGTGATGACTGAATGTGATAATATACATGAAAACACACTACATACAAATGTTAGTTACTATTCCTTGCCCTCTCAAGCTCTCAGTGTTTTCTTCTGTAAAACGAAAAGGTCAGGAGCACCTGGGTGGTTCAGCTGGGGACTCCTGATTTCGGCTCAGATCATCAGCTCAAGGTTCATGAGTTCAAGCCCCATACTGGGCTCTGCACTCACAGTGCAGCATCTGTTTGGGATTCTCTCTCCCTCTCTCTCAAAATAAATTAATTAAAAAAAAAAAAAGAAAAGGGCAGATCATCTCAAATATCCCTTTGAGGAATAACATTTTATGATGCTAATTTTCCTATAAAATTTCTTACCAAGTTTAATTCTTAAACTTAAAACATCAAAATAAGTGCTGGTATTCCTCATTCCAGGAGCAGGCAGAAAGTGCAACTCACATGAACTACTAAAAAAGGATATAGAAAATGTTTCCACCCTGCTAAAGAAGGCTTCTTTGCTTGTAGATTCCAATGGCGGCTGTTCTGCTTGGGGTGACCCGTTAACTGACTGGAATGTGGCAGATGTGTCCTTCCTAAAATTAAGCAGCAGAAGTCTCAGAAATCATTCACAGCATCAGTTTTCCTAAACATTTTGCATCTTGCTTCTAGTCACATCACAGGGTCAATCATGCCACACTGGATTTTATCCTTTCTAAAAATCATTTCAGTAATGTCTTTCCTCTGCTTAAAATTACCAATGGTTTCACAATACTTATTAAATAAAATCCAAATTTGTCAGTCTGGCCTTCAAATTTCTTTACCGTGTGGCCATACCTAAGTTTCAAGTAATTTCTACCTCCACAGTGCTCCACTCATCCTATACTGGAGAACTTCTAGCTAACTCATTGCTCTCCAATGGTATTTCACACAACTTTAGCAAACTCAAGGCTTCTATGCATTATACAATTTGAACCACCTTAGAAATGTAACTCCGTTAACACAGAGAAAAATAATTTTACTATTTTTCTACCTGAGTCGATCACTGACACCCATTTTCCCAGAAAACTAATTTCAAAATTCAAAGCAAAGATCTTTGGGCAATTTCATGAAAAAAAATTCAGGGAGAAAAACCCAGTAATACAATTACTTTATTTTTAGTGAAAGGCATTTCAACAGCACCTGGAAGGGGTAGAGGGAGGAATCCTTGAGGACAAAAGTCACTTTAATAAAATAGGATGACAGCAACTACCATAACTCGAAAGCTATAAACCCATTCTAAGAATCTTTCTCACAAAGCCTCAGGGAGCTATGGTTCTTGAAAGAAATACAGAGGATCCATAAACTTGGATGATAAAAAGTAACACTTATTTTATTAACCTCTAACTGAAATTCAGCACTTCCTTCAATTAGGAATGAAGGTACTAACCCCGCCCCCAAAACACATTAGCATCAGCAGTATCTATGAATTTGTCACATTATGGTTGTTGAACATGTTTTGAAATACCACTTATATTCATGATTACTCCAAAATTATGGGAGATAATAGGCTTATTACTAGAGATTACTTAACTTTATGTTAATGAAGCATGTTACTGCACTTTTTTTCTTTCACTATCTTGATAACCGCATTCCAAAGTAATTGATTTCTTTTATATTCCTATGTAATTTACTTTGTGCATTTAAAAATATTCTGAGAAGCGGTTCATAAGTTTTGCCAGGCTGCCAAAGGTGTCTAAGGCTCAAAAAACATTACGAAGCCCAACTAAAGATGTCAGGGGCATATCCAGTTAGCGGTGCTCTTTTTTTCCCCTTCCCCGTCAAACCCGTTTTGTAGCGAAATTCCTCCCGGGGTGCGGAAAGAAGTACATTCCGAGACTAAAACCGAGGAAACGTAGGACACCCAGTCTCTTTCAGATCCCAGGACATAGCCAACCCCACCTACAGAATTGCAGACCCAAGGGATACCCCCTCAAGGCCCGCGTTCCCCAAACCCTCTCTAATCCGCCGGCGCTGGACCCAGGGTGGACTCGTGAACTCACGCTTCGGCGCCTCCTTCTTCCGGGGCAATCCCCTCATCTATCAGCTGCCGGACTTTCTGGGGAGTCCCTTCTGGGGAGCGAATAACCGCACCCCAATTCTTTTCAACCCCCGCGGCAAACGCCTGCCCCTCACTGGGCGCCGCCATCTTGGTCCGTTACCCACTTGCTTCCCCGCGGGCCTGAGGCTGAGGAACTTCCGTTCTGCGCGGTTAAGATCCTCCTCTGGAGGCGCGGTCCCGCGCGTTTGCCCACGCAACCCGCACAATCTGACCGCGGGGCCCACCCCGTCGTGGCCATTTTAGGACGAGGTAAACCCTCATTATGGAACGAGATAAACCGCCACGGGAGCTCCTGGTGTTTAAGCCTAGGTTAATCGTTTCCTTTTTGCGCGTGCATATTTGGGCTGATGAGGGGTGTTGAGAGCGCTCTTTTCTCCAACTTCGACCGGGCTGAGGGCCAGGTTGAGTCTTAAAGTAATTAACTGATGTGACCCTCCTAAGTTATGTACTTTTACAAGTGAGAAAATGGCGACCGTTTCTTGAGAGTAAATAATTATGAACTTTTCTTAGAAACCGAGTTACAGTGGGTTTAGAAGACTGTGGCATTTGGCATTATTGAACACCCTCCCTCCTTTGTCCAACAAGTATTTATGTTGAGTGTGCCCTACTGACGCTGTCTAGGCGTTGTCAATGACAGCAGTGAACAAAGGAGACAGGTCTTAGTGGAGTTAGACCTCCAACAAATACGTTTTCCTATAGTTTTGAAATTATGATTAGAAATGCTCCGAAGACGTACTTAGTGTATAAAAGGAGAACCTGATTTAGTCTGCAAAGTGTCCCGAGACTATCAGGTGCTGGAGCTAAAACTGATGAGATTGTGGGAAAGAGATCAGATTGGAAGTTTGGCTGATTTAATCAACAGCAAAAAAGGCTTGTGACTGAGCGATGGGCCGAGATGAATGTGGGACCACCGTAACCCTTCCGCCTCACTCCAGTAATGTTCCCACCCACCAGGACCTTCAACCTGTTGATCTAGCCACCTGACCATGGTCAGGACCATGGTCCATGGTCCTTAACCCCAGAGCCTGCCTTATTTCTTCTCTCCCTAGCCAGCTTCAGTTCATTGCCCGCCATTTTCATTATTTCTTTGCAAAATTTGAATATGGAGTGAGAATTAGTTAAGATTGAAGAATTATTGTTAGTTTGTCTTTTGTGACCATACTATTGTGGTTATGGTTTTTAAAAGTCCTTACTTTAAAAAAAAAAAAAAGGACTTTCTTAAAAGAGATAAATGTGTAGGTATTTGTGGGTGAACTGGTATGATGTCTGGGATTTGCTTTAAAATTCTTTGAGAGACAGGTGCCTGGCTGGCTCAGTCTGGGGAGCATGGAACTCCTAATCCCCGGATTGTGAGTTGGGGCCCCATGTTGGATGTAGAAATTATTTTAAAGTCTTAAAAAAGAAATAAAGTTCCCGAAGAGAAAGTGTGAGAAGGAATACATGAAAGAAGATTGTGAAATGTTTTTAATTGTTGAATTTGATTGATGGGTTCATGGGGGTTCATTATTCTTTCTACTATTGAGTATGGTTGACAATGTCATAATAAAAAGCAAAATAAATAAGCTGAAAATATACATTTTCTTGAATATCCTCTCAATTTCCTTGAATCTGTCTTGCCTTATAGTATTCATTTGACAAAACTGCTATCCCAATTGAGTTCAACTCTCCACCACGCTGAGCCTGCACCTGGTCAGCTGAATATAGTTAAAGATAAATGCATGACACGCTGTTTGTCTCTATATTCTTAACCTCATGTGGGCTGTTAATTCTGTGGCAGACATTTTGCCTTTTTTCCTATAATTTCCCAGTGCCTGGCACATAACAGATGTTGAGAAGGTATGAGGTTTTTTTTTTTATGATTTTATTTTTAAGTAATCTCTACACCCAATGTAGGGCTAGAACTCACAACTCCGAGATCGAGAGTCACACACTCCAGGGGCGTCTGGGTAGTTCAGTTGGTTGAGCATTCTGACTTTGGCTCCAATCATGATCTCCAGGCTCGTGAGTCAAGAGCCCCGCGTCGGGCTCTGTGCTGACAACTCAGAGCCTGGAGCCTGATTCAGATTCTGTGTTTCTGTCTTTCTCCCCACTCACGCTCTGTTTCTGTCTCTCTCAAAAATAAATAAACATTATTTAAAAATTAAAAAAAAAAAAAAACCACCAACCAACTAACCTGGCCAGGCACCTGAGGAGATGTCAGATTCTCTAGGCTCGTGAGTCAAGAGCCCCGCGTCAGGCTCTGTGCTGACAACTCAGAGCCTGGAGCCTGATTTAGATTCTGTGTTTCTGTCTTTCTCCCCACTCACGCTCTGTTTCTGTCTCTCTCAAAAATAAATAAACATTATTAAAATTTTTTAAAAAAAACCCACCACCAGCTAACCTGGCCAGGCACCTGAGGAGATGTCAGTTTTATGACATGGATCAATAAATAATTCTGAGATTTACAATTTTCAGAGTCACTTGGCAAATGTCCTATGGAGGAAAGAGTTTTGGAGTCAGATATGGGTCCTCCTCCCACTGCCATCATTAACTATGTGGCCTTGGGGTTGAGTAACCTCTGGTAGTGACATTAAATGGGATAATGTCTGTGTAAGTGGTTGGTACATAGTAGGTTCTTGGTAAGAACTAGTTTTCTTCCCAAGCATTTTAGCATAGGTCATGGATGCAGTGTTGCAACCTAAGGCCCACTTTAGGAATGAAGAACTAAATCCCATAGCTGCTGGGAGTACCACTGGCAGGAAGCCCTCCCTCAGCTGTCAGTTCCCTTAGGAGTTACTTGAATGAAAAGAGCCATTTGCCTTCCCCAGGGAATCCTGCATCCAGGGTGGATGCATCCAAGATGGAGCTATAAAAGGCCCGGCATCCTTGCCCCAACTCAGGACGATGCTAAAGGGCCCATCCGGCTTTGGAGTTTCATGTAGGGCCCCCTGGGGCCAACCTTGAGACTTATGGCACTCCAGCTTCTTCCCTGCCCTATCCTGCTTCCTTCC
>CM053559.1:79319563-79448145 GCA_028646485.1 Cryptoprocta ferox
GGGGGGGGTGCAGAGAGAGATGGGGAGACACAAAATCCAGAGCAGGCTCCAGGTTCCTAGCTGCCAGCACAGACCCTGACTTGGGGCTTGAACTCACGAACCCTGAGATCATGACCTGAGCTGAAGTCAGGATGCTTAACCAACAGAGCCACCCGAGCACCCCAAGCATCTTTTCATGTGGTTATTGACCATTCTTCTTTGGCAAAGTGTCTTTTCAGACCCTTTGCCCATTTTTCAACTGGGTTGTCTTTTTGTTGAGTTTTAAGAATTCTTTGTATATTTGTGATATTAAACTCTTCTCAGATACATGCTTTGATGATATGTTATCCTATTCTCTAGGTTGTCTTTCACTTTCTTAATAATGCCCCTTGTTTATCTTTTGTTATTTATGCTTTTGGTGTTGTATCTAAGAACCTTTTGCCAAATCCAAGATCATAAAGATTCACCTTTGTTTTCTTTAATACTTTTATGGTTTTAACTCTTATATTCAGGTCATTGATTCATTTTGGGTTTATGTTTATACATGGTCTGAGGAAGGAGTCCAGCTTGATTCTTTGGTGTTTGGAAATCCAGTTGTTAGAGCACCATTTGTTAAGACTGTTATTTCTGCATTAAATGTACTTGACACCCTTATATAAAATTGGCCACAAATATAGGGGTTCATACCTCTTTTTAATGAGGTATGTTTACTAGTGGTTTTTAATTTCTTCATTATATGGTATTTATAGTTTGCATTTATCCAAAGATTCCTTAAGTCTATGAGACTTTGTACGTGTTCTTTTTATACTAAAAGAATTAAACATGACTGTATGTTCTTCCTTGAGAGAGACTTTTCTGGTTAATCTGTAACCTCACATATTATAAAAGCAGGAGCCTGATCCCTTTTACCTGCCAGGTCCCTTTGCCTTTATGCTGATAAAATTATCCAAGGCCAAATTGAAAGGGAATTTTATCATCTAAAAAGTTGTTAACAATTAAAATCAATAACATACCATAATTTCTTTATTTTTTTATTCTAAAAGTAATAGACCTATTCTAGAACTTTCTCAAAGTAGAAATGAGGAGAAAAAAATCCATAATTACACTCTTCAACACAATAACCATTAGCATTTTTCATCATTTCCCTCTTTCAGACTTAGTACTGATTCCACTTAAACCAGGGAGTCTGTGAACTTGGATAGTATACTGGGTTGAATAGTGTCCCCCTGGCCAAAATTTGTGTCTACCTAGAACATACGAATATGACCTTATTTGGAAATGAGGTCTTTGCAAATGTAATTAAGTTAAGATGAGGTCATACCGGATTTGAGTGGGCCCTAAATCCAATATGACTGGTATCCTTATAGAAAGAGGGAAATTTGGGCACAGAGATGCACAGGGAAGGCACCATGTCACAAGATGGGAGTGATGTAGCTGCAAGCAAAGGAATGCCAAGCATTGCCAGCAACCACCAGAAACTAGGAAAGGGACATGGAACAGATTCTCTCCCAGAACCTCCAGAAGGAACCAGTCCTGATGACACCTTGATCTCAGACTTCTAGCCTCCAGAATTGTAGGAAAATACATTTCCATTGTTTAAGTTGCCTACTAAGTGATATTTTGTTATGACAGCCCTAGCAAACCAATACACCAAGGAAACTAATATAAATTAGGGAAAAAAGTACCTTTATTTTCACAAGCCCCTAACTGAAATTTAGCATTTCTGTAAATATAAATGTAGGCAACAAACCACAGTAGTATTTTTTCTTTTTCTTTTTTTAATTTTATTTAAATTCCAGGTAGTTAATATACAGTGTAATATTATTTTCAGGTGTAAAGTACAGTCACTCTACACTTCCATAAAATACCCAGTGTTCATCACAATAAATGCACTCCTTAATTCCCATCACCTACTCAAACCACAGTAGTAGTAACTGTACTGTCACTTTGTCACCCATAGAAATCCAGATATTTTCATATGCCATTAGAGTTACTGCAAGTACCTTAAAATATTGTTTATGCCCTATTTTTATACCCTATCTTAAATATAGTAGTTATAGAAACTCCCACTCCACCCTGTTATTTCATGATATGATTTACTATATCAAAAAGTTAACTCTTTTAATATTTTGATAGCTGTATTTTAAGTACAATTAGTCTCCTTGGTAGTTTTATACATTTTATTTTATGCATTAAAAAGATTATTCTGAAAGAAGTATCCATAGGCCTTACCAGGCTAAATGAGTTTCAGAACCCTTGATTTAAGTGGTGAAGTTTGCATGGAGAAACAAGAATATTGTGTTGTGAAGTCTCTCAGGGAGAGAAAGTCAGTGGGGTTTTTCAACCTACCGCGTGCAGCCCAGTGGACACAGGTATTCCTAGAGCCACCTAGACCTTGACAAATTATCTTTCCCATTTAGAGGAATCCTCCCTCCCAACTCCTATTGCTTTGTTTTTTGGTGTGAAAGATTATTCGGGTGCTGAAAGTGATTCCAACTTTGCTTGAATTTATTTGGAATCCATGGATTTCTTTAACATCTTTTTGTTTGTTTTTTGTTGTGTTTGTAAATTTACATCCTAAAAGACAGAGTGCTGTTTTGGGACTAAGAGATCTTCACTCTTACTGTTTCCACCAAAGGACAGAAGAATGCCTGCAGTTTAAAAAAGAATAACAAAATCCTGTTAAAAACTAGTAAGAATGTGTCCAAGACATATTGTATAGAAGAACAAAAGCTGCCTGCAGAATACACTCTGTGTAATCCCATCTATGTAACAAACTCAAATAGAATACCTGCATGTATAAAAGATCTGGAAGGACACCTGGGTGGCTCAGTCAGTTAAGCACCCAACTCTTTTTTTTTTTTTTAATGTTTGTTTATTTTTGAGAGAGAGAGAGTGGGGAGTGGGGGAACAGAGAGAATCCCAAATAGCTCCATGCTGTCAGCTTAGAGCCCCATGTGGGCTCATGAACCATAAGATCATGACCTGAGCCAAGATCAAGAGTTGGACGCTTGGGGCGCCTGGGTGGCTCAGTTGGTTAAGCGTCCAGCTTCAGCTCAGGTCATGATCTGGCAGTTCATGAGTTCAAGCCCCGCGTCAGGCTCTGTGCTGACAGTTCAGATCCTGGAGCCTGCTTCAGATTCTGTGTCTCCTTCTCTCTTGCTCTCTCTCAAAAATAAATAAGCATTTAAAAAAAAAAGAGTTGGACACTTAACCAATTGAGCCACCCAGGCACCCCAAATATCCAACTCTTGATTTCGGCTCGGGTTATCATCTCATGGTTGTGAGATCCAAGCCCCATGTTGGGCTCTTGCTTGAGATTCTCTCTCTATTCTCCACTTTCCTGCTCATGTTCTCTCTCTCTTTCTCAAAATAAATAAAAATAAACTTAAAAAAAAAAAAGAAAAAGATCTGGAAGAATAGACATCAAACCATTAACAGTCTTTGGGGGGGGAGTAGGATTGGATAGCAAGCGAATGGGAGAATTTCACTTCTTCTATATCTTCTTCTATTTACAGAAGATTACACAGAAAGGATGTATTCATTATTTTACAAATCAGAGTTTCATATAAAGACTCAAAATCATTTCCCATGTGGCTATTGGGCCAATCTTGGGACTATTAAAACTTTATGTATTTTTATCTTATTTCACCTCTCCCAGCTGACTAATTAAAAAGCTTTTTTTAAGAATCTACTTTGTTTAGGGGCACCTGGGTGGCTCAGTAGGTTAAGTGTCCAGCTCTTGGTTTTAGCTCAGGTCATGATCTTGCAGTTTCGTGGGTTCGAGCTCTGCATCAGGCTCTGCGCTGACAGTGCAAAACCTGCTTGGCATTCTCTCTCTATCCCTCTCTATGTGTCCCCCAGTTGCGCTGTCTCTCTCAAAATAAATAAACTTAAAAAAATCTACTTTGTGTAGGAAATCCCTCACATTTGTATTGTACTGTATGGTTTACATCTGTTTCTTACAACTCTAGAGCTAGTATGTTAATTAGGATTTTATTGGTTTTGGGTAACAAACCCAATTAAATCTATCTTAAGCAAGAAGGAGCATTTGGTAGAACAGTATTTCTTAAAATGATTAATGTTCACTCTACCTTTTGATTTTCTTCATTCTGTTCAATACAGAAAAAAGCCTCCTCCTCAATGTCGACATGTTATTTTTACCAAAAGTTCAATGCATATGTTATTTATAACCTTCTTATATATGCTTATAGTGCTTTAAAACAAAATCAGAATAAAATTCTAAATTAAATAACCATATGTTCAAAACAGGTCACATTAATGACTGATGTTTGCTGAACTATAATCACTAACGTTGGAGAAAAGTAGAAAAATACAGCCTGGTTTTAGGCTCTTTATTTAATCTGCTTGTGTGTGATTTAGTTTCAATAGTATTAACACATGCAGAGAGTGCCTGTTCATATAAGCTTATCACACCTAAAATACAAAATGATATTAATAGTTTCAAGGTTTTGTTTACTTGTTTGGGATAATGAGACTTAATACTTCACAAATCGGGGCACCTGGGTGGCTGAGTCGGGTGAGCGTCCGACTTCGGCTCAGGTCATGATCTCACAGTTCGTGGGTTCAAGCCCTGCGTCGGGCTCTGTGCTGACAGCTCAGAGCCTGGAGCCTGCTTCTGATTCTATGTGTCCCTTTCTTTCTACCCCTCCCCTGCTCATGATCTGTCTCTTTCTGTCTCTCAAAAATAAATAAATGTTAAAAAAAATACTTCACAAATCTATGCCAGGGAGCATTCTCTTAAAGTCAATTTAATGAGATGTCATTTAATATCTTCATAAAATTATCTTATTCCCTTGCAGTTAAGTCAGTGTCACTTAAATCTGAATCAAATGAATATATAAGACAATTATTACTGAAATTGGTAACAGGAAATCCTATCTGGACTTCAAGTTCAATATTGCAGATGTTGAAAAAACTGTCCAGGGGCACCTGACTGGTTCAGTCGGAAGAGTGTGCCACTCTTGATCTCGAGGTCATGAGTTTGAGTCCCACACAGGGTATAGAGATTACTTAAATAAATAAATAACTTTAAAAAAGTCTAGTTTTAGCCCAGAACTTTCTAGTAGATTATTGAAGGAAATCAGTAGATACTCAAATGACTCCATCATATAACTTTAAAAACGATTGACCATTATTCAGTTTTCTTTAGAAACTTACATTTCTTATTGGACTTGGAACATTAGGACCACTGTGAAACTCGCTTTTGGATTAGCTTCTGTGACATGGCATGCAACCTTCAAATATGCCATGAATGTATTTTTTCATGTTATACGGCAGCCCTTGTCTTCTCATTAGCCTGCAACAGCTAAAGTAATATATTACTGCATCTCATTATGTCATTTTTCTGATGTCAAGTGTAAAACTAAACTTATCAAATAACAATAAACTAGTTTAATTCTGTTTCAGTCTTTCAGTTATAAAGAACTGCTACAAGAGTATTATCTTTTTTTTAGGTTTATTTATTTATCTGTACTTTTTTTTTCCATTTATTTATTTTGAGAGGGAAAGAGAGAGAGAACGTGGATGAGTGAGTGGGGGAGGAGCAGAGAGAGAGAGGGAGAGAGAGAGAGAATTCCAAGCAGGCTCCACGTGCTGTCAGTGCGAAGCCTGATGTAAGGTTCGAACCCACAAACCATGAGATCATGACCTGAGCTGAAATCAAGAGTCTGATGTTTGACCAACGGAACCATCCTGGTGCCCCAAATGTTTTTTTTTTTTAATGTTTATTTACTTTTCAGAGAGAGAGAGAGGGAGACGGAGGATCCAAAGCAGGCTCTGTGCTGCCAGCAGAGACCCCAACGTGAAGCTTGAACTCATGAACTGTGATATCACGACCTGAGCTGATGTTTAACCAACTGAGCCTCCCCAGCACTCCTATTTGTACTTTTCAATGTACAGGTTCCAACGTGAGCTCATGATTTCAAGATCAAGAGTTGACTGAGGCAGCCAGGTGCCCCGAGAGCATTGTCTTTATAATTGATGATTGTAAGACTACATGGCTTAGTGCAAGAACAATACTGCATTTAAGTCATAGCCTAAACAAGGATTCCAATCTTTTGTGCTACTGCTCAAATATGCATGTGAGGATAGATTTTTTTTAAGTTTATTTATTTATTTCAAGAGAGAGGGAGAGAGAGGACAACCGAAGGAAGGGCAGAGAGAGAGGGAGAGAGAAAATCCCAAGCAAGTTCTGTGCTGTCAGTGCAGAGCCCCACTTGGGGCTTGATTCTATGAACTATGAGATCATGGCCTGAGCCAAAATCAAGAGTTGGACACTTAACTGACTGAGCCCCCTGGTGCCCCAACATGATAAATTTTTAGTGTGGCTTGTAGAAGATATTTGGGAGCAGAGGTCTTTTCCCTGAGGCTGCTGCCTCAGGTTCAGTTATGGCAATGGACAGCCTCTCAATATAAATCCTCACCCCAGTTCTCTGGAGTGATCTTTGAAAACTAATCTGATCATGTCACCTCTTTTCTTTTTCTTTTTTAGTGTTTATTTATTTTTGAGAGACAGAGCATGAACAGGGGAAGGGCAGAGAGAGAGAAGGAGACACAGAATCTGAAGCAGTCTCCGGGGCTCGAACTCACAAACTGCAAGATCACGACTTGAGCTGAAGTTGGCCACTTAACCAACTGAGCCACCCAGGCGCCCGTGTTGCCTCTTTTCTTAAAGACTTCAATGGTGCCTCACTCCATTAGGATTCAGCCTAAGCTCCTTAATGAGATTTGTCTTTCCAGTGTCCTCTTAAGCAGAATTGTTTAACTCCTTCCCGATACAGAATGAAATCTTGGTTTTACCTTTGCAAAGTCCAAGGTCTTTTTTCCACATATCAAAGGCAAACTCAGGCCTTTATGTTTAAAGCTACCCAAAGAACAAAGAAACACGAAAGTTTTGAAATAGTGGGATTGTGTGTGTGTGTGTGTTTTAAGTGGGTGTGGGATAAGGGCAAAGAGTTGCATTCAAAATTTCCATATAAATTTTTTAGACAGGGCTGAAGTTACTGGGCTTCTGGGAACCCAAAACTTTGGTAAACACATTGGCTGCCTGTCCATTTGTTGATCAAATGCCTGCCTAAACATTGTGAGAGGGGAGCTTAAGGTTTCCATAACCCTTCAGAGCAGGCCCTTCCAACTTGAATACCTAGAAGCAGGGTGTTTCAAGACCTGCCTGGACCACTTTGTCCCCTACCCCTTTCTTTTCTTGCACTCTTATAGTTTTATTCTTCTTTTAGGAAATACTGATCATGTCCCATTGAATTGATTTCATGACTTAATGTTTCAAAAATGTTATGGTAGATAATCTGCACATTAAAAAAACAATACACATAAAAGTGCCTAGTTCACAAAAGGTGATCAATAAATGTGAGCCTTCTTCCTTCTTTTCCCTGGGCAGCCAAACTTAACCTTAGCTACAATTTATACTTTGCATTTCAATGACATCTATATGTGTAATGCTTATGTGTGTAATGTTTATATGAGTAGATGGTTATAATCTTTGTAATTAAGTCAACTAAAGACTCATTAGTTTGGGCTTCTCAAAATTAATGCTGATTTGATCTGGGCTGATGACAAGCAATTAGTCACCTTTGACTATTCACCAAGGAATTTATATGATTCTGAGTCATGTTTAATCTATAACAAACTAACCAACAATCTAAGAAGTAAACGATTTTAAAGGATCGCTATACATCGATTGATTGCTAACATGAGAATATGACCTTACATTTACATAAAACCTACTTTTCCATGTACTTTCACATATACTATTTTATATCCTGTAAACTGATAGAACTACAGGTTTGACTATTCAGATTCAGGTTTTTGGCAAGAATAGTTCGTCTTCAATGATTATACTTTAATTAGCACACACATGGTGTCTGCTTGTTTCTTTTTGTTATGCTAGCAGCCATTGATTATTATTTCATTAGGGGTCACCACCTTCCCATTTTGTTTTTGTGTTATTTCATTTTGTGACATTGACTTATTGACGAAACCAGGCTGGATATAGTGAAGATTGTCCCCTTGGATTTGTTTAATTGCTTCACATGTTATTTAACTTGTTCCTTTGCGCCCTAAAAGTTCCTGTAAACTGGACCTTAGAGTTTAAATCTTGAATAGACTCAAGTGAAGATTTCTGGTATGACGACTTCATAGGTGGTATCATGTACTTCATATTATGTTATGTTAGCTGGTACCTATTGTCTGCATGCACTTACTTTGTTAACTTTTAAAGTAATCTCTATATTTACGATGGGCCTCAAATCTTCGGCCCAAAGATCAAGAGTCGCATGAGCTACCAACTGAGCCCACCAGGCACCCCTGATGCACTTATTTGGAAGGCCCTTGTCCAAATCATGTCAGTGCCCATCCAAGTGTACCTATATTCCACATTAAAAAATTTTGGTGGCAGCCATTTTAGAAGGTTTTCAAAATAATTTAATAATTTTGGGGTACCTGGGTGGCTCAGTTGGTTGAATGGCCAACTTTGGCTCAGGTCATGATCTCATGGTTTGAGAGTTTGAGCCCCACATCGGGCACTCTGCTGTTGGCACAGAGCCCACTTTGGAGCCTCTGTCTCCCTCTCTCTCTAGCCCCCCCTCCCATGTGTTCTCTCTCTGTCAAAAATAAATAAGCATTAAAAAAATAATAGTTAAATAATTTTAAATTTAGTTAAGAACAAAAATTGCATTTTGTTTCTGGAATTAAAACATTATATATAACATACAAATTATATATGTATTATATATACTACATAATATATAACTACATGAGATAGTTTTCAGTTGACTCATTAATATAATCTTATTTTTGTAGACCTTTTTTTCCTTTTTATTATGAAGAATTTCTAACATATACAAAGGTAGGCACAACAGTATAATGAACATTTCTATGTCCTTCCTCATCGCCTAGCTTCAGCTTATGGTTAATGTGTTTCATCTAGCTCCCAATCCATTCCTCCCTTCCCATATTATTTAAAATTTTTAATTCAGATATAATTCACATAAAATCCACCATAAAATTCACCCTTTCAAGTGTACAATGTTGTGCAACCATTACTATTCAGTGATTCTTAGTATATTCTTGAAATTATACCACTATCAGTCTCTTTTTATCATACAGATTTTTCCTTCCAGATCTATCATTTTCCTTTGTAATTTATTTGTTGAAAAAATTATCCTGTAGAATCTCCATAGTCGGGATTTTGCTGTTTGTAGTATTTTTTTATATTCCTCTGTCCTCTGTATTTCCTCTGTATAAATGGGTAGTTAGATATAGATATCTGATGTGATTCAGGTTCAGTTTTTTTCTACAAGACTACTTCATAGTTTTGTTTATGTTCTCATATATATCTCATATATATCTCATATATGTTCTCATATATATCTCATCTTTAATTTTGTAATGCTAGCAGTGGGTATATTCAATAGGTTGATCTCTGAATTTATTAAGGGTTGAAAAATGGTGATATCATATCATTTTTTATTTAGGGAATACTCCTATAAAAAGAAAATTTCCTTCATCTACTATTTGGCTTACTCAATGGTATGGTTTCTTTAGAAAAATTAGCATTTATTAATTTTGACTTTCGTATTTTAGAGCCATAAACTTTTTTTTTTCAGGTCTCGAACATTTTCATAAGCAGTGCCTTATAGTGCTTCCAGGGTAAAACACCTGCCCTGAGGGACTGAAAGTAGGAAAATAAGGAGGCAGGACCACTGGTGACAAAAGACGTTTGACCGAAAGTATATGTATGCAGCCTCAGCTACAGCAGATTTTCTCTTTCTTCTTTGCATCACATTAAGGTTCTCCTATGTAAAAGTTTACAGAAAAAAAAAGAAAAGCCACCGTACCTAAGAACCTTGAAAAGTTGTTTTCCTTAAAGAGTATATATGTTTTTCCCTTATTCATAAACATCTTTAATAATCTGTACTTTCCTGCTTTGCACTGCCCCCAGTAAGTTCATAGCCAAGTTTTCCATTTAATTTTGGAACAATAGGAATTTCTGAACTGTACATCTGCATTTTCCTTCAATCTTTATCTTCCGTACCTGTTTCTGTGTTTCTTTCAGGTGATTTCAGGTTTTCTACTATCAAAAAAGGGTTTGAGTGGACAAAAACATTTTCATAGGCGTCAGTCATCAATGAAATTACCTTTTTCTTAGGACCCTTCTCACTGCTAGGTGTTATTTTAAAAATCTTTACTAACCTAATAAGCCAGAAATGGTTTCTCATTGGGGTCTTAATTTGTATTTCCAGGATTACTGGTGTGCTTGAACTTTTTTTTTATGTTGATTAACCAGTTTTAAAATTGTTTGCTTGGTAGGTGGCTTATATTTAATTAAGGAGGCGCTCAGCCACCCAATTCAAAGACAAGACGAAACCCAGGAACACCTCACTTTTACATTTAAGCTTTGACTCCGCCTCTGGTGTTTTCCTCTTCCAACAGAGCCCTTTGTGTTAAGTTAGGGAAAGGGATCTCAAGCTGCACAGGCGGCAAAAACACTGTATTGCCCCCAACTATGTGTATTATGTTCATATCCTAGTTCTGATTTAGGAGTTTGTGGGAAGAGTTCCTGAACTCGACCAGCTCCTGGATGACCGGCTGTCGCCGGGACTCTTTCTGCAGGCGTGGCCTCTCTTACTCGGCCTTCGATTGGCCCTCCTGATCCCGCAGGACTCGCGACGCGGGCTTGCTTAGCGCGGTTGATGCGTGTATTGAGTGGCTGCTTCTGCCTTTCTCTCGCTACACTTTTTTTTTTTTTTTTTTTTTTTAGCCATAGCTATGGTTACCACGTCTCTCCCCGCCTCCCTCCACCTACCAAGAAGGCGACTGGCCATTGGCTGCCTGTCACCAAGTAAGCCAGTCATTGGCCACTGGTGAGGACAGGGCGCTCCCCCTACCCCTGTCTCCCGG
Source organism: Cryptoprocta ferox (assembly GCA_028646485.1). Classification (NCBI taxonomy): domain Eukaryota; kingdom Metazoa; phylum Chordata; class Mammalia; order Carnivora; family Eupleridae; genus Cryptoprocta; species Cryptoprocta ferox. Next base: position 79,330,481 of record CM053559.1, read on the forward strand.
GTCTCTTGAGGAGCCCAGCAAGGAGGCTCCGCTAGTGCCGCCGGGCCAGGGGCTGCCGGGACCCGGCTGCCGCAGTCGTTAGCGGGTCATGTCGGCCGCCCAGGGCTGGGACAGGAACCGCCGGCGGGGAGGAGGCGCCGCAGGCAGTGGCGGTGGCGGCGGAGGTAGCGGGGCCGGCGGGGGCAGTGGGGGCAGCGGGGGTCGGGGGACTGGCCAGCTCAACAGATTCGTGCAACTCTCCGGGCGGCCGCACCTGCCAGGTGAGTCGTGGGACAGGGTCCTGACAGCTTGCGGGCGCGACGGGAAAGCGACTGCTACCTTTTCTTTTCTCCCTGGTTTTCTTTTCCTTGGGAGGAGCAAAGGCAGGCCCCACGCAAAGCAGAGGGAGTGGGGCTTAGAGAAAGGGAAAGGTGTCTTTGAGGTCAGGGAGGGAGCAGGAACACAACGAAAAGAAGCATTTTTGCTTTGTTGAAAGCTCTGTACTGAGAGTTGTGTTTTTTTTTTCCCAAAGGAGAGGCCGATGTTTCATTGACATTCCCAAATGTTTCGCTGACTCTGTTCCCAGTCTCGTCCTCTTCCGCAGTTTGATCTTGTAAAAGGAGGATATTGGCGCCTAGCTGTGGGACATTATTTTTAAAAGGGTCCTAAGTTGAGAGAAGAGGGAAGAGCATTCCAAAAAGTGTTTTTGTAAAAACCACCTCGAGTGTGTAAGTGTTAGACATTAAGAGACTGGAAACAAGGAGGAAAGGCGGGGAGGGGGGCGGCGGTGGTGGTGGAAGAGAGGATGTTGGGATGTGGATGGGAAACAGAACCAAGAGAATTAGGAAAAACTAGTTAAATTATTAATATTTTGCAATGTCCAGAGACAGAGTCGATAACGTGGTCTAGATTTTAAGGGGAGAAAATTAAGATCAAGAATATACTTAGTGACAAAATTATTCTATATAAAAGCAGCTGACTGAGAATCGGAAAGATGTATCCAATGTGATTATTTTACGGTTTTGGCCAGCAATGTCCTATCCTCGAGTTCAGATGCTTTAAAAAAAAAAAACAAAGAAATCAAGTCGATGTGTGTGTGCAGACAATTTTAAAGAGGTACATTTGCAAGTGAAGTATAGTAGAGGGAAGGTAAGGAAGTAAATATTGCACAGAATGTCAAATATTATATTGGACAACCTTATTCTTACCTTGAAGAGAACTATCAGGAATAAAGTGTTAATCATTCACCATATTGTCTGTGAATATTGTTGATTTTATCAGTGATATATTTGCTTAGCCGATGAGTTTTGAGAACATGATGGTTTTTGAATTCCTTTCACTACCATGCCTGTGGTTCTAAGTACTCAAAAATGATTTGATTAATTTGTAGACAACAAAGGGAATTTTGCACATTCAATGAGACAGTTGCTTGTTTGTGATGAGGTTATTGATGTGTTAGAAATGCACATTAACCATTTATATGTGCCATTAAAATGAACATTGAAGCACTTTTAAATAGTCAAATATATAATACACCAGGTGAGGTGATAGTATCAGACTGGGTATTCTAGAACTGCTGTATATATCTTTAACATAAAAAAGAGAAAAGGAGAAATCCTTTAACCTACCTCAAATTAATGTAAAAAAACTTCTATTTTTGTGTATTGACAGATTAGAAGATAAATCTCTTGCCAAAGACTATTACTGGTTTTCCCTCTACTACTGCAATTTTTAGGTCTTTGATCTCAGATGAATTATACCATGGGCTTCATGTAGGCATTCCCAGGCTCCGAAAACCTAGTTGGTGCACTTCCTCACTGCCACCACCAGATGGCAGCGGAAGCCATGCTTTCTGATGTGGGGCTTAGGTGTGGGGCTATTTCTGCATTTCCTTAGCACACAAGGCCAAGAACAGCCATTTGTCCAGAGGTAAAGATAAAAGGTGTTTAAAACTGTGAAAATTCATGCAATGGGGTGATCAGCCTCTTCTCTCCGCTTTCTTTTCCTCTTGCCTGGCGCTTCATTCTTCCTTCCCCAAGTAGGCAGCTTCTGTCATTTCTTTACTATCAGAACTATCAGAATTGGGAACATCTGCCATCTCAATATATTTGAAATTCTTTTACACCAATTAATTATTTTCCCCAGCATTGCATTTTGAGGATCCCCTCCCCTCACCGAAAGGTTGTATATTGAGGTGTTTACAAAGATTTGAGGTGATGGTGAGGCATAGAAATATCTAGGCCTGTTTTATGGCTGACCCTGGAGATTAAAAAAAGAATTCTTTTTTTTTTTTTTTTAAGTTTTTGTGGCTAACTTTCTCTCCCCATTGAATTCTAATCCCATTTTCCATGTTTTGTCCGGCTCTACCAAGACTTCCAGATACGAAGCACCCAGAACCCTTTCTTACTTTTTGCACACAGTCCCTACATCCAGTCCCTGATGAAACAAAACAAAACATTCTGGTCTTCCTGGAGTGTTCTCTCTGTCTCTCCTTCAGTGGTAGCATCTTTATCCATGCAGTTATGGATATGAAACTTGGGTTATGCAACCTGAAACTTGGGCATCCTCCTTACATTTTCTTCTCCCTTGCTTTTCAGATACAATTAATCACCAAGTTCCATTTATTTTATTTCTGCTCTATAACTCCAGTCCATGCTGCCATCATCCCTCATTTTAGGTCTCCTGCCGTTTTCTAAGCAGTCTTCATGCTTCTACCCTTGCCCTGCAATACATATAGCACACTTGTCTTTTGCAAGCGCAAATCTATTCTCATCTCTACTTACAACCCTTCTCTAGCTTTTCATTGCTTTTAGTGTAAGGCAAAAATCCTTAACAAGACCTAAAAGGCACTGCATTGTCTGTCTAACTCACGAGTAAATTCTGCGTCATATGGTCTTCCTCTTTGATCGTTTTCTGCTTAGACATATCATGTTCCTTCTGCCACAAGGCCATTTCACATGCAATCCCATCATTCAAGAACTCTCTTACTCCACATTCTGTTTTTTGGTTTTTAGGGTTTTTTGTTTGTTTGTTTGTTTGTTATCTTCTCTTCCATTAGTACTTAACTTGATCACACTGTTTTCAGCGAAGCCTTCTTTGACCTTCTGATTTATTCTCTTCTTCCTATACACACAGTGCCATGTGGTTCTCCCTGGGCATACTTATCATTTATGTGTGATTCCTTGATATGCATGATTTGACACTCTTCATATATGCATACACACTAACTGTGTATATACATCTGTACACATATACATATACTTAAATTCTAGATGAATGTTTTGGCATTATATGTAAGCAATTCGTTTCTTGTGAATTTGATTGATTAGTATGGTTCAATCCTCTATAGCCCCATTGACTCTGGACAAATGGATAAATCAAGTTCTTACACTTAAAAATAGACTAGACTCTGCATTGATGGTGAGAGCACAAATGATATTTTGTGAAACCTTGTTTGAGCAGCTTCTTGCCAAAAAGGCTGTCTCCTAAAATGCAGTTGTGACTTTGTGTTTGCCCCAGAGGCCAAGAAATTCATAGCTTGTTGGTCGTGTATTTCTAACTCATAATCTCTATACACCAGTAAAGAAAGAACAGGGAACATTTTTGTAGAATAGGTAGGCAGAGGTAGAGCTCAGGAGCGACCAGATCATGGAGTTAATAGAATGCAAGTTACTATTGTGATTTCACTGTGTCAGTTTGATTAAATGTATTACCTGGGGTAACAGTTAAACATTGCTGCTAATGAAAGAACTGAAAAACTGACAAAGAGAAGGAAAAATGTAACAACTGGTAAAGCTGGGCAAAAACAGTACTGATATCTTAACTTAAAAATGTGAAGTGTGATATATGTTGCTGATATAAAATCCAAATGGTACAAAAGAGCACATGATAAAAGGCAACACTTTCTTCTACCTTTGACCCCAGCTAATTGGCTTCTTTCCCTAGAAGCAAGCAATGATAAATTTCGGGTGTGCGCACGCGTGTGTCGGTGTGTGTGTGTGTGTGTGTGTGTGTGTGCACGCTTGTGTGGAGAGAAATGGTAGCATCTCTTTGGATGGGCATTTAAAATGTTTACAGTCTCGCTAATATAAATGATGATACAATGAATATCCATCTATATATTTTTGCATGTGAGTGAGTCTGTCTTTAGAATAAATTCCTAGAAGTGCAATTGCTGGGTCAAAGGAAATGTACTATTTAAATTTTCATAGATATTGTCAAATTGCCTTCCATAAAGGTTGTGTCAGTTTATGTTTCACTGTTGGTGTTGGAGTGCTGACCTCCCAAACCCTTGGTAATAGAGTGGGTTATCAAACTTTTTAAAATGGCCCCTTTAATAAGTATATTTTTCTTCGTCTTTTCAATAGATATAAGAACCATATTTTTTAACTTTATAACATCTGCTTATATTTTTTATTCATCTAGCTATATTTTTTGTTCATTTTCTATGGGAATGTTTAATATTGTTTATAGGAACTCTGTGTTTTAAGGAAATTAGTTGTCTTTGATATGTGTTACGGATATTTTTCACACCTCGTCATTTGGCTTTTGACTTTGTTTATGGTATACTTTTTCAGCAGAAATTAAAATTTTTGTAGTTGTAATTATTATTCTTTTTTTAGATTTTAGATTTTGCATCATAAGAAAAGGCCTTCTCTAACTATTATTTCTGATTAAAATTAAAATTCTTACGTTTTTTCTAGGTACTTTTATAATATTTTAAGTGAAATGTACTTATCTATATAAAGTATAAATTATGTAAAATGTTAAGGTAGGAATCCAACTTTTTTCTAGGTGGCTACTAAATTATCACAGTATTGAAATACTGTCTATCGGTGTACTTAGTTCCTACATATAATTTGGGGTTCTTACTGGACTTTTATCCTATTTCATTGATCAGTTCACCTATTTATACCTTAATGACCCCATTCTTGGATTATAATCCACTCTTACTCTACTTGCCAGAGTTTTCCTGGATATAGTATTGCTTGTTTAACTCCTTTCTCCCATCCTGTTGATATTTTTATCGTTAGAACATTATATTTATAGATTGATTTAGAGATATTTGATGTCTTTTTGAGGTTCAGTCTTCTGTTCAAGCGCAGAGAATATATTCATTTCTTGTTCAAGTCGTCTTTTGCATCTCTCAATAACATTTTAAAGTTTTTTTTTATAAAGACCTTTCACATTTCTTGTTATGATTAGCCCTTGGTATTTTATCTTTTTTTGTCACTATTGTAAACGGAGTTTATGCTTTTATTATATCTGTTATCTTGTTTGAATGTGGGAATGCTGTTAATTTTGAGTATTAGTTTTGTATCTAGTCATCTTTAGAATTCTAACACTATCTGGTTTCCCAGTTGTCTTTTTAGGGTTTTGGAGTTAAATAATCATATCATTACCAAATAAAGATAATTTTATCTCCTCCTTTCCAGTTTTTGTACTTATTTCTTTCTTTTGTCAAATTATTTTGGCAAGTACTTTCCAAAACTATGAAACAGTAGGACAGTGGATCTTTGTCTTATTCCTAAATTCAGTGGGTGTTTTTTGTGCTTTCCTGTTGGAATTAGATCTGACTTTAGATTGAAGTGTGCATATTTAATCATGTTAAAATAGTCCAGTGTTACCATTTTATTAAGATTTTTAATACAGAATCTTGTCGAAAGCCTTTATATCTTCTTTGAAAATTACATTATTCTTATCCTTTGATCTACTTTTGTGGTGAATTGTTCTACTGGACCATCCTTGCATTCCTGAATCAATTCACTTTGTCATGATGTGTTACTATTTCAAATGTGCTGCTGGGTTCTGTTTGCTAAACTTTATTTAGAAATTTTGTGTCATTCCTCATAAGCTAAATTTCTCTGTAGTTTTTGGTTTATCTTTGTTGGATTATGCCGCTTTCGTAAGTTATTTCAAAGTTTTCTTTGTTTTTCTGTTGCCTTTAAATTCTTTTTTTTTTTTTTTTTTAATCTCTGGCTAAGTGGAATTGAAGTTAAAGATTCGATCCAATTGCCTGTGAAATCTTTGGACCTTGAGTATTTGCGGGGAAGAAGAACTCTGACAAATAATGTCTACTTTTATGATAATTTGGCTTCTTACAATATACATCTTTTAGGGGAAGGTTATAATTTTATTAGCCTAGAAAATAATTCATTTCATCTAAGTTGTTAAAATTATTTTGTGTGAAGTTGAACAAGATACTCTTTTATGATTAAAAAAGCTTTCCTGTGTTTTTTTTTCTTGGTTCTTGGATTTTAGAACCAGCTCTTGGATTTATTTAAATTAGTTCTATTTTCTCTGTTTTCTTACGTATTACTTTTTTCTTTTATTGTTTTATATCCTTCCTTTAGCTTTTCTTAGTTTTATTTTGTGATTGTACTTCTGTCTTTTTGTGTGGGATGCTTAATGCTCTTTTCATTCTAAGTGTTTAAATTATAAGATTGCTTCTAAATACTGCTTTAGTTGTGTTCTGTAGGTTATAGGCTTCCTGTTGTTATTTTCTAAATATCTTGCAATTCCATCAATTCCATTTTTTAAATTTTCTTTAGTACAGGAGTAGTTAATCCTTTTATTTATTTATTGTTTTAGCTCCTACCTCCCTAGTTAATCCTTTTCAACTTTTCTTAACATTCCCATTTCTGTTTTCAATAGCTTGAGATATAATTCACATGTCAAACAATTGACCATTTAAATTCACCATTTGCCATTTGAAAACCAGGGGTTTTTAATATAGTCAGATATGTGCAGTTATTACCACAGTTGATTTTAGAACATTTTCATCACCTCAAGAAAAAACCTCATATCTTTTAGCTGCTACTCCCTTATCCTCCGGTTCCATTCCCCACCCCACCCCCATCCCAACCCTAAGCAACTGCTAATCTACCTTTTGTCTCTATAGATTTCCCTATTGTAGACTCCTACGGATGGAATCATATGGTGTGTGGTCTTTTGTGACTGCCTTTTTTTTACTTTGCGTAATATTTTCAAAGTTCATCCATGTTACAGTGGTGTATATCAGTACTTCATTCCTTTTTGAGAGACTGATGCGCTTCCTGCTGTGCTGAGGAGGCAGGTCTTCATTCCCTTTTATGGCTAAATAATATTCCATTATATGGATAAATCACATTTTGCTTATCCATTTATCCATTCATGAACATTTAGGCTATTTCTATTTTTTGGCTGTTAAGAATAATACTGCTATACGTTGTGTAGAGATTTCTGTGTGAACATATGTTTTCATTTCTCTTGGGTATATACCTAGGAGTGAAATTGTTAGGTCATATAGTAACTCTGTGCTCTATGTTTAATATTTTGAGGAACAGCCAAACTTTTCCAAAGTGGCTGGAATTCTACATTCCTACTAGCAGTGTATGAGAGTTCCAATTTCATCCACGTGCTCTCATCAACACTTGTTGTTATCTGACTTTTTATTTGTACTTATTTATTTACTTAAGTTTGTTTATTTATTTTGAGAGAGAGAGTGGGGGAGAGGTGGGGAGAGAGGGAGACAGAATCCTAAGTAGGCTCTGCACTATCAGCACCAAGCCTGATGTGGGGCTTGAGCCCAACTGTAAGATCACTACCTGAGCCAAAATCAAGAGCTGGATGCTTAACCGACTAAGCCACCCAGCCACCAATTTTTTTGTAATTTATTTTTATTTTTGTTGTCATTTTTATTTTTTTTATTTTATTATTTTTTTAATGTTTTTTATTTTTGAGAGAGAGACAGCGCACAAGCAAGGGAGGGGCAGAGGGAGAGGGAGACACAGAATCCGAAGCAGGCTCCAGGCTCCGAGCTGTCAGCACAGAGCCCAACCCGGGGCTCGAACCTACAAACCATGAGATCATGACCTGAGCCGAAGTCGGACGCTCAACCGACTGAGCCACCCAGGCACTTCTAAAATTTATTTTTAGAGACAGTGCGCACATGTGAACAGGGGAGTGGGGTAAAGGGAGAGAGGGAGAATCCCAAGCAGGCTTCACACTAATCATGGAGCCCAGTGGGGGCTTGATTCCACGACTCTGGGATCACGACGTGAGCCTAAATCAAGAGTTGACACTCAACCCACAGAGCTACCCAGGTTGCCCCTGTCTTTTCACTTTCTTAATTGTGTTATTTGAAGTGCAAAAGTTTTAAATTTTGGTGGAAGTCCAAAAATAAATAAATACATTTTGATGAAGTCCAGTTTATGATATCTAAAACTCTTGCCAAATCCAAGATCATGAAAACTTATCCCTATGTTTTTTCTAAGAATTTCATAGTTTTACTTTATGTTTATGTTTGATTCTTTTTGCATAAGTTTTTATGTTTGGTATAGAGTAAGGGTTATCTCAATTAGCTGTCCTATTGTCCCAGCACCATTTGTTGGAAAGACTGCACTTTCCCCATGAAATAGCCTTGGCATTCTTGTTAAAAATCAGTTGCCCATAAACATTCAGGTTTATTTCAGGACACTTGATTCTATTCTATTGATCTATATGTCTGTCCATGTGCTATTACCTCACTGTGTCCCATATGTTGCTTTGTAGCAAGTTTTGAAATCAGAAAATATGAGTCCGCTTACTTTATTCTTTTCCAGGATTGTTTTGACTATTCTAGGTACCTTGCAATTCCATATAAATTTGAGAATCAGCCTGTCAGTTTATATGAACTCAGCTGAGATTCTCTTAGGGATTTGCACTGATTTTGCACATTAGTTTGAGGAGTATTAGCATCTTAATAACATGAAGTCTTCCAATCCCAAACAGGGGATGTTTTTAATTTATTTAGATCTTTAATTCTTCCAACAATGTTTTATAGTTTTCAGGGTTCATTTATATCTTGCTTGCCTTTCTCAGTCCTCTTGTCTATGTCCTTTACTATGTTTCCAACAGTGTTTGTACTCTTTTATGCTATATTCAATGAAGATTTCATTTCTGTGTTGGTTTTATTTTTTCCTTCCATTTCTTTCCTGCTTTCATCCTGCTTATATTTCATCTCTTCTATGGTCTATCTTCTTTGAGTTAGAATCTCTTAAATCTTTTCTGCCTTTGAAACATCATTAATTTTGGTACAGTACAGTTCATTTTCTTCCATTTCTTACCACCACAACTATAAAAGGCATAGAAGCTCATTATTAAAATTTGGAAAATATTGAGTGAGAACTTGAAAATCATCCATAGTAATTCCACTTAAAAACCGCTATATCAACATTTTGATATTTTGCTTTCCTTTTAATTATCAGTGAATTATGTTTTATTTAATACTATGTGAGTAATTACATATCACTAGCAGCAACTTGGGATTCTATTAAAACTGTTGTATAGTTAGGGGTGCCTGGGTGGTCCAGTAGGTTGAGTGTCCAACTCTTGGTGTCGGCTCAGGTCATGATCTTGCAGTTCACAGGATCAAGCCCTGTGCTGGGCTCTGTGCTGACAGCATGGAGCCTGCTTGGGATTCTCTCTCTCCCTCTCTCTGTGCCCCTCCCCCTCATGTGTGCACTCTCTCTCTCCAAATAAATAAGCTTAAAAAAGAAAAACAAACAAAAAAAACCCCAAAAGCTGTTGTATGTTTAAATGTTTTACTCATAAACACTCATTTATATTTTCCATTATTAAGAAGAATCTGTTTCTTTATTATATGAATAACTTTTAGGTTATTTAATTTTTTTTAATGTTTATTTTTTGAGAGAGAGAAGAGAGAGCGAGTGCACCATGTGCGTGCGCTCACGTACGGGGGAGGGGCAGAGAGAGAGGGAGACACAGAATCTGAAGCAGGCTCCAGGCTCCAAGCTGTCAGCACAGAGCCCGATGTGGGGCTCAAACTCATAAACTGCGAGATCATGACCTGAGCCAAAGTCAGATGCTTAACCAATTGAGCCACCCAGGCACCCCATGTCCTGTTTCATTTCTCCCGTTCACAGCAAAGCTTTCAAAAAGAATGGACTCCGTTACTTATTTTAATTTCTTATTTTTCTCTTCAATCTATTGCAGTCTTGCTTCTGCCTCCTTCATACCACTCAAGTGCTCTTGTTAAGGTAATAACTTCCTTTAGATACCTCTTAGTCTTCATCCTACCCAACTTCTCTAGATTTTTATTTTGACTACCTCCTGTACTAGAGCCTAGAAATACCTAAGTAGATAAAGTCTCTATTCCTGAAGAGCTTTTAGTTACCCTTTTAGCTCTTGAACTTCTAATTAGTTTTCCTTTATCTGTCTCTTAATATTAGTATCTAAGACTATAGGTTTGTTTATTTGTTTTCCCTTCCTACTCTTATATTTTCCCTGGGTGATATTATTAATCTCCTGACCATGACTTGATCTGTCTCCAACCCAGACCTGTTTTCCTGGTCTGTTTGCCTGTGGCTACTAGGCATTACCACCCAAGTTACTGCAAAGTACCTTAAATTCAGTATGTCTAAAAAAATTTCATCATCTTTCCTGCCAAACCTGTTCTTTCTTCTTTGCTCCTTATCCTAACTAGTTTCATGGCTAATTCATCAATTGAGTGACCCAAGCCAGAAACCTGGGAATCACAGTAAATTCCTTCCTTTTGCTCACCTCTTAGCCAATTGGTCACAGTCTTGTCAGTTTCTCCTCCTTACCCTAACTCTTCAGTTTGTCCCTTTCTCTCTCTCTAACCTCACCATTGATGTCTTTGATCTTATTTTTCAGCTGTACAGAAGTATTTGTAGTTAGTTCCTTTAAATTCTTGGCACCAGATATGTTGGAGAGAGAGATTTTAAAAAAATTATAATTTACTGCAATACTGCAGTGTGTCATGATTCCATACATACCATTTCTTCTTCCTAGAGTGCCATTCCCTAATTGTCTTCTAAGACCCACTCAAGTATATTTTATACAACTTTTTAAAATTATCTTTTTTTAATTAAAATTATCTTTTTTAATGCAGATAGGTTATACGTACTGAGTGCTAGGTACTATTCAAGGTATTTTGTGACCATTAACTTAATAACTTATTTAATCCTCATAACCTTGTGAGGGAAATAACTTTTGCATCCTCTTCTCTGATGAGGAACTGAGGCTTAGAGAGAAGCTGCATAACTTGCCCAAAGTTATATAGCTAATAAATGTAAGAGTTCGGATTCAGACTAGTCTGTTGGACTTCAAAGCCCATGCTCTTGTGCCCCTTCTTTGTGCCACCACCTTCCTAGTATGTATATATATATATATATATACACAAAATGTGTATCACAGTACTTATGTTATACTCAGTTGCAATTATTTGTTTCTCAACTTATCTGCTTGCTAACTACGATTCCTTAAAGGCAAAAGTAATGTCTTATTCTTTATCATATTCTATGGAGATTAGAACACTGTCCAGCTCATTACTACGCTTTTAGTAAATGTTTATTGAATGTGTTAGTAAATATCAATGTCTGCAGGTATTGATGCAAGAGAGTTATTTTATATTACATAATCTAAAATAGATTTTCTTTACTGAGGAATTTAGCACATACAACTTTTGTATGGCTTTTCTAAATATTCTTTTTTTCCAAGTACACTTTTATGTTGAATGTTCTCAGAAATAGTTGTACCATTCTTCCATCTGTGCCTTGATTCTATCCCCTCCTGCCTTTCCAGAAAATTTACATTATGCCCTGTGTCTTCAACCTTTTTCTCTCCATCAAATCATTCCCATAGCATTTTAGCTTTAAGTTTTATTTCTTCTAATCTCTCCTTTTCCTTTTTTTTAAAGGTTATTTATTTATTTAGAGAGAAACAGAGTGTGTGAGCAGGGGAGGGACAGAGAGAGAGAGAGGAAAAGAGAGAATCTCAAGCAGGCTCCGTGCTGTCTGCACAGAGCCCCACGTGGGGCTTGAACCCATGAGCTGTGAGGTCATGAATTGAGCCAAAATCAAGAGTCAGACGCTTAACCCATTGAGCCACCCAGGTGCCCCTCTCCTTTTCCTTTTATAGCCAAGTTTGTGAAGGCATTGACTAGAGTGCTGTCTTCATCACCATATCTCCCCATGATGTCTTTGGAGTAGATCTTGTTAAAGTCACAAAATGACTAATGTGTTATCACATCAAATGTATGTTTTCCAGTCTCCTTTTTATTTGATCTCTCTTCATTTTAAAACATCCTTTTCCATCAGCTTTCCAGCTGTTGGATCTGCTTTTCTTTTTATGAGTCTGGACTCTCATACCCAGACTTAACTTTGTCAATTCTTCCTTATCTACCAGGCCTTAATGTGAGTTCTCAAGTCATGATCCTATGCCTCTACCCTTTTTCTTTAATTTAATTTTAAGTATTCTCTTCCAAATCCATGGTTTTCAATTTCTATCAGTATGCCAATAAGTAAGGCCACTTTCTAAACTCTGCCAAAATCTCTTTTGAGGGCCATACACTTACTTTCTTCATGTCTTCACTTACATGCCTTATATCCCTCAAGTTCAGCATGTCTAAAACAGAATTTGTGACCTTTCCTTATTCTAATGGTGAAGGGAAGCTATTGGACAGTTTTAAGCAAGGGAGTGATATGATGTGATTTACATTTTTTAATGTTTTTATTTAAATTCCAGCTAGTTAACATACAGTATAATATTAGTTTCAGATATACAATATAGTGATTCAGTACTTCTGTATAATACCTGATGCTCATCAGAAGTGTGCTCCTTAAACCTCATCACCTTAATTTAACCCATCCCCCACCCACCTCCATTCTGGTAGCCATCAGTTCTCTATAGTTAAGAATCTGTTCTTAGTTTGCATCTCCCTCTCTTTTTTCCCCTTAGCTCATTTGTTTTGTTTCTTAAATTCCACATATGAGCGAAGTCATAGGGTATTTGTCTTTCTCTGACTGACTTAACAGCCCAAATGTCCACTGACTGATGAATAAAGATGTTGTATGTGTATGTGCGCGCGCGCACACACACACACACACACACACACTGGACTATTAGTCATAAAAAAGAATGAAATCTTGCTATTTGGAACAACATGGAGCTAGGGAGTACAGTGCTAGGCAAAATAAGTCAGCCAGCAATTTACATTAAAAACTTTTTTTTTATGTTTATTTATTTTTGAGAGAGAGAGAGACAGAGCACAAGCAAGGGAGGGACAGAGAGAGAGGGAGACACAGAATCCAAAGCAGGCTCCAGGCTCTGAGCTGTCAGCACAGAGCCCGATGTGGGGCTCTAACTCAAAAACTGTGAATCATGACCTGAGCCGAAGCCGAACACTTAACCTTAAGACGGAACCACCCAGGTGCCCCTAAAAGAATTTTTTTTAAGTTTATTTATTTTTGAGAGATGGAGACAGAACGTGAGCAGGGGAGGGACAGAGAGGGAGACACAGAACTCAAAGCAGGCTCCAGGCTCTGAGCTGTCAGCACAGAGCCCAACGCAGGGCTCAAACTCATGACCTTGAGATCATGACCTTGAGCCGAAGTCGGAGGCTCAACCAACTGAGCCACCCCGGTGCCCCAGCAATTTACATTTTTTAAAGCACCCTCTAGCTGCTGGGTGGAATATGGAGTGTGGGAATTGGTTAGAGTGAAGTGTAAAAGCCATTTAGAAGACTCGTTGTCTCCTCACAGGATTATGGCAGCTTGGACTAGGGTACAGTGGTATAGGTGGTGAGAAGTGATTGAATATGAGATGTATTTTGAAAGTAGCATTTTTTTAAAGTTTATTTTGTGAGAGAGAGAGACCACGGGTGTGTGTGTGAAAGTAGGGGAGGGGAAGAGGAGGGAGAGAAAGAATCCCAAGCAGGCTTCATGCTGTCAGCGCAGAGCCCGACTCAGGGCTTGATCTCATGAACAATGCTTGAAAGTAGCATTAACAGGATTTACTGCGAGGTAATGAAGGAAAGAGAGGAATCATATGTTTTTGTCTTGAGCAACTGGAGCAGGATTATGGGGGTAGATCAAGAATTTTGTTTTGGCTATGTTAAGCGTGTGATGCCTATATGGCCTCCACGGGGAGAATATGGGGTAGGCAGTTTTCATATATAAATCAAACTTAAGGGAGAGGTGGAGGGTCAATATATAAATTTTGGAATTATTAGCATATAGATGGTATTTAAAAGCTGCTGGGCTGGATGAGATCACCAAGGAAGATTAAATAGAAATAAGGCCCAAAGACTAACTTGACGGTAAGAAGCAAAGGAGAAGCAAGCAAAGAAGGTCAGTAAAGTAAGAGGAAAACCAGGACTACTTGATGTCACAGAAGCCAAAAGAAGAAAGCCTTTCAATAAGGAGGGAGAGGTCATCTTGTCCAAGGCTCCAAAATGGTGGATTCTACTACTACGGTACTGTAGTTATCATTGTCGGTATGGTAGGCTTTTGCGGGCTGGCCTCCGGACCTATTAACTATTTATAACACAGGAAAAGATACTCAGTTTCATATCACAAACCGACATATAAATTTAGAATTTTGAAGCACAACGTAATTTTTAATAGCCTCTCTACTTTTTAAGGTTCACTTTGTTTTTCCTCCCTGAACTATTTTTAAGACCTTTTGAAAAGCAGTTTTTTAGTGGTTTTGAACCCTAAGATCATTAGACCAGATTACCAGTTATCTATACTGAGCAAACTTGTAGAACCCATAAAATTTATGCTCAACTAAATATGTAAATATGATTTCCTGTTATTGGACTCATCCTAGCTTATCCGCTAATATTTTTTCATTAATTTTTTTAACTAAAAAGCACTACGTAAATATGGTAAAATCAAATAGTATACAGAGGAGACAGAGTTTCCCCTCTGCCCTAGATCCCCAGTTCTCTAGACTCTCTCCAGAGGTATCATCTGTTAGAGTTTCTGGTGTATCTTTCCAGAAATAGAATTTGCATATGCATGCATATAGATACATGTTATCTTCATTTTTAAGCAATTAGAGTACAATATAAAGTTATCCTTTTTTTTTTTTTTAACTAAAAATCGATTTGGGGAATAGTTCTATATTACCGTATTTAGATTGATCTGATTCTTCTTCATGGCTGAAAGTATTGTGTTATATGGATGTACAATAATTTACCATTCATGCAATAGATACTTATTTAGATTGTTCCTGGCCTACAATTTGAAAATACTGCTGGGGCGCCTGGGTAGCTTGGTTGGTTGAGCGCCACACTTCAGCTCAGGTCATGATCTCACAGTTCATGAGTTCTAGCCCTGCATCGGGCCGTGTGCTGACAGCTCAGAGCCTGGAGCCTGCTTTGGAGTCTGTGTCTCCCTCTCTCTCTGCCCCTCTCCCACTCATACTCTGTCTCTCTCTCTCTCACAAAAATAAATATTAAAAAAAAATTTTAAAAGAGAAAATATTCCTACAATCCGTAGTGATAAATATTACCCACTTACCCATTTAATGTCTGTTTTTAAAGTTTCTTTTTCAAGTTATGGAACTAAAAACTCACACTCACATTTATCGCTTTAGTTTACTCAACTTTCCCATCCATTTTGTCTGTGAGTCTTTAGGTTTTATCCCCATAATAATATCATTAGCTAGGAAGTTTCATAAACATAACCCAGTGAGGAGTAGGTACTGTTTTTGTTCCCTTTTCACAGAGAAGGAAGTTGAGGCCCAGCATTTCTTGTCTAAGGCTATTAATTAGCTAAGCTAGAGAGAGCCAGGGTTTGGAACAAGCAATGTGGTTCTAGAGTCCATGCTGTTAACTCTGTGCTGTATTCTCTGCTGCCTGTCCTCCCTACCTCTTTCTCTTACTAATGTAATTCAGGCCTTCACTGCCCTATAACTGGACTATACTAATTAATATTTTTGTCATTTCCAGTCTTTTTCTCATATCCTATTCTATATACTGAAACAAGATTAATCTTCCTAAAGCTAAACCATGGTTTTTAGGATGTGCTTCCCGGATCAAAATCGTTCAGTCGCCTCCTGCTACATTTAGAATCCAACCTGATATCATGCTTTTATCATATTTGCTATACAGTCAATGAATTTACTTCAAGCTTTATTTAAGATATCATTGATTTGTCTATAAGATTAGAGAGTGAAATTAGGGGTTTCTGGTTGGCTTAGTCGGTTATGCATCTGACTCTTGATTTCAGCTTAGGTCATGACATCAGGCTACAAAGTGGGTCAGGCTCTGCACTAGGCATGGAACCTGCTTAAGATTCTCTCCTTCCCTCTCCCTCTACCCCTTCCCCGTTTGCTGGCTCATGCGTGCACACTCTCTCTCACTTACCAAAAAAAAAAAAAAAAAGGGAATAAATAGTCTTTGGAGTTGAATAGTGCTTTTTCTTTCAGTTATTTCCCTTTCTACCCACACTAGCTCCTACCATATGGTTTTATCAACAAACTCTCAACTCATTTAATTTGAATCAGATGTATAATTGATCAAAAACTGCTAACCACAAACATCTTGGTGTCCCATAAGACAAATTCCTCAAAATGCAAACGCATAGACCTCATCCAGGAATATGGAATTTCTTTTTCTTTTTTTTTCTAAGATTAAAAAAAATTTTTTTAATGTTAAGTTTTGAGAGAGAGAGACAGAGTGCGAGAGGGGGAGTGGCAGAGAGAGGGGGAGACACAGAATCCAAAGCAGGCTCCGAGCTCTGAGCTATCAGCACAGAGCCCAACGCAGGGCTCAAAACCACAAACAACCTGACCTGAGGTTGGACACTTAACCAACTGAGCCACCTAGGTACCCCCCCCTTTTTTTTTTAATTTTACTTTTAAGTAATCTCTGCAGCCATCAATGAGGCTCGTACTTACAATCTCAAAATCAAGAGTTGCGTGCTCTACCCACTGAGCCAGCCGGGCACCCCAGAATATGGAATTTCTAATGTGCATTCCAACCTGGGTACTTTAGAAAGAGGTAACATGTTTAGCATTAAATGCACATGCATATACTAAACCAAACATTGAGAAAACCATTTTGGAAGAAAATTAACTTTTTAAAGCTACATCCGTTTCTTTTTCTGCTCAATTATGATTTTAAGTACAAAACTTCACTCTGCATTTATGGAAGAAGTACTACAATACAAATGTTCTTGTGAAATACATCTTTTGAAATTTTTATTTCTAAGTAAAGAAGTGCTGTTATTTCTTTTTTTAGAATAGCTCTCTTTTTTAATATAACGCTTCAGGCAGGTATCTTACTAGATGTCATGTCTACTTTGGCAGTATTCATATCTGTTATTTTTTAGTTTTGCATTTAAGTTCTTTTTGGCTTTCTGCTTGTTACATGACAGGATTGTCACCAATTTTTCAAAAAAGCTCGATTTTAAATATTGAACTTTTAAAAACAGTTTTGAATAAGATGGCAAATATTAAAAACTTACTATTTGGTGACTATTTTGTTGCTTTTTGCCAGGTTTGGTCCAACACAAGCTTTTATTATCTTTGGCCAAGTCTAGATATTTTCTTTGAAGACATTGCATTTGCAACAGAAAATGGTGACTTGAGAGAAGGAAAAATGAGTTCGTAAAGAACAGTTGTGTCTTAGGGCGCCTGGGTGGCTCAGTCATTTAAGTGTTCAACTTTGGCTCTGTTCATGATCTCATGGTTTGTAAGTTCAAGCCCCCATCAGGCTGTCTTCCGTCAGCACAGAGCCTGCTTCAGATCATCAGTCCCCATCTCTGTTCTCCCCTGCTCCCCACCTCAAAAATAAATAAACAACAACAAAAGTAATTATGTCTTCACTTCAAAATTGATTACTTTTCTAATTTTTAAAAATTTTTTAAAAAACTTTTATTTATATTTTTGAGAGACAGAGAGAGAGCATGAATGGGGGAGGAGCAGAGAGGGAGGAAGAACAGAATCCCAAGCAGGCCCCAGGCTCTGAGCTGTCAGCACAGAGCCTGATACAGGGCTTGAACCCACCGACCATGAGATTGTAACCTGAGCCGAAGTCAGATGCTTAACCAACCGAGCCACCCAGGTGCACCTACTTTTCTAATTTTAATCAAGGGACACAATGAGTAGCAAAGTAATAAATGACATTTCTGGATACAATCATTTAACTCTTAGAATTTGCGAATTTTCTTCTGCTTGGTTCCTCAGTTTTACTCGTAAAAATAGGGAGGGTCCTGTGTCTCTGAAGAGCTAGTCATCTTTGGTGCTTTTTAAAGGAGGGAGGTTGCAAAATTTTAGTTCACCAAGCACTGTCAAAATGTATTGATTGAAAGATCTGTTTTTCATATTTAGTCTCTTATATCTGTACTCACCCAGTACGTAGTCTTTCTAGCTTTCCCTCAGATTCTCTGGATACTCATGCAGGAAATCCAGGAACAAGAAAAGACCAAATCATGTAGTTTGACTTCTGAGTAGGTTATTACTGTACATTTTTATTTCAGTATATTAGGATTCACATATATAGTTGTTAGTAAAGAAACTAAGTTATTTTCTAGGGTAGTAGGATATACACCATACTCATTTTTTAAAACTATTTTTTAAGTTTATTTTTATTTATTTTGAGAGAGACAGAGACAGTGTGAGTGGGGGAAGGGTAGAGAGAGAGAATCCCAACCAGGCTCTGTGCTGCCAGTGCAGAGCCCGACACAGGCCCCAAACTCACAGAACCCAGAGATCATGACCTGAGCTGAAACCAAGAGTTGGATTCTTAGCTGACTGAGCCACCCAGGTGCCCCTCTTTTTTTTTTTTTTTTAACCAAGTTTTGCTGGAGATAAAAAAGGAGATAATATTAAATTAAGAAAAACAGACTCTTGGGGCACCCGGATGGCTCAGTTGGTTGAGCGTCGAACTCTTGGTTTTGGCTCATGATCCTGGGGTTGTGGGATTGAGCCCCATCCTGGGCTTTGAGCCAAGTGTGGAACCTGCTAGGGATTCTCTGTCTCTCTCTGTCTCTCTCTGTCTCCCCCTCCCTCCCTTTGCCCTTGCTTGCACATGTGTGCTTGCTCTCTCTCTCTCTCTCCATCTCTAAAAAAAAAGAAAGAAAGAAAAGCAGAATCTGGCTGTGGTTTACATTTCAGGATGGCCACATGAACACAGATACTCAGATTACAAATATAGGCAGTTTTGTTTATTTTTCTTAAATATTAAACACAGAAAATATAAGCAGTAAAAAAAAGTTAAAATTAACATTTTATTTTTTTCCTTTTTCCTCTCTTCTAAAACTCTTTAGAACCATAAAATGTTAAAATTGAAAAAGACCTTAGAAATTATCTTGCCTTAGCTTCTACACAATATGAGAATCCTTTCCACAATAATTCTACTCTTTTTATAAAATCTCTATTTTAATGTTGTTGTTTTTTTTATTTAAGCTCTATGTACAATGTGGGACTTGAACTCATGACCCCAAGATCAAGAGTTACATGCTCTACTGACTGAGCCAGCCAGGTGTCCCTAAATCTCTATTTTAAAGAGGTCTACTTTATTTGACCTCTTAGATTAATGGGCTGCCTGTTACATTGTGGAGAAAGCTGTCAAATTATGTGTTGGCTCTAATTATTACGAAGTCTTGCCTTAAATTCAACTGCAAATTCTATGACTTTCTTCCAGTTGTATCTTCTTACAGAATATAGAATAAATCTGTTCCTTCTTTCATTTAACCACCCTTTGGAAAACATTTTTAACATTCTGGGTCTGAATTATTTTTTACTTTTTAACCTGGGGGGGCTATCAGTTCATGAGTCTGTCTTCAGGGGATGGGTCTTCAGGGGATTATATCATATGTAAAATTGTGAGTATGTATATGTGCATTTTTCTGGGAAGAGAGCCAATAATTTTTATTAGTCTCAATAGAACCTGATTCCCCAACAGAATTAATAGGCCAGACCTACCGGGATGGACCTGGTAATCTGCTTTTTGGTTTTGTTTTTATTTTTATTATATTTAATAAATTGGCAATGAGCCAGCTAGTCCAGCATCTCAGGAACTATCGCACTAGGTAATTGCTGAGCTGCTTAGAGCATTTCTGATTCCATTGAGACTTGTAGAATTTTTAGAGCTTTAGAGACCATCCAGTTTATATATAGTTCATGGTATATTTATAGTTAATTCTTTCTACCAAAAGATTAAACTGATCCAAAAGAGTAAGGTTTTTATTTAAAAATTTATTTCAAAACCTTGACAGCCATTCATAAACATTAAGAATGTGGTAGTGCTATTTTAAATCAAGAGTGTTCCCAAGATTTTTTTTTGTTAGACTTAATATTTTAATCTAACACAGGTTTAGGAATTATACTTTTTTATTAATTTTTAATCTGTAAAGTTTTAGTCTGTTTTATTTTTACTATTCCAAAGGAAGGACAGTATGGCTTAGAATTCATTTATGAGCACTGGTTTCAAATATCCCATCTACCTTCTAGAACAGTTTGAGCCTCATACATCTCCTCCTGTGCCTACCACCCTTTCCCAAAGACAAACTCAACCAACGAGGCTTTTGTCTTTTCCCCGGTAAAGTAATACTTGAAATAATATAAACCGAATGACAAAGAGCAGCTTAAGATTTGAAGATGTCTTTCAATGTGCTGTGATTACTTCATTCTTTGAGAAGTCTGTGTATGATAGGCCTACTTTTTGCAACAAATGTCAGAGGAGTAGAGTCAGAAGAGACAAGAGACTAACGTGAAAGAAAACAAAAAAGTGAAGCACAGCAGGGGAAATGAACATGTTTAAAAGAACAATAGCAGTGATGAGCAAGAGATGGCAAGAAGCAGCGATTTTCATTCATTACCATTTATTCCTCTTAGTGTCAAAAATACAGAGATTTGTTTGAAAATAGAATGTTTTATATAAGTAGGTAAATAAGTAAATGGTGTAGTAGAAGACAGATGATATAACATATCTGGTATCTGGGGAGCATATAGCTGCTTTTGCCTCAATATTGTAACTCCCTAAAGATATCTTTCTTGTGTATGTATTAGGGAAGTACCGTAGAAGCCAGTAAGTAGTCAATAGCTGCTCACCCTTAGGTTGAAGGCCCTTGAAAAAGAACCAGAGTGCATGTTTCATAGTTTCCTAAAAGCCTCAGGGATGGGAAATCCTGCAGTTATTCCATTCACTACAGTGACTTACTATGGCTTCCATTTTAATAAGATGGCAATATGATGGTGTAATGGGGGGTAACACAGAGTCTTGGGAGAGGAGAGCAGCTTCTTTGGAGGGGTTGAGAGAATGTACCTTTAGTTGAGAATCCTTGCCTTAATGTTCGTTTGTTCATTTTTTCATTCAACAAGTATTTAGCAAATGCCTCTATTAGATACATTTCTTATGTCCTGAATTGAATTGTGACTAAGAGCATTATTACAGAGTTAAGAGTGATTTGTATCTAAACTGCATGAGTTTGAATCCCAGATTTTCATTTGCCTAGCTAAGTGACCTTGGGAAAATTACTTAATTTCTCTGTGTCTTGGTTTCCTCCTTTGTAAGTTGGGAATCATAATAGTATCTGTCTCATCCAGATGTGGTGAGAATTAAACGAGTTCTTGCAACAGTATTGTTATTAAAGAGAATTCAGTTCTTTTTATACACACATACAAACGCACACGTATAAATAAAATGCCACCATGACTAACTAGCCATAACACAGTACAATATAGCACTCCAATTTATATTTTAGTTTGTATTGATTTACATACCTCTTTGTTTCAAAAAGGATTTGAGACAGAACCAAAGCCTCTGAAAGAATACCCTGTATTCAGCCAACACAACAGAATTAAGGTACGGGTTCAGATCTTCTTGCTTTGAAAGGCAAAAGGCAGAAACTAAAAAATAAGTGTATTTAACTGCTAGGAATAGAGTACATACTGAATAAATGTTCATTCTAAGTGTGAAAGAAAGTCATTTACTTAAAAAGTGGGTCACTGCTAGCCCAAAGTGTGCTGTCGTGCAAATTACTTAAAAATGCCCCTTCCAGGGTTGCCTGGCTGGCTTAGTCGGTGGAGTGTGTGAGTCTTGACCTTGGGGTTGTGAGCTCGAGTCCCATGTTGAGTATATACTTAAAAAAATAGGGGTACCTGGGTGGCTTAATCGGTTGAACATGCAATTCTTGATTTTGGCTCAGGTCATGATTTCAGGGTCATGGGATTGAGCCCTGAGTCAGCCTCCAGGCTGAGCGTGGAGCCTGCTTAGAGTTCTCTCTCTCTCTCTCTCTCTCTCTCCCTCTCTCCCTCTCTCTCTCTCTCCCCCCCATTGCCCCTTTCCCCTGCTCATGCACTTTCTCTCTCTGTCTCTCTCTCAAAATATAAGTATCATAAAAACTAAAAAAATAAATAAAAATAAAAATTCCTTTTCCAGGTAAACCTAGTCCTGTGGGTCCACTGGGGAGTAGAGTGCAGGCTGGATTTTAGCCTCACTTAGCCATTTGGCCTGGAGCTCTTGTGCAGTGTGCAACCTACACAGCTGTGTAGTGATTCTGAATACAGTATTAATTTGCTTCTCTTTTGAAATTCTTTATAGACACTCAATTGTATAAAGCAGTAGGATCAGGCCACGTGGCATAGCCACCTAAATCAGAATTCTTAGATCATGTTAAATAGTTCTGTTTATTAAAATATTTAAAATTGTTTCAGACATAGCATTTTGAATGCAATCTGCCCCATATCAACATAATCAGTGTTTTTCACTTTTTTAATACTTTTTCCTTTGAGATACTGTAGATTCACCTGCAACTGTAAGAAAGAATATGGAATGCTCCATACACCCTTCATTTAGTTGCCCCAAATGATAACATCTTGTTACTATTGTGTAATAACACAACCAGGAAGTCGGCGTTGATACTGCTCGGTGATCTTACTTTGATTACTTAGTTTTGCATGCGTTCATTTGAGTGTGTGTTTGTATTGAGTTCTGGGCAGTTTTACCACAAGTGTAGTTTTGTGTGACCAGCTGGTCAGGATACAGAACAGTCCATTACAGTGACTCCTCTTGCTATCCTTTTATAGTCACAGCCATCTCCCTGGGTAAACTCCTGGCAACCACTAATCTGTTCTCCATCTCTATAATTTTGTCGCTTTAAGAACGTTATATAAATGGAATCCTACACCATATAACCTTTTGACATTGACTTTTTTCATTCAGCACAGTTCCCTTGGGAGCCATCTGAGTTGTTATACGTATCAGTAGTTCATGAATACTGAGCATTATGCCATGGTATGGATGGACGTACCACAGTTAAACCACTCATTCATTGGAAGGCTGTTTCCAGGTTTTGGCAGTTATTGATGAAGCTACTTTGAACATTTGGGTATAGGTTTTTGTGTGAGCATCAGTTTCTTTTTTTCACAGTGCGGTATTGAGTTTTATCCAAATGCTTTTTCTGCATTGATTGAGCTGACCATATGGTTTTTCTCCTTATTCTGTTAATATGGTGAATTATACTGATTTTTAAATGTTAAATCAGCCTTACATTCTTGGAATAAATTTTACTTGATCATGATTTATTATCCTTTTATAAAACTTTGATTTTATTTGGTAATGTTTTGTTTGGAATTTTTGTGCCTGTTTATAAGGGATTTTGACCTGTAATTATTTTTAATGTTTTTATCAGATTTTGATATCAAGGTTCTACTAGTCTCATAAGTGAGTTTCTCTATTCTCTGAAGGCATTTGTGTAAGATAGGTATTATATATCTTCCTTAAATGTTTGGAGTGAAGTTATCTAGTACTCCTAAATTTTTTGCACAATACCCAAATTTGTATTTTTCTATCAATATCTGTATTAATCACTTTTTGTATCTTCTAAGCAAGGCAAAGACTTTATTCTTTTGCTTTCCCTTCTCTCAACCCCCTTCTTACTCTCACAGTGATTCCTGTCAATATTATCTGAGATGGGAGTTTTGAATGTTAGTAAACTTTTGTATTTTGTTCTTTTCCCAATTAGCACTTAATTTTAAGATCTTACTGGTTTCTCTCCTTACTGTTTTCTTGTACCTTGTTTGTTGTTTTTGGTTTAATTTTTTTTAACTCCAAGTATATACCTTTTTTTTTTTTTAAGTTTATTTATTTATTTTGAGAGAGAGAGAATCCCAAGCAGGCTTTGTACTATGCGTTGAGCCCAACACAGGGCTCAATCTCATGGAACGTGAGATCATGACCTGAACCAAAATCAAGAGTCAGACACTTAACCAACTGAGCCAAGTATACCAGTAGTCTGAGAGAAGCAAAATTTTTGTTTCCTTGTACATTCAAAAATGTCTCAATTTCATTCTTACAATTTAGAGTTTGCGTAGAAATAGAATTCTGGACCATCTGTTGAAAAAGACTGTTCTTCCCCACTGAGTGGTCTGGTCACCTTTGTCAAAAGTCAATTGACCATAGATGTACGGGTTTACTTGTGGACTTTCTATTCTGTTCCACTGATCTCTATGTCCATCCTTATGCTAGTTCTAAATTGTTTTGAATACCGTATCTTTGTAGTAAGTTTTGAAGTCAGGAAGTGTGAGTCTTCTAATTTAGTTCTTTTTCAAGATTGCTTTCGTTCTCTGGGTTCCTTATATTTCCATGTGAAGTTTACAATTAGCTTGTCCATTTCTGGTAAAAAGGTAGTTGGAATTTTGGTAGGGATTGCTCAGTTATCTTTTATATCTTAACTTTTGAAAATACTTTCTACTTCTTTTTCCTTCTGTATTATATTCTGTCAAATTTCTTGGCCCCATCTTTCATGTACTAATTTAGTTTGCTCTTTAATTGTATCTTTTCAGTTTTTAAGTTCGGTGAACAAAATTTAATTTCTGAGGGTTCCAATTGATTTTTTTAAATGTATTATTACCTTGCATATCTCTGAGGATATTAATTATACTTGATGTAAGGTCTTACTCTATTTAACTTGTTCACTCTCTTTCTTTAGTCTGAGTTCCTCTGTTTGTCACATTCATGCCTCTTCTTCATGTCTGAGTCTTGGTTTTATGCTTATTCATTTTTATTTGAGAATCCTAGTTAGCTTTCCTGTGGATATTACATCTGTTATTGCAGCAGGTCTTTAATGATTGTGGGTAGAGATGAAATGTTCAGTAGGATGGAATGTACCATTGCCAGTTGTCTTTAGTGTGAGTGTCCCTTCTTCTGCCTGGGAGTTAGTGTCCACCCAGGGCTCTGTCCTGTCTCTCTGATCCAGTGTTTATATTCATTATTCCTACCTGGGGAGTGACACCTCTCTTATTTGATGCCAGTGTTTCCATCTGGAGGAAATACTTCTGTTCTATAATGCTTGACTCAGAGAGGTAAATGAGTGGGAGAGGCTGATCTGCTTTGTAACTTCTGTGCTACCCCCAACCTGTAAATTCTGTAAGTTGTGTCCGTTCTTCCTGCTGTTTTCCACCTCTGGGCTTAGTTTACTGTGAGGTCTGCTCTGACCACTTGCAGTAGCCCTCTACTCTGGGTGTATAGGACTATGTTTTTCATATTTCAGTGATTCCTTATAGTGTTAGTCCACTGAAGACATTTCTTGCTGTCTTTTGATTATGGATTTAAAAAAATAGCTTTGTGTTATTTGCTGGGCTTTGGAGAAAGGAGATTGTGCTTGGCCTAACAGCCTATTTCAGTCAATGACTATGTCATATGTATAATGAAATAAATTTAATAAAAAGAAAAATTCAAAAGCAAAAAAATAGGGATGCTTGGCTAGCTCAGTCGGTAGAGCATGTGATTCTTGATCTCAGGGTTGTGAGTTTGAACTCCATGTTGGGTGAAGAGATTACTTTAAAAAAATAATTAAAATCAGCAAAAAATAAAATATTGATGAAATCATTGACTAAATTATCCTTTTTGTTTTTGTTTTGAAGAGTAGAAGCAATCACAAATGAAGATTGGCAGTTTGAATTTATACAAACCAAAGCTTTAATGAACAAAACTTCAGACCAGGAACATATCTATATGTAATTGGAAAGGCATATATTTGCTATGTTGCTGGTTTCTCTCTTTTTCTGATCTTTGGGTGAAGGAAGAAAGTATGGGTTCTGAAGTCAGTGCCTACCTTGTGTGGATAACCTCAACATTAGCTTATGCCTGTGACAGATTTAATGTTGGTGGCTGAGTGAATAACAGGCCAAAGATGTTTGACAGAGAGCTCTGAGAAAACATCAAAAGGGTTTTTTATTATAACTTTGGTTCAGTAATTTTCAGTGTTATTCCCTCAGTGTTATTCTAAATTTGTTCATATTTTTCCATTATAAAATATGTCATAGAAATTTGGATAATATTAAGAGGTGATAACCCTCAACCCTAATCATAACCGCTGTTAACACTTTGGTATGTTTCTTTACAGTATTTTTTTAACATAGCTTAAAAAAATTAAAGTAATATGATATTATTTTTCTTCCAGTCCAAAAGTAATGCCTACTCAATGGGAAAGCTTGGAAAATAAAGACCAGCATTAAGGAGAAAAATCCAAAAATCACTCATAATAACCACCCAAAGATAACCACAATTAAAATTTGATGTATATCCTTCCTGTATTTTTCGTGAATCTATACAAGTACTTTTTTCTTTACTAATATGGTATCATACTCTAGTACTATTTTGTACTTGCACTTTTCATTTGCAATATATTGTGAATGTTTTCCCATGTTAGTAAATATTCTTGTATATACTTTTTAGTGGTGTCTGAAATATGAACATATTTAAGTATGTTTATTTAGCATACTTAACCATCCCCCTATCATTGGACATTGAAAGTGTTTCTAATTTTTTACCATTATGAATAATATCATAGTGAGTATCTTTGTCCATACATCTTTCCATGCATCTGTGATTGTTTCTTTAGGAATAAATTCCTAGAAGTGGAATAGCTGGGTCAAAGGGTATGTACATTTTAACACTTTTGATACATAAAAATGTCAAATTTTAAGCTAATCACTTGTTATATTCTGTCTTGTATTGCTAATTGTTTTATGTCTGTCTTGTCTCCCTAATTAGAATATAAGCTTCTTGAGGGCAAGGGAAGTTTCTTATACATCTTATGTATCCTTTGACAGTGTGGTTTATAATGTTGGACTTAAGAGTCATCAGCAAAAATTGTATTGATTTAAACTGTGATTCTCCAGACTTTTGGATTTCATAAATTTGTAATTAAAAAATATATATATATATTTTTTGGGGGTACACAGAGGCTTGTAAATTTTCTGTTTTTCTAAGAAAGAATAATTAAACCAAAACCAACCATTTCCTGTAACCCTCATCTCATAAAATGAAGCATATTTAATAAAAAAAAATTCTAATCTCTGAAAAAAGGACAGGCCTTTAAAGGGAACATTTTCCTTTTTTAAAATAAATCACTGCCTTGTCCACTTTTTTCTCATTGTTTTTCCGGCTGGTGAATCTTCACCTTAGCCTAGCAGTGGTCTGTAGACCAACATTTGGGCATTGCTGATTTAAAAGACTTAGACAATTAAAAGATAAACCCTTCTGCGAAACAAAGGATTCTTCTTCCCCTTGCCAAGGAGTCTGTTTTCTCCACAGTATCAAGTACATACGCATGCACCAGTAATGCCATTTCATGACACAGGGTTTGTGTATCTCTGTGTACCAGTACTACATTAAACAAACCAGCCCTTGCTGATGAACATCTGAATATATTTTCAATTGCCAACCCCAAAACCTATACGCTTTCTAATGAATTGGAGACAGGGAAGTGTGGTGTAGTGGAAAGAAGGCAGGTTTTAAAATCAGGCTGAGCTTGGATCCTGGGTCAGGCATTAAGTCACTTAATTTTCCTTTGGCTACCTGGCTTGTAAAATTAAGATGGTAATATCTTTCTCAAAGAGTTTTTATGGCCACTGTTATGGCAGTTACTTCACTGTACTGTAATTATTTGTTTAGACATCTGCCTTCCTCATTAAGACCAAGAGCTGTTGAGGGCAGGAGACAAATCCTTCTTGCACTACCCTAGAGCCTAGCCTAGGGCTCAGGGCATAGCAGATGCTTAATGAAATAACTGTTGAAATCATACGGGATTGTTGTGAGGATCAAATGAGGTAAACTTTAAACTCTATACAAATGTTAATTTTTCTGTATTGCCATTAAAAGCTATCTTTGGGAGCTATCAAAACTTGGGGAAGGGATAAAATTAATCCTTTTAACAATTCAATAATGCTTTGTATTTCTCTACTATCTTATAAGAAAGCAAGTTTTAATTGGGGTGAATATGGAGCTGATTTGCTTCCTCAGAAGGCAGATGAATTTCCTTTTTTTCTCTCTCCCAGTGGAAGTGCCAAGATATTAAATGTTTGCTTTATTTGGTTGTCACCATAACATTTTAATTATAGCAAGATCTGCTTATTTCATATTCAAAGAATGGTGCCCATTGCTTTATCCTCTTAATCATATAACCAATAAAAGAATACTAAACCTGGAAGAGAACAGGAGCCTACATTATGCCAAATTAATTTTAGCCAGTGCTCCTCTTTTTTGACATTCACTGATTTTTTAAAATGTCGTAATTTCTAATTTGTTTGTAAAGCTACTGGTGAATTTTTGCCACAAGATGGCATTGGTGATTATTGAATGCATGTTCTGTTGAACCAGAATTCTGAAAAATGGTGCACATATTGTTTGTATTCTTTGGGGATGAGTTGAATACCTTCATCACTGCTTATATATTAATTTAATTTTGTTTTGACTTCCAAAACAGGGTTAAATGCTACTTTACATCACTTCTTTCTGTATTCAAGTATTGTTTTGTTTCCTGTTTTTCTGTCTTTATAACTACAGTAACTATGTATTATTTGCCATGTGTTGTATGTGTCTGACTTATTGCTGATAATTGTGGTAACAGGTAAGAAGAAAATACGATGGGACCCAGTTAGGAGGCGCTTCATTCAGTCCTGTCCCATCATAAGGATCCCTAACAGGTTTTTGAGAGGTGGGTGATAACTAGCAAGAGATCTGTGCTTCATATGGGTTAAAGGGAACTTTGAATTTTCTAAAGTCAAAACGCTGGTTTTTAAAATTGTCTAAACAGCTAAAATTGGAGTAAGAAAAGTCTAGAACTTAATTTTAAACCTATGTTTCATATTGACCACTGTTGGAATTGTGAGTTTTAGGGAGTTAGAAACACTTAATGTGTATTAGATGATAGAAATAAATCATCTAACTGAGGTCAGTATTATTCCACTGTAGCCATATAAGAAAGAACTTTGAGTGACTAATCTATAAAATATGGGAGTGGGAAAGAATTTTCTAAGTATCATCTGAGGCATAAAGATTAACTTATGTAACTGTATAAAAATTAAAAACGTCTGTGTCAAAAACCATAAATAACAAGATAAATTAAAAGGGGGAATATTTATAACAAATGATTACTACCATGAATATATAAAGAGCTCTTAAAAATCAATAGTTTAAAAGCAAATGCCCACTAGAAAAATAGGTTAAAGGACATGAATAATCAATTCATAAAAAGAAAGGATCAGTAAATACAAACAAATACTTATTTTCACTATTGTTACATAAATATAATTAAAATAATAAGATCTCATTTTCACCTATGAGGTTGGCTAAAGACTAAAAATAAGAATACCCAGTGTTGGCAAAAGTATGGGGACATGAAGCTCATATATTGAGGGAAGTGTAAATTTAACACAGCCTGTCTGGATTCAGTTTGGCAATATGATATAAAAAGCCTTAAAAGTGTTGACATCCTTTGACCTAGTAATTCTTACTTTTAGAAATGTTGCATTCCTTCTATTTCTTATTTTTTCTACCAAAACATACTCCATACTGAAAAAGAATCTCAGAAGAGGGTTGAAAACTGGTTCACACTATTTTTCTAGATATAACAAATTGTCAGACAAGCATACTTAATGTGGTGATTTAGACTTTATTAAATTATTTATAAGCCAGTATGTCTAATTTTGACTGAAGATTATTACCCCCCCCCAAAAAAATCCTGCAGCTGCTATAGATATTTCTATATCTAGTACCTAATCTATTTTTAGCAGCCATGTTCCACAGCATGGAAGAATAAAATCTAGACTTAATGGTCAAGATAAGATACTTAAGAGTGGTATGCTACCTTTTAGAATAAATAATGATTTTATTGATACAGACTAAGAGGTAATTTTAATATTATATGACAAAACCACTTTGCATATGTGGCCTAGCAAGTGGCACATCTAATTCTATAACATTTTTTTCTTTTTTCTTTTTATAAATTAAATGCTAATTTATTGGTTTACAATGAGAAAGCTAACTTGGGCTGACTAAATTTACATACAATTAAGAAATTGTTTAATTAGGGTATAGAATTTAATATAATACCAATTTTGTACAAATATAAACAAAAAAGAACAAAGGAAACAGTGAAATAACATTATACCTGGATGGTGAGATTTCATTTTCTTTTGAATATTCTGTTTTTCAATTCTTCAGTCATGGAAAAAAGAGATTAGTACAGGTAAGTTGCATACCTTTGGTTATTCTGTAAGCCCTAAATTGGCTCCAACAATGGCTGAGGAAAATGGCCTCCGCCTGTGCTGAGAGGGAGGTGGGAGTAAAGCCAGCATCACCATCATCAGTCACTGGTGACTGCCTCTAAATCAGTGGTCTTGTCTTAGTTCTCACTTTCTTTGACCTGTTTGTAGTGTTTGATGCTGTTGACCACCTGCACCTTCTTAAATCTTTCTCTTCTTTTGGGTTACTTTATTGTGCAATCCTAGATGTTTTCTTCTTCTCTTTGATTGTTCATTCTGTTTCCTTCACTAGCTTCTTTCTTCCCGCCCACTGCAGGTGGGCATTGCTCCAGCGTTCTGTCCTCTCCATTATCTCCTTTGGTTCTCTCATCAGCTTTCACAGACTTGACTCTCTCCGTTCGTTTGTTCATTCTTTCATTCTTTTAGTATTTCTTGATTGCCTCCTGTGTAACAGGCAGTGTACCAGCTCAATATCTAAATAATAGAGAATCAGATAAACAATTACAGACAATAATTTGAGTGTAATTCTTTGTGATAAGTGTCCTGACGCGGTAGCATGGTATGGGATTACACAGAAGAGGTTCCTGACTCAGCTTGTGGGGAGCACAGATAGAGGAGTGGCCATCAGGATGACTTTTCTGAAGAGATGTACTTAAACGCTGAGTGGGTGTTAGTTAGCAAGGGAGAACATCTCAAATTATGGGGACCACATAGCTTAAGGAAATGCAGTTAGGCAAAACAGAGCATAGTCTCTCAGAGAACCGTAGGGGGCTCAGTATAGGGGGAAGGAGTAAGGAGAGAAGAAGCTGGCAAAGGCCCAGATCAAGTGGGGTACAGCCCAAGGGAAGTTTTCAGAATTATTTTGTTTTTTTAACCAGTGAAGATGGTTATTACAATTATCGGGGTAAGAAGTGATGGAGAGTGCAGTGAAGGTAGTTTGAGTAGGGAGTTGATTTGAAATACAAGGAAGTACAATTTGATGAGACTTGATTCAACTAATATTGAAGAGGAGGAGCTTTCTGTGTGGACCATTGTGCTCTTTACACATGTTAAATAGGTAGAGAGTGGGGCAGATTTGAAGAGAGGATGATACATTCAGTTTAATCTCCCCAAACCAATAATAATGTATCCTTGAACCCTCAGTTTAAGAGTTATTTCCAGGGAAAGTTCCTTGGAAGGCCTGTCTCTTTTCCGATGGCACCCTCAGTGCACCTGCCTGTGTCATAGCACTTATCACAATGAATTACAGTCATCGGCTCCTTGTCCGTGCCTGCCGTTAGACTGTAAGCTCTGCAAGGGCAGGGATAGTGGGACAGTGCCTGACATTTCTCTGTCTCCAGTCTGTAGCGCAGTGCATGTGGTAGATACATCATATGTATTTCAGTTGAATTGAATTGTTAAGAAGGCCACTGTCAGGGAATAGGATGGGACTAAAATTTTCATATGTTCTCAACTTCTCTCTGGTGATGTGGCAGTAAATTAGAGTTGTTGAGAACACAAAAATGCTGTTGTTTTTCATTTTCTTAGATTAAAAAAAAGCTATGCTTTTGAAATTGCCACTTTTAATCCTATGCATTAGGATTCTGATTCTGTTGGTTCTGATTGAACAGTTTCCAACGGTTCGTTTTCTGTCACTGGATTCCTTCTCTAGAACCTGCACTTTCTCTGAAAGATATTTCTACCAATTAAAAGTGTGGTGTGAAAACAATATTGTGTAATAAAAACAGTGGGTTTCCATTACAAAATGATGGCCTTAAACATACCCATTTATCTTTCCATACTTCTTAGATATCATTGCAAAAGACAAAACAGACATAAGAAAAAAAATTGCGATTATAGAAAAGAAAGGCTTTGAAGGCACAGTATCTATGTCTGAATCCAGGCTCTACCATTTACCAACTGTGTGCCTTTGGGCAAGTTCCTTACTCTTTTATTTTCCCCCCGTCCTCAGTTTCCTCATCTGTAAAATTAGAATGATGATAGTAGTACCTACCTCCTAGGGTTATTGTGAGGACCGAGAGAGATAATGTGTGCAAAGTACTTGGAGTTTTTATATTTAGCCCATGTTGAATTAATGTTAGCTGCTTTCATTATTATTTTATGATACCCGGAAGTCTAAGGAATTTCAGGGTAATAGAAAGCAGTTGGAATTATATTGATTGAGAAACCAAAACAGTAAAATGGGACTCAAAATAGGTGGTCCTGCTGCATGCTGCAGTCAGAGAATTCTTCGTAGCCTCTTTCCTGAAACTCTAAGCCTAGTGTCTGCAAATGTGGCAGTAGGGAGCAGGTTTAGGAAAAATGGAACATCAAGGCAAATAATGAAGGGACTTCCTCCAAAACAGTCATTTCCCTTTTTCTGTCTCTTCATATAATTAGCTCTGACAACAGCATTAGTTCCTAGGATAAAGCTGTGAGAACAACTCTTCAGGTGGAGTGAGGAGATTTGCTTTGGGGAAGATTGAGCAGGCTATGTTCCCATGGACTTGGATTGGAGAGAGAGCGGGCGCCTAAAGCAGAGCTTTAGGGAATGTGCCTCCACGATAGATTGGGTGAGGAGGGTGGAACAGGAGCGGGGAAAGAAAGGGAGCTCAGTCCAGGATTGACGTACATGAAAGGACCATACCATCAAAATACAGCCTGATCCTGGCAATCCTAAGGCAAAACTGCTTACCTTTTCTCAGCTTCTTTCAAACGGGAAACCGGTCTTCAGCCACCACTCTACCACTTACCTGCGGAGATCCACAGTGAAAGAGACCTCCCATTTGGAGGCTTATAGACAAAGTAATACAACTGTTGAGGAAACCCATGTCTCTTACAGTTACTGATCCATGTAGTCCTTCACTTACTAATATAAATAGGTGATCAAGGCCCGTCAGACATTTGTAGGACATTAGACTTGAAAGAGGATGACTAAGATGAACAAAGAGCTGACATGGTGGAAACAGAGATAATGAAGAAGCAGAATGGAACTTTAGGAATCTCTGATCATAGGGGGTTTCATCAGAATCAAGAGTGAATTGGGTCATTAATTAAAAACCAACTGCCGTGAGAAAAGGGAGTAAAGAATTAGTTCTGTGTTGAAGTCTTTTTCTTTTTTTTTAAATGTTTATATTGATTTATTTTGAGAGAGAGAGCAAGCACATACAGGCATGGGGCAGAGAGAAAGGGAGAAAGAGAATCCCAGGCAGGTTCCACTCTCTCTCTGTCAGCACAGAGCCTGACACGAGGCTCGATCTCATGATCCGTGAGATCATGACCTAAGCTGAAATCAAGAGTTGGGACACTTAACTGACTGAGCCACCCAGGCACCTCTGTGTTGAAGTCTTGATTGCTGAAATAAAAATGCAGTTGGAGTGTTAAATAATAGTCTTAAGACCAATTTTTACAAAAATAAAAGAGGAAATCCAGAGACCATTAAGCAAGAAGACCAAAAGAGAAAATACATGAGAGAAATTCATACTGTGGGGACAAATCTAAGCAGTCAATATCCGGTTCATAGAGTTACAGAAGGGAAGATCAGACAATGGAAGGGAGAAAATAAAGACATAGAGAATATTTCCCTAAAGTGAAGAAAGACTTTGAAGGGCCCACGAAGGAACAAGCAGGAAGAATACAAAAACAAACAAAAGCCTCTGTCTGTACAATGGGGAACTCCTTATGATTCCAGAGACAGAAAATAGTTTACATAGAAAGACGTGTTGGATTTCTCAACCTGCAACATAATTTGCTTGAAGAGAAGTACACTCAGGGTTCTGAGAGAGAATTATTTTGAACAGAACTGTGTACCCAGCCTCACTAATGTTTATGTAGGGGTCAAAATAAATGAAGTTTCTGAAAGTTTACTATTATACATACCCTTTTTGGAAGAATTACTTTGAAGGGATACTCCCAGTAAAATGAAACCAAATCCAAGAAAGAGGAAGATTTGGATATAGAAAGCAACAGTGTGCAAAGAAACCAGTAAAACTTTTAAAGTGGTGTTCAAATAAAGGGACTATGAAACCTAGTTTGATTTTAGAAAAGATTTATAAAAATATAGAAGTATAATATAAATGTGTGTGTATGTGTGCATATTTATATGTGTGTGTATATATAGATATATAAATAACATTCTCTTAACATTTCAGGTGATTTAAACAAATTGGGGGTAGGGAGAAAGTAAAACTGCTTAAGATCATCTGATTTTTTGTTTTAGAATTTACAGGTGTAATATGGGCTTATTAAAACTCAAATAATATGGAAGTACATAGGAGGGTGAAAAGTGCCTTATCTCAAGCATATATAACAAACTTAAACAGATTAGTAAGAAGAAAGTAGACATCTCAATAGAAGAATGTATTAGAAGCTTAAGCAGGCATTTCCCAAAGAAAAAATCCAGTTGGTCAGTAAATAGAAAAAGGTAATGAGACAAAATGCATATTTTTTATGTTTATTTTTGAGAGAGAGAGAAAGAAAGCGGGAGAGGGGCAGAGAGAGGGAGGCACAGAATCTGAAGCAGGCTCCAGGCTCTGAGCTGTCAGCACGAGCCCGACACGGGGCTCGAACCCACGGACTGTGAGATCATGACCTGAGCTGAAGTCGGATGCCCAACCAACTGAGCCACCCAGGCGCCCCAAGAACCACTAATTTGAAACAACCCAAATTTCCGTTCGTGCAACATAGAGTAGATAAATCGTGGTAATACTATTTATACACAAAGTAATACTATTTGGCAATGGAGATGAGCAGACCATTTCACCCCAACAACATGCATGAATCTCAGAAACATAATTATGAATGAAAGAGCCCAGAAGGAATACATAGTATATCATTCTATTAAAATACAATTCAGGGGCGCCTAGGTGGCTCAGTCAGTTAGGTGTCTGACCTCGGCTCAGGTCATGATCTCATGGTCTGTGAGTTGGAGCCCCCTGTCGGGCTCTGTGCTGACAGCTCAGAGCCTGGAGCCTGCTTCAGATTCTGTGTCTCCTTCTCCTTCTGCCCCTCCCCCGCTCACTCTCTGTCTCAAAAATAAACATTAAAAAAAATTTTTTTTTAAATACAATTAAAATTTAGGCCAAAATAAACAATATTGTTTAGGGATGCAAACTTACGTATAATAAAGCCTTTAAAAGAATGCAAGTTTAATAATTGCCATAAAAATCAGGAAATATATTTCCTCTAGAAGTGAAGGAAATATGTTTCCTCTAGAAGTGAAGGAGTTGTGATCAAAGAAGCAGGTAAGGGGACGTCTGAGCACTGCCAGTATTCAATAGTTTGACCTGGGTGATGATTACATATTGCCTTTTTGATAATTTAAGCTACACATTTATAGTTTTATGTGTTCTGTACATGTGGTTATATTTCACAATGAAAGAGGTTAAATTAAAAAAGCAAAGGTCCTGCTTCACATCTTTATTCTCCACTTTATTCTCCTCTCCAG
Organism: Cryptoprocta ferox; assembly: GCA_028646485.1. Classification (NCBI taxonomy): domain Eukaryota; kingdom Metazoa; phylum Chordata; class Mammalia; order Carnivora; family Eupleridae; genus Cryptoprocta; species Cryptoprocta ferox. The sequence goes on from CM053559.1 coordinate 79,366,173, forward strand.
AAGTAAACACTCTTAATAGCCAACTTTCTTTCCATATGTGGTTTATTCTTAATATTGTTAGAAAAACAAAAGTTTATGGGTTTTAAAAATTATTAGAGGTTAGAGGGTGTAGATCTCCCTAGGAAAAAAGGAAAGAAAAATAAGAAAGCTTAATTGTTTCAATAAAATCAGAAAAGTGGGAAAACAATAAGCATTTCTTGATATCAAAGAAAAGCATTTAATAAAATTTGATAGTGTGTTCATTTTGTTAAAATGCATCAAGCTGTACTCTTACATGCAATTTTCTATGTTACATTTCAATAAAAATCTTATTTTAAAAAATCATACCTATTCCTGGCAAGGAAAACATTTGCAGGCATCCAAGAATAAAGGAAATTTTATTTTATTGATAGGCTATCTATAAGAACCCAATTAATTGTAGGGGCACCTCAGTGGCTCACTCAGTCGGTTATGCATCCGACTTCAGCTCGGGTCATCATCATGCAGTTCATGAGTTCGAGCCCTGCGTCAGGCTCTCTGCTGTCCGTGCAGAGCCCACTTTGGATCATCTGTCTCCCTCTCTCTCTGCCCTTCCCCCACTCATGTTGTCTCAAAAATAAACAAACATTAAAAAATTTGTCAAAAAAGAAACCAGTTGCAAATATCATATATAATGGTGAAGCATTACCAATGTCTTCATTAAAGTAAAAATAAGACAAAAATGCTTACTGTCATCTCCACTCTTCAACCTTATTCTGGAGGGTTCATTCAATACAATAGAAGACAAGGAAAAAAATAAAAAGTACATGAATTGGAAAGAAAGAGTGGAAAGTTGTCATTAATAACATGTATATGATTGTCTACTGTAAAATTCAAGATAATTAATGATAACTAATACCAGAGTTCAGACTGTTGGCTGGATAAAATTTAAGCTTGCAAAGATACGTTACTTTCCTATATATTAACAGCAACAAATTAGAAAATAAAAGAGAGATGTATTCACAATTGTAAATTATACTTAGAAATAAAAACCAAGAAAACAATGAAACTATCAATGCAAAAAAAAAAGATGAGGATAAATGGCTAGAGATTATGTTCCTTCATGACATAATTTCAGACTCAACAGAGAAGCTACAAGAATGGTAAAAAATTCTATACCTTTCACCCAAATTCCCCAAATGTTAACATTTGATCACATTTGCTTTATCCTATTCCATCTCTCCTCTCTTTCTCTTCTCCTCACCCCTTTCCTCCACTCTTTCGATATATAATACATGTATACATATGCACATGCGTATTATTTGTTTGAACAGTTTTTGAGGGTAAGCTACAGACATCATGCCCCTTTACCCCTAAATACTTAAGTGTCTTTTCCTGAAAAACAAGTATTCTCTTTGACTGCAGACTTGTACCCAAAATAAGAAATTATAAGTAATGGCTAAAATTAACACTAGCATCTAATTTACAGACCTTATTTTCAGATTTTGCCAATTATTCCAATGATATCCTTTTTTGTAACAGAAAATCCCAGATCGTGTGCTGCATTCAGTTCTCATACATCTTCAGCCTTGACATTGATATTTTTGAACAGTAAACACTATATTGTGGAATGTCCCTTACATTCAGCTTATGCATTTTTGGTAGGAATACCCTGAAGTAATATTGTGTTCATCTCATTGCATATGGTGTTGATTTGTCCCATTATGACCATGTTAACTTTGATCACCTGGATAAGATGGTGTCTTACACCAGGGAACTTTTTATGGGTTTTTAACAAACTGATTTCAAAATTCATTGCAAGAGTAAATGGAGAAAAACAGCCAAGAAGTTTATGAAAAAGGAACACAAAGTGGAATTTGTCCTACTAGATGTTGACTGATTCTTCAAAGCTATCATAATTAAAAGTGTGATAATGGTATAGGAATAAATGGACAGTGGCGCTGAACAGAGCCCAGAAGAAGCCCATGGCCCCTGATACCTAGAACAGTGTGACTGCTATCTCAAGTACGCTGTGCTCAGCACTTAAAACTAACTCACGATAGCTCCAGACTCTGTCAAAGCGAATTTATTTTATTGCTGCCATCTTAGACACTAAAAATTACTCTGCCCTCTGCCCTGAGAAGCCAAATATTTATATACACTTCTCATATAGGGCATAGAGTCCCTTCAGTGGGAAATGTTTACATAATTAAATAATGTTGCTTGCTGATATGAATGGATTGCTTTTGCCTGGGCAGCTTGGACTCTGGGAGTAGTAAAAAGGTCTGCTTGCTGGTCAGCGGTGGGAACCAGCTGGCTCGGTCTTTCTTGGATTTCCTGTCCAGGTTTCCAGGTGTACAACAGAAGACCTGTCTTCTCTGGTAGAGGTAACAGAAAGCTTTATATTTGAGGAAAAGTGACCAATTAGACAATTTATCCTTTAGCCATTTGATATTTATAACCAACTAATATTTTTAGCCGTAAACGTTATTTTTTAATTGCCTCTCCACAAATATTTGATAGAACATTTAGAGGTGGCTACATCTTGTAAGTAACAGACTTATTAAGCAATGAATGTTATATGCTATTTTATTTGCAAGCTTTTGCAATTAAGACTCTGTGGTTTTGCTTTATATTTCTTGTGTGCATTCTTAGATTTTGTGTCCAAATTTGTGATTAGACCTGGATAATTTGGATTTTCCTAATTCTACTCTAGAACATGTCAGTTTAGTACCTGATAAAGGTGATAATTCAATACAGAAGAGATGGCTTTCCATAAGTGGTTTGGGGGCAACAGCCTATCCATTTGAGAGGAACAATTAGAGCCCCACCTCATACAATACGCAAAAATAAGTTCTAGATGTATTCAGGTTCTGAATATAAAAAGTCAAAACTATAAAATTACTGGACGCAAATGGGAATTTTTTATAATTTTATAATGATTTAGAAATAAATGAGATACAGAGCAGCCTTGTTTCTTTTTCTTTTTGCAAAGGACCCTTAGAAAAAAAGATTGAGAGATTCAGTTAGACAAAAATTTCCATCGGTTAAAAGATACCATAAACAAAATTGAGACAGGTAGCAGGCTAGAGGAAAGAAATGTAATAATTCCTACAAATCTGAGCGAAGAAAACTCAGTACATGGAAAAATAGGCAAAGGAAGTGATCAGGCAGTTCCCCAAAGAAGAAATAAAATGGGCTGATAAACATGTGAACTAGTAAAAATCAGGGAAATAGAAATTACCTGACACGAATTTGCACCCTTCTGATGTGCACAAATGAAAGGGGTTGAAGAGAGCATGAAGAAATAGGCACTTCCAGAAATCATTGCTGGGAGTGTAAATTGTTCGTCTTTTTGGAGAGCAATATGGCTCTATGGCAACATTGCATCTGTAACAATTCAAAGTGTATATTCCTTTGACCCAGAAATACTCAGACATTTGCATCTGAGTATACTTAAAGGAAGCTTTGTTACAATATTGTATTGGTGAAAACCCTTAGCAGCAACCTAATCATCTGTCACTTGATGGGGGACAGCTAGCTTCTTTCTTCCTTTGGGCAGAAACTGAAGCCCATTTCTCTGGTTACCATGAGCTCCTGTGTACTCCCTGGGGTAAACAGCAAGTTGTTGTGACATGGTGAGCACACCGAAGAGAAGGTGGCTCGCACATCAAAGGTGCACTGCCTTAGCTGGAGGTTGCCTTCTGGGTATTAGGAGTTCACCTCTGCATACAAGTTCACATGTGAAGTTTTTACATTTTCTAGTGGAAGTTCCTGAATCAGGTAACCTAATTCTACGGGTCATTTTAATAGCAGCAAGTCATTTTTAGGAAAGTGGGATTTGCACATGGAGAATTTGGGGGAGAATTCAGAGAACTATTTAACAATCTAAAACCCAATTTTATTTCGGTCAAATTGATAAGCCTATGCTATATGCCACATAATGAAAATCCATGCTTAGTCTCCATGACATTAGCCCTCACAAACTCCCATGGTTTATTCAAAATTAAATTTGACTTTCTGATACGTTAGTCACTCTTGGGCTATAAATATGTACAAAGAAATCTTTAGTTACTGACCAAAGAGAAAGAAGAGGTTACTGACCTCTTCACTCCCAGCTATCAGACTTCTTGATAGGATGTTTAATATTTATCAAAAATTGATCAGATGCTCTTTACCCAGCAGTTTAATTTGCAAAGATAATGAAATTACTTACAAAAGCCAGCAATTAAGTTAGACCAGCTCTGTTCAACAGAAATGTTACATGAACCACAACATTTAGTAAAAATTTCTGGTAGCCACATTAAAAAAGTAAAAGGCAGGTGACATTAATTTTAATAATACTTTTATTTAACTCAGGATATAAAAATATTTCAACATCTATTCAGTATAAAAGTAATTTTACATTCATTTTTGGATATTAAGTCTTTGAAATTCAGTGGGCATTTTACATTTAGAGAATATCTCAGTTTGGACCATCCTCATTTCAAGTGCTCCACATTAATATGTGGCTAGTGGCTACATTGGACAGTATAGGACTAACCTATAAGCTCTAGAGGACGGAAATGCTGTATCCCCAGCATCTTACACAGCCCTGGTACATAGCAAGTATCTGATAATATTTTGGCTTAATGAACAAGTGGATAAATATAAAACTGTCTTTTCACTAATTCCTCAACCTTTAATACATTTGAGTTGTATTTGTCACAAAAATAGTTGTCAATAAACTTATAATGAAATATCTGCTGTACAGCCATTTAGAGAAAATCCTAGAATATACTGTGTGTCTTTTCATATCTGTCCAAAAGCAGTTTTAAAAATGACCTGTTGACTCCAGGTAATAAAGTGAGTGACATTATAGAGATTCTTAGAGTTCCCATCTGTTGACCACAGCAACTCTGTTCTGTTTTTTTCTTTATATTTGTCTCACTAATTTTTATTTATATATTTTAAAAATATATTTATTTTAAATATTATTATTTATTTTTGAGAGAGACCGAGAACAAGTGAGGGAGGGGCAGAGAGAGAGCTGGGCAGAGGATCTGAAGTCAGCTCTGTGCTGAAAACTGTGAGCCCAGTGCAGGGCTTGAACTCATGAACTATGAGATCATGATCTGAGCCGAAGTCAGACTTCGGGCGACTTGAGCCACCCAGATGCCCCTAAATTTGTCTCACTAATTTTTAGAAACATTTGTATTTTGAGAAGACCGTTGTGTAATCCAACCCCTGCCCCCCAAATCATATATCTCTTAAGTATAACGGGATCAAAATCCACTGAGAGCTGTACACTGTTTTGATTATCCCTGTCATTGTTTTCTTTGACTTAAAATCAGTGACACTTCTAGTGTCATATATCTCCAACTGTTTTAGGTGTTAGACGTAGTACAGGATAATTGTTAATACCTGATCTTTGCCTTTGAGGAGCTTATAACCTATTTGGAGAAGAAAAACAAACATTAACAAAATGAGTAGAGAAGATTAAGTTTGTAAGTTTTTGTTTAGTGTTTTCTGTGTGCCTTAGGCTTGGTGCTAGAAAGATGAATACAAGTACATTCCTCTTTCTTCACATAGCTTGCAGATACTTGGAAGATTCATATATAAACCGTTAAACATTTGAGGGGCACCGGGGTGCCTCAGTCAGTTGTGCCCGACTTCAGCTCAGGTTATGATTTCACAGTTCATGAGTTTGAGCCCTGTGTCAGGCTCTGTGCTAACAGTTCAGAGCCTGGAGCCTGCTTCGGATTCTGTGTCTCCCTTTCTCACTGCCCCTCCCCTGCTCACGTGCATTCTCTCTCTCTCTCTCTCTCAAAACTAAACATTAAAATAAAACTTTATTAATAAACATTTTTAAATTTTTTAATGTTTTATTTATTTTTGAGAGAGAGAGAGACAGCATGAGTAGGGGAGGGTCAGAGAGAGAGGGAGACAAAGAATCTGAAGACAGGCTCTAGGCTCTGAGCTAGCTGTCAGCACAGAGCCCTACGCAGGGCTCGAACCCACAAACCGTGAGATCATGACCTGAGCCGAAGTTGGACACTTAACTGACTGAGCCACCCAGGCGCCCCATAAACATTTTAATAGCAGTATGAAAAATCTGTGAGGTACAGGAATAATATCCCCTTATGCAGATGAGGAAGCTGAGACTCAGTGAGGGTGAGTGACTTGCTCAAGGTAGCAGTTAGAAAAAAACCTGGATTCAAATCTAGATATTTGTAGGAGCCTTTGCTCTTTCTTCCACACCACACTTTCTGTGTTTCAAGATTCCCAAAAAGAGAAATTGAGTTCTTCACTTGAGGTAAATCACAGCTCATGAGTAAATTTTCTAACTGATTATAGTTTGCCTAATATATTCATGTATTTACATAATCTTATAGCAAGTGCATATCCTATTATTTGAAGCGTAGGGTGCTGAACTGTAAGGGCCCTAAGGATTTTATTGATGAGAAAGCTGTAAGGGCTGGACTCGGAGGCATTTCCACAAGTAGGCGTTGAAGGGTAGGAGGCCAGGCCAAGGTCTAAGGGAAGACTCGCCTTTCTAAGCTGAGAGACAAACTTACACAGGCAGGAGTGTGAGAGATGAGGACAAAGTTAGGTCGTCAAAGGCTCTAAATCATTAGCTGAGGACTCTACTTGAACAGGAAGGAACCATCAAAGATTCTCAAGCAGGACTGAGAGGTTGGAGTTGAGTGATTCAGTGATTCATGGTTCTCGTTAGTTTTTTAGTTTCTCTTAGATCTGTGCAATTTCTTTTCAGTTCTTATTTAAAATTGTACCCTAAGGAAGTGGGATTTTGATTAAGAAAATATGTAAGGCCTATGTTAGGTTGATCATATTTATTTATATAACAGAAGTTTGTTAGGTGTCCAGCATCGTCCTAAATATTAATTAACATTCTACTAGTACCTATTCCTAGTATAAGAAAGTAGATAAGTCTTTAGGGTAACAGACAACTATAGTTTCTTATTCTATCCAATATGTCTTTAAACATCTGGTTCTGTAGCTGTGTAAGGTTAGTTTATGTAGAGTGGTATAAAAAATTGTAAGATAATAGAAATAATATAAAACTTTAGGTATTTTTAATCTTGAAGGCATTTTTAGTGAACTAGTTGATGTAATTCCAGAAATTACAGAAAGCTTCAGAAAGCTTTCGAATATAAATTGTGGAAGTAGCTTTCCGTAGTAAAGCTCTTTATAGGATGAAAGATGCTCTTTCAGATAACTATAAGGATATTTTTTGTTAACTGCCATAATGTCTGGAATGGGATTTGAATTCTAAATTTTGCTACAACTCTTTGAAAGCCAGTTTTCTTTTTAAGTGTGTAATTATATATTGTGGACAAATCATAGGTTTTATGTGTGTGTATTTTTATTTATACATGATTCATTCACATTTGTGATTATATTTATGTAGTTCTCTAATATTTTCAGTTTAATTTAGTTGGCCTGTGTTTTTGTTCTCTTCTAAGGAAATAAGAAAATTTGTCCTGTTAGCTTTCGGATTATTAAACCCCTCCTCCTTCTCTTCTCGCAAATTTCAAGTTGTCAGCCATTTTCTTGAGTTTATAATGCTATTTTTCCTCCCTCGGAAAAAATGTTTTTTTGCAGTTTCCAAAATCTATACGTAGTCGTATGAAATAGAAATGGAGACTAGCTCCTTAAAATTACCTTAAGTAGTATGTGCGAATGTATAAAATAACCTAAGCAAATAAAAAGTAAATCCACGTTATAAATCTTCCCTGATACCCTTTTAAAACTAAAATGATTGTGACCAAATTTTGTTTGTGCTTTGAATCTGCTTGGCGGTCTGTGGAAAACTGTCCTCTTCTTTCCTAGGCCACAGACCTCCACCAGCACGAAGCGGACATCGTTGTGTGGCAGATAATACCAACCTCTATGTGTTTGGAGGTTATAACCCAGATTACGATGAATCTGGAGGGCCAGATAATGAAGACTACCCTCTCTTCAGGGAGCTTTGGAGGTATCACTTTGCTACAGGAGTATGGCACCAGATGGGCACAGATGGCTATATGCCCCGAGAATTGGCATCCATGTCACGTGAGTGCAAGCGGTTCTCAACTTTGGACTATAATTAGGAAATGTCTGTGAGAGTAGGTTCAGTGTCGCATGTTTTTTGTTCATCATTTATAATAATACTGTAAAATGATTAAACCCTGTTAATGGGTAGACTTTTTACTATGGTAATAATATAGCATACTGGGGCTATTCTACTGGGGCTGTAGAAATGCCCTAAGGAAATTCAGAATCACTTGGGAGTTGGATAGTCCTGAGTTTAAATCTAGCTGTGTACCATTCACTTGCTTGATGATTTTTAGCTTCAAGTTCCTTACCTGTAAAATGAGATTAGTAATATCTCAGACGGTTCAATATAAAGTTTCACGCATATATACATATATATATACACACACACTAGGCACAATATAGTAGAAGATCAACCAGTGGGCTTATAACGGTGATAATAGCTTCTGAACAAAGTACTTACTGCGTAGTATCTGTTTACCTCATGAGATCTCTATAATGCACGAACTAGAATTATTGCCATTGTACAAAATGAGACACTGAGTAGAAAGAGCCCAAGTGTGTGTGTGTGTGTGTGTGCGCACACACACTGGAATATCACTCGGCAATCAAAAAGAATGAAATCTTGCCATTTGCAATGACATGGATGGAGCTAGAGTGTATTATACTAAGTGAAATAAGTCAGAGAAAGCTACCATATGATTTTACTCATATGTGGAATTTAGGAAGCAAAACAAATGAACGTATGGGAAGGGGGGAAAAAGAGGGAAGCAAACCATAAGAGACTCTTAATGATAGAAAACAAACAGCGTTGATGGAGGGAGGTGAGTGGGGGGTGGGATAGATGGGTGATGGGTGCTAAGAAGGGCGTTTGTTGGGATGAGCACTGGGTGTTATATATAAGTGATGAATCACTAAATTCTCTTCCTGAAACCAGTATCGTACTGTATGTTAACTAACTAGAATTTAAATCAAAGTTTGGAAGGGGGAAAGAAGAGAAACTGGGGCTGTAGAAATGCGCTAAGGAAATGGCTAAGAGAGCAGACTCTGGAGTTAGACTGCCTGGAATCGAATCCTAGCTTGGCAGCATTCATTTTGGGAAACCTTCAGCCAGTATTTAAATCACTCTCCACTTCTGTTTCATCATCTGTAAAACTGGAGAAGATAAGATTAGTTCCCACCTCATAGGGCTGTTGTGAAGATTAATTTGGAGATTAAATAACTTTCCTGAGGTCACATGAGAATTGAAACCTCGCTCTAGCTGGCTCCAGCACCCATGCTGATTTTTATACTATATTAACTGAAGAATTGATTTTTTAAAAATGCCCTTGAAATAATACAATAGCACTATTTCGGGAGCATTTGTCATCAGAGAGAGAGAATGTGTGTGTGTGTGTGTGTGCATGTGTGTGTGTGGCGGCAGGAACAGACAAGATATAGAGAAGAACACCAAAGTTACCCGCAGGATATTGGTGTTTCTCTCTATCTGGTGGAGGATTAAGGTGACAGAAACCATAATTTAAAATGTAGAGACCATTCATTCCCCTGGCAAAACCAGAATGATCCTTTTATCCCTTCATCCAGAGTCCTGCTGGGCCTTTGCTAAGGCAAGGATAATACTTCATTTTCCTCTGCTTTGCTGCACACTTGAACCGTCTGGAGCGGCAGTGGTGTGCTGTGCTTCATGTCGTGTAGTACTGTCATACACAGTATTTCATGAACTCCACAAATACGTACTGAATACGTGTCACACACCCAACAATGAGCTGGCTCCATGACACAGTCCGCATGCTGTGGATTAAACCTTTTTCTGCAGTACTTTGTAGTAGTTCGATGTCAGTGGTTTGAGCTACCTTCTGAGAGCATTAAAGCAGGTATTTTTTTTTTCAGTTTCTCAGTTATTCTGGGTTTAGCCAGTATGTAAATGGAATTTATGCTTCTCCTTCCCTAGTTGTGCTGCATGGAAACAACCTGTTGGTATTTGGAGGTACAGGCATCCCATTTGGCGAGAGCAATGGCAATGACGTCCACGTGTGTAACGTGAAGTATAAGAGATGGGCTTTACTCAGCTGTCGCGGGAAGAAACCCAGTCGTATATACGGACAGGTACCAGTCTGTGGCCAGTCACAGTGGATGTATTTCTGCCGATTTTTCTAGTTTTGGGGACAAATGTCAGAATATTTATTACCATGTTTTTAATAGAGAATAAATTCACTGGGGTTTTTGATTTTTCAGTTCTGATTATGAAGTTGTAATTTATAAATCTGGTTGCTCGCCTTCTCCTTTCCTTTTTTTTCCCCTCACTCTTTGTTTCTAATCCAATTTGGGATCATGATCTAGATCTATAGAGAAGTATTTTTAAATGTCAGGACCCACCACATCCCCACTCCCACTCCCGGTAAGAGATTGGGCTCTATGTATGGTCTGGGCGCTGTCAGCCCTAGAATGATATGATTCTGTGGAGAGCTTTCTGACCTAAGGAGTAGAGGAGATGATCTCTGCACTTGGTACGAGACTTTTATACAGACTAATCTGAGCTAAAACACAGATTATGTGGAGGTGAGTTTCTGGTTACGTTCCAGTGCTTCAAATCATAGGTTTGAAAAGTTATATCCAAAAAGATCGGGAGCAACCCACCAGCATCAGAGACCCTTTGAAAGTAATGGGCTAAGCTTGAAATAACTAAGCTTTGGTTTCTTGTTCAAGCTGGCCAGCTTTAGTACTGGTCAATACCTTGTGTAGAGGCACACACTGGATACCTCTATCTCACCACAGGAGGCATTTCAAAATCTGATACATGATCATAACAAACGCTGAGCTTATGCTAAAGAAGAGTCTGGTGGAAAACGTGAAGTTTTATGACTGCTAACCCTAGACATTTTACTTAAGGAGTTCTGGTGGCTTATTTTCATATCTGCTTCTTCTTCCTGAGATTGGTTTTCTTCACACTGCTTAGAAAGAGAAGCAGCTTTGCCTGGAAATGCTCATGGCCACGATGTATACACTCTTGGGTTGGCTAAGACCTTTAAGGACATCCTGGCCTCTTGCCTGTCTAGGTAGGGCTGCTTCCCAGTTGCACAAAGCTCTACGTTTCTAAAAGTAATCTCTGGGTTCTCTAAAGTCTTTAATCCTTTAAAGGTCTGATATTTTAGAAGGTTAAAAAATACAAAAGAATTTCATAAAGTCTGATTTTGGGGTTTTAATAAGTTTACATTCTTTAATCAAGTGTTCATGAGTCAGTGGTGTTCACGTTTCCTTGTTTTCCAGGCCATGGCGATTATCAATGGCTCCCTTTATGTTTTTGGAGGGACAACTGGCTATATTTATAGCACAGATCTGCACAAATTAGATCTCAATACCAGAGAGTGGACACAACTGAAACCAAACAACCTATCCTGTGATCTGCCAGAAGAGAGGTGAGGGTCTAGGATTAAAGCATATTTATTCTTTCTTGCTAAGATTTGACTTTTTTCAGAATATTGGTAACATGGTTTGGAGAAAATTCTTAAAGCCTCGTTAAAGTAGCTAACTGGCTGGTAGATCCCAGTTCAGCATTAAAGAAAGGTCTTCTGGTTAAGGAGTGATATTTCTCCATTAACTATAGATTTTTTTCTCACGTTATTTTCTTCTATACGTCAGTTTTTCAGCATTAAGAAGATAGTAACACATTGAAGAAGAAACCAATGGTAACAATTGTAATTAAATATCATATTACAGACAAAACAATTACTTTCTAGTTACTGTTTTGATTTCCCTTCTTCAGTTGCACATTGGGATGCTTTGGCTCATTTGCTCACGGCTGTATACCCAGAAGAAGGTGCAATGCCTGTGGCCTGTGCCACATTGAGTTCCCATAGTAGTGCTCAATGAATATTGATCAGATGGATGGATGGAAAGGAGGGAGGGAGGCCATTCATTTTCAGTGCCCCGCTAAGCACACAAACATCACATGGTGCTCCTAGCTGCCCTCTAGGAGCAGGCGTAGGCCTGGAACTTTTCTTTCCTGACAGGAGTTGCCTCTTAGAAGTAAGCTCCGTGAAAAACGTAATTTTCCCCCTCCTGTTTAAAAGTAAAGACAGTAGGAACACGTGGCTGGCTCAGTCAGAAGATCATGCAAGTCTTGATCTTAGGGTTGTGAATATGAGCCCCATGTTGGCCGTAGTGATTACTTAAATGAATAAACTTAAGAAAAAATATGTTAAATGCAAAGACAGGAAACATTTTTTTATACACTCTGTTTAGATGAATGCAGTTAACTCTTTGTTTCCTTTAAACAAAACAGCATAGAGGTGCTAAGGAAGACTTTATTTTTATTGCAGTATGTCAATGGGCTGATGATTGCAGAACTACTGTGTGAGGACTTGGGAGGTGGGCTGCTACTGGAATAATTTTGATGTAATTTATTTTATCAGCACCAGGGCCTTCAGGGAAAGGAGGAAATAGATTAAGTTTTCAAAGCATTTTCATATGGTTGCCTTCTTGAATCATTTTATGGACATATTATAAATTGTTTCAGCTTCTAGCTAGACTGCTTGGATAAAAGTTCTGGTAGGTGTTTCACATTATATTCACAGTTCTAAGTAGCATAATTTTTCTGCTATCTTTGTATCTATTAAATAAGTGTCTTCATTTGAAAGCCCATAGTCTAGGGTTTCTAATGAAATGTACAGATCCTTTTTAGAAAATCTGGAAAATACAGATGAGCAAAATGAGGAAAATAAAAAACAAAACCTAGATCTAAAGATAACCAGGGTTAACATTTTAGATGTATCCCTGTAGTCATTTTCTGTGCATATTTGTGTAACTATAAATTTTTAATGAGATTATAGCCTATCTGCTCTTACATGAGAGCATTTTTTTCCTAGTTAATGACACGAAAAGAGGTTTCCAATATGTTAACCATCCTCTACACCTACCTTCTTATCAGTTGCACACTAATCCATTTTGTGTATATTTTGTAATATATTTAATCAGTTCTGTCTTGTTGACCACTTAGGTTATTTCTAATAACTTATTACTAAGAATACTTATCCAATAAAAAGCCTTGTAGTTAAATCTTAGGTAGATCATTTTTCACTTTATTATAAATAGATTTTATTGTATATTTTCAGATACAGACATGAAATTGCACATGACGGGCAGAGGATTTACATCCTGGGAGGCGGTACTTCCTGGACAGCTTATTCCTTAAACAAGGTATGTTTAAAAAAAATTTTTTTTAACATTTATTTATTTTTGAGAGACAGAGACAGATCATGAGCAGGGGAGGGGCAGAGAGAGAGGGACACACAGAATCGGAAGCAGGCTCCAGGCTCTGAGCTGCCAGCACAGAGCCCAATGCGGGGCTCGAATCCACGAACTGTGAGATCATGACCTGAGCCGAAGTTGGACATTCCACCGACTGAGCCACCCAGGCGCCCCAAACAAAGTATATTTAAAAATCATCATCATCATCATCATCGTCATCGTAATGAGAGACAGAGAGAGAGAGAAGGATAGGAAGAGGAGGCATGTTTCATACCAAGCAAGATAATTCCGTTATTGCAGATATTTGGATTTTTGGACAGGTCCTTCATTAACACCTATTGTGTGTTACATGCTCTTATAACACAAGGCCAAACTCTGTGCCCCTGTTAGGCTTTCCAGTTGACAGTTGTATTGATCACACAGCAAAAATACATAAAAAGTAACCCTGGCACAGCTGGATGCGGAAAGAGACTAAAAGGAGGACATAGCAGCTTAACTGGAGAAACTGATGAGAACTGGAGCCAGGTGCTCAGAACGTCCCACCGAGTGTCTCTCGTCATCAGTGCGATGTCTAAAAAGAACAGTTCATTTAGGGCTCTGCGTCCCTCACTTTAGAGAGCCGTCCTCTGAGGGTTTTTATTCACCCATTCCTGTGGCATCTGTAAATGCACATCTCCCAGGGGAAATCTAGATTAGGCTACAGAGCTCCCGGCCTGCTTTGGAACCTTACTGGTCTTTTTCAAGTTTTGTCAAAACCGCATTCTCATATTTTCTTAACAGTTGCTTTTTTTCTGGTATAAAAAAAGATACACGTTCATTGCAATAAAATGTGGTAGTTGTAGAATTCCAAATTTTTAACATTTTTTTGTGATTTTAAAAAATTGGAGTCCTATATCTGCTTAATTTTCAACTGCTTCATTTAATGTTTTTTGCCTTATATTAGAATTAGGGAAAATCAGACAAGAGCAAAAGAAACAAAGACTTTTCAACCAAGAATACATGTTTGTACAGGTTGTTGTTAAAATTTCAATTTTCAGGGGTGCCTGGGTGGCTCAGTCAGCTAAGTGTCTGACTCTTGATTTCAGCTCAGGTCATGATCCCAGGGTTGTGGGATCGAGCCCCGCATCAGGCTCTGCGCTTAGCACAGAGCCTTCATAAGATTCTCTCTCTCCCTCTCCCTTTGCCCCTTTCCCCTGCTCACACGCTCTTTCTCTAAAAAATAAAAAATAAATTATAAAAATTCCAGTTTTCAGGCTAGCTAAAATTATTTATGTGTGTATCTTCTTCTTTTTTCTCCCCAAGATCCATGCATACAACCTTGAAACAAATGCGTGGGAGGAAATTGCCACAAAACCCCACGAAAAAATAGGTAAATTTAAATTATTGATTCAGTTTTCTTTAATAAGTATACTTTATATTTTTACTTGTTTTGGAAGGGAATAAGTACTTTCATTGAGTTATGTGACAAGTAAAATATCTGTTGTACTGGTATTATAACTCATTTTATCCCTTAGCCCAATTATTCTTCCTCCGCAATTATGCAGTGACTTTTAATGGGGATTGTTGAGTTCTGTGGAAGTAGGGAAATGTGGGCGAGTTAGGAAGCAGGCACTTAGAATCAAGTTCCACCTGTTTTTTGTGGGTATTAGGGCTTGGGAAAGCCATGAGTAACCCCCGTTTTGCTCCCCTGGCAACTGAGCATTGTACTTACAGTGAGACTCGGATGGCTTTATTTTAATGTGAAATAAGGAAGGATTGGAAGGACTAGTCAATGTTTGCCTAATGTAACAAAGGGATTGTTTTAAGTGAGTTACTCATAGTATGTCTTTCACTGTGGCACATCACCACATGATTCTAGTCTTTCTGTGGGTAATGGGATTTCTGTGTTCATGTGTTTGGTAGGTTTTCCTGCAGCCCGAAGATGTCACAGTTGCGTTCAAATAAAAAATGGTAAGTATTCTAAAGAACGTTCTAGTTTCATTTCTGTATCTATATATGCTAAGAATGTCTTCTTTTTTTTTTTTAAGTTTATTTATTTTGAGAGAGAGAGTGAGTGGGGGAGGGGCAGAGAGAGATGGGGGGGAGAGAGAGAGAGAGAGAGAGAGAGAGTGAGAGAGAGAGAGTGAGAGTGAGAGTATCTTAAGCAGGCTCCATGCTGTCAGCACAGAGCCCGATGTGGGGCTTGATCTCATGAACCGCGAGATCATGATCCCAGCTGAAATCAAGACGCTCAACTGACTGAGCCACCCAGGTGCCCTGAGAATGTCTTATTTCTTAATAATAGCTCCTTAAAGGGGGCATAACTTTGAGAAGAATTTATTTCTTATAGTTTAAACTTAAAGGGAGATCCATAAAAGTATGCTTCTCTCAGCAGTTTTCATCAAGTAAACTAATGGGGTGTTTGGATTCCCTCAGTTAGCAGAGAACTCAAAAACTGGTGATACATAAGCTCTTATTATGCCACCTGACCTTTCAGCACCCCACCTCAACCGATGTCTTTGGCTGTGGTGGGTAATACTGATAATCTTGACATATAATGGACACCTCGGTGGACAAAGTATTAAAATTACAATAAGTCCTTCAGAGTGGTATTTTCTAAAGTTTATTCTGTGTTCTGTCTGATGCCAAGTAGGACTCTTAGCTCATTCTTTGGCCATATTACAATAGAGCCACTGTATGGCTTCAGAGAGCAGCCGAGGCGACTTCATCTGAGTGTGATAAATGACTCCTCTTTGGACAACCCTCCTGCCTTTTAATTTACAGCTTATTTGATCGTTTGGTATACCCCCTCCCATTTTTCCTGGGAGGAAGGTGTGGATAAATGAGTTTGATAGCCTGTATCCTTTCAGCAGTTTTGTTTGGATTTAACTAGGAGTATGCTGCCATCTTTAGTACAGACGTGCCTTTTATTATGCTGCTGCTTTCTGGTAAGATTTGCAGATAGTGGCATTGTTCAGCTTTGTCCCTGTAAGAAGCAAAGCTGTGCCTTGCTTTGGAGCTGAACTTTTCTTGAATCTCAGCCAAAAAAGTTTCCAGTGTATTTTATAGTTTAATTAAGTATTGGCTTAAACTTGATCTAGACCTGAATTAAAACATCTATCTATTCATTTGATTCGTCGAGGCCCAGCAGTATACCAGGGGAGCTCAGCCTTAGTTTGAGGCATTTAGTGTGAATGTTTACGTAGACTTTGTTACGAGTTGTCCAGTTATAACTATCTAATTTTACAAAAACAAAGCAACAACAATGATTAAAAAAAAAAAAAAAACCTTTGATTTTGGAGAAGGTTTAAAGAACTTAAAAAACTGTATACATCAAATGGGGCTTCAAACTATCCTCTTTTGGCATTTGGAAGAACCACTTTTTCTATCCTCAAACTGAACATTGCAGTGAACGTTTCTCCTCAGGTTAAATGTCTACATGGAGGACATTTGTCACTATGGGCAGATAGGTGTCCATCCTTTCTAGAGCATTATTTAAAAGAAGAATTTGTAAACTGGTGGCCTGCAGTTATGTTTTTTCTGGCTCATATGTGTATTAAATTTTTTTGGATTAGTGGATAACACTTAGAATCAAAGTGTTTCACTTAAAAAAAATCCATATTTCCAGCTTCTCTTGAAAAAAAACGGAAGGTCTGGCAGTTGCTGACCGTGCACGCTGCATGATATCAGTCAGCGGGAGCAGAGTGTGTGCACCCTTGTTTGTTTCCCTGGATCTCCTATCTGTTTATTTACTCTGGACCTTCTCGTTCATTCACTTCCTGTGCCTCCCAACCTAGAGGTATTTGAATTTGAGGACCCAGACATGAGGCCTCTTAGAGGCTTGCATCCTTAGTCCTAGCAGAGATCCCAACATATAGTATCCATACTTTAGCGAGGGACAAGGCAGCAGCAGGAGAGGACCACCCAGCTCGAGCCCTCTGCGCTGTATGCAGGAATCCACTGAGCTTGTCCCCTGTCAGCCTTCCAGGTGATGGACAAAACACACCGTGGCTGTGACTCTTTTCTTCAGTGTGATCATGGGTCTCTCTTTTCTTGATAGACGTGTTTATTTGTGGGGGCTATAATGGAGAAGTGATCCTGGGCGATATCTGGAAGTTGAATCTGCAGACTTTTCAGTGGGTAAAGCTCCCAGCTACCATGCCGGAGCCAGTTTATTTTCACTGTGCAGCTGTTACACCAGTAAGTTTTTGTTTTCATATCTTCCTTACCTAGTTGCAGGTGATAAATCTCTAGTGATATTTGCAAGAAAAAAAAAAGGATTCTGATATTACCAACCTTGGATAAAGAATGGGTTTCTAAAACTTTCTTCAAGACAAAGCTAGCCCTTCCTCTGAGAAAAGGGGAGAAAAACCATCGTACACAGTTTAAAAGAGCAGCATAAATATAAAAGAAATGCTGTGCGTGGCATTTAGGCCCCAGCAGTGATATAAAAGGTGTTTTCTGGGAGGGCAGAATAGCTCTATCCCCAAGATGCCTTGTTCTTAAAGATCCCACTAGTTTCTCAAAGGCAAAGACCTTTATTTTCATCTTTATATTCCTACCTAGTATTTGGCACAATGAATCCTTAATGTAATGTCACTTTAATGTTCGTTGAAGTGAAGAAAAGAAAAAAGCTACAGTTTTCCCCATTTATTATTTAAACCCTTCTTGATCTCTGCACTATGTTGGGATCAGTGAGAAATTCGTTGGGATCAGTGAGAAATTCTTTTCGTTTCACCCCATCTCCATTTGGCCTACTGTGCAGTTTCTTGCTGACTCTTCAGCCTAAGTATCTGCTTCTCTCCCATTTGAATTTGTCCTCTTTTGACTGCCGTCTGTTGATAGGCTGGTTGCATGTACATTCACGGAGGAGTTGTGAACATCCATGAAAACAAACGGACTGGGTCACTGTTTAAGATCTGGCTGGTGGTGCCGAGCCTGCTGGAACTGGCATGGGAGAAGCTGCTCGCAGCCTTCCCCAACCTGGCAAACCTCTCCCGCACACAGCTGCTGCACCTTGGACTCACACAGGGACTCATCGAACGCTTGAAATGAGGATTTCTGGACTGTTCATTGATACTGGAAATGTTAACTTAAAGAGACTCCTTTATTTATGGGCAGTGTAGAATTGGTTACCCTGATCAAGGCCTTATTCAGAAAATACATCAGATGCCTTTCTGTAAATTGGTTTTAAGTTTATGGCACTCTCACTTTCCCTAGTGCTTCTTTCTTTGCTTCTCTCCCTCCTGCCTCAACACACACACATCCTTCCATCCTCCCTCTTCCTGGATGGACTTGAGGGAAAGTCTGAAAGTACCTTAACAATGTTATGAATCAAGATAAGATAGAGAATTTTTTAAAGGCTCTCTGAAACTATGACAATGTCAGCCAATGCTCTATAAATTAAAGCAGCATCATTGGAAAAAAAAATATTTTTAATGTAAATCCAGCAGCAAGAACAAGAACCAGAAGGCTAACCTTGAGAATCCTGCAGGTTCCAGGCCAGCCTAGATGTCAGACTTCCTGTTTTCCAAGACGCCTCTAATTGAGTGGCTGGATCTGATGGCAGCACCAGTTGACATCTTGCTGCACAGATAACCAAACCCATCCTTTGACTTTAGAGGAAAGTCAAGCAGCTCAGCAACTCTTGATCTGTGATGTCTTTCCTCATTCTTATGGTGCCAGCAATGGTTAGATTTGGCTGTCAAAAGGCGTGTGTGTGTGTGTGTGTGTGTGTGTGTGTGTGTGTGTGTGTGTGTTGTAGTTGTGCTGTTTATTGTTGCTCTTAGAAATCATGGCACCAAGAACGTTTCAAATCAAGGAATTTATGGTGGTCAGAGTTCTTCGTTCTGGGAAGTTTTGAAATTCCCTTGTGCATATTATTACTGGTTTCAAGTATCTCTGACTTCTTCGTGGTGGGGGCTTGTGGACCCTGCATATGCCATGGGGCGTAAAAGTAACCTTGTGAGAGGCCAGGAAAGAGCAAGGCGGGGAGGGCTTCAGCTCCAGGCTGTGAGCTTTGACCATCATATTGGCCATTTCTTTTTCAGAACTTGAACATTAGGCCATGCACCTGCCATTTTCTCAGGCAATGGGTTTTATCTCTAGAAAGCCAACTGGCCCTTGATGTTTCCCTTAGCTTATTGCCTCTTTTTTGTCTGCTTTAATGTGCATGGTGCTGTGAGTAATTGTCTAGTTATTGGATAAAAGGTCTTGGGGGAAAAGCCACAGGTCATCCTTACTGAAGAACTATTATTATAAAAACTAGCATGAGGAAGGAATGAAACTGAGGATTGATAGTTTTTTGGTGTGAAGTTTTAGTTCTGGTTTGTTTTGTATTTTAACTCTAAAAAAAGGAGTGATCTGAATTTTCACTTCTTTGCCATCAGGCAGAATAGTTAGCAAGTCGCTGAGACGTGAACATTTGGAAGTCCTCAGGTGTACGAAAGGTGCTGAAGGCATACAAGAAGGCACAGTGCTGATCATCCCGTTGGTCACCTCACAACAGGAGACTCAGATGGGAGATTTGGGACACATTTTTCCTTTAAGTGCCTCTTTTTCACGTAGCTTTTAAAGTTACTCTTCTTTTTTCCTTCATCCCAGAAGGGATCTCTTTAGCTCATGTGTGGATTGAAAATCACCTTTGAGTTAAGGCACCATCCAGTGTTGAGTTCCGGGGACGAGAAAACTGCGGTTTCTAGACTTGGACTCTTAACTTACATGCCTTATTAGAACATCCCATCCATGTTGGGTTGAGTGCATGGAGCCCATATTCTGCGAGGTCTTATGATACCACTCCCCTGTGAGTTTAGGTCCTTTTGGGAGAATGAGGGGTATGGGGCAGAGGCAGGACAAGGAGCAGCTCCTCTAGAGGTCCCACCCCCATTGCCATGACCAAGTCTGTTTGACATTTAGCCTCTTCCCACCCACTGCTAAGCTTACTCCAGTGAGGAGCTGTCTCTGGAGCAAGTCAGGTTGAACAGCCCCATGAGTTCAAAACAAAACTTTACTGCATGACTCCAGCCTGGTCTCTGAATATTTGGTGGACTACATCCAGTTAAATGAGCTCTGCAGTCTAGGGTGGGGAAAGGGTATTTGTCATGGATTTACATAGGGACCAAAGCCTCAGTGCTCAGCCTCTGTGTTTACCCTCGGTGCTCCTTGGGAAATGAGCAGGTCTCCAGCTTTGCTACACTGGAGAGCTAGAAAGAGAGTCTAGTTGAGTCCACACTTGCTAGCAAAAAGGATTTAAGCCTTCTGAGGGCAGTCTTCTTTGAGGTAGACTTTGGAGGCCTGACATCCAAGACCTTGTGTGTGACATTTTTATAAAAGTACATATCCTTGGTCTAAATGTCTTCTTTTAATATAACACTAGTGAAAATGATGTAGTATGACCAGCTCTGAGTGCTATACAACCACACATATGCACATGTTCTGTATGCCAAATGAGACTGTGTGTATGATCACTCAAATGTAGAAGACTAGAATTTTATCTCGGGGGTTCCCAGCCATTTAGTATACCTATAACCAGCACCCTGAATTCCTGACACTGTTACTTGGTTTAGGAAAGTTTATGCCTGCTGCTTCTCTGCCTCTTTGAGGTACTCCCCGCCATCTTACTGCAGTCCTGTAAATTTAAGTGCAATATATAGAAACACATATGGATATATACAGATTATATATAGGGTGTAACTATAAAGCAGGTAGACTACTTTTTTTTTTTTTAATCTGCCTTGGGGAAAGCCAGCTCATTCCTTCAGAGTCAGCGTATACCAAGAATTTGAGATGTGACCAGCTAGCGTAAGCCACCTCTTGGTCAATCTTGATTTTCAAGTCCATGTTTTCTTACTCCAATTCTTAAAGACTTTTTATTCCTTGGGTTTGTTAGAGTTGAGACTTTCCCTCAGTCATTCTTTGTACTATCTCATGTTTGCATATCTTACTACATTTCTTTGCCCACAAAAAAGGAAGTCTACCTGTAAGGAATTTCCTAAATGGAGAATTAAGACCTAATATTTAATACTGTCAGCTCTCCCATGTACATACTAATTTATCTGTGAATATAATACTTTATTAAATGAAGAAGGTGATGCTTTCTTCATTTAGTAAAATATTTTCCACATTCTGGAAAATCTATTAACCAATATAGAATAGAATGAAATTTTAACTGTCCTTCAGGGGCCAAACTGAAATCCTTTCCACTGGCAAAATCTTTTTTCAGGGCCCTCGTGACATGGTGTAAAAATTTGCTCTAAATTATTTATGTCCATTACATAGCTAGATTTAAACATATAATAATAAACATTAACATTTCTAAGCAAAAGGTTTATTAACAGTGACCTTTGGTTACCCAGAGTAGCAAGAGTAAAGCACAGATCATTGAAATTCATAGATAATCAGTGTTTCAACTTTTCTATCAAACAATTGATTCATTTATATTCTTCCTCCTCCTTACCCCTTTCCCACAAGCACCTCCTTTTCAGTGGAGTGGGGCTAATAAGTAGTTAGAAATGACAACGAAGAATCACGGAGGGCTAGAAACCAGCACGCATATACGCAGCCCTGTTAGCTGTAATTGTCAATTCGATGACAGCTGTTAAATGCTGAAATCAGGACCCACGGGTGGAAATCCTGAGTTGAGATGTTCACTCTTCACTCCTCTGCTCCGGCACAGTTCTCCTGCCCTGAGTTCTAGGCTGCCTCTCCTGTAGCCACCAAAGAACTCTTAGCACCTAGAGGAAGAACATGCTAGTATGGGATGCAGAGGGAGTCCCATCATTTGAACACATTTCTTTGGCTCTTGACCAGCACTTGCTTTTCCTCTGTTCTTGCAGGAGCCTTATCTTTTCCTTTGGGAATATCTTTTCCAGCCATATAGCTTGGCATGTAGGAAAGGTTGAATTACCGTGTAAGTCTGTGTTGGTCTTCATTCTGTAAAACCAGTTTGTTTGTATGTGGTCTTACAGATGTTTAGAAAGTGGCGCTGTCACTGTAAAGTGGCCACCTGCCAGCACTCTGAGGTAGCACCAGAAGCCACGTTCCTTCTTCTTCATTTTTCTGGAGTCGAGCTCCAGGACGGATGCGGGTCCCGTGCTCATGAGCTCCAAAAACTGGTCTCTGTTAGCTTAACGTGCTTTGGGCCCCCCAGTTCCTCGGGACTCTAGGGGTGTGGGCAGGGCCTGAGGTCGGCTTCGTAGAGCTGTGCGTCTCCCGTGTGTGCCGCCGTGGATCGCGCCCAATGACACGGTTTCCCTTCTCGGGTCACTGGGTTTGGTCTCCTTCTTACAAAAAGAAGGTCTGAGTTGTGCTTCAAAAGTGGTACCATCTTTTTAATGTAATTTTCATGATTTTATTTTACTTTTTCCACCTTCTAGAAGTTTTTGAAAGGCCCTGCTGAATCAGTGTACAGGGTGCGTCAGAGGCGGTTTCAGCAAGCCGTGGCGATTGCTGTTTTACTAGTTGCACATTTAGTAAACAAAGGAGGCATCAGAAACACACTGACTTTCTCTGAAGCCACTTCCTTGTACACAGAGTCTGAGCAGGGGCAGCGCCAGGCACCTCCCTATAAAGGCACCTGCCTATGAGGAATTGACTGGAAGGACCTAGGCAGGAAAGGGGAACCTCTCGCACAGTCTGTGAGGGTAGGCCTGGGCTTGGCTCTTCGTACGGGGTGTGCTTAGGCCACACACGATGCTTGCCTTACTGTAAAGCTATTTGCCACAGTCCTGTTAAATAGTGTGCAAGTCCTTTTGCAGTCTGGTGTGCATGCCATATGATCAGGACAGCTTTTCCACCTTATTCGGTGTCCTTTGAGCAAGTAGGACAAATAGTGAATTTACCCTGAAATGTCCAATCTGTATTTATGTACCTTGTCAGTGTTTTGCTGTTGGTTTTCTAAAAACAATCGGATCAATAAATCTTATCCAAATCTATTTGGCTCAAGGCTACCTTGATCGTTGGACGGTATTTGCGTGTATGCGAGCTCGCCTCTGTGACGTAAGCGTCCGCCTACCTGCCTCCACCACCCCTTTCCCACCCTACCAGGGTCCGCTTTTCTCTGTAATATCTGCAAGCCATCTGCCTTCCACCGCCGCCTGCTGTGGGGTCCCTCTCTCTGCTCACCATCTGGGACTCCTGGACCTACAACTGTCCCCTCAACAGAACGCTGTTCCCTTCAGGACATCAGCAAGGGAGCAAGTGACTGTGGGGCAGGCCACACTCCCTTTTCCTGTGCCATTCTGTGTATTCCCCAGACTCCCACTAGCCGAGTCTGAACGGATGTATCAAGGCTTTTCCGAAGAGCTGGAGGAGCTACAGGGAATTCAAAGGGAAAATGTGAATCTTTACAGACAGAGTCACAACTGTCTTCATGAGTCGAGGAAAAAGCCCCAGGAAAAGCTGAACCCTTCACAGGGGTCCTTTGGGGATGAAACCACAGTTCCTAGTTTTGACCTCAGTCTTCCAGATGCTTCTTTCTCCAAAACCCCTGCTTTGTGTCACTTCACCCTCTATGAGGATCCCTCTTCCAGCAATGCTTTTCTTCAAGCTCTGAAGTCTGGTATAGGTGTGGACACTCTAAGTCTGGTCACTTTTAAAGTCTCCCATCCAGAATCACACATATGCCGTTGTTCCACTGACAAACTATTGGATCAAATCTACCTTCCTGGGACAAATAGTCTTTGATATTCTAACATAAATCAGCCAGAGGAAAACATAACAGTTTATACCCCCTAATTTATAGGGCTTCCCAGCCCACCTTACAGTTAATACATTTATTATGCAGAGCAGTCTCATTTCCTTTGCTTTATTTCTCCTGGCTCTTGTGAAGTCCACTCCCCTGAAGCCTATCAGGAGTAAGAAATGGCCCCTGTACCTTTTAGACTCTAGACCAGCCAGAGCTTTGAAATGAACTCTTGTTTGTATCTGATTCAGTTCTCAGTTAAGCCCCGTCTTACCGTCTTAGTTTGGGTGGGAAGAGGTTTCCGTGGCTTTGTTGGTTTGGGTGGTTTTGTTCTTCCAGTTACATGTATAAAATTCTAGTTTGTCAGAATGATATTACTAAGCTATTATAACTGAACAGTATGACCATAATTCTCTTGCAGCTAATCTTCAGTAGTAATTGCTTGACGGGAGAGGACATTGGTAAAACCATCCAGTTTCCATACTCCCTTCAGATGAAAGGCCCAGCTTCTAGACCAGCTCCTAGACCAGCGCAAAACCAGTGGTTTCCTGTGATGATGGAAATGTCCTATATTTGCACTGTCCAGTATGTGGTAGCCCCTGGCTATTGAGCACTTCAAAATGTGGTTAGTGTGACCGAAGAACTAAATTTTTAATTTCATTTAAGTTTAATTTATTTCAGCAAAGGAGTTACACATGACTAGTGGCTACCTCAGTACAGTTCTAGAACGAGATGACCTGGAGTGTTGGGGGATCAAGGCTTGGCTCTTGGCTCAGTCATTGTTATTGTGTGGCTGCACTAATGTGTAAGGTGCTTTGAAGGATGCCTGGCACATAGGAAGCATGAGTAGGTGTTTGCTGTTCTTACTCTCTATGGTTGATGGTACAAGAAAGCGAAGATGAAGAATTGACTAAAAGTTACAAAGTTAACCAATAAAGAAACTAAGAGGACGAGACAGGGGAAGTGGGGTGACATAAAGGAGAGCTAAATCCTCATCTTCCACAGCAGGAAGGTAATATATAGAATGTCTCAAATTAAGCAATAACCAGGAAGGCACATTGATTAGAAGCATAAAAGAAGGTATCAAAAAATACAAACAAAAACGGCCAAAAGAGCTAACAAGTAGAAAGATGGCCTGGGAGATGCAAAGGGCCACAGCAGGGACTTCTGGGTTTTTAAAGTATGTTTATGGTTTTTTGTTTGTTTTTCCTTTTCTCTCCTTTATAAATCAGAACTCTTCATAGCTCTTTCGAGTTAGCCCTTTTTCAGGATACTTTGAATCTGGGTCCATTCTGACCAAATCAGGCTGTAAAAAAATAGGTGATCAAAGGGTAGGGCTGGAGTATTATTAGTATTTTTAAGTTCTTCGTTGATTAAAATGTAGCCTGACTGGTATTTGGAGACATTTGACTTAAAAGCCAATCTTAGAAGCTAGTAGGAGGGGAAAATCCAGGAAAGGGAGAGAATTAAAAAAAAAAAGTCTCTGAAGATTTAGATGTGTTTTTGTTGCTGAAGACCATTCCTCACCATCCTGTCCATTCATAAATTCAAGCAAGATAATATATTACTTTAGAGGCTTTTTTTTAAATATACTCCACAGCGAGGTGAGGGGATATGGGGGGCTTCTGAGTGATACACAAAGCAGACCCGGCAAACCCACCCATCCTGCACAAGCCCTGGGGTCTGGCCTGGAAGTCTCGGGTGGAACAGTGAGACACTTTTCTCGGATTCTCAGATACGGGAGTGTGTCTGAGTTCCTTTCCAACGGTCAGCCTAACAGGAGGGCCTCCGCAGCTCTCGCAGGAAGGAAGGTGCAAGCAGAGCTCAGGCAGACGGGCCGGTGACCAGCCCAGCCCAGGGCCGTGAAGGGGGGAAGGACAGAGACAGCTGGGAGCTCGGGCCACTTGCTATTTCAGGAGCCCGCACCCGGGAGCTGTAGAGTGGCAGTGCATATGGCAACTGTGCAAAGAGAAAGCAGCTGTTAGTCCA
Organism: Cryptoprocta ferox; assembly: GCA_028646485.1. Taxonomy (NCBI): domain Eukaryota; kingdom Metazoa; phylum Chordata; class Mammalia; order Carnivora; family Eupleridae; genus Cryptoprocta; species Cryptoprocta ferox. The sequence goes on from CM053559.1 coordinate 79,392,064, forward strand.
TGTCACCTTAGAACACACCGGTCAGCACCTTCCACCTAAAGCTGACTCTCGAGCTGAGAGGTGGCTCTCCCTGCGCCTGCCAGGGATGTCTACAAGAGCTCCCCTACTTTAAGTGAGCAAACGTACCTGCTCTGGCCCCCGCAAAGGAATACAGCCAGGCATCTGGGGCCTATCTAAGCCTCACCCTGGAGGAAAAGGCAGAGCGTGCACCAAAACAGCCGAGATCAGATCATGGTTCGGGATGCTGGCACCTGCCCTTGCTCCCCCTCGAAGGGAAGAGAAGAGGCCCACTTGCCACCCACAAAGACGTGATCCGTAAGAAGGGTAATTCCGACGTTGCACAGAGTGGCATGTACCTAGGGGTGCGCTGGGGAGACCAGGACTCGAACTCCAGCCTCGCGCACACCCCCCGCCCCCACCACCTCAGAGCCCAGCCCGGGCCTCCTTTCGGCGCCAGCCAAGCGTTTCCCTGCTTCGTTTCTCCCTGCCACGCCGGTACTGGAATGTAAGCCTGGAGGGCTGCCCCCCAGTCACAGGTTGGTGAGCCAAGAGAAGTGACGTGCCGAGGGAGTTACCCAGATGCGCAAAGCCCAGAAAAGGGGTGGCCCTGCCTGCAAGCCCCCGCCCCAGAACGGTCATCCTCCTGGGGCCGTGGAGCCCTGGGCTGGCGGCGAGGGCAGCCCGGCCGCCGCCGCCTCCCCTCCGCGAGCGAGGCCGGCAGCCAGTTCCTCCCCCTGCAGCGCGACGGCCTCGGGCCTGCGACCTCATCGTCGCGGAGAGCCGACCCGCGGCTTCTCTGCCTCCCCCTGGCGGGCAGCGGCAGCCGACGGAACTCGGCCGGGAGGGGGCGCCCGGCCCCGGCCCGAAGGCGGGAGTGCGCGGTGCGCAGGCCGGGGTGGCGGCCGGCGCGCGCCCGCTCGCACCACGTCCGACCTGAGCGCCCGGGGCGCGCCCGCGCGGGGCTGGGAGCCGGCGAGGCGCACGCCTGCCTTCAGGCAGCTTCCCTGGGAGGCGGGAGGCGGGAGGCGGGAGGCCGGGGGAGGGCAGCTACAGAGGCTGCTGGAAAAGAAGTACGAGCTGCCGGACACGGACAAGTTAGGGAGAGCCTCCCCGAGGGTGCAAGGACTAGGCGCCAGGAGCTAGAAAGCGCATGAGGGGGAACGTCCCTATATCTGGGGCCCGAGCATCCCTAAGACAAAAACCCGGCGCCTGGGGGCTTCTAGAAGGGGAAGGAGCGGTGTAGCCGGAGAGCGGGAAGCCCGGCGAAGAGGCCAGGGAAGCAGGAGGGAGAGGCAGGCCGCGCCTATCATGGAAGGGCTGGGCAAATCCCTTGGTTTTTATTCTAAGAACCACTGGAAGCTGTAAGCCAGAGAGAACGAACTGATCCCCCCCGCTGCCGCAGGGAGGGTGCGGAGGAAGCAGGGCCCTCTGTTGGGAGGCCATGGCAGTGGTCCGGGCAGGGTGAGGGTGCTTTAGGCCAGGTCACAGAGCGGGGCTGGACGTCAGCTCCCATCGCTCCCCACCCCCCGCCGGGGGCCCTGGGGTCGAGACCAACCAGCCACCTCCCAGCGGCGCCCCGGCACACCCGGAGGCACAGAGGCTTTGCTGACACCCCGCATCGGCAGGGAGGAAGCTGGGGCAGTAGAGAGCAGACGGACGTGGAGCCTGGGGCTGGGGGTGCAGGGGAGCCTCCAGACCCTCTCCACTAATAGGGTGCAGAGCCTCGGCCCGCAGCCCACGTCTAGCTGGAGAGCCTACTTAGCCTCTCGGGAGTGGAGAGGGAAACCGCTCCGAACCGGAATGATCTGGTTTAGAGCGGCTGCCTTCCCCTCCTCCCTCTCCCCCGGCCGCCCTCCCTCCCCTTCAGCGACTGGCTGGTTTTTGCCGCAGTCCCAGACCAAGGTAAACAGAAGAGGGAAGTGGGAAGAATGCTTTGTTTCCATGGCAACTCAGAGGGCAGTCGCTGTGGCTCTCTTGGATGTGCTTCAGGGGAAGAAAAGGCTCCCTAGAAAAGCAACAGGGGGACAGGCCCCTTCAACAGTCACACGGTGAGGGATTGTTCTGGAACGCGGTGTGGGCCCGAATGGAGAGAGGAGAGGAGCCAGGCACCATCGGTGCAGTGGCAGATGAGCGGGAGGGCTAGGGACACACCAGGAAAGCAACCACACATGCTCTTGTGACAGCTGCCCATCAGGGGCTCATTCCTCACACTTAGGGAGCAGAAAACAGAGACAGCAGAGATCTCAGAGCCTCCCCAAATGTGCACCTGGCTGTCCATTTCCAGAAGAATCCTTTCGTGGGGCAGCACAGTCAAAGGGCAGCCACAGAGGTTGGATCCAGAGCCTCAAGGCCAGAGATGGGTTTTGTCTGAAACAGAGAAGCCCACTGTTCTCTGGCTGCAGAGTGACCTGGGAGGCACTGCTCCCCCTTCTGTGCCCCCCTCCCAGACCTCCCGGGCTCTCCCTACCCTCCTTAAGAGTCCGGGAAGGCTGGCACCTCAATATGGCATCGTGACTGGAAAAGCCATCCTTTCGGGGAAGGGATGAGCATGATGGAATAATGGAACAGCTCCTGCACAGGATTATGGGTGTGGGAGCTCCAGGGGGTGCCCACCCTGACCCCTCCAGAGGACAGGCTGCTTTCCATTTTTCACCGTGTCACTGTCCGGCTGCTGACCGCAACGCCTACACACTGAGTGCATCAGAAACCTGGTTTCCAGGCTTCATATTAGATTCTCGCACCTGTGTAGGCAGGGATGGGGGACACCTGGGACAGAAAGAGGTGGGAGGTAGTAAGCTTCCTGCCCCTGCAAAGCAGAAAGAACCTGGATGCTTCGTAGGAAGCTGGAGGGAGGTGCCTCAGTTTCCCCGGGGCAGACTTCTCGAGAATCCTGGCAGCCCTGGCAGTGGGGCTGCGGGCCTGGGAAGTGCCCACCCACACGGTGTGCAGTCCACACCCTTCTCTTTGCAAGGGCCCTTAGACACTGTGGTCTGCCTGGAAGACGCCTTCAGGACAGGACCCAGGGGTGGGAGGGAACGCCTGCAGAGGACAGGATTGACAGACTTGCTTTTCCCTTGCAGAACACCCCAAAGTGCCAGATTTAGTCAGCTCTTTCCATGGCCCGTGGATTCCAAATTTCTGTGACCGTAACTCCTGCCACTGCCCCTTGGCTCATTCTATTCCAGCTCCCTTTTGCTGTTCCTTGACCAATCAGGTTTCCATGTCAGGTCCATGGCACTGGCTGTGCCCTGGAAAGCTCTTTCTCCAGCATCCACGTGGCCAATCTCTCACCTTCAGTTCTTTACTCAAATGTCACCTTCCCAACAAGGCAGAGCCAGGGCCAGAGTGAGGTGAGTGAGGCAATACGGTCTGCCCTGACTGTTGGTTTAAAATTGTGTATTTCCAGGGGCGCCTGGGTGGCTCAGTCGGTTAAGCGTCCGACTTCAGGTCAGGTCATGATCTTACGGTCCGTGAATTCGAGTCCCAGGTCGGGCTCTGTGCTGGCAGCTCAGAGCCTGGAGTCTGCTTCAGATTCTGTGTCTCCCTCTCTCTCTGCCCCTCCCCTGCTCGCCCTCTGTCTCTCTTTCTCTCAAAAATAAATAAAACATTAAAAAATATTTTAAAAATTGTATATTTTCACACTCCCTGGATCTCCCTTATCCTCTTCACACCATCTCGCTTGTCATTTATCTTGTTGATCGTCTGTCTGCCTCTATTAGAATGTAAGTGCCAGGAGGGCATGCGCTGAGAGGTCTCCACCGCTGCCCAGAGACTCAGGAGGTGCACTGGGAGCGGATGTAGGGATGGTGGTGCAGAGAAGGGGGGAAGGGACCACCTCTTAGAACCACGCTAGCTCTTCTGTCAAAGAGCCGTGACACCTGCGACCAGGGGCTCCTGTCCCTCTGCCTCAGGAGGCTACCACTGTGGCTCTCGTCAGTCCAAAGTCTCCTGTTGCTGACTGGCAACAGCAGGTTCTAACAGTCCGTGAGACAAACCCCCCCCTTGCAACGTGTCACCTTCAATTTCCTGCCTGCCTGCCTCTTTCCTGATGGACCTGATAAATTCAGGACAGCTTTTATTGCTTTTGGCAAAAAACTGCCATTAAGATTTACAGAGCCCAAAGCTGGCACAATGTAATCTTCAGAGTAATTTACACAGTGAGTTTCAAAAGATGAAAAGTTAGCATTTCAGAGGTAATTTCATAAAAAGGATTACCAGATTAATCACTGTGTCAATTTAATAGTGGTGTCTCCAATAATTAATTAGCTTTCTCGGAGTCAGCAATGCAAAAAGGGACTCTAAGAGGAATAAAAATGGCTGTGTCAGACAGTAAGTGTGTTTCGGGCGATAGATCTTGGGAGAATTCTCCTTGGAATTACCCCCGTGGAATGTCTGGCGTGGGTTTTGTGGCTCAGAGACATAATAAGGGGAGAAAAGCGCTGCGAGCGCCCACGTCCCCCTGAGACCCTTTGGATGTGACGGGTTGGAGGCTTGTCTGCACCTGCTGAGTGAAGGCCGCCCTGCCACATGTTGAATGGTCCTGTGACACCTGGAAAACGTGTCTAACGATGCTGCGCTGATGGGGAGAGCCAGGTGTGAGTTGCAGGCTGCCTGTGAAATTACCTGTGAGAATTCCGAGACGGAGTACCCGTCACTCGGCTGGGCCAGTCATACACGCGGTCTGATGGCGCCTTGGCAACACAGCGCTCAGTGAGCTGCCGCAGGTCGGGGCAAGGCTGTGCCTTCCTTCAGTGGGTGTTACGGGTTCCCCCCCCCCCCCACCTCTTAAAACATAGGTTGCAGTCCTAACCCCCTGGTATCTCAGAATGTGATCTTATTCAGAATCAGGGTCTTTTCAGAGGTAATCAAGTTAAAAGGAGGTCATTGGGATGGGTCCCAATCCAGTATGACTGGTGTGCCTTAACAAGAGGGTGTCTGAGAACAGACACACACACTTAGGGAGAACGGCACGTGAGCATGAAGGCGGACAGTGGGGTGATGCGTCTGTAAGATAAAGATTGCCCAGCCAACCACCGGAGCGGGGGGAGAAGCAGGGAACGGACACCCCCTCGCAGCCTCAGAAGGAACCCATCCTGCTGACGCCTTGACCTTGGACTTCGAGCCTCCACGACTGTGTGATAATAAATTTTCCTTTGTGAAGCCTCTCGGTTTGTGGTACCTTGTTATGGCTGAACTGGGAAACGGAATTCAGTGGGGGCATCGTGGAGACTTGGGTGTCCTTGTTCTTAATAATGTTCCTGTATTTCTGTGTGTTTTTCAGAGACTTTATCTTTTTTTAGAGCAGTTTGAGGTTCACAGCAAAATTGAGATGGTACAGAGATTTCCCATGTGCCCCCCCCCCCGAGCCTTCCCCACTAACAACATCCAGCATCAGAGATGTACCTTCGTGACGACCGATGCCCCTCCGTGGACACACGGTTATCACCCAGGGCCCGTGGTTTACTTAGGGTCCACTCTCGGTGCTGCACATTATGTGGGTTTGGACAGAGGATGTGTAATGACACGTATCCACCATTGTATGGTCTCATACACAGTGTTCTCACCGCCCTAAAAATGCTCCACCTCTCCACCCTCCCCTCCTCCCAACCCCTGACAACAGCCGATCTTTTTATTGTCTCTGTAGTTTTGCCCTTTCCAGAATGTCATAGAGTTGGAATCATACAGCATAAAGCCTTTTCAGATTGGTTTCTTTCACTTAATAATATGCATTAAGGTTTCTTCCATGTCTTTTCATGGTTTGAGAGCTCATTTCTTTTAAGTGCTGAATAATAGTCCACTGACCGAATGTACCACAATTTATCCATTTCCTGTATTTTTTTCTGTAAAAAAAACATTTTTAAAACACCAGCGCAGGACAGAATATAAAGATATGACAAATCCAGGTAGTACTTTTAAGAGTATTCTCAATACTTTCTCTTAAAGAATTAAAGACTCGGGTCCTTCCTTTCTTTTGGGGTTGCTGGCCAGATAGACTGCGAGCCTGAAGCTGTGGGGCCAGTGGCCTCTGCTGGAGGAGAGCCTGCCCTGAAGACGAGCCGGCAGGCCCAGGGGGGCTCTGGTGCCGCGTGTGCACTTGGACCCAGCTGGCCAGGGCACTTTAGTTACACGAGCTTTATTTATTTTTTTTTTTTAATTTTTTAATGTTTATTTATTATTGATGCAGAGAGAAACAGAGCATGAGTGGGGGGAGGGGCAGAGAGAGAGAGAGAGGGAGACACAGAATCTGAGCTGTCTGCACAGAGCCCAACATAGGGCTTGAACCCACAAACCGTGAGATCATGACCTGAGCCGAACTCGGACGCTTAACCGACTGAGCCACCCAGGCGCCCCTAGTTACACGAGCTTAAAACAATACATGGCTTTGGGTCTCAGTGATTCTACTTAGAATGTGATCCTCTGGGCCTTGCCTTCCTCCTTTCTAAGATGAGAAAATCTAGGGCGCCTAGGTGGCTCAGTCGGTTAAGCACCAGACTTCAGCTCAGGTCATGATCTCACAGTTTGTGGGTTCGGGCCCCGCATCGGGCTCTGTGCTGACAGCTCGAGCCTGGAGCCTGCTTCGGATTCTGTGTCTCCCTCTCTCTCTGCCCCTCCCCCACTTTCTCTCTCTCAAAAATAAACATTAAAAAAAAACTTTAATGAGAAAATCTGCCCTCAAAAGTTGTGAAGATGAGACATAAGAAGAAACTCAGGGTGACCTGGAAAGTGCCAGAATATTAATAGCTCTATGGTTAGATACTTCCTGGGCAACTGACACCACACCTAAAGCTCTGGTCCCAGACTCAGCACCCCCGCCCCCCCGGCCCTGCCAGGTGCCACTCAGTGGCTCTGTTCACCCTGAAAGCCCCTTGTTGACCTTAGGGTCTGACTCAGAGGTCGCCCTTCAGGGAGGATGCTCTTACTCCTGTTTCCTCCCACCACACTCAGGCCACACCAACCTTTGTGGCCAGGGGTGCTCCTGTCTTTCAGACAGGGCACTAATGGCCAAGATGCCAATGACCCTCGGGGCCTACTTGTAGTGCCTAACCCTTTGAACCGGGCAAAGCTTCCATGGCTACAAAAGAAGCTTCTAGGGGCTTCCACAGGCTGTGGAAAAGGAGTCTGAGGAGGGGACTGAGGTGAGAGGGGGTGCCAGCCAAGTGGTCAAGGTTGAAAATATATCCTTCAATGGGAAGATTTACCTCAGACTGCCTCTTCCTCCTTGTCCCTCTTGGGGAGAAAGACGCTGAGCCCCTTCCTCACAGAACTTCAGAGCGAGGAGCCTGAGCCCCAGGCTCTAGGTTCAACCCTGCCTACTGTGGAGTCCTTCCCGCTCCCCTTTGCCTCTTCTTCCCAGGGACACACCAGATGGGACAGGGGCTAGTCGGCCATTGCCAGGCTATGTGGGAATTGAAGGGCTGCCTCCCAGGTCTATAGACTTAAGCTCCCTCTCAGTGGCTCTTTGAAAAAGGGAGGCCCAGCCTGAACCACCAGTACTCTTCTCTGTCAACTGTCACCTGCTGGGCACCTTGCCTACTCTCTGTCTTTCCTTCACAGCTTTAAGTTTAGGTTCTCCCCATGAGAGCAAGATGGCCCCAGGAAGAGGGCTGGTAAATCCTACACTTGGACCCAGAGGAGGAATTGAACCACTTTTCTTATCTTTTCCACCAGTGACATTGATTTCCTGCTCTTAGACTTTTCCATGTTTCTTCACAGGGAGCCCTCTGGGGTGCCCTGAACTGTCAACCCTTCCCAAAGATGCCATGTTGGAATTCTGGGCCTGGAATAGGGAAGAGAGGAGGGCTGGTTTGGGTTGGGGGCAGTGGGATGCAGGAAGCAGATGATATATTAGATAAAAGCTGTTTGGGGGGGCGGGCACAGATTTTCTTATTCGGGGAAATAAATTTTTTGTAAACTTGGATCCTAAAATGGCATAATTGCTCACTCTTCCCCAGGAGGGAAGTCGAGCCCAGATGGTGTGATCCATTACCCAGGCACTCTGGCAAGGTCACTGGAAGGGCCAGCTGGCGGCTTTCTTGTTATTGTAGAGTTATTTTATTCTTTAACATTTTACTGATTAAAGTCCTTAAATCTCAAAAGACCAGATGGAAGCCAAATAATATAGCTCTTTTGGTTTCCTTTTAATGAGATCAGGTTTGGAAGAGGACTCGGGCAGGACAGAGACGGAGAAGCCGTCTGCTGGGTGCCCTGGGACTGGTTGCCCAGAGGGCTTGGTGAGCTGTGATTTCTTTCATCCTCTTCCCTGCAGGGATTCTTGTCAGTGTCTGTTTTCCCGAAGACTCTCCTAATGGTTTCTGTAGGACGTTGTGCTTCACAGGCTTCAATTAAAATTTGAGTCAGCTTGGGAGGTGGGGAGACTAAGAAGCCCGCCAAGACAGTGGACCCTTAAAGCCCCCAAATCCTCCTGCTCCATGGTGGGGGGGGGGAGCTGCTTGGCATAGGAGTATGGAGGGGGCTGTGAGGATGTGCTGCTCCCTCCCCTCGATCCTGCTGCCTGGGAGCTAACGATGAGGTGCAGAGTCAGGTCTGGCTCCCTTTGGATGAGCTTTGAGCAGCCCTTTCTGCTGGGATGGGCCCGACCCCATCCAACCTAGCTCTGGACCACGGGACGCAAGATGGCCACCGGGGCGGGGGGCGGGGCTGCCTCAGCCACACCCAGCTCTGCCCTGGGTCGGCCAGGAGCTGTCCCATCCTCACAGTCATGTCGTGCGTGAAGGGGGTGAGGGAAGGCGGGCAGCCCACGCAGGTCGCCTCAGCCAGGGGTGGGTGCTGAGGAGCCAGGGCCTTGCAGAGGGGGGCACACCACATCTCCAGGAACCTCCACGGGTCTCTGAGAGTCGCTCTGGACCCTCTCTAAGCTGTCGCCATTTTATTTAGCAAGCAGTGTAGCCCCAGCGGTGTACAGAAGCCCACGTTAGACCTTGGCGAACAAAAAGGAAACAAAAGAAACAGGAACTGTGTCCGTTCTCAAGGATATTCTAAGAAGGTCAGGAAACACAAATATACCGGCAAAATGGCCTGAGGGCTAAACCACCCCAGCGGCTGTGCGAACATATTTATGGTACGTGAACCAGGAGGTTTCAAAAGCTGGGGCAGAGGGGGCTAATCAGAGGTGACATTAAAAGTTCAATAACACTAGGGGCACCTGGGTGGCTCAGTCGGTTAAGCGTCTGGCTCCCGGTTTTGGCTTAGGTTACGATCTCACGGTTTGTGAGTTCAAGCCCTGCATCGGGCTCTGTGCTGACTGTCCTGATGGCGCCGAGCCTGCTTGGGATTCTCTCTCTCTCTCTCTCTCTCTCTGCCGCTCCCACCCCCTCAACATAAACTTTAAAAAAGTAAAATTAAAAAAAAATTTTTTTTAAGTTCAAAAACACTAGCATGCAGGGGGCGACTGTGACCCAGAGAGATGTTTGCTACCAAGTGTGAACTGGGCCACGCTTCACATTTACTCGCACCCCCGCAGGTGTGAAGCCTGCGCACACCGTGCTCCCTCCCGGTAGGGGATTCCTGTGCACTCCCCTGCCCAGATCCGGGGCTCTCAGCCTTGAGGGGCAGAAGCATTTTCTGGGCACCTTGTTTCAGGTGCAGATCATGAGGCTCTGCTCCAGTAAACTGGGATGGGACCAAATCCGCATTCGAGAAAAGGTGCGCGGGATGGTTCTGTTGTTAGAGCGGCCTCAGCGAGCCGCACTTGGACAATCGGGTCTTTCAGGACCTGAGACCAAGGCCCTTCCCGAGGAAGGGAACAAAGGAAAGACTTTCCCACTGTTTTAAGACGCTGAGAGGACAGCATCCTCTATCCTCAAAGCCTCCCCCCCCACACACACCACACACGCCACACACACCGCGAGCCACACTCACACACACCACGAGCCGTACCCCACCACGCATAGGCCGCATGCTCCATACTGTGCCACGCACCACAAGCCACACGCCCCCCACCCCCCAACATACACCACACGCCACACGTAGGTCGGTGCCTATTCACTCCTGCCCTGAGCTGGAGTCCGTGATGGGAGCCTATAATCTAGGACTCGGGGCGGCGCAAATTTGCCACCCACACCGGTGAGGCAGCCAGCGGGCAAGGGGTTGAAGGAGGACGCCCGCCGCCATTAGCGACGCACTGCGTCACTGCCCACGCTGGTCGGGCCGCGAAGGATGGCGAAGGCCTCCGGCTGTGGTTCCTTCACCGCCTCCGCCGCCGAAGAGCCTCTTACCTCTCAGCTGAGATTTATTGATCTCATTTTTGCAGACGGAGAAAATGGAGACAGGGAAGGCCAGTGATCAGCCGGAGGTGAAAGCGGCGAGGCCCTGCGCGTATTAAGTGTTCAATAAATTTGCTGACCGACGTGGAAGGCAGGGAAATGACACTGAAGTGTTGGAGCCAGGTCCCTTCTTCTGACGCCTCGTGGGGCGGTCGGGCAGTGGGGACGGAGGCCAGGGCAAGCCCGGCCTGGCCCTTCCCTCTGCTAGGTCTGGCCAAACAGGGGAGAGAAGCTTCTCAGGAGAGGAGCAAATGCAAGTGACCACACGGGTGTAAGAGACGCCCTCCTCCTTAGGAACCGTTGGTACCGCTGGGGAAAGGCTGACCCCCCGCCTGTGACACCGCGAGTAGCCTCCTGGACACAGAAGTCAGTGGAGCTGGTGCCTGAACAGCCACAGGGACCTTCAGGAGGAGAGGCCCTTGTTTCCCTACCTCCCTGGCCCAGGCAGCAGCAGCCTAGGGAGAGGACAGAAGTTAGGAACAGACGCTCCTCCCAGGCCTGCAGGGGGATTCCCGCAGCTCCGGAGAAGGGAGGGGGGGGCTCTTTTTTTTTTAAATTTTGTTTAATATTTATTTTTGAGAGCAGAGAGAGACAGAGCAAGAGCAAGGAGGGCGCAGAGGAGAGAGGGAGACACAGAAGAGGCTCCGAGCTGTCAGCCCAGAGCCCGACCGGGGGCTCGAACTCACCAGCCGCCAGATCATGACCTGAGCTGTGTCAGAAGCTTAACCAACTGAGGCCCCCAGGCCTGCCTTCCTAGTGCCTTTTCTCACGCAGGCTCCCTTGCACCCACGGCACCCCTCTCAGGGCCCATGTTGGGGAGGGAGAAGCAGTTGACTTGGAAAAGAGTCTTCTAGAAACTCGGGCCACAGTGGGGACTCAGGTGCCTTCGGGATGAGGTGCCTGGCGGCTGGGTGAGCTGCTGGCAGCCCTGCGGCCTACGGTGGGGATGAAAACCACTTGATTTCTTTTGGCGACAGCTCCGCAAGGTACAGGGAAGCTAGCGGTCACCAGCCTGGGCGTCCTGGCTGGGCAGGGACAGCAGCCATCTGGGCCGGGAGGGCACAGGCAGGGCGCCCTTCCATCCTGCGGTGCGGGGACCGCCCCATGCGACAGAGAGCCCCGCCCCGGTGGCCCCGCTTTGTCCTCGGGCCGCGGGGGGGCGGCAGCGTGCGGGTGCAGGGGGCAGGCGGGGCGGGGGACGCAGATACCAGCGCTCTCTGGATTCCCGCCAGGAGCAGGTGGCCATCAGATCCCAGGCTCCGGCCCCCGCACCGCGAGGCCCTCGCGGGAAAGCTGGCACCTTTCCCGGCGCCAGCTGCGCCGCCTGGCACCGAGTGCCACCCAGGGGAGCCCGCGGCGCGCGCCGCTGCCCGGGGACTGGATGCGTGACTCACGCCGGCTTGCTAATCACTTCCCTGTCCTCCGCCTCGCGTCTCGCACAGCCGCCTTTCCCCGGGAGAGAAGCGTGCCCATCTGACACCCCGCCCGCCCCGCTCCCCGTGACACATTCATCTGCCCCCGCGCCTGCCCCTGCTCAGTGCGACTCCCACACCGCCGCCCTCCCCAGCCCCAACTTCCGCCAGGAGGGCTGTCCCGTCCCGCGTGCCTGTCCCCTACTCCAGCCAGTGCCCTCGGGGTGAGTCCTGGGCATTTGGCAGGTAGGCTGTGTCCTTCGGTTACCTTTCCGGCCACCTCCCCACCAAGGCTGCGGACCCCCGGCCTGGAGGCACCTGTGGAGAGGAAGTATCAGAACGCGGTGGCCAGGCTTTTCAAGCCCCCATTCAGCCCTCGACGACTCTGTGGCACATCCCCTAGGAGGAACCAAGAACAGACAGGGCGGCTCCCGGTTCTGTCTCTGCTTTGACCATACAGCCTGGAGGAAGAATCGAGCCCAAGTAGGCGGGGGCAGGTCCCAGGAGTGTCAACGATGCCTGTCGCCTGGCACCACAGGGCCAGCCTGATGGGGACAAACGACTACCTCCTGTGGCACAGCAGAATCTGAAGGCAGGACTTCTACAGTGGCCCGAGCAGGACCCTGGGCGGTGGCAGGGCCTCTTTGGGCTCCTGAGTCTTCTGTAAAATGAGACAGTCCAGGTGCTTGATCCCCAAGGCCACTTCTAGGCTTCCTAAGCTGTGACAAGGAAAAACATCTCACCCCAAAACTGACACAGCCCCCAAAGCCAACACTGCTTGCATGTGGTGTTTCACAATATGTAAAGAGCTCCTTGGGGCGCCTGGGTGGCTTGGTCAGTTGAGCATCTGACTCTTGATTTCACCTCAGGTCATGATCTCCCATTTCATGGGATCGAGCCCTACATTGGACCCTTCGCTGACAGTGTGGAGTCTACTTGGGATTCTCTCTCTCCCTCTCTCTGCCCCTCCCTGCTCACACACTCTCTCAATATAAATAAACTTAAAAAATGAATAAATGAACACACACACACACACACACACACACACACACACACATATATATATTCTTTTATTAGGCTAAACACAGAGCCAGCCTCACAGGCTGGCCACCTGGGCCCTACACTTAGAAGGGCCTTGTGATTGGTTTAACGCTCTGTGTGGCTGTCTTGAAATTCTTGGTAATTTTTAACCAGAGACCCCTTTTTCATTTGTCTAAGTTTATTTATTTTGAGAGAGAGAGACAGAGAGAGAGAGAGAGAGAGAGAGAGAGAGAGAACTTGTGCAGGGGAGGGGCAGAGAGAGAGAGAGGGAGAGAGAGAATCCCAAGCAGGCTCCATGCTGTCAGTGCAGAGCCCAACACGGGGCTTGAACCCATGAACCGTGAGATCATGACCTGAGCCAAAATCAAGAGTCGGACGCTTAACTGAATGAGCCACCAGGCACCCTCCCAGCACCCCCCACATTCTCCTTTTGCCCCGAGTCCCACAAATTATGTAGCTGGCGCTGGCTAAAAACACTTAGAATGTTAGTCAAGCAGAAGCATTGTGGATGTCCCTGCAATGTTTTTGCTCTACCAATCTTGGCATCTGGAACACAGAAATGTGGAACATTCCCTTATTTGCAGTGCCTGGGGAGCCAGTTAGGAAAGCCTCGTGAGGTACATCGTTCAAGGGGACACAGCTTTGTAGTATGTTAACGGTCCTTGGAGTCAGGCACAGCCAAAGCTCTGTGGGCTTGTACAGACATCTGCAGTGGTAGACTGCTGCTGTCCACCCAGCCCCCCCCACCTTCCTCTGTAGTGCTAGGTTATTAGCTGGCCGTGGCCATGAGCGTGGCAGACAAAAACTGTGTTTCTCAGATTCCTCTGCAGCTTGATGTATCCGAGTGATTAAGGGCTGGGCAATGGGATATGCCTGGTAGTGTCTGCCACTATGCAGGAGACTTTAAAAAAAATAGTCCTTTCTTCTATGTTGTATTTTTGAGCAGAGACATTTTAAATCTTTAGACTGATCTGGAGTCCGAAGAATATATGCTATTGGTTACCATCATTTCATAAAGGAAAGTCACGTGAGTGAATTGGCACATAGTTGCCCATGAATGTGCTGTTCTTCAAATAGGAAGAGGACACAAGTGTCCCATCTCTAAAGGGGATGTTGGTGCGGGTAAGTAAAATCTCACGTAGGTGCAATGAAGAAAAGCTGAGCGGGGTAAGGGAGATGGTGACTGACAGGGGTGCCATCTTAGGGTGGCAAGAAACGGTCGTAGCACGTGGTATGTGAGCAGAGCGCTCACCGAGGACGGGAAGCAGCTGTTGCACACAGCTGGGGGAGGAGCATTCTGGGAAGAGAGGGAGGTTCAGACTGTTTTGCCAAAAATGAGGATCTCTTCCCTAAGATTCAGCTTTATGTTTCCAGCTATTTGTTGTCATCCGTCTGAATGTCCCAGTAACAGCTCAAACTCAACGCGTGTTGAAAACCTCTCTTCCACAAACCGGTTCCCCTTCCTCCTTATTTCTGTTTTCAGTGCCGCGATCGTCATAAGCACGGACACCGCAATCTTGGGGGAGTTGTGTGTATCAGGTTACCGAGTGGTGACCGTTTTTTGCTTTCACAAGTGCTCCACGATCTTCCCCACCCCACCTGGATTACAGCAGCAGCCTCCTCCCAGGCCCCCCCCACCCCGCCCCGCCCCGCCCCGCTTCTGTCATCCTCAGGGCTTCAATCTCTGCTCAAAAAGTTTCAGAGTCTCCGCTGTAAAGTCTGCCGTCCGCAGTCCAGTGCCTCGGGTGAACCTTTCCTTCCAGCCCCATCTTCCCAGCCTCCTGTACACACATCTCGGTTTGGATCCTTTGCAGTTTTCCAAAGACAGCTGCCCCTCTCCTGCCTTCGTGGCTAGATCCCTGCTGCTTCCTCCCCTGCTGAAATTCACTTGCCACCTGCCCCGCCTCACTTCCTCAGCAGAGCCTTCTCTTCCGTTGACCTGTAAAATTCTATTTTGCACTTTGTTTCCTTCTGAACTTTTTTCGATTGTAAAAGCGACACACCGACATACTGTTGAGAGGGAACTGACAATGGAAAAAAAAATCATCCACGTTCAACAAGTGAGTTCACATTTGGACATTCTGTTGTAGTTGGCGATCCGCATGCATATTTTTACATAATTGTAACCACAGTAGGCATACAACTTTGATTTCTCTCCTACCCGACATTTCCCCCATCTTTTTACATAGTCTTTTTAAAGTTGTAGGAATTTTAAAGAGGTCAAAATAAGTCTGTAAGTATCTCATTCAAGGACAGATCTCACAGAATTGAGGTACTATAATGGATTAAACTGTTCTATCCCTAGACATTTGGATGACTTGAAGCTATGCGAGGGGAAAACGGGTATATTAATCTCCCTGTATTCCTAGCATCTAGCAAAATAATTTAAACAATATTCACTGGGTGGATGGATAAATCAATAAGCAAATGCACACAATGAACATCTTCAGGCATAACTTATTTTTTTCCTGTTGAATATTTTCCTAGGATGTATTTTCCTGGGCTCAATGAGCCAGAGTATTAATATCACAGGAGGTGGGCATTGCACATTGTGGCAGATCATATTTTTCAAAAACGGCCACGTCAATATATGACCTATCCCACACACTGTGATGTAGGATCTCTCTCCATTGAGAGGTGGGGTCTAGGCTCCCTCCCTTTGAAAATGGTCAGTTCTTTGTAGCCGCCTCAATCAACAGGATGCAGTGGAAGAAATGTGGAACTTTCAAGTCTAGGTTATAAAAGGTAATATGCTTCTGTCCCTATCTCTGCCCCTTTCTCAAGATACTTGCTCGTGGAATTATGAGGTGGCTCAGGCCACATGTGGAAGCCCCGTGTGGGCATTCCGTCCACATTCCCAGTTAGGCCCCCAGTCAATAGCCAGCATCAACCACTAGCCATGTGAATGAATAAGCCTTAAGAAAATTCAGTCTTCCAGCTCCCCCATGCAAAGAGACACTAAATGCTGATTTGGGGGAATAATTTGTTATGCAGCAGGGGTGACTGAGATATACATGTAGCCCCGTGTTGTGTTCCGGAAAGGCTGTACCAATTGCCAGGGCCACCAGTAGTGGAGGAGTGTGGCAGACTCTGCTGTGGTGGGTGGCACCGATTTTAACGGTGGAAGACAGAGGCTATCTTGGTTTCCTCATCAGAGAAAGCATGTTCCAAAGAAGCAGCTCAGAAAATACATCTTCTAGTCCAATTATGGAAATGTAGAGTGGGTCCTCTGACTTTCCTTTCCACAAGTTTAGACCCAACTGCCAACTCCCAGCTTCATTTCCTCTCTGCCACACTTCTACTCACTAGCCAGAGAGCTCTCTGTGGTCTTCAGCATGGAAAGCACATTGAAAATTCCAGTCCAGAACCAGAAAAGGATTGCTTTCCAAGTGAATTTCCACTTAATTGTTAACCCAATAAGTAGCTCCTGGGTATCGCACATGCACCTGCTCTCAAGGACCTGAAGGAAGCCACAGTCCAACAGAAGTTCCATCATTCACAGACGTTCCATTTATCTGAAGGACCTGTAGTTTTCCTTGGGTATTTGTTCTAGCACTGCCTCATTGTTGCACCTGCCGGGACAGGGTCAGGAGGGCAGGCCAGCGAGGGCTGCAGATCCCTCACCAGCAGGAAACTACGGGGGGGGGGGGAGGGGGAGAAAGCAGGGGGTATATGTGGGGAAATAGAGTCTTGAGGTGGGAAAAAGTAGCAAAGTAGCAACTTACTCAGCGTGTAGTTTAAAGGAAAGATCATTTCTCTGGCTACATAGAAAATATGCCATGTCTCATTTAAGAGAAGCCATAAATCTAGGATGTGGACTTTAGCTCCACGTTCTAAGTGGAGTCTAACCACAACTTGAAGGTAGTTAGCTCCAGGAATTTTCAAGACGGCTTAAAAAAAAAAAAAAAGATTTTAAAGAACTCACGCAGAACTTTGAACCGGAAGCAGAGCATTGTACTGAATTAACTTTTAAGAGTAGTTAACTAACTTGAGATGGAAGCCACGTAACACCTTTTCAACTACCAGGTCTGGGGGCTGATGGCTTTAGATCAGACTTCCTTCGGCCAAATCTCACTTTCCCGAGTTACCTGGACGGCCCTCTGCCCCTCAGGCTGTCCAGTGGCTGATTCCCCTCCCCATTAGGAGCACAAGGGGCCTTTCTGTGGAGCTGGAGCTCGGGACGCTAATGCCTGTAGTCTGGGCCAAAACTATCACAGAGCTGCCCGATTCCAGTCTACACACCATGTGTTTGAGGAAGAATCGTGCCTGGCTGCCGCTCCTGAAAAAACAAGCCTTACCCCCAACAGAGCAGATCACCACCTTCTGACTTTCCTCCTATGGGATGCAGTTCATGAAAGCAGAGTCTGATTCAGGGTTGTTATTTTTTCCTTCTAGTTTAGAAATGGGAAAGGAAGGAGACAGGGTTTTCTTGGTAGACCAGAAAGCCCAGGCTTCAAGGTACAAGGGCAGCACTGTCCATGCTGGGCAAGGGCCAGATCTGGGGTGGGGGAAGGTAGGAGGGGGCAGGAGGCAGATCCAGCGGGGCAGCAGCAGTTGGGGTGGGGCAAGGGCGTGTCATGGCCATGAAGACCTTGTGGTCCATGAACAAGATAGTGGCTTGACCGTGCCAAAGGGGCCATTTCCTACTTTTCCACTAATATGCTGTTTTGAGACCTTGTAAAGCCAGTTCTTTCCCTACCTAAAAGCACTGTCATGCATTATGTTAGCTTTTGGCTTCTCAGTGGTCTCTGAATCACAATCAGTGTAGAAGGTGATACCCTGCCCCAGTCCTCCCAAGCCTCAGCCCATTCAGGCCAGTGGCTCTTCTCACTGACTGGTTTTGGAGTATTCATTTTGCTTTGGGGACATGAAAGGATTTAACTATAGCTTTATTTTCCTTTTACACTTTTTTAAAAATGTATATTATTTTTTTGAAAGAGAGAGAGCAGGAGAGGGGCAGAGAGAGGGAGACACGCAATCTGAAGCAGGTTCCAGGCTCTGGGCAGTCCTTATGGCACCCACAGCAGTAGCTGGGACTGCCTGCGTGTGACGTTGCTGTGAAATACTCCTGGGTGGACAGGGTCCTGGGGGCACGCCAGCACGCTCTCCCGCCCCATCCTGCTGTACTGGACCCCTCTTCCTAACCCTGACTGTGGAACCCACAACCTGTTCCCCAGGTGAGTATGGCTCAGTGTGGAAATGCAATCCTGAATGACCTTCCAGGGATTACACTAGAGATGTGGCTCAGAACCAACACCTAACAACCGTCTAGACTCAGCAGAAAGGCACTGGCATACTCAGTGAGATGCGCCAATGTCACCAGGGGCCAAGATGCACAGGTGCTGGTTGTGCAAACCCCTCTAATTTAGTGTGCAGACTAGGCAACCACAGATCCTTCTCAAAAGCTTTCCCACCACAGAGCCCAGCCCTCTGTTGCTTACAGTCATGTTTTTTGCCTTTTGCCACTATCCACGGTCTGGGGGCAGCTGGGACCGAAGCCACCCCAAGGGATGGGTGGACCCTGTGGCATTTGAACGTGCTAATAAGCACAGCGGCCTCACCCCAGCTCACTGGGGAGGACAGACCCGCTGGGGTGCAGGGAAGTGGTGGTGGCATTTTCCGCACACCTCCCTTAGGCAGGCCCCTTGCTGCTGTCCAGTCCTGGGGCTGCTTCCTTCCCCGCAGGCCTAACACAGAAGGAAACCAGGGTGCTTGGCTGCTCGAAAGGTGTCCTTCAAAGAGGAGAATGCAGGCCTTTCCTAGAAGGTGGCTTTAGTCATTGTCAAGACCTCCTGAACAGCAGGACAGCTCAGACTAGTAAAAAAAAAACTGTTCTTTTAGGAGGGTGAGAAAAGATAGGAGGACGCACTGTTAGACCAAAAGTCGCCTCTGAATCTATGCATGTGGCTGCTGAGTGTCAGAGAAGGGGCACGGATCCAATCACCCTGGGGGAGAAATGACTGCCAGCTGGAGTGGTCAGGACTCGCTCCAAAAAACAGCAGCTCCAATCAGAGTGAAGTCTGCAGGCAGGGCAGTCGGGGCTGCCCCAGAGAGTGACCGGGAGGAGCAGGAGATAGCACAGAGAGCCCAGCAAGGGGCCAAGGGTCTGGGAGAAGGCTGGCGTGGGGCCAGATTGCAGACGGCTTTAAATGTCAGGCTAAGGAACTGATCAGGGGAATGAAATGATCAAACAGGTGTTTTAGGAAGATGAATTTGAAGAGAATGTGCGGGATGAATTGGAAAGTGTGGAAGCGTGGCAACAATTAGGAAGCTGCGAGATGAATTAGGCTGTTGGAGTGGTCCTGTGTGAGTTGGTAAGGGTGCAAATGAGCACAGGGGCAGCAGACGCGGAAAGGGACAGCTGCAAGAGCCACTGTTAAGAAAGAATGGGTGAGGTTTGCTGCCTGATTGGATCGGGGGGGACCCAGGGAGCTAAGGAGTCAAAGATGACACCGGGGTTTTGAGCGTGGGCAACGGGTAGTACAATGAACAGAAAAAGGGAGGTTAGAAGAGCAAGCTGGTTTCAGCAGATGTGAATTCAGTTCTGGCCGAAGAGTCGGCAGGACATCCAAATGGAAATGCCGGACAGGTCACGGTCACGGGGAAATGGAGCACCAGAGCTCAGGAGAGAGGTTACGGCTGGTGGTGAATTTGGGAATCAAATGCAACTCCAAAGGGAGTCGTGGAGTGAATGAGATCTCTAAGGAAAAGCAGAGACAGGGAAACACAGGACCAAGACTGACCTTTGAGGAAAAGTCCACATTTAAAAGATTTATATTCCAAAACAACACATAAAGGATTTATATTCCCAAGCCGAGTTTAGAAGTGCCAGCTGTATGCTGCATGTCCCCATCACTGAAGCATCAGTTTGAGAAAGCCAAGCAACGCAGCATTTTTATGTCTTAGTGGGAACTAAATTATAAACACCTAGACATGCTCCTAAAACAAATCTGGCTGAAGTAAAGGCCGGTATTCATGGCGAGGGGAAAAAAAGGATAAATGATACAGTGAACATAATCTAAAATCAACTGGTGGATTTGATCCCACAAGGATGAGTCAAGCAATGAAAAGAAAAACTTGTGAAAAATACCCTATAAATAACATTTAATTAGAGAAAAGTATTTACTCATTTTAACACAAAGACCAAAAAAAAATTTACCATATTTGCAGTGTACTGTCTTCCTGAAGTGTGAATCCCAACTAATTCATCAAAGTATTTTTCTCATCAAAGTATTTTATTTTATTTTTTTCTTCTTCTTTTTTTTTTTTAAAACTTCATAGTTTAACGAGAGACTCTTGAATACTGAAAACAAATTGAGGGCGGAAGGGGGAGGGGGAAAGGGGAAGAGGGGTGATGGTCACGGTGGAGGTCACTTGTGGGGAAGAGCACTGGGTGTTATATGGAAACCAACCTGACAGTAAACTATAAAGTTAAAAAGTATTTTTAATAAAGGCTACATTAAAGTATAAGCTGGCTCAAACACTTGTGGAGACTAGTCAATATAGGAAAACTACCTAGAATACAGTAACCCATGCTAGACTCACAGTATGCAAACAGAAGAGCTTCTCTTTCTTAGCTTGTATCTCGAGTGTTTTTACATGTGTATTTCCCGTATATTTTCTTGATAGTCACTTATAAAATAAAAATATTATAGCTTTGAATTTTTGGACTAAAAGCTGCCATAAGTCCTATAAAGAAAAAAAATTTGTCTTATGTGTTAAAATTTTTCTCCTTATTCCCTTTAATAAAGAATATTAACAGTGTAAAACTGTTATTCCATGACACCTTCAATAAGTTTTGAAACAGTACTTAGATTTTCACATGTTCTTATATTTAACATGTTTAATTGACATGTTCTTCTAAAATACCACAGCAAACATATTTAACATACACCAAAAGCAGTGAAAAGAAATCTCCTTTCCTCTGGACATACGACTTTCAAAAAACAGGAACAACTTTCGAAACACAGAATTTACAAATTATTAAAAATGGGCTGCATACATAGGACCAAAATGCAGTTACTCAGAAGATTCTGGTTTTTCGTTGTTTCTAGGTTTACATAAGGTGACAGAAGTGGTCTCTAATAGTATGTCAAACTGGAAAACATATGCACTTGCTAGCTAGCCTTCAAGGTCCTCTACACAGATATGTAAGAAAACAAGAGTCAAGCAAAACTCACTCACTTTTTACTCTCCAGATATTTTGAACATATCTACAAAAATTTAAACAGATATTGCATGATCTTAAAAGAGAACTCTTAAAATAACACAAATTGAGTTATTAAAACCAAATCAATACTTTCTTAATGTCTTCAACTTTTTAACCTAAGACCCAGATAGTTTAACTGTGAGTTAATCTAAGAGCAGACTTCTAAAAATGCCAATACTGTCAAACCTCTTTCAATATTACTTAAAAATATACATGGACTAATACATTACTTAGAAGTTTACCTCATTTCTTTAAATACGGGCCTTGGGCTGATCTGAAGAATAACAGGGAAGTAGAGAGATTAAAAAAAAAAAAAAAGCTGAATTAGCAATTTCCTTGTTTAAGTATTTACACCAAGTAATGTGATTGGAAAAAAAAAACAATTAGTTGTGGTGGCGGGGGGAGGGAATCAGATGGATGATTCTCATTTGTAGATTACAATGAAAAAGGACTCAAAATTTTTAAGGGGAAATTGTACTGTTTGGGGTCAACAAATACCTGAAGGTTTGCAGTTCTGCAGACAATTGAAAAATCTGAAAGGTAATAAAAAAAGTGAAGGTAATGTCTCTTGGTGTAGAGAACACAGGAAATACTTTCTCGAGAAGTTTCATAATAGCTAATTTTCTGTTAAATCTAAAAGAGTCTGTTGATACACCCATATGTATCTTATTTCAAAAGAGGCAGTGACTCAGAGATGCTTAGATTCAACTCCTGGTTCAATCAAATAAAAAAGTCCAAAGGTTTGGGATTAAATGTCCCACTACTCGCCAAAAATCCACAAAATATTCACACCGGATAGACCAAGATTAACTCTCCTATAAAAAGAAAAAAAAAAACTTTTTAGTTGAACTGATTGCCAAACATTTAAGGTGCTTTTTTCAAATAATGAAAACGAGAGTCTTTACAAGGAATACATATTTAATTGATAATATTTAACGCTATTCTGTAATGAGTTATGGTACATATGGTTTATCAGGTGGACCCTAGTAATAGTAATTGCTTTCTTTAACTGTGCTTAAATCCCCAATTTAGAACAAATGGATTTATGGGGTGTGGAAAATTCAAGCACTATTACAGAACAATTTTAAAAAGATTAAAGTAGAAAAGTTTTTAAATGGAGGATATAGAGATACCAGGTCTCTTAGAGAATTTTATCTATTCAACCTGAATTAAGAATTTACTAATTATTAAGGATGCTTTAGTGAATTTGTACATGGGAATTCTTAATAGAGCTTAAACTAAACCCTACTTACATATAAACAAAAAGAAAAATCTACTTCTGCTCTAGAGCATACTGTACAGTGTTCAAAGTACGAAGGGAGGAGAGGGCTCTAAGAGAAAGAGATTACTCATCTGACAAAGTAAGAAATCAACCTCCAATGTCCCAAACTGAAGAATCAAGAGAGAGCTGCATGCCTCTATTATTTGGAACTATGAGAGTAGTATCAGAAGAAAAAGGTTAAGAGAGTTTCCAGTGGCTGCCTTCAGGGGGCTTGGGGAACAGGGAATTGCTTATTTCTGTCATGACCTTATAGAACCACAGGACTTGTAAAATTATGAGTAGTTATTAATTTTGATAAAAATTTAAAATATGGATATATATATTACAAAAAATACCCTTCAAAAAAGGTCATTTTGGTACTAATTGGTTTTTCCCATTTCTTCAAGGAACTTCTTCACCAAAACTGCAAATGATAGGGACACCTGGCTGGCTCAATCAGCAGTGCATGCAACTCTTGATCTCAGGGTTGTGAGTTCAAGTCCCATGTTGGGTGTAGAGCCCCATGTTGGGTATATTGAAAAATATATAATAATAAAGAGTTAAAAAAAAAAAAAAAGCCCTGCAAATGATAAATCTCAATCTGATAGAAAAAATGTCTTAATTTTGGCTTGTTTGTATAGGAGGCTAACTAAGCATCTTTTTGTGTTTATTAGCCATTTGCACAAAGCTTTTTTTGGTCAAGTTTCTCATGTCTATGACCATTTTCTATATAGTTCTTTTCTAATGGATTTGTATATGCTCTTTACATTTGATGGATATTAGCCTGGACTTGCTATATGTGTTGCAACTATAAAATTTTGTCTCAGTTTGCCATTTAGCGTTAGCTTTAAACTTTATTTATGGTTTATTTGCTGAGCAGAACACTTAAATTACTATGCACTCAATTCTGTCTAGATCTTTTCTCCCTTTTGGAAGTAAAACATTCACCTCCTTCCAGTAACTGCACAAATATCTGGCATTGAATTGACAATGTATTTGGATCAATCTGCTCCTTTATGGGCATAATTCCAAATGGACTATATTTGAGCCACTTGCTTATTTCCTTTAACTTATAGGATAGTAGTTTTCAACCATTTGATTGTTTTAAAATGTATCAAATAGATTAATCAATCATTTAAAAAGTTAGTAATTTCAGAGTTTTTCCCTTGGTTAAGAAAAAAAACTCAGAAGATGTATTAGTTTTAGTCTAAAATGTTTCTTTTCCACATATAAGTTGCTCAATAATATAAGCACTTCAAAAACTGTATCAATTCTTTTTGGCCTCTGAGCAAGTTATTACCTCACTAAATACTTCTAACTTATTTTACTGTATTTATTTATTTTTTAAGTAAACTCTATACCCAACAGGTGGCTTGAACTAAGAACCCCCAGATCAAGAGTCGCATGCTCTACAGATTGAGCCAGCCAGGTGCCTCCTAAGTACTCTGAAATTTTTCCATTTTTATGTACAGGACAAACTGTGAGTTTGTCAACTCACTCAACACAAACTTCATGCTATCATGACAAATCATTTATGCATCAAAATGTCAATTTGGATCTACAGAGAAAAAGATAAACTTTCAGTTAAAACCAAACATTCGAGGGGCGCATGGGTGGCTCAGTTGGTTAAGCGTTCGACTTTGGCTCAGATCATGATCTCGAGGTTCGTGACTTCCAGCCCTTCGTCGGGCTCTGTGCTGACAATTCAGAGCCTGGAGCCTGCTTCGGATTCTGTGTCTCCCTCTTTCTCTGTTCCTCCCCAGCTCACGCTCTTTCTCTCTCTCTCTCTCTCTCTCTCTCTCAATAATAAACAAACATTAAAAACATTCACTACTGATTTAAAATTTTTTTTTATTAAAAAAATCTTTTAAACATTTATTCATTTTTGAGAGACAGAGCATGAGCAGGGGAGGCTCAGAGATAGAGGGAGACAGAATCTGAAGCAGGCTCCAGGCTCTGAGCTATCAGCACAGAGCCCGATGTGGGGCTCAAACCCATGAGGGGTGAGATCATGATCTGAGCCGAAGTCGGATGCTTAACCAAATGAGCCACCACGGTGCCCCTAAAATATTTCTAAGTTAATTCTTCACTTCAAAATAGTCTTTCAGAAACATTAAGTGAGGAATAATTATAAAACAATATATTTATAACATATTCCATAATTCTAATACATATGCATGCACATATTCATAACTGCTAGAAATTTTAGGAAAAAATCTGTATTTACTGACATGGAAGAATGTCTAAGACAAACAGTGAGATTAAAAAGCAGAGCAGAATAATATGTTTGGGCACAATACATTTTTTTAAACAAAATTAAAAATAAAACCCAAATCAACTTATTTCCAGAAAGTAGTCTATAAACATACACCTCTAACTGCTAACATTGGGTCCTTAGAGGCAGTGGGAGTGAGAGGTTGACCAGAGGGGAATTTTCAATTTCTAGTTTATATACTGCTGTAGCATTTAAGTATTTGCATATTGGCCATGTATTATTTTTGTAATCAAAAAATAAGGAAAAAAGAACCACGTTAGTTTAGATGATTCACAAAAGTGAGTTTCCTATTTAATCTTTCTTACATTAAAAAATATATGACAATGGGATGCTTGGCTGGCTCAGTCAGTTAAGCGTCAGACTTCAGTTCGGGTCATGATCTCACAGTCCGTGGGTTTGAGCCCCACTGTTGGGCTTTGTGCTGTCCTAACAGCTTGGAGCCTGGAGCCTGAAGCCTGCTTCAGATTCTTTGTCTCCCTCTCTGCCTCTCCCCTGTTTGCGCTCTGTCTCTCTCAAAAAAATAAACATTAAAGAAAATTTTAAAAAATATCTATATATGATAAAAGGAGCTCCTAGGTAGCTGGGTCGGTTAAGTGTCTGACTTTGGCTCAGGTCATGATCTCATGGCTCAGGAATTTGAGCCCCACATTGGGCTCTGTGCTGACAGCTCTGAGCCTGGAGCCTGCTTCGGATTCTGTATCTCCATCTCTCTCTGCCCCTCTCTCGCCTCTCAAAAATAAGTAAACATTAAAAAAATTTTTTTAAATTTAGTATGATAAAAGAAGCTAAAAAGACTTATATCTGTTTATAAATGACTGTTCATGTCTTTAAAAAATCTCTGAATCTAATATGTTTACAAACAGGAACTTGGCTCTCTCTAGAGCAGTGCTGTCCAATAGAAATATAATGTGATGTCAGCCAAATGCAAACCACATACATCATTTAAAATTTTTCTTCTAAATATATTTTTATTTTTATGCTACTTACTTAAATTTTAATTTTTATTTATATTTTTAAAATATTTTAAGTGGGCTCTATGTCTAGCGTGGGGCTTGAACTCACGACCCTGAGAGACCAAGAGTCGTGAGCTCTACTTACCGAGCCAGCCAGGTGCCCCCATAATTTTAAATTTTCTAATAGACACCTCAAAATTTTTATAAAAAGTAAAAAGAAACAGGTTTAATTAATTTTAGTAGTATATTTCATTTAATCCAATATATCCAATGTATTAATTAAACAGGCAATCAATGCACAAAAGTATTAATGAGATCTTTTGCCCCCTTCCCCCTTTGTGGGTCTTTAAATTCTAGTCTATATACTTTACACTTACAGAACATCTCAATTCGGATTAGTCATGTTTCAAATGCTCAATGCCACATGTGGCTGATGGCTGCTCTATCAGACAATGTAGTTCTAGAACATGTATAAAACAGGACGCCTAAGCAAAACTGAGAAAACGCATGCATATCAGAACTGGAATGGACCCCAGATGTTCTCCACCCCAAGCCTTTCCCTTCACATTTTCTTAACCCCAGGTTTTGAGACTTCTAGACCTTGCATTACAAATTTCCCCAGCTTTAACTGCAGTCCTCCTACTTCAAAACATTATTTGACATGCTAAAATTTCGAATCACCAAAATGACCATATGACAACTCTGAATTTATTGAAACGGCATGTGGGCTTCAATACTAAATATTTAGAATAACAAAGTAAACAATTTCAACGTTTTTCCATCCCAGTTAATAATATTACAGAATGGGTGCGGACTCAGTCTCTCTAGAAGTATAAATATTTTGCAGAAGGCTTTGTGTCTGAAATGGGATGGTTTTTGTTTTGTTTTTAAATTTTAAACTGGCAAGAGCTTGATATACATCTCAGAGTTGCTCCTTGAGGGACACAACTGTAAAGCCAATGATGTGGTCCAACTTTTAACCAACAGGGAAATGGAGGTTGGTGAGGAATCAATGAATTTGCCCAAGGGAGCAGAACTGGTTAGTGACAGGGCTGAACTAGTACCAGAAGCCATATCTCTTGTTCAGTCCACAATCTTTTCAATATATGATGCTGCTTCTGCAGAATCTTAACATGGGAAGAAAAACAGTAAATAAATTCAGTACTTGCGTTTTTAAGGCATTAATACCTACCCAAGCATTCCTGACTCTTTGGTTTTTATGATGTAGAGAAACATTAACAATGTATGAAACATATTATTTCGGCCCTGGAAAAAAGACAAAAAAGACAGGTTTAAACCAAGATTTAGGCCAAGCCAAGCCAAGCCAAGCCAAAGATTATGCAAACCAAACCAAAAGATAAATGCAGATCCTATCGATTCACATTCTACTAACTCAGAATTCCATGTAATTCAGACTTTCATTTGCATGGATTTGTATAGAAACTTCAATGGCCCAAAATATTAACACTTATAAAGCTGAAATATTAAACTTGAAAAAAATGAGATTACTCTCTTCTAGGAATCTGATAGAGAACGCAATTTATGATTATAGTCCATGTCAAATTTCTTCATAAAGAAGCTGGTAACAAACAATACCTACAAAGGTCATCAACAGAACTGAAGTTTACAGTCAAGAGTAAGATACCTCAAAAGAAAGGTAAACTGGTACCTTTTGTATAAAAGTACTTTGATAATATATTTTAAAAGCTTTGAAAACATTCTGTAACCTAGAATTCCACTTTTGGACTTTAACGAAATTACTCAAAATGCAGACAACTATATCCATAAAGATGAATATTCAGCAGTATTTATAAGACAAAGATTTAGAACATCCAAAATGTCCAACGGCAGGGGAATGGTTGAATAAATTATGTTACAATCTTATAATAAACTCAAAAGAAATTTTTTTTAACACTTATTTTTTTGGAGACAGAGAGACAGAGTGTGAGTGGGGGAGGGGCAGAGAGAGGGAGACACAGAATTGGAAGCAGGCTCCAGGCTCTGAGCTGTCAGCACAGAGCCCTGAACAGGGCTTGAACTGAGCTCATGAACCGCGAGATGATGATCTGAGCTGAAGTTGGACGCTTAACCAACTGAGCTACCTGGGTGCCCCCTTCTAATAAACTATTTTATAGCCATTAAAAAGTATTTCTATGAAAGCTTTTTAATAGGATGGAAAATTAGGTTTTTTTAAGTTAATTTAATTTTTTTTAATACTCACTTAAAAAAATTTAAATCCAAATTAGTTACATATAGTGTAATAATGATTTCAGGAGAATTTAGTGATTCATCACTTACATGTAACACCCAGTGCTCATCCCAACCGGTGTCCTCCTTAATGCCCATTGCCCATTTAGCCCATCCCCCTACCCAACACCCAGCCAGCAATCCTCAGTTTGTTCTCTGTACATAAGTTTCTTACAGTGTGTCTCCCTCTCTGTTGTCATCTAATTTTTGCTTCTCTTCCCCTAGGTTCATCTGTTGTATTTCTTAAATTCCACATATGAGTAAAGTCATATGATATCTTTCTCTGACTTATTTTGCAGAACATAATACCCTCTAGTTCCATCCACATTGTTGCAAATGGCAAGATTTCATTCTTTTTGATTGCCAAGTAATATTCCATTGTGCTTACATACCACATCTTCTTTATACATTCATCTGTCGATGGGACATTTCGGGCTCTTTCCATACTTTGGCTATTGTTGATAGTGCTATTAACATTGGGGTGCATGTGTCCCTTCAAAACAGCATTTTTGTACCCTCTGGATAAATACCTAGTAGTGCAATTGCTGGGTTGTAAGGTAGTTCTATTTTTAACTTTTTGAGGAACCTCCATACTGTTTTCCACAGTGGCTGCACCAGTTTGATTTTCCCACCAGCAGTACAAAAGCGTTCCTCAAGAAAGTTAATTTTTAAAAGGAAATAAAACGACATAAATATGATTTCAACCCATAAAACAGCACAGAGAAAAGGCCAAAACGAAATTTACTGAAGGCAATAAAACAAAAATGTTAACAATAGCTGCCTTTAAGTAATGGAATGAGTGATCTTTCTTTTCAAAATTTATTTATTATGAGACAAAGTGCGAGTGCGGGAGGGACAGAGAGTGAGGAGAGAGCAAGAATCCCACGCAGGCTCTGCGCCGTCAATGCCGAGCCTGATATAGGGCTCAAACCCATGAACTGTGAGATCATGAACTGAGCTGAAGTTGAATGCTTAACCGACTGAGGCACCCAGTTATGCCTGCATCTTTCTTTTTCTATATACTTTCCCAAATTAAGCATATATTACTTTTATAGGTATAAAAAAAGGGACATTCAAGAAACACATTTTCCCTAATTTAAAAAGTCTACCTATTCCTTAAACAAGAGACTTTAATTTAAAAAATACTATCAAACCAGGTCATCCATGACCTTCTGCAATAGCAATTTCTACATTTAGAAGTACCTTTGGGGGCCCCTGCGTGGCTCAGTCGGTTAAGCCTCCAACTTTGGCTCAGGTTGTGCTGTGCTGACAGCTCGGAGCCTGGAGCCTGCTTCAGATTCAGTGTCTCCCTCTCTCTCCCCCCTCCCCCACTCGTTCGCACGCTCTCTCTCTCTCAAAAATAAATAAACATTAAAAAAATTTTTAAAAAGAAGTACCTTTGGAAGGTTGTAGACGTGACGCTGGTAGATTAGCTCATAATGGGGAGGGTTGATAGCACTCTGATAAATGCAAAAAACATTCTCATTTGTCACATCTGTAAAAAACATTAAAAAACAAGCTAAACCTCTAGATATATCTCATGTGAAAATCTCAACCCGTTCTTTTAGGAGGTTTATACCTGGTTTATTTGGTGTCTGAACAAAGTGCTGAGAAGTAAATGTTTTCCCGTCAGGGTACTTAGGATGTGGAGGTAATCTGGAATCGAGGTAGGTGCAAAATACATGCATGATGATCTGAAGATGAGGAAACAATTTTTTTAATCAGCATGAAAATCTATCTTACATATAAGCTCTTTAAAAACACTGCTGTTTATAAGGATTCCAATCTTTAAATTTTTCTCTAAAGAGAGAACTAGCAAAAATGCTTTTAGTGGTTATATTTACAAGATGAAATCTATAAAATGAAAAGATAAAGTAGGACATTCCTAGTTTTCTGCCAAGTGGATCATTCACACTCATATAGTTAATAACAAAAAACAAGATAAAAATACACAAACATTCTCAATTTGAATATCATCATTTGAAACTTTATTTTTACATACTGATGGTCACTATTAAAAAATGAAGAACATGATCTTGAAATTCTTAAGTGTTCAAAAACTTTACACTCTCTGATCTCATAAATCTTCATTCTAGGAATCTTTCTTAATAAAGCCATAATCCCCAAGGAGAAACATGCATCATGATATTCCTTACAATACTATTTAAAATAGAAAAACAAAAATTCCTCCCCTACCAGATTTCTCAAACTTTTAGGTCCAATATAGGAGAACAGTTAATGGACACTGGCTAATATTGAAAAAATACTTAAACACAGCAAGAGTGGGAAAAAAAAAAAAAGGATACAAAATTTTATGTGTGGGATAATTACAACTATGATAAAAACACTAAAAAACAGCCTGGGTGGCTCAGTCAATTAAGCATATGACTCTTGATTTTGGCTTAGTTTATGATCTCATGGTTTTGAGATCAAGCTCTGCATTAGGCTCTGTACTGAACGTGGAGCCTGCTTTAAAGTTTTTCTCTCTCCAGATGGTGCCTGGGTGGCTCAGTCGGTTAAGCCTCCAACTTTGGCTCAGATCATGATCTCACCGCTCATGGGTTTGAGCCCCACATCTGGCTCTGTGCTGACAACTCAGAGCCTGGAACCTACTTTGGATTCTGTCTCCATCTCTCTCTGCCCCTGCCCTGCTTGTGCCCACTCGCTCTCTCTCCCAAATATAAATAAAACATTAAAAAAATTTTATTTTTAAAAAGATTCTCTCTCTTGGGGTGCCTGAGTGGCTCAGTCAGTTAAACATCTGACTCTTGGTTTCAGCTTAGGTCATGATCTCACAGTTCTTGAGTTTGAGCCGCACATCAGGCTCTATACTGATAGTGTGGAGCCTGCTTAGGATTTCTCTCTCCCTCTCTCTCTCTGCCCCTCCCCGGCTTGCTTGCTCTCTCTCTCTCTCTCTCAAAAAATAAACATTTTAAGAAAAAAGTTAAAAAAAAAAAAAAAGATTCTCTCTCTCTCTCCCCCCCTCTGGCCTCCCCCTTACTCTCTCAAAAAAACAACAGGGGCAACTGGGTGGCTCAGTTGGTTAAGTGTCCTACTTTGGCTCAGGTCATGATCTTACGGTTTGTGGGTTCACCCGTGTCAGGCTCGCTGTTGGGCTCTGTGCTGACAGCTCAGAGCCTGGAGCCTGTTTCAGATTCTGTGTTCTGTGTCTCCCTCTCTCTGCCCCTCTCCCACTTACACTCTGTCTCTCTCTCACAAATAAACATTAAAAAAATCAAAACAACAACAGTACAACAACAAACAAAAAACCACCAAAATGTTAGCAGTGGTTAAGATAGATGCTGGTACAATTTTAAACTTTTATTTCTTAGTTTCTAAGTTCTTTTTAATATTTATTTTTATAATGGAAAAATAAAAGCACATGCATCCAATTAACATGGGAAAAAAACTGAGAAAACAAAAGTAGGGACTTACAGCAGAATCAGTGGGCAGGTCTGTATCCCACTTCCGTCCTTTGAAGTCTCCACCTCTATTCCATCGAAATGAACTCATACAGCCTCCCTGAGAAAGTTCTGGAGCAACAAAGATGAAATTTAAGAAGCTAAAAATATGCAAAAAAAAAAAAAAAAAAAAAAAGAAGAAGAAGAAGAAGACGAAAAGGCTAAGGGGTTACAATAAGGGAAGCATAACACCTTAAAAACCTGATGAAAACACCCAAACATAAAGAAATACAAGATATAAAGAGTACCTCACACATCACCATGAAGAAAAGAAACAGACAACCCAAAACATGGGATAAAACTACCATTCAGGATTCTTAAAAAAGTCAATGTCATGTGAAGAGAAAAGGGGGACAGAACTGTTCTAGAGAAAGAGACCAAAGAAAGATAAAACACCATAAGGTAATGTGTGAAACTAGACTCTATTCTGGTTAGGAAAAAAGGGTATGTAACATTCTTTGGACAATTGGGAAATTTGAATAGGAAGCGTATACTAGATGATTTTAGAAATACTGCTAATTTTAAAGGTAGAGCCAAAAAAAAAAAATGTGTGTGTATAATATGTAGAGAGAGAAAGAGAATCAACTACAGCAAAATGCTGGTAACTGTTCAATCTAGAAGGCCTATATAGTGTTCATTGTACTTTTTAAGCTTTTTTGTATATTTGATCTAGAATATAACAATACTTTATATGTACTTCGTATATATGTGCATACACACTTTTTTTTGGATATACAAATACCTTGCTATCTATCAGGCAATCTTGTCAGAAAACTGCAACCTGAATTTACCGGAAATACAGAGGACAGAGGATCATGTAAAACTACACCCCATGGGGATGCATTCAATCCACAACATGGGCAACTCTATATGACGAACAATTCAGTTTTTTCTTTTTCTTTTTTTAATGTTTATTTATTTTTGATATATAGAGAGAGATAGCACGCAAGCAGGGAACGGGCAGAGAGAAGGGAACGGGCACGCAAGCAGGGAACGGGCAGAGAGACATAGAATCTGAACCAGGCCTCAGGCTCCGAGCTGTCAGCACAGAGCCCGACGCGGGCCTTGAACTCACGAACAGTGAGATCATGACCTGAGTTGAAGTCGGATGCTTAAATGACTGAGCCACCCAGGCACCCCAACCCAGTTTTTTCAGCAAATAAGTTGCAAAGAAAAAAAAAAAAAAGGACGGACAGCTTAAAAGGAACTTAAATGCTGTATCGACTTGTCACAACATGTGATAATATCTGAATCCCAATTCAAACAATACCAAAAACAGTAATTACACATTTTACGAGATGGTTGGAAATTCGTAAGTACATAGGCTATGTATTTCATGATATAAAGAAATTGTTTTAAAACTGTCAGGTGTGGTAATTGTTTTGAGGTTATGTTTTTAAAAGGCGTGATCTTTGAGACAGAGCTATTTACAGATAAGTGACGACAGCATACAGAACTATATATAATACAGGAAGGAAGGAGGTAGAGGGGGATGTGGAAAGGGCTGGGGTGGCCGAGGGACTGCAGGCTGCTGGCAGGGACCAGGGGCCGTGTACAGGAGCCGTGAGCATACTGCTGTGTCTAATGTTATGAATATCTGAATTCTCCTTATAATAAAAAGTTTTTTTAAAGTCATGAAAAATGCTTATTTCTGAATCCCAGTCCAAATCTAGGGGAGGGAGAGGGCACCATAATGTTTATAAGTTAAGGTTTATGATAAGTCCGAAGAGTGAAATACTATTTCTAAAACTTTTTTTAGTGATAAGAACATTTTACAGTTTATCCAAATAAAAGCAGGAAGCATAAAGAGAGAGTTTGGGAGTATCAGGGAGGCTAACTTCCCTGATTCTCACGTCAGTCTCCTCAGAAGATCACATTTCCCTCCAAATAATCCGGATATAAAAGAAATACAAAGAAGCAACACATTAAATATAAATTACAAGAATGGAAAGAAAGAAGGACCAACATGCTGAAATGATAAAGAATGTCACTGTGGCACCCATTCTTAGTGGTTTAAGAGTAGAAAATAGGTGAAATATTTACTGCAGCCCATGTAGCTCACATTTAAGTTTCCCTCTACAGAATAAAATTAATGAGCAGATTCAAGGCTACCTACATCATTTTGACAATTCTTAGGCAATATGAAATATAAAACCCAAACAACATTTGAGTATATAAAAGCCTCAATTAAGCCATAATTAATATGTTCATAAAATAAAAGACAATGATACTTAAAAATGTTTTGTCCTTGTTATCTCAAAGTAGTGAAATTTTTTTCCTCTTCAAATTACTAGTTACCTTTAATCCTTTCAAACAAGTATTCCTGATTCGGTGTGAGGTCTAGATACTGCACAATTGTGTTCAAAGTTGGAATGAGGGGAGCTTTAACGAGAGCAGCTTGCTTCAAGCTAGTAATACTAGCCTCTGTGAAAAACAAAACACACAGGACCCAGATTATTCTTCACGTGCGTCTCTAGAACTTAAATTGCTCCTCCTTCAGTAGACGTGGAAGGAATACATGAAAACAATAACAGAATAGTTTATTTTCACAGTGAGCCTTATCTACTTTACCTACAATTGATTTTATCATTTCTGGCACAATGACCAGATTTATCAACACACACACCACATGCACACACACTCCAAAAGCAACAGCCAGATCCATTCTGGCAAATCTATAAACAACTCATACACAAATATCTTTGTGCAGTATGTACAAAAAGACACACGAGAGCTTTCAAAACCAGGTTGAGCTGGGGTGCTTGGGTGATGGGGAAAACAGGGTGACTGCTAAAGATTCTGTGGGGTTTCTTTTTTGGGTGATGAGCTATTCTAAAATTGATTCTGTTTGCACAACCCAAATCTCTGAACTGTAGACTTTAAATGGGTGAACTGTACGGCAAGTAAATTCTAACACATATTATAAACATTTAGTTTTGTCCTCACCTCGAGGTAACAAAGGAAGTTGTTAAACAGCCCAATACGAAAAGAAAATTTCTACTTAGCAGAGTCACTGAAGGTAAATCAAACGTTGGGCTCTATTTGCACATACCTCCTATCTGAAGCTCGGGACAACCCATTCGTCTCATCTGGGTGCTGACAGACTCGATCTCTTGGACCAATGGCACTAATATTGTCTCATTGATCCACTAGGGGAGAAATAAGGCAAAGATTTCACACACATAATTCTAAAGCATTTCTCAAATAATTATATTCATGAAACACTAAGAATATTTTTACTGTCTTGTACTTGAATATTAATAGAATATAGTGAAAAAGAATGAAGTAGCAGCAACCTTTAGTCAGGACACTTGAGTAAGCAAGCCAGCAGAGTGTAAAAAGTTATATCCTTAAATCACAGATGCCTGCTTTTTGCTGAAGAAAATATATAAAGATTTTAGTTAAGGTTTTCTCAAAATTTCCTGTGATTATTATACTTAGCTAAAAGGATAATCTCCGATTTACATTTCCACATTCATTATCGTACATTTATCACACATTTATCCATGTTGTGTTTATATTGGTTTGTAATTAATAAGACAGTTTTTCAAACTAACATATAACTGATGTAATTCAGCAGGCTTACCCAATTCCCTAACTACGTGGAAAATAGATCTATTTGATCCTGGTTTATGAATATTACAATATTACTTCAGGATTAGAAACTTCAAATGCCAATTAGCATGGCTAACATAGTAATCTAATTGTGGGATGTGAAAATCCTGTCCAAGGAAACACACCATCTGAGTTGTTTGTGTGTTCTGTGTTGTGCATAAGTGTTAGTGCCAACTTTAACTGCTACTTTACTTCTGTTTCCATGCTTCTGTTTAACTATGAAATGGAAGGATGAAAAAGTTTCAGATGAAATACAAGTCTATCATTCCTTATACAAATTTGTGCACTAAGAAATCTATAAAAACACAAAGCTGTTCAGTAATCCATTTAGCAAGCAAATCAGATACACTGGCAAGAATTGAACTAAATCCCCATGAGGCTATTTAAAGACTTTATCTCATTTAGTGTGACTATTCATACGTTTTGCTACAAATATTAATGTCTGAGTATGCAGTGCTAACTAGACTCTGCTAGTAAGTAGTATTACACGATAGTATATGCTATATGCACACTGCCTTTTAAAAAAATCCCAAAAACTCCACAAACTTTCAAGCCTTTCTTTCATTAGAAATAAAAGAGAGTGCAGTTCTAGGACATCATTTTACTCATTCATTCTTCCAACATGTATTCAATGCATTCTACTTGGTAGCCACCCTCAGGCTGCAATAAAGTTACCTGAGGGGTTCAGGGCTATCTTCCCTGTGTTGTACTTTTCATCCCCATGAGGGAATTTTTATGTTTAAAAAGCCATCGAGAGCTTCTGGTTCAAGAGAAAACAGGCTGCTATTTTCATTACTCCCTCCCGATACCTAATTAAAATTATAGTAAAAGAATAAAAAAGTAGACAAGTGATTTCGAAGTATTTCTCGAAGCTGTAGCGTGGAAGGATGCATGCTGAAGGGTGAAACAGCGGGAGCGGTTCTCCCTGCGGTGGAGGAGGGGCCGGCGTGTCAAGGGAAATTGGGACACGCTGGGACGACAGAGGGGTGGAAAGAGGCAGGGCTGAAACAAGGGCACTCACTCACTCTGTATGAACTGGCCAAAGATGAGAGGGTTCTTCTCTAAAACAACTGAAGATATTGAAGCTACTGAAGTAGCTTCTAGTATATATTACCTTCTCTCTCTACCTTAAAAGCTCTCTGAGGGCAAAGACCTCGTTTTTGTTTCCCTCACATTTCTAGATACATAAAAGGTTCTGACAGAAAAGCTCTTTGAAAAATAAAATTGAAAAAAAAATTGAAAAAAAAATAAAATTGAGCTGTTACAAAGAAGATCTTAATAACTAGATATATTATTCCTTTATCCACTCAAAATAAACTGATTTACTAAATACGGAGAGAAAAAACATTTGATCAAAACAGCATCAACTAAATGTCATGTTTATCCTTACATATGTGCCATCCATATTGCACTTTTCATAATAATAAATTTTGATATTCTAATTAGTAATTAACACCTCTAAATAATATTCTAATAACACACTTTGCATATTAAGAGCCACCAATATTGCCTGAAGAGTGATGTCAGAACTTACATTTCGGAACTTAGCTGTCCATGAATCCATATGATCAAGAAGTTGTCTATTCATAGTCACTCTTGCCCAAACCTATTAAAAATATGTTTAAAATGAACGTGAAGAAAAATCTTGTCAGAAATCGGTCACTTTCCTCCACTCTCAAAAATATATGGAGAAAAATATCTGAAAAACAACTTCATAAACACTAATATTCATCTAATTAATATGCAAGAATTTTATTACTACTCATTTGGTTGCTATTCATGCACAGATAGATCTTTAAATTTCCTTACGTTGGTATGTTTAAAGAATATTCCTGCTTCCGGAACAAAACAAAAATCTTATATTTGGTATTAAACGAAGTTCAAATGTTCTAATCCAAATATATTTTAAAAGCAAGAGGCTTGTATATAGTAAGTACAAATAGATACTTGAGATACCTTTTTGTAAATGAATGCAAAAAATGCAGGATACTAATGTCAACTATATGTAATAAAGAATAAAGCGTACAATATAATTCAGTTTTAGGTACACGAAGTTAGATAGGAGTCTTTCCAGTGTTTAATGTGGGCCAGATTTATGTTTCTAGCCAGTAACAGCAAAGATTATAGACAAAAAATGTTCCAGAAGTAGAAGAGACTTTCTAACAATCTGCAGTCATAAATATTAAGTCATTTTTATTTTCCATTTACCTCCTCTGCAGCTTGTTTAGAACTGAGATCAGCTTCATCTTTGTTAGCACATGGGGCCTGAGACCTACAGGCAAGCTGATACTGAAACTTCTTTAAAGTCTGTGCATAATCTCCCATTGAACGATTGTAGTTCCAGAAGGTAGGACTGGTGGAAGGCGAGGTAGAATCTGGACTCCCTACAATGGTGAATTTATAAATTCTTTTTTAACATTTTTATTTATTTTTGAGAGACAGAGAGAGACAGATCATGAGCAGGGGAGGGGGCAGAGAGAGAGGGACACACAGAATCGCAAGCAGGCTCTAGGCTCTTAGCTGCCAGCACAGAGCCCAACACGGGGCTCGAACCCACGAACTATGAGATCATGACCTGAGCCGAAGTCAGATGCTCAATCGACTGGGCCACCCAGGCACCCCCCCACAGTGATGAATTTAAAGTACATCAGTGTGTGCCGTAATAACTTTGACATTTAAAGTTAGCACATGAACACTGGGTATCTGGGCACCTAGGCGATGGCAATCAAGGCAGACCAAGGCCCAAGGGATTCTTCTCTTCCTTCCTCCCTGACATTACTTCTTTAGAGAACACAGACTGCCTGTGCTAAAGATTAAAAAGAACATTTTCCGAGCAATATCAATCAAGTGGTTGAAAGTGTCTGTTTATTTTTGTTGTAAAATTAAGCTTGTTTCATTCTCTAAGACTTCCAAATGACTCAGCAAGAAACAAACAAAAGACAAATTTCTTCAGGAAATAAGTAGACTAAGGAAGTTCCTTGCTTGAATTTTTAGTAGCTCTTTCTGAATGGTAGGACTACAGCCTCCTATTAATAAGCCACTCTGTGGGCCAGCAGCTCCACTCACTCATCCCTGTACTACACTGTGTTCTCTTTATAGCCTGTAATAATTCCTGTGTTGTATTAAAAGAAACTACTGATACACTTTTAAATTTATAAGTTTACTTTTAGGAAATGTTAATAGTTAATATGGGGACTTCATCCTCTAGAGGATTCTACCAGAGTACTTATTACACTTTAAGGTTATAGTTTGTCTTTTTACCCAAACAGAATTTGAGTTCCTTGAGGGCAGGAAACATTATTTTTCCCTAGCATCCCCGTGAGCTGATGCTGTGTCTGCTCTGGAGAATTCTGTAGGCTTTGGGAAACCTATCAGCTTGGACTTCACTGCCCAAGTGGGAACTGGTAATGAGGTAGAGTTGGACTAAGACCCTTTTCTCCTACCTCTGTCCCCTGTACCCAGCTAGGGCCAGGAACCTCAAATGGCCACATTCTTGGTAGATAAGAAAAAAAATCTGTCCACTGGCACCAGGAGATAACTAGGAAACTCGTCTAAGTTGTACGGGGATTTAAAAATTATCCATTTACACATGGGTTTAGAATATCCACTTATACTACCTGTGAAATCCAGGAACCTCCTAGCCCAGAAATTACCTAAGTTACCTAAGGTCAATAATGCTCCTTAGGCATTTGGCAGAGGCAAATACAAAACTGCCAAGAGGAGACAAGGCTTGTATCCAGCCTGTCCAGGATAGAAAAGCACAGATAGAAATGTACTGCAGATAAGCTTACCAAAAACAAAGAAGAAGGACATAAATCACAAGAGGAAACAGGGTTCCAAGCAAAGGAATCAACAAGACAAAAATGTGAGCACTTAATCTTCGAGAACTTTAGATAACTGAACTACAGGACACTTCAAAAAAAAAAAGTCATGTTTAAAGTGACTGAGATAGGAAAAAATTGAAAACATAAGAACAAACAAGATACTCTAAAATAAATCATGCATATTTGAAAGAGAACCAAGTAAAACCTTGAAGACTGAAGGAAAAAAACATGACAAATTAAAAAACTCAATGAGTTAAACAGCAGGTTAGATGCCGCTAATGGAAGAACCAACCAGCAGCACAAACTGTGGGGGGAGGGGGAAAACAGAAGAATGCCAAACTACTAAATGCAAAAGACATGAAAGTATTAGAAAGTCTCCATTCTGCAACCACCACTGCAGTAACTCATTCAGGAGAGGACCATCAATGAATACTAAAACCATTGGATAAAGGCTGTTGGGGAATAGGACTCACAAGTCTCAAAGTATCACACTACAGATTATTAATTACAAAGGGAAAGGTCACGGTTGCCATCATCTTGACCAAGTGATTCAATTTAATGTTACCAATAAAGGGACAAAATGGTATCATGAATCTCCTGATGTGATATGCTGAGAGGAGCACACTGCCACCTAAGTTGTATTCTTGCCAAAAAAATCATGTTTAAACTGGTTCTTATCTAATCCAATAATGAAAAATAATCACACAAATCCAAATTTGCAAAACAACTAGGCTGACCTCTTCAAATGTAAACGTCATAAAAAATGAAACAAAGATGCACAAATGTTCTAGATTAAAGACAAAAGCAGCATGAACACTAAATATGCATCGGTAAAAGAAAAAAAATGCTACGAAGGCCATTATTGGGTTAATCGGAAGAAATGTGAATATGAATAATACTGGTATCGCAAGCATGGTAATTATGTTGTAGTTAGAAAGGAAAATGTTCACATTCTTGGGAGATGCATGCGAAATAGTTAAGGATGAAGTGTCCAGTCAGCAAAAAAGTGTGTGAGAAAGAGTAAATGTGAGTCCCTGGCTCCTTACTATTGGAGAAAGGACTTACAAATATGAAAAGGGAGGAGGCTAGAATAAGCCCTGTACAGTTGGACTGGAATTGGAGGTACCAGTTGGTACTCACGGTTTTTCATACATACAGATGGATGGATATGGAAATACATTTAGGTGTGTTTGTGTGTGTTTACATATATTCCTGGCTGTCTGTTGAGAGGACCTAGAATAATGATATCCCATCGACAGTGACACAGCCAGTGCCCAGACATTAATTTCTCAACATCATTCTCCACTAAAAGCAATCACGGTCCCTTGGAGAAATGGACTAACTCCAGAGCTAGTTAACTGGGAAAGTACAAGACAAGCCTGGACTATCTTGTGGTGCTAGAAAGTAAAGCAAAACAACAAACAGAAAAACAGAAGTCAGGGGATCCCACTACCCAAATCTGAGACAGTCTAACCATTAAAATAAATGACATTAACTGGGGAGAAGAAAAAGCTGTTATTTTGCAATAGAATGCCAACAAATGAATGTAAAAGGTGGTTGCACAACAATGTGAATGTACTGAATAACACTGAATTAAACGGTTAAAATGGTGAACTTTACGCATATTTATTCACAAAACATGTTTAAAAACGTAAAAGGGAATAATACAGAAGTAATGATGGAATGAGAAAGCCACTACAACAACCAACATAGTAATAATTTTGAAAAGAAACTTAAAAGGATGTTAAAGCCAGTAAGTCAAATTTGACGAGGAAGAAGATATTTAGCCTCAAAGTAGCTCCTCATAAAAATACTTACTATTTAAAAATTAATTTATATAAATATTGATTTACCTAAAACCTACAGGCACAGGGAGTTCAAAGTATAGGGATGGACACAGACACACCATATATATATACTAACCAAAAGAAAATCAGTACAGCGGTGTTGATATCAGAGAAAACAGACTTGAAGGCAAAAAGCTTGAGATAAAGATAAAACGAATAACTGACTAGAATATTAACAATCGTGAATTTATATGCATTTAACATAATTTCATATGTATTTAGCAAATTTGACAGAATTACAAGGACACATTTAATGTAAGACAATCAGTGGGAGCTTTTAACTGACTTTCTTACTAATAGAGCAAGTGGATGAAGACTGATAAGATAAAGAATTTAATAACACCTTCAGGAAGTTTGGTTCAATGAGCAAATACGGTGCCAAATATTTAAAGACTATGCATTCTTTTTAATATACCAAAACCCATTTGTAAAAAGTGATCACACAGCAGGCCTAAATGCAAGTCTTAAAAAATACCAAAGAATTAACAGGGTAGAGGTCACAATCTCTAGCTGCAGCATAATTAACTTAAGAGGAAAAATAAAAGATAATCAAGCCTTCATTTCATATGTTTGGAAATTAAAAGCAATACCGCTCACTAATACTACTTTTAAACAATAATAACAATGCTTCTAAATAACTCCTATGGATCAAAGAGGAAATAAAAATGGAAGCCAGAAAATATCTCAATAAGACAAAGATGGGGAGAGGGAACAACATAGGTTGTTCTCTGCATTATACTCTATATAATTTTCGGAAAACTCGAAATATTTCAAAATTTCACAAGAAGAAAAAGCATGCATCAACAAATAACAAGATAATATTGATTTGTTTCTTTGACATTTCTGGCACTTTCAGGCAAAATTAAATTAAAAATCAATGGAGAGATTTCAAGTGACACAAAGAGCCATGGTCCAATAACGGACTTCCTCATTGTGGCCATGCTTTAGCACCTAATGTGCTTTCTGTGAAAGTTCCTGAGGGGGAAAAATCATTACGTGGCTCAATAACCTAATTTGGTTTCAAATAATTGACTTTGTTATAATCAAATCCACCCCAAACAGATTAAGATTTGCTAACATTGTTTCCCAAAGTAAACTAAAGAGAAGTTCGAAAAAGTTCTGAAAAACAGGAGCGCTTCTAGAGTAAATATGTTCTCTTTTATCCCTCCTGCCAAGTCAATCTTCCCAAGGACCAAAAGGAGACAACTAGCACTTCAATAAGCTTTGCTCTGCATCACTTCAAAAACATTTTATAGCCTCAACTTTTAAGTAGAAAGTATAACTTATATTATAGAAAAAGCTTTCAATCTTAATGTAGATAAAAGGTTCAAGAATTCTCAGTTCAGCTGTATTTTACTTCCTAAATTTGGCGAACTTAAAATTCTAACTATATAAAATATAAAAACAAAATGTATTTCTCTCCGGAGCTACACAAGAAGTAAAAAAGTATGTTAGTAAAAAAGAAATATTAATGTACAGGTATCAAAGTAATGAAAATAGGTTAAGGATAATGTCAAAGTAATACCAAAAATATGAGTTGGATCTGAATAAAAATATACATACCCAGCTTAACTCTATGTTGTTTCTCTTCTTCACTTCTGAGAAAAGTATCCAAAGTTCGTAGGTCTGTCATGTAGTCTTCTTTGTCAGTAGGGGAGTTATAGACGGTGGGTGAAGAACGGTAGCGAGCTCTCAACCCACTGCCCTCTACTGGTCCAACAGTTGTAGGGTATGGAGAAGAAGGAGAGGGACTATAACTTGCCAACTATACAAAATAAAAGAATTCTTTCTTATTGGAATTTATTTTTCTGTTGGTTTTTTACTCTCAAAAAGTAACACACCCATTAGAATGGTCAAAATGCAGAACAATGACAACACCAAAAGTTGGTAAGGATGTGGAACAATAGGCACACTCATTCACTGCTGGCGGGAACGCAAAATGGTATAGCCACTTTGGAGGGTAGTTTGGCAGTTTCTTACAAAACTAAACTACACTTACCATATGATTGGCAATTGTGCTCCTTGGGATTTACCCAAAAGGAGTCGAAAATTTAGGTCTATACAAAAACCTGCCTAAGATATTTACAGCAGCTTTATTCCATAACTGCCAAAAACTCAGAAGCAACCAAGACATCCTTTAGTAGATGAATGGGTAAATAAGCTGTGGTACATCTGGACAATGGAATATTTATTATTCAGCATTAAAAAGAAATGAGCTATCAAGCCATGAAAAGACATGGAGGAACCTTAAATGCATATGACTGACTAAAAGAAGCCAATCTGAAAATGCTACACTGTATGATTTCAATTATATGATATTCTGATGAAGGCAAAACTATGGAAAAAGTAAAAGGATCGGTAGTTGCCAGGGATCGGGGTCAGGAGTGGGAGAGGATGAATAGGTGGAGCACAAAGGATTTTTAGGGCAATGAAATGACCCTGTATGATACCGTACCATAATGGTGGATACACGGAATTATATATTTGTCTAAACCCACAGAATGTACACCGCCAAGAATGAACACTAAAGTAAACTGTGGACTCCAGGTGATAATGATGTACCAATGTAGGTTCATCAATTGGAACACATGTACCACTCTGGTGGGGGATTTTGATATTGGGAAGGCTGTGCCCATGGGGGTGGGGGAGCAAAAGTTGTATGACAGATCTCTGTCCTTCCTCTCAGTTTTGCTGTGAAACTAATACTATTTTGCTTTTTTTTTTTTTTTTTTTTAAGAGAGAGCGAGCAGTGGGGAGAGAGGCAGAAGGAGAGAGAGAGAGAATCCCAAGCAGGTTCCACATTCAGGGCAAAGCCCCAAAGCGGGCTTGATCCCACAACCCTCAGGTCATGACCCAAGCCAAAATTAAAAGTCAGTCGCTCAACTGACCGAGCCACCCAGGTGCCCAAACCTAAAACTGTTCTAAAAATAAAGTCTATTTTTTTTAGAAAGCACTATATGCATATTTTAAAAAATGGAAAGTTTGGGGGCGCCTGGGTGGCTCAGTCAGTTAAGCCTCTGACTTCGGCTCAGGTCATGATCTCACATTCGTGGGTTCGAGCCCCGCATCGGGCTCTGTGCTGATAAGCTCAGAGCCTGGAGCCTGCTTTGGATTCTGGGTCTCCCTCTCTCTCTGCCCCTCCCCCTCTCATGCTCTGTCTCTCTCTGTATCAAAAATAAATAAAAAACATTAAAAAAATTTAAAAAAAATGGAAAGTTTGAAGAAAGTAAGTCATACTTATAACTACAACCTAGAGATTATATGATCCCTTTTCACATTTTATGTATTTTCAAATCTTTAATTGTACATAGCTATACCAATATATTTTTGTTTTTATTTTGTTTTTTTAAACAAAAACAATTGTTTTCTAAACCTCATTTTTAATTTTTTTCTACTTGAGAGAGCACGCGCACACATGTGTGCACACACAAGTGGGGGGGTAGGCAGAGAGAGAATACCAAGTGACCTCTGCACTGTTAAGTGCAGAGCCCCATGTGGGGCTTGAACTCATAAACTGTGAGATCATGACCTGAGCCCAAATCCAGAGTCAGATGCTTAACCGACTGAGTCACCAAGGTGCCCCTAAACTTCATTGTTTTTTTAAAGTTAACCAAGGATTTTCCTAACTAGCTGTACAATATTTCATTATACATATATACCATCATTTATCTTTACATTCAATACATTTGAATTGCCTACAATTTTTGGCCTGTAACTATAAATGTTAACATCTCTGTACATAAATCTTTCCTTTTTTTTTTTTTTAAGTAGGTTCCACACCCAATGTGGGTCTTGAGCTCAAGACTCACACGTTCTACCGACTGAGTCAGCCAGGAGCCCCTACATAAAACTTTTCTTAATTTCTGAGAATGTCCTTCAGGAGCTTCTTAAAACTGAAATGATCTGATCAAAGCATATGAACACTTAATACATATTCCCATTCTAGTAAATGAAAAAGTTATACTAAGTACTATTCAGAAGAAAGTTGATAGAAGGATCTATTTTGGTATATCTCCATTTTACTATTTTAAAATGTTTATTGGATAGAGAAGAATTTTTTAAAATTTACATTTAA
Source organism: Cryptoprocta ferox (assembly GCA_028646485.1). Classification (NCBI taxonomy): domain Eukaryota; kingdom Metazoa; phylum Chordata; class Mammalia; order Carnivora; family Eupleridae; genus Cryptoprocta; species Cryptoprocta ferox. Next base: position 79,436,567 of record CM053559.1, read on the forward strand.
CTTGTGTTTCCTTATACTTGTGAAGTTAAACACTTTAAAAATATGGGGGCATGTAGCTGGCTCAGTTAGAAGAACATCCAGCCCTTGATCTCAGGGTTGTGAGTTCAAGCCCCACATTTGGTGTAGCGACTACTAAAATAAATAAAACTTAAAAAAATACAATTATTGGTCACTGGTATTACCTATTTTATCAACTATTTACTCCAGTACAGTGGCAAAATAAATAAAGCTGAAAAGAAAAAGAAAAATGTTAATCCTCTTCCACATTGATTTCTTTCTTTTTTTTGAGAGAGAGAAAAAGAGTGTGAGCAAGGGAGAGGAAAGAGGGGGAGGGGGAGAGGGAGAGGAAGAAAGAGAATCTTAAGCAGGCTCCATGGCCAGCACAGAGCCCAATATAGGGCTCAATCTCACGACCATGAGATCATGACCTGAACCGAAATCAAGATTTGGATGCTTAACTGACTGAGCTACCCAGGCACCCTTTCTCTTATTATATTTTTATTTAAAAAATTTTTTTATTTGAGAAAGAGAGAGAGCACATACAGGGATAGGGGCAGAGGGAAAGAGAGAGAATCCCAAGCAGGCTTCATGCTCAGCACGGAGCCCGACCCTATCCAACAACCCTGGGATCATGACTCAAGCTGAAATCAAGAGTTGGACATTTTTAACCGACTTGAGCCATCCAGATGCCCCCTTCTCTTATTTTAAATAAAATATAAGATCCTTATATATGCCATGATGATATCTGTGCTATTCATTGATCAGTTTATTTTTGCTAAGGGGCATATCTTATGCATAATGTACATTATTTTATCCTCTCAATAATAAGTAAATATTACTACTATACTAATTTTTGATATGAGAGATTAGGTAATTCACTCAGGATTGTACCAGGATTTCAATCTAGACTGACTCTAGAAATGCACTGTACTAGTCCCTTCACTTTTGTCTATGAATATTTCCATAATCAGAAGTTTAAAAGTTTCTTGAAAATGTAACTCAATGACAAAACTTCAGAACCCTAACATATTCTGCAGATATATCTGATTAAAGTTTAAATTTTTTCTTCCTTATTTATTTAGGTTTTCTACTTCTTAGTCAATCTTGGCATTTTTTCCCTAGAAAAATAATTATTCCATTTCATTAACTTTTCCATGGTATTAACTTGGTCAACAAATATGTATATATAGCATTTACATTTCATATACCATGCTAAGAAAACAAACATGAATAAAAACACACAATCCTGTACTCAAGAAGGTTACAGTCTAGGAGAAAAAAAGATAATTAATGTTACCAATTTTATACACAGAGCTATTTAGTACAGGTTAATAGTTTTTAAGAAATAAAAATAACTTGCATATTTGAGAGTAAACCATGGTATTTCCACTAGATGAGTATTAAGTAGCCATTAAACAGAAATTATGTTTGGGTGGTAAAACTATGATTTTTTTTCCTCATGAAAACAAAACTATTTTTACAAGTCATTTACTTATGGGTTACTAATTATCACTATATACACATTTCCTCATAATATTTAACATGTACAAAATTTCCTACATTACTTGCCAAAATTATTATTGGGTAACCAGTAGTATGGAAGTTCATTACAAAGAATTATTATATAATGGGTAAGGGCAGTGTGTTGATTTCACTTCCGGACATTCCTCATTTAACTAGCAGGATAGAGATGTAGTTCTTTTTTTTTTTTTTAATTTTTTTTAATGTTTATTTGTTTTTGAGAGAGAGACAGAGAGAGACAGAGCACGAATGGGGAAGGGGCAGAGAGAGGGAGACACAGAATCTGAAGCAGGCTCCAGGCTCTGAGCTGTCAGCACAGAGCCCGATGCAGGGCTCGAACCCACAAACTGTGAGATCATGACCTGATTTGAAGTTGGACACCCAACCGAGCCACCCAGGTGCCCCTATAGAGATATAGTTCTAACTAGTGAGAGCATCTGAAAATGTGACCATGCCCCCTTTAACACTCCTTTTATATTCTTCTGCTTCAGGCAGGAGTCACAATTTCAAATGTGTCAACTTTGCTTCAATTTTGCCTCTATCAAACCCCAAAATGAGAACAACATCCCACCTTACTGTGGGAGTTGGAATGAAGGTTTCTAGTCATCCCATGAAGGGTGGGGTCCATCATGAAGAGTCAAACTACACAATAATCCTGGTTTTTAGCTTAGGAGATACTCCAACATGATGAAAAGCATTAAGATTGTGTAAGGATACACAAAAGTTTCATATAAACAAGCAAAAAAAGAGGGCAAACGTGAATATAAAAAACTAAAGTAAAAAATTATCATAGTCTCAATTTGTTTGAAAGACCCTGCAGAAAGATCCTAGACGGTGACCCTCAGTCCATGATCTTTGCAAAAGCTAATTTTTTTCTTTCATTTTAGGGTGTGGTATAAAGAACTTCTGACCAGGTATCAGGATCTGGGTTCTGTTTTTGGCTCTTAAATCGGCAATTTGGGCAAGTCAATTACCCACTGTTTCTCAGTCCTATCAGTGAGATAATGACGAGTTTTGATTTGGTCATTTTCAAGGTAGCACCCAATTCTAAAATAATGTGACTGGCCAGGAGAAAAGATTCATTACCTTATTATAACCACTGATGGGAGAGTAAGTCACTCCAGGGCTATAGGACCCACTGCCACCTGATGACAGACCTTGCAGCTGAGGGCTGTATCCGGTTATACAGCTGGTGGTGAACTTGGGGCTGGTACTGGGTGAACGAGATGGGCTATAGCTCAACACACTCTGACCCTGAATTGAAGGAGAAGGTGGCGAGGGAGGGATTTGGGTTGCTGCCAGATCGTGTGGAGGAGTAGTCTGTACAACTAGAAGGAAGGAAGGAAGGAAGGAATAAATAAATAAACAAACAATAGTAATAATATGTGTGTGCATGTATAAATTTCTATAAAAGCAGACAATGAAATGAATCTTCTTCAAGAAAAGAGTAGTAGAGTGACTTGGTTGTTAAATTACATAACGTATTATTACCTAAGGACACAAAATAGTGGTTTACCATTTCCATACAGTTTAAAGTAAGAGATTAGCTTCAATCCACAAGGGTTAGTCATTTAATTTTAATTGTAATTAAACAATGGAACAAACTTTCATGAGGCTGTTGAATAGTATTTCCATTCAGTTTATACAAATAGGAATCATAATCATTGGTCTTAAGACAATTTATTATAGACTTGTTTAATATAGTTGAACCAGATGGCTTTATAAGTCCCTTCCAGCTGAGTCTATAAAAAGGGCAAATTAAATTGAGAAAGATTTATTGCCAACCTTTCCCCTACCTTTGCAAAAGATATAAAACACTTACCAGCTGTTTTCAACCCTAAAAGTGTTTGCTGTCCAGGGCTAACAACCAGACTTGTCGGTGCCACAGTATATTTGAAATACCTCCAAAAATCAAATAAGGCATTTAGGCTGAAGAGGGATGCAAGGGCAAGCTCTGGAAGAGAACAATTTCTTTCTTTAAGGGGGAGGGTGGAAGGGAGAACATTTAAAGGTGGGTGGGAAACAAAATCCTTCATACTTTAGCAAATTAACAACAAAACTGAAAACTATCTTCTTAGTCCTCATAACAGTTACCACTTAATGAATGTCTATTATGTATAATGTCCATTACATAAATGCCTATTATAGGGCATTTACTAGTGAATTTCAAAATATTATTAGGCACCTGACTGGCTCAGTTGGTGGAGCATGTGACTCGATCTCGGGCTTCTGAGTTTGAGCCCCACGTTGGGTGCAGAGATTACTTAAAAATAACAAATCTTAAAATAAAAATCACTAACCTCACAACCTTGCACAATAAAGATTTTCACCTGCATTTGACCAGAGAAGTCAAGTGACTTTTGCAAGAGCACACAGCTAGTTACTTATATACTCAGGTATGCAGATTTCAAAACTCTTGCTTATTAAATTTGTTTAACGTTTATTTATTTTTTGAGACACAGAGAAAGATAGAGCACAAGCAGGGGAGGGGCAGAGAGAGAGGGAGACACAGAATCCGAAGCAGGCTCCAGGCTCTGAGCTGTCTGCACAGAGTCCGACATGGGGTTTGAATCCACAAACTGTGAGATCATGACCTGAGCCGAAGTCGGACGCTTAACCGACTACGCCACCCGATCGCTCCCAAAACTCTTGCTTATTCACTTGCCACACCACATTCCTACCACGGATTCCACATTAACATGTGTATTAGATAATGGCCATAAAGGCTCTATACCCAAGGACTACTAAAGAGCAGAGAGAAGTAGACAAAGATAAAGGAACAAGGAAATTGAGGAAGGCATCAATGTAATAGAAATCTGATTGTTCTAGGGGCGCCTGGGTGGCTCAGTGGGCTGAGCGACCAACTCCGGCTCAGGTCATGATCTCGTGGTTCTCAGGTTCAAGGGTTCACGGGTTCGGGCCTCGCGTCGGGCTCTGTGCTGACAGCTTGCTCAGAGCCTGGAGCTTGCTTCGAATTCTGTGTCTCCTTCTCCTTCTGCCCCTACCCCGTTTGTTCTCTGTCTCTCAATAATAAATAAATGTAAAAAAAAAAAAAAAAAAAAAAGAAATCTGATTGTTCTTGAAAGGAGAAATGATAGGGAAGTAGGGAAGGCATTTCAGAGAAAGTAAATACAAATCACCAGCACCACCATAATTTTTCATCACAGAACTCCAATGATTACCTGGAACTGTACTGTTTAATTTGTCTCCTCTACTAGAATGTTCCTTCCATGAGGGCAAAGATCTTGTTCCCTTCCTGCTATATTCCCAGTTTTTGGAACATAGTACACACTCGAAAATTTATGGAATGAAGCAATGAATACTAAGCTGAATTAAACGTGAATGCAGTTTTTCATTGGTAGCAAACCTGAACCACAGTAAAAATTAATTACTTACCAATATACCAAAGGGGCCAGTATGTTACATTATAATATGAACTAATCAATTTTCCAGTCCTGAAAAAATTAAAAAGGCTTTTCAAAATCTTAAAAAACAAACACAAAAAACAAACAACAGAAAACACCTAAAATCCAAACAAACACAAAAACCTGTGGAACCAACCAGTGTCCTAAGTTTCACTTTTTTTGACTAAGTAACTTACATTTCAGTATATAACATTCCAGCCATAGATACATTCAGGAGGCCCCAGGCTAAAACCACTTTCTTAGCTTCTGTTTCTTTTCTCATCTTGATGGTTCTGTCAATAAGAGAAGCACTAGGATTTGCCTCCCCTTGCATCTATCCAAAAACAAAAAGCACAGGAATTAACGAAAAGAAACCACTTCTCCATTTAAGAAATCCAACTTGTGTCCTTTGTAATAGTAACTAAGAACTGCACATGTTTTTCCTTATCGTTAAAATGTCTTTCCAAAATTTATTTCATTATTATCGTATAAAAAGGGACCCCTAAATTATAACTTCATTGGCACCATATTGTTATCAACAGAGAACCTGCTCGTTACTTCAGAGAATACTTCCGATGAATAAAAACGTCTCATTTGTAACTTAACAGGTGGTGATTTTATGTGCAATTATTCCGTATCGTTTTTGGGATGTCACAAAGTCCAGCCCAAGGGCGAATTTAAGAAACTCAAAATACCAAGCTTTGAGAGAAAATATTCCATATTAGCTCTAAGCCATTAAAGACTCTCCTCTTACATCTTCATGCACAAGCCATTAACCGCCTACGATCCTCAACACCTCTGCACTCGGACCGCTGGGCGCCAGAGATCCCCGTTTTGTGTTGCTGAAAAAGTGTAAGGATTGAAGTTGTCTAAGGGTGAACACTCCTGATGTGAAGGGGCTGAGTGACTGGGGAGTGTGCAGCTTGGGTCCACTGGAATTTAGATTTCCTTTGTTTCGCTAGGCCTCATCTCCGGCAGAAAAACGTTTTAAGACTTCCTATATTCGGAGTCGTATCCCAGAAAGTACAGAGCGGCACTCTTCCCGCCACCCAGTCCGCGAGTCAAAACTTCCCAGTCCCGAGAGCTTCCCTCCCTGGGTCTCCCAAGCACAAACTTCAGCAGCCCCTAATGCTTCTTTCTTCCTTTCCACTACAAGTGGAGGGTCGCCTGGCCACACCCCCCTTCGGCGGAACCCTCTGCAGAGCCGCAGTCGTGGAAACGCCACTGCACGAGTGGACTCCGCGTCCAGTAAGCATAAAAACGACCCCGAAAACCCACCATGTTCTTCGGCCGGAAGCTGCTGGCTCGCGCCACTCTCTACTGCACATGCGCGAAGCCAAGCGCTAAGGCGAAGGCAACCAGTTTGCGGGACTAGTTACCGGAAGAACGGACCTTCTCGCGAGAAGAGGAGGGTGGGGCGGGCGGCTGGGCCCGCTTCGGCTCGGAGCATCACCCGGGAAACAGCTTTAGGGTTTGTGGCTCCCACTCACCTGCGGGGAGAAATTCAGACCAACTTCTGAACCCGCAGTAAAAAGTAATAACTGTAACAAGCTGAATTTTAGCTTCCTTAGGGCATTTATGGACTCACATTTTAAAGCAGATTTTATTAAAGCAGGGCAGCTAATTGTAGGGTAGAGAATGTGGTAATGTGTCCCGACACCCATCAGCCTCGACGAAGCATTTCTCACAAAAAAAGTTTTCTGACCCAATGGAAATTCTTAAATATCCCTGTAATAAGGGTGCAGCAGTGAGAAGAAAACCCCAAACGTGTCCAAGTTGCTAGTGGGTTTTGAGGTTTCAAAAATCCAATCGTTCCTTTTCTTGCATACTCTTCGGGAAGAACTAATGCTGAGGAAAAGGTTCATCAGAGAGTTCAGTTTGGTTTCATTTAACAAATACAAACGCCTACAACCTGCCACTGAGCCGCGGGCGGGAATGGGAAAGTGGAGCTCCCTGGTTGGTGTCTGGAGGAGCTCAGCCAGCTGGTGCCTTAGGTGGGCAGGAGAGTGGGGCGAGAAGACCCCAGAGGTGTGCCTCTGATGGGCTCCCCCAGGTGAGCTTCCCGGAAGAGACAACGCAGGCCTAAAGCACAGGGCCAACAGCCCGGAAGAGCAGGGCGTTGGGACCCGCCATTAGGGATGTGGAGAAATGTTTTACCTTCATGAAAACGTCACGCCTTTTCACAATAAGCTAGTGGATTGTTACACCACGTACGTCTCAATGACCAAAATTTTTCCTAAAGCGCACTTAAAGCCAAATGGAAGAAAATTAAGTTTCCTTAATAAACTATAATTAGTACTTACTTACTGCATATTATTGGAATCTGCAGGTATGCTATGCTCTTAAAGATCTAACAGATTTTTTTAACTGCGATTTTAATAATTTTTAGATTGCCTTAGCAGCAGTAGTGTTTTGCTCTAGTTTTAGATTGAGATGAACTAACTCAAAAATTATTCAAAGTGAAAGGGCTCAATGGACAGTCAACTTTAGAATACCAGGTTCCTCCCCACCCCATATCTCTTTCCTAAAAAATTGTTTACATTTGATGTCATTTCAACAGGCACAACTTTCCTCTCTTGATGTCCTTAAGTTACTGTGCATTTGTTGAAGGCTTAAAAAGGAGCACTGCTACTATCCAAATTTGATATATAGCTGACATTATTAGTTTGCTACGGTTACTGTAAAAAATATCATGGACTGGGTGGCTTAAACAAAATTAAAAAATTAATTTTTTCACAGGTTTTCAGGTTGCAAGTCCAAGATGAAGGCACCAGCAGAATTGGTTTCTCCTGAGGCCTCTTTCCTTGGCTTGCTGACTTCTGTGTCCTCACAGGGCCTTTTTTTCTGTGTCCACATACCCCTGGTGTGTCTCTTCTTCTTATAAGGACATCAGTCATATTGGATTAGGGCCCTATCTTTATGACCTCACTTAACCATAATTATCTTTTTTAAAAATTTATTTATTTATTCTTGAGAGCTCGTGAGCAGGGGAGGGGCAGAGAGACAGAGGGAGAGAATCTCAAGCAGGCTCTGCACTGTCAGTGCAAACCCCTATGTGGGGCTCGAACTCATGAACCCGTGAGATCTTGACCTGAGCTGAAATTAAGAGTCCGACGCTGGGGGCACCTGGGTTACTCATAGGGCTTCCGACTTCAGCTCAGGTCATGATCTCACAGCTGGTGAGTTCAAGCCCTGCATCAGGCTCTGTGCTGACAGCTTAGAGCCTGTAGCCTGCTTTGGATTTTGTGTCTCCCTCTCTCTCTCTCTCAAATAAACATTTAAAAAAAAAAAAAAAAAGAGCCCGATGCTCAACCCACGGAGCCACCCAGATGCCCCTCATCTTAATTGTCTCTTTAAAGGCCGTCTCTGTGGTTATATTCAAATTGGGGGTTATTCATTCAACATATGAATTTAGGGGGACACAATTCAGTCTATAACACATTAGACTTATGTAAATTTACATATGGTATGTGATATGATACATATAAAAGGCACTGAAAAAAATGGATGGATACCTCAGAGACGTAGATTTTATCAACATTAAAATTTAAAGAAAATACAGTATATACAAATTTCAGGAAAAAAGAGATTAAGGCAGAATGCACCCTATTGACGTAGGGGGTAACTACCATAAACTTTCATAGAAATAACTTCGAGAAAGCTTCCAAAAACTTAGAAATCCAAGAAGGGTTTGTCAGTTCCTGTCACAGTTACGGAAGCGTGTGTCATAATAGGTTGCCAAGGAAAGGGTCATACACATGGAGTGAAGTACTTGCCAGTCATCTTCATTCCTTTGAGCATGCTTTATTTCCAGAGCAAGAAGTCATCATGGGAGATCTTTTTTCCTTATTTTGGGAGGTGGATCCTCCCCCCCTACCTTTAAGTTTTACTATTCCAAATCAGGATTATGAATGCCGGAAGGATGACTCTTGTGGGACAATAGGGAGCTTCCTGCTTTGGTATTTTGTCATTATATTGGTCCTGATGTTCTTCTCGCGAGCTTCTATCTGGGTAGGATATCCTATTTCATTTTAAATAATATGTTTACTGTATAATAGGGGATTTTCCACAAAATAAATTCACTTTACTTCGATCAAACTACTATTTAAAAGTTATTTTAAAAGTAAGACAATCTCATTCTATAGCATCCGCGAATATAGAAAAGGGTGAAGAAGAAAATAATGTAATCCTATTCTTTAAAGATAACCATTGTTACCATTTTGGAGTATATTCTAGTTTTTTTTCTTTTTCTCTATCTCAATGTTTTTCTCTCCATCTCTCCTTGATCTTACATTGTTGGCATTGTACTGTGCATAGTTTCTTATCCTGCTTTTTAAAAATTTATTATTATATTGGAAGACTTCCTCAAGTCATATTCACACAACAGCATTCTTAATGACTGCATAACTTTGTCTTGTGGTTATAGCATAACAAATCTGCAATTCTGAGACATTTAGGTTGTTTGCAGTTTGTCCATAGGCTATGTAATGCTGGGATAAACTTCCCTACTGGCTACTGACCTCCAAATTCCTTTTGTAGCCACATAATTCTAATCAAAGACACAAAAGTTGTCGTATTTATAGAATACGTGTTGTAGGATTTGGGAGTTTTTAGAATGAGGCAATATACTCTCCCGAAAGATAAGATGCAGAACTAAACTAAATTAAACAGACCGAAAGTCACCATTCTAGACCACCTAGTAGCAGAAGAAAATACCATCCTCTTAGGAAGGAGGTAGCCCAGTTTTTCAGGACTGTGAATCTCCAACATGTTATGAGTAACTGAGCTCTTATAAATTGCTGACACGGAGTCCTTGCTGACCATTAATACTAGGCTGATGATTAATCAAGCCACCATCATTTGGCATTACAGTCAGAACACCGGGCTGGCAATGGGCAGCCAGACTGAGTGCTGCATCAGCTGTAGAAGGAGAGGAGGAGAGTTATTATATCTATGCCAGCTGGATTCCATTATAATAATCAGAGACTCTTTGCTCACCACCTCTTCTCCCTGAGAAGTTTCGTCTAAAGCCTAAATGCTTCTTCAAGTAGATACTTTGCCAAAAGGAGATTTAGAATAGTGATCCCTTCTATGTGTCCTAGACTCCCTAGCTAAGTATATTGAATTTGTCTGGATTGGCCAGAAAAGAGACTTTAGAAAATTAACAAAAAATTGAACTTGATTCCTGGCAATTTCATCATGAAGACCACTTATGAGGTCTAAGCTATTCTTCTGCTCCTTTGCTTGCATCAGCTCTTTGGCGTCCTAGAGCTCTGAGCTTTGAGGACCTGAAGAGAGCAGTGGTCCAGCCTCCTTTCTGTAGGCAAGTAAGATATCAGTTTCCCTCCTTTTTTTTTTTTTTAATTGATAAGCCCCAAGGAAATCAAGTGACTTGTCCAATGTCACACAACTGGTTAGTGACAGAGGAGAAATAGACCAAGGTTTCCTGCCATATAATTTGTTTGCTTCAAAGCATAGCTGAAATGTTGAATTAAATCTATTCGGTGCTGATTAAAACCTTGATTATCTTGGAGGTTTCATCTTTCACTTTGTACCCTTATGGCAGTTACAATTGGCTGAACTGCTTCTCTGAAGGGTCCCAGATTTGAAATCTGAGAACCATATGAGAGCTAGTTAAGGAAGATGGTATTTTTCTTTCACTTTGAACTTCATTTTCTCTGCTAAACTCTGAGCCTTTATTTACAAACCTTGAAGTCACGGTAAAAATGTGTTGGAAATGTGGTGGTAATTATCCTCCAAGGTGAAGCACAGGGAGTTCTTCTGAATTTGCCACTCTTCAGGATGCATTTACCCTTTTGCTTTCAGAGACTATAAATACTATATTTAGTTTACGCATTTGTTTAGCGTTTATTCAGACTGCTAGTGCTGGTATTTTTCCAAACAATACCAGCCCAGGCTTCTCGTGTTGCATATGTGGAAACGAAGCTTAGGAGGTGTTAAGTGAATCGGGGAAATTGCAGGTTTCCCTTGGTGGAAAGACAGGGCCATAGCCCAGGTCTCTCCATCGGTCTACTGTACTCCTCAGGGCGGGCTCTGCCGCTGTTTTCACTCATGGAGTCACACACAGTTAATAAAATGCTTTTGGTAAACCACGGTTCATATGATTCCACTTAGCTTGATGCAAAATCTTAGGATTTTGTGATTATATTTTGATGTGACATCAAGTCAAATATAGAAGCTTTCCGTGAAAATGATATAAGCCTAATAAATGTTTTTAAACATCCCCCCCCGTCCATTACAAAAGTATATATTATAGAAAATGTGGAAATTATAGGAAAGTGCAAGAAATGAAACAAATCACTCCAGATTGCATGGAAATAACCAACTACTATTAACATTTAGGTTTTAGAAACTGCTAATCACTTAATAATTATCTCTATACATATTCAGTTTAAAATAAGCCCCCCCCAATCATTTTTAAAAGAGTAGTTTCTTTTATATATATAAATTTAAATCCACATTAGTTAACATATAGTGTAATAATGATTTCAAGGATAGAATTTAGTAATTCATCACTTACATACAACAATAGCAGTGGGTAACACCCATTGCTGATCCCAAGAAGTGCCCACCTTAGTGCCCATTGCTCATTTAGCTCTCCCCCCGGGGGGGGGGGGGGGGGGGGGGGGGGGG
>CM053559.1:79448245-79581358 GCA_028646485.1 Cryptoprocta ferox
CAAGTATGTCACTTTCTACCCAAAGGAAGCTTGACTTTCTACAAAAATTCATTTTTTCCCTAATTGTAGACAACTTAAAAAGTTATAAGGAAAACTATCCCTGTTTCATTCAAACTCAACTGTTGCTAACACTTGTGGACATTGCTTAGTCTTTTTTCATATTTTTAGTGAATTTGTGATCACACTGCATATACAAATTTGCATCTTGATTTTTAACTTAATTTTTGACTTGATTTTTAACTTAATATTACAATGTGCATTTTCTTATGTTGTGATATGCCTTTATAATAAAAATTTTTACAACTATATGTTACGATTGTATGATTGTACTATAATTTATATAACCATTGCCTCTTTTTGAACTTTGAATTTTATATTATCCTAATTACACTCTGATTATTTTTGTGCGTAAAGTTTTCTCTCTGTGGGGGATTATTTCCTGGATTATTAGATTCCCAGTGAGAATTATTGTTTCAAAAGTGTTACCAGTATTTCTAAAATTTTGATACATTCTGCAAGAGTTGCTTTATATTTATATATTTTGGAAAAATCATGTTCAGCATCAAAAAATGGGGCACTGATCTAAACAATGGAAAAATTTATTTATGGAATATTGGGCTAGAATATTTGAAACTGGAACTGTTCAAAGAAGTCCATTTCTTTTTTGTTGCCCAATTCACAGATAATATGTTATGGCTGCATTTTGGAGGAAAATTTTCTGAAGGATTTAGGAGATACTAAATTTATGAACTTTACCTGGTAAAGATCTTCAAGGATTACAAAGAAAGAAACCTGATGAAATGTCCTTTATAAAGTAATTTAAGGGGCGCCTGGGTGGCTCAGTCTGTTAAGCGTCTGACTTCGGCTCAGGTTATGATCTCCCGGTCCACATGTTCGAGCTGTGGTGACAGCTCAGAGCCTGGAGCCTGTTTTAGATTCTGTGTCTTCCTCTCTCTCTGCCCCTTCCCTGTTCACACTGTCTCTCTCTCTCAAAAATAAATAAACGTTAAAAAAAATTTTTTAAGTAATTTAAAATGAATCCCAGTACTATCAAATCTGTTTTTAAATGTTTTTTAGGAACACCAGTCGGTGTATCAGTCGGTTGGAGTATCTGACTCCTGATTTCGGCTTGGGTCACGATCCCAGGTTTGTGGGATCGACACTTAGCATGGAGCCTGTTTGAGATTCTCTCCCTCCCTCCCTCTGTCCATGCCCCTCTCCCCTGCTCATGCTGTTTCTCTCTCTCTCTCTCTCTCAAAAAAAAAAAAAAAAAGATATTTAAATGTTATTTCTTTACAATGTGAATACAGGAAAACTTTATAACCTATAGATCCTCATCAGTATTATTTTCTCTCAAATCTTTGTTCCATTTGGTTTGGTTCAAAACATGTTGGCAGATTCTGCATCAAAGCCTGGTCTTCTGTGGGCAGCAGAAGTAGGATCACTGTAATGGGAACTCAGTAAGAATTTATTGAATTGTACTGAAAGTTTACAATTAGACATTGTCCAAGAGTCTAGTGCAACGGTGTTTTATAAGGAAATGTAAGTGAAAACCAACCGAGATTGCTATTACTAATCTGTATTTCTGAAACAGATGTCAGAGAAGAAAACGGATGAAGACAGTGGGGCCAGCACCTCGGTCAGTAAAGGTGAGCGCTGGTGCATATTTGGTATTGGACTGTGATGAGAGAAATATGTGCTGAATGTGGAGAGCGAAGTATGGAAGCGAACAGCCCAGAATGGTTATAGGACCTCCCCAGACCTGTGGTGGCCCCTTGCATGAGCTCCTTGCTTTAGTGCAGGACAGTTTACCTGCTTTAGCAGAGCCGCTAGAGGCTATAAATTACTGGTAGGTAGAGTTCAAGTTCTCTTTTCATTCCTCAGCATTCTCCCTTCACATAGCTCCCCTTTCATATACCTTTATTGTTAGTGTTGTGACAGGGTTGTGAGCTTTATACGACGTCTTTTTTAATAACCTATAAATTGTGTGCTGGTAAATGTTTTAACAACTGGCTCTCCAAAAATGTGTATGTATATATACATGGTTTTTTAAAAAATGTGGCTGATATAAAGGATATATGTCACATAATTTACAAGTAATAAAATATGTAATACACTTTATAGTAAATTCCATATAGATTGCCAGTTCTAGCAAAATACTTTCCTTGATTTTTGCCAGACCCTTGCATCCTCAGCCAACCTGTGGCTGCAATAGACGAACACGTGTAGTTCCAATATGGATGTTCTTTTCCTTTAAGTTAAAGAGTAAGATGAAAGAAACAGGAAGCTGTATGTTAGAACTTAACTTGGTTGTCAATGATGTGACTTATTTGCTGAATTGGATAATAGTTTTAGAATACTCTGGAAGAATATTTCCTTGTTTTCAGGTGCTATTCACAAGGTGGTGGCTACAGGATGACACTTTTCTTTAAGTTTATTTATTTATTTTGAGAGAGAGAGAACACACACATGTGTGAGTGGGGGAGGGACAGAGAAAGAACTCCAAGCAGGCTCCATGCCCAGTGCAGAGCCCAACATGGGGCTCAATCCCATGACCCATGAGATCATGACCTGAGCCAAAAACAAGAGTCAGACACTCAACCAATGAGCCACACAGGCACCCCATGACACTTTTATTTTGTATTTTATTTTATTTTTTTAGGTTTATTTATTTATTTTTGAGAGAGAGGGTGGGGGACAGAGAGAGGAGAGAGAGAATCCCAAGCAGGCCCTGCACTGCCAGTGAGGACCCCAATGTAGGGCTTGAACTCACGAACCAGAGATCATGACCTGAGCTGAAGTCAAGAGCCACCCAGGCGTCCTGCCCATGACACTTTTAAATATAATCTATGTTAGTAACATGTTCTTCATCACTTTCAGCCTAGACAATCCACAAATCCATAAACTAAGACCTGATTTTTAGTGCTTATTGATTTTTATCCCATCCAGCAAAACTTATTTCAAATTATCAACATGATGTTACTGAATGTGGAGTTGGGAAGAGATGCAGAGAAGCACATCATCACATAGTATTTACAAACAGATACGACAGAAATAGCTTTAAGAGCATACCTCATAATAAAATGTAATAAAATAATTAGGAAGTGATTAGTTTTGAATATTTATTACATTTATGTATCATAAATTGATTTAATGGTGAGTTTGTATGATTTAAATTTTACTAATGGCTGTGTTTTAACAACCTTCTTATTAAACTCCTGAAAGTTTAACAATCTGTTCTTGCCAGCCAGCTGATAGAAGACAATTCCAGCACACCACTGCATAAAGAAAAGATCCTTTTTAGTTTCCCACCACCCAAATCACGTTCACATACATACGTGAATCTTTAAGACTTCAAGGCAAGGTGGGGTGCCTGGGTGGCTCAGTCCGTTGAGCATCCGACTTCAGCTCAGGTCATGATCTCACAGTTCGTGGGTTCGAGCCCTGCGTTGGGCTCTGTGCTGACAGCTCAGAGCCTGGAGCCTGCTTCCAATTCTGTGTGTCCCTCTTTCTCTGCCCCTCCCCTGCTCCTGATCTGTCTCTCTCTGTCTTTCAAAAATACATAAATGTTAAAAAAAAAAAAAGACTTCAAGGCAAGGTTAGAAAGGGTACTTCTCTGGAAAAGTTTGGAGACCTTTCCCTTGATCTTATAACAGGGGCCAACAAAACTTCAAAAGCAGTGTATCAAGCATCTATTTGACCCTCCTGGTCTTAAGGAAATTTGGTGTGGTACTGGAAGATGCAGTTAGCCGCCAACACGTGCAAGTGAGTGGAGAAAAGTGGTGGCTTGGCAAATGGCAACTGAGAGTGAGTCTACACACACCATAGGCTTCCTTAGGTAGGATGAAGTTAGAGTAACCAATAATATGCCTAACATATTGATTTGTTTCATTGGTTGTTAGCAAGCAAAGATACTTCCTTCAAGCGGCAAAGTAAGGATGGTAACTGGGACTCATTACAAATGATGAAAAAACCAAAGCAGAGCCAACTCACCCCTGTAACTGACTCAGAAGTGGCTTTGGTCAATGCCTATCTTGAACAAAGACGAGCCAGGCGCCATTCTCAATTCAGCCAGATGACTCAGACCCAACACGATAGTGATACTACTGAGTGTGACAGTGAAGAATCTAACTCGGGAGCCTCCTCGTGGAAGGAGAGTGAAAGTGAACATCACCCATCACCAGCTAGTATTAAGAAGAGGAAAATAGCTCAGAGGCAAAGGAATGTGGGAAGTTACCAAGTCAGGGAAAGGCCTTGCCTCCACTGCAAAGCCATGAGAACCAATGAATGGTTGACACGCCATTTCCTTCAAAATACTTCAGGAACAACCCACATGAAGGCAGATATCCAAGAGGAAAATTGTGTACCTAACAGTAGCACAAAATGCAGTAAAATTTGAATTTTATCATGTCCTTACCTTACTTGAAGCCCAATGAAAGAGATGAATAAAACACAAAAAATCACCAGACCTCTAGGTGAGGAGGCTTTTACAATAAAGTCTCTCTACTAACAACAAAAACATACTTGGAACCCAAGAGGTAAAATTTCAGACAATCTTTTGTCCAAAAACAGGCCAGTGAGTTTGTTTATGGCCCCATTAGAACATCAAAGATCTGTATCTACTATGGTTTTTTATTCAAAAGAGCAGAAGACATATTTTATTCCCCGAGTATATGTATTTTGTTTATGTCTATAGTACAAATAAGGAAGCTCTTTGAAAATATATTTATGTTCAGAAACCATTTAAATTTATTCGTATGTTTTGACTGTCTGGCTGACTGAAGTAGGTGACATTGGTTGGCATGGAATGGACCATATTCTCCAAGTCCATATTTTCAGGTGACACTATCTGAGCTATATTGCTGCACATGTATCAGCTACAGTTGGTGAGGAGGAGGAGAGCCTGGAGAAAGACTTGATCCTCAGAGTAGAGCAAGGAGGGAAGGCAGCATGGCCCCGAGGGCTGCTGTGCTGTGGGATGTCCATGGTCATTGTCCAAAAGGAGTGGCAAATGTTAAAGAAAAAAATTTTCCGACACTTGTTAAATATGGTAAGGAGGACTTTATTCAAGACAACTGTACTGCTCACTTTGGCAGCACATATACTAAAATTGGAACAATTGAAGATTAGCACGGCCCTAGTGCAAGACTGCCACACAAATTCGTGAAATGCTCCATATTTTTAAATAAGTCAGACAGAGAAAGACAAAGACTGTATAATCTCACTTCTACGTGTACTCTAAGAAAGCCAAACTCACACAAACAGAGAATAGAATGGCGGTTGCCAGTGGCTGGGGATGGGAAAATGAGGAGATGTTGGTCAAAGTGTCCAAACTTACAGCTGGAAGGTGAATGAGTTTTGAATAATCTAATGTACAGCATAGCGACTCTAGTTAACAATACTGGTTACAATCCCACAGTTGAAAGTTGCTAAGAGTAAATCTAAAATGTTCTTACCACACATAACAAAATGGTAATCATGTGAGGTGATGGCGGTGCTAAATAATCTTATCGTGGTAATCTTTCACGATACGTATGTGTATCAAATCATCATGTTATACACCTTAAACTTATACAATAAAGTTGGGATTATCTCTCAATAAAGATGAGATTAAAGAATTTAAGAAAATAACTATGCCACAAAGTGCTACGAAAGAAAATCTATCAACCATTGCTTGCAAAGGAAAAGACTATTGTAATAGGGGTCAAATCTCTTGCAGTAGGGGAGGAAATCAAGCTCAGCTCCAAATACAGCAAGGACAAGGGGTGATTTATAGCCAAGGAGCAGGGTAAGCGGGTTAATGAATGGAAAATTACTATGAGGAGACATCAAGGATAGACGATTCTTGCCAAACTGACCCAACAGGATTCTTGCTAAAAATAGCCAAGGACTTAGACATCAAAGATAGAGGATGAGGATATTGATCAGAAATATTAAGGGTGGGAAGCTCTCACTAAACTTATTTAGCTGGATTCTTGTTAAAACTTGGGCCAGACACCAAAGTGGAGATCTGGTTGTGAAGAGGGCTCAGAGGAGCCTGACTAAAGTTTGGTCAGAGAGAGTCTTATGGAAAGTTAGCCACACTCCATACATACATGGGGTTGGGCTTTTTAGTTAAGTGGGAACCCCAGCAGTGGGGCATTCAGGCAGGCCTCGGTAGATGGGTGGCCATTCTGAAAACCATTCTCGGGATGGATAGCAGAACCCCAGGTGGGATATGAAAGGAGGCTCCAGATCCCAGAGAAGAGTGCTGGCAAGGACAAGATAAACAGGAGGGACCATAGTCCCTGGGCTAGAGTTCAAAGAAGGGCTTAAATCTTGGGGAAGGACTTAGGTATTATATGTGATAAAGACTGCAGCCTGATACTAGGGACTGAGCCTTTCATGACTCACTGGCAGAGAGATCACAAGCTATGACTTTCCGCTCAGGGGTTACTCCTGCTAATAGTAGCTTTCTTAACTGATTGCAACAAAGGGTCCTGGGGGGCAATGTGGGAGCCCCAACCGCAGGAACTAGGTCACTAGAATCCAGGACATGGGGTGACATTTCTGTGCTTACTTGTGGAGACTGTCTTGTTCAGATTGCCTGAGTATTGGAACAGGTCTTCGGCCATGAGCGAAAAGTGGGACTTTAAGAGTCACCTCAAGCATCGACCTTTTCCATGAAAACTTCCCTTACTCCTTGATACCCTCTTCCACATTGTCCCCTCAGGCAGAACTCACTGTACACCCCTTTATGTTCTAGTGTACCTTGAAACATTCTCTATCTCAGCATTCCTTAACATTTTAATGAATGGATTTGTTTGCAAGTCTCTCTGTCCCCTATACATATTTGCCCACCTTTAAAGGTAGAGTCCCTGATTTGTCATGTTAGTACCTCTATGACCCAGCATGGTGCCAGGCAACATGACAGATAAATAATGCTGTTGAATAAATACAAAAAGAGATTCATGACTGCAAAAAGGAAGCATTGGGGAAAGCAGAGACAGAGAGAGCAGGATGGGGGCCAGTATCTAAGATGCAGTGAATGATTCTGATATTTCAAACTTGATATGATCAAGATGCTTGTTGTTTACCAAAATAGCACCAAACAAACAAAAACCAAACCCCCCAAAAAACAACAAAGACACAAAAGAATAAGCTGAAAATATAGTAGCAAGTTTCAGGGAGAAGATTTTGACCCACATTGTCTGGCTTCAGAATTTGAGCTCTTAATTACCTTGATCTTCGCCATTACTCTCTGAAGATAAAAGATCCTGATTTCAAGGTAAGTCAATCACCACCTCTCGCACAGCCAAAAGTGATGTCCAAGTGACATAATCTCACCAGGAAAAGGAAGAGGATGACTATTTTCCAGATAACAGAGTAAGGACCCATGCCCCAGATATTTTGCTTGTGGATTTAGAATATAAACCACATTATATCATATAAACATTATTATCTGAAGAGTCATATCAAAGACTGCCACTTTTCATGGTCTTCTCCATGGGGCTAGAATGGATTCGAGTAGGGGATAGGAGATAGTGGGGGTAGAAGAAGGAATCAGGATTGAGTTAAACCAAGGACTATAAAAATGAGATTAGGGTAATCTGGGAATATATTAAACCAAAACAGGAGTCAAACACATCTGGGAGGACATCCCAAGCCAAGTAGGGAAATGCATGGAATCAATGGACTAAGGCAAGGATAGGGTAGGGGAGGAGCCAAAGCATGGCCAGGCACAGTTGGAAGTGGATTAATGAGGGAGGAAAAGAACCTGTGAGGTGGGAGATAATTCATGAAACCGGGGCTGCAAAAACTAGTTGTGGCTGGGAGTTGCTTGCATGTAGAGCCTGGCATGGGCTGTAAGGTTGGGGTCCCCAGGGTTGGTTTACAGTTCTTCAGTCCCTCCATGCAGCATGGGAGAAAATGAGCCACCTCTGCTTTTCATGGTAGAAGGCTGTAACCTGTTTGAGTAGCTTGCTTGAGGGGAGGCATGAAATTCTTAGGCCTGTTTCCTACCTGTGGTCCCTTCAGGCAGCTAAACGGGCACAACCGACTTCTGTCCACTTACATCAAGCATCACACTTCTTATCAAGCACTGCAATGCAGAGAACTAGGGGGCAGAAGCAAGGGTCTAACTGAGGTGGATGTAGTGAAGAAAGCATCACATAGGAGGTATTTGGAGAGAGGGTGGAGAATGGGGGCATGAGGACTATGTCTACAGGGTACGCCGTCTCAAACTCTGAACCGCTATCTGCCTTCCAAGACGGGGCGGTGTGGTTTTGGTGGGAGAAGAGATAAGTAGGTTAAATCTAAGCCAATAATAACAACAACAATAATACTGATAAAACAGGCAACATTTAGAGAATGCTTGTTATGTGCTAGGCACTTAGGTAAGTTATTTTATTTTATTTTGTTTTGTTTTATTTAAAAATTTTTAATGTTTATTTTTGAGAGAGGGAGAGAGACAAAGTACAAGGGAGGGAGGGGCAGAGAGAGAGAGAGAGAGAGAGAGAGGCAGACCGACAGACAGACAGAGACAGAGGGAGACACAGAATCCAAAGCAGGCTCCAGGCTCCGAGGTGACTGCACAGAGCCTGCCGAGGGGCTGGAACCCACAAACTGTGAGATCATGACCTGAGCCGAAGTCGAAAGCTTAACCAACTGAGCCAGGGACCCCCTCATTTTATTTTATTTTTAAAGTTTATTTATTTTTTTGAGAGAGAGCCCAGTGGGGAAGAAGCAGAGAGAGAGAGAGAGAGAGAGAGAGAGAGAGAGAGAATCCCAAGCAGGCTCAGTGCTGTCAGTGCAGAGCCCAATGTGGGGCTCAAGATCACAAACCATGAGATTATAACCTGAGCTGAACTCAAGAGTGGGACACTCAGATGAATGAGCCACCCGGGTGCCCCCAACGTAAGCATTTTATAAGGATATTTACCCTTCACAAGCCTGCAAAATAGGTGTTTTCCCAATTTTATGGATGATGAAACTGAGGGTCAGGGAAACTGAATGACACATCCAAGGTCACACAGCTGGTGAGTGTGGGGGAGCTGGGTCTTAGGTTTTGTCTGGCCACAAAGATTTTGTTTTTACCGTGATGGTAACACATCATCCGTGTCCTTAATGGAGAGCAGTTAGATAAGAACCTGGGAGACCTAAATACCAAACTGAGTCCAGATACCAGAGGAGGACTGTTCATGGAAAATGGAGCCAAGAATCAGAGATGGGTAAAGCTGGGGAAGGTCCCCACAGTGGAGTGGAGAGGCCTTGGAGCATCAGCTGGCCTCATCCGCCGTTGGTGAGCCTGGCCAGCTTATCGATAGCTCAGGCAGAAACTCAGGTGGTCTTTTGAAGAAAAGGAGGGAACTGGAAACTTGGCTGGAAGGGCTGGTGAGGATAGGAACGAGCTTTACACAGCACATCCAGGGACAAAAGGCAGTAGTGACTAGAGCAGTGAGGTTGGTGGCCAAGGGCTTGAGAGGAAGAGCCAAGAAAACTGGGAGCAACCACAGCTCTTCCCCAGCACCAGCCCTTTTCTCTCAGGATGGAATACTATCTCCCAACAGATCCTCCTGTTTTCAAAACAGCAACCCATTCATAGATTGTGCAATCAATTTTAGAGGGCTGTGACTAGCATTTATTAAAAAATAAATAGAAAATAACAGTGTGCTGCACATAATAAGGGTAAGTACTGTTTTTGTTTCAGTGTGCGCGTACTGAGTTGCCATGCAAAATGTGTTTCTTACTATGGTGAAATGAAAAAAGCCACTGCTCTGGAGTAGTTTTCTTTGTGGATTTTCTGTATCAGTCAGCTATCCCCCCAAGTTAGTGAAGGCGGTTGTCACTCCGGGCGTTCCCGATTGTTGTACGCTAGTATTTAGAAAATCTTCACCCACACTGTAGGATGGACCAACTGTCTAGATTAGTGAAAAGCTTGAATTAAATTATACTGCTTTAAAAGAACTTCAGGTTTATTATTTTCAAATATAGAGTAGGTAGAAGCAAGCTAACCAACTGTTGACTGGTAAGCAGGGGTAGGTTTTGCCTTGATGAATAAACAAGAGTAATTTGTAAATGACGTTTCAAAGAAGGCTTAGAAACAGGCCAGCCTTTGTTTAAATCATAATTACCCTGTTTGTATGTAAAAGGATACTTCTAAAGCTTTTCAAAACAACTGGTTCTTTTAAGTAGATAATTATTCCCCTTCCAATCTTGTTTACACTATTCAGAACTTCAGTGAACTCTTCTCCCACCCCCCCCATAGTACAAAGGTTAACTTCAGCCAGCCCTTCCCCACATTATCACAAATTCCCAATTAGTAAACTCTAAACAGGGTTTCCCTGTAACAATATACCAAAGACTTGTATGATGTGTTCTTTATTGCTTTGAATAACATCTGACAAGTTTCCAAGTACCAGGCCACCTGGATATTCTCTACCTGTCAGGAACATGTGGTCGCAGAGGTGCTTGGGAGGGTAAGAGGAAATACAAATTATGCACAAACATGCAGGTATGGTGAAGGGGACAAAAGGGAGAAAATTTTCTTCAGTATCTATTGCATGTAAACTGAATAGTACATTTATAGGCACTTTTTAGTGTAAAGAAGAGCTTCACTGTATAACTAAATTTAACAAAGCTACAGATAAAAACAGAAAACGGTACTTTTTTTGGTATGTAGACTGGAAGTTATTAGAGAGACCTCGAGGAGTTGGCAGTGGAAAGATGTTATGAAAAAAAATATATAATGGTCCTGTTTTGAATAACTTATTTCTCATTGCAGATTTCAGCTCAGTGCACAAAAGGACATGCATGAAATACTTTTTTTAAAAAGCAAAAATGTTGTAACCCCAGGCAATGCCCTTTTCTAGTCCTTACCTTTTATCTTTGGAGCTTGGCCACTTTCATCGGTAGTTCCTCAAGCTGCCTTATTACAGGGGCCTGTTGTCTATTATTGTCTTCATTTATTAGGGCCTTCTATCACCATGAAGTTTCATGGGCTCAAAATCTTGATTTAGCAGTGAGAATATCAGGCGGGGAGCCAACTCTGCTACTAATTAGTATAAATCAAGAGAGGGAAGCAGGGAGATAAAAACCAGGCCCCAGTGGAAGGGTCTGCAGCCAGAGTTAGTAAGACTGACTAACAGATCAGAGAGTTGAGCGTGGGACGAAGGGACTTGGAAAAATGCCACCTTGGGCCAGGGTCTTGTCTCTTTTCTCTGCACCTCTTCAGATGCAGAAAGCCTCTGTGGGGGCCTTCATTCTTGCCCCCATTCCTTTGTCAATGGAGTGGGGCACACATGGGCATGGGAGCTAACTCTGGAAAGGGAAGTTCGCTGGTGGGTGGCATTCTGAGAAAAGTTTCTTCAGTCTTCCAAAGACCTGCACGGGGAAGAAATGGCCCCTTTTTGTTTGGTGAATGATGGCTGCAACAGTGACAGCGACCTGTATCCGTAACAGCATTACTCTGAACACCTCCGAGTGAGAATATGGAAGAGATTAGGACCTGAGTTGCTGAATTAACAAATTCTGGAAACATCTTACTTTTCAACTTCTTTTTGGGCAAGAAAATTAGCCTTATTGAGCACTTTAAGTTGGTTTTTCTGTGACTTGCAGCCAATACGGGGTCTTAGCCATCTTTTTGTTCTCTATGATTCTTTTTTTTTAAATTATTTTTTTAAACATTTATTTAGTTTTGAGAGACAGAGAGAGACAGATCATGAACAGGAGAGGGGCACAGAGAGACGGACACACAGAATCGGAAGCAGGCTCCAGGCTCTGAGCTGTCAGCACAGAGCCTGACTCGAGGCCGGAACCCATGAACTGTGAGATCATGACCTGAGCCGAAGCTGGACGCTCAACTGACTGAGCCACCCAGGCGCCCCTGTCCTCTATGATTCTTAGAGTGGCTCCTTTCACCTAGAAGATAAATACTACTTTTATTTATTTATTTATTTATTAAAAAATGTTTTTTTGTGTTTATTTATTTTTGAGAAAGAGAGATAGAGACTGAGCAGGGGAGGGGCAGCGAGAGAGGGAGACTTAATCCCAAGCAGGCTCTGTGCTGTCCCACGAACCGTGAGATCATGACCTGAGCTGAAACCGAGTCGGACCTCTAACCATCTGAGCCACCCACGCGACCCCTGAAGATAAATAATAAAGCGTGTGTGCTCCTTTGACGGGGGCTGGACGTTGCCTATGATGACGATGGTGGGAACTATTTAATCACTGTGCAAAGATCTTCATAAGTGCTGTGGACCTTTTCAGTTGACAGCCTCATTCCTTTTTTATTCCAGGAGTTTCTTTTTCCCCTGCTTCTCATGAATGTTGGTACATAGCGATCCTGCCTGTTCCCATCCCACTTTCATTCCATGCAGGCATGGATTTCAGGAGGACTTTGTTTCTAACAGAGTCTCTTCCTGTGGATTTGGAATTGGGACCAGGAAAGAGATCAGTCTCAGGTGACTGGACTTAGGCAGATTTTCAGGATCCATGTTTCCCTTTATGTACATTGGGAACCAGAGAAGGCAGGTTGTAACTGAAAGATAAGAATGAAACCAACAGTGAAGGGCAGAGAGATCTGATGGCTTTCACGTCCCTCATTCTAGTTAACTTCTGAGACCCCTTTGTTTATGCATTCATAGGCATCACACACTTCCCTAGCAGATTCTTATAATTATTTCCCCTTTTTGCTTACTCTAGCTCAAGTGGGTTTCTATTACTGGGAACCAAAAGAATCATTAAAACAGTGGTGTGCTGGTAAATGCTTAACAATCGGCTCTGATTGTTAAAAGCCTTGATTTTGTAGCACTTGCTGATTTGCATGATATAAATACTCCCACTATTGCTTATTTCAGCTACCAAAGTGGCATCAGTGAACGTGGAGTTGGGAAGGGAGGAGCAGGTTGGACTCTGGCGAGCTGGTCTGAGACGGCTCCAGCACATCACTGCCTAAGGAATACAGCACATAGCAAAAAATCTGTGTTCTATAGGAGGTCCAGGGTTATATCCTGGTGGTTGCTAAGTTGGGAATACTGGTCTTAAAATTTTTTAATTAATTTCAAAGGTGCAGAGTCTTGGGACTGAGGGAGTAGAGCGAGTAGGATTAAGTTTTTAAATAATATTGAAAAATTCTTTTTTTTACTGTAATAATGATTTGGGTGTATTGGGACTCAGTGGGAGGTAGGGGGCTCGGACCAAGGAAGGGAAAAAGGCTGGAAAGATGTGGAAGAAGGTGACCTGTGTGAAGGCACGATCTAGGTCTTGACAAAAAGGAGAATGTCACCTCCTGCCGGTGAGGAGGAGGGGCATTCTGGGGGTGAGAAGCTAAGGCTACCTGGTGTCCCAGGTCGCCACACAACAAACGACAAAGTTTGGTTTTTCAGTTATCACCTGTACAGTCTGCTGCTCTGCTGTGTTTTGGTTTGAAGTTTAAGGAGGGAAAAGTCTTTTAAGAAAAGAACGTATAAAATGTATATGCGGGGTTGGAGCAATACTTTTATCATGAAGAGGTCAAATAATCAATCAGCAAGAGTTAGGTCTGACAGTAGATCCTTTCTTCCTTTGGTGAGGGGAGAATGGAAAGTGTGGAGAAAGGTGGTCTCAGGACTTGAAGAAGCCCCTTCTGGCCTAACCACCTTTCCCACACTTGATTCCTCTACCTGAAATGCCAGTCACCAAATCTTCAAATGTTGGACTCTTCAAATGTTGAACGCCTCCTCAATATTAAGACCAATCTCAAAGATCACCACTCTAGTAAATATTTCCTGTGGCTCTTCCAGGAAATGCTGGGATCCCACGGTTAAGACTCATGTTATAGCCCTGATCCTATCTTACTATAAAGAACTCCTATCCTTCTTCCTCTCATGTTTCATGGTCAAATAACTGGACTTTTTTGGACATTATGCATCAATACTCCTTAACTCCTAGAAATTGGATTTTTGTGCTTGAGGTCATGAATAAACATTTTAAACAACCGCATTACTTTCAATGGCATTGATATCTTCGTACATCAATGTTTATACATCTATTCGAATATTTAGTTCTTGACATGTATACATGGAAAAGTGAATGTGTTGATGTTAGTGATAAGAAAAGTAGATTTTACAAATTGAGTTCAGTTGAGAGAAAGCTGGAAATCATTAGACATCCTGGAAGTGGTGCATTTTAGCATCAATCACATATTTGGACTTAAGCCTGTTGACTCCGTTCATTTGTGGGAAAAAAGAGATCAAAATTAAAGAGCATATATAAAATGCTGAATAATGTATTCCTGAAGAATATAGCTGAAAGGTGATGTGAACTAATTCCTTATATAAAAATTAATTCTAGATGGAACAACCTTAAAAGATAAAACAAGGAAACCACAAAAATGCTAGAAAAAAAGCACTAGTAAAAAAAGTTTCCTAATCTCAAAGTTGGGAAGATTTTCCAAGCATAATATAAATAAAATCCAGGAGCCTTAAAAGAAAAGTGTGTTACTTGGACTACATACAAATATATAAACTTCTGGAGAGAGAGAAAGAGAGAAAGAGGGGAAAATCTCAGTAAATAAAGTGAAAAGGGAAACTGGGAAAAATTTTGGAACACAAAATTAGGGCAAGCCCTAATAGCCCCAATATGTAAAGAATTTTTTAAAATAAGATAAAGCTAAACAAGTTAGTAGCAAAATGATCAGAATACATGGATAGAAAGTTCACAGAAGAGGAATTCTGAATGATTCTAAATGATATGCAAAAACATGTTCAACTTCACAAATAATGAAAGAAATACAAAATAAAACAACAAAGTATTTTTCTTATTTTAGCCTAGCATAGGTCCAGTGTTTGATGATACCAGTATTGGGAGGAAAGGCCCTTTTGAAACAGTGTTGGTGGGAAAGAAAATTGGTGTAATTTCTTTGGAGGGCAACCTGGGAATATAAAAAAATCCTCATGCTCTGTGACCTAGCAATCTACTGTTAAGAATGGGTCCAACAGAAATACCCTTTCAGGTGTATTCATTGAAATATTGTATATTTAGATTGCCAGGTTCCCAGAATCTGCTTTTTATTTATTTATTTATTTTTATTTATTTAGTTTTAAGTAGGCTCCATGCCCAACATGGGACTTGAACTCATGACTCTGGGTTTAAGAGTTGCATGCTCTACCAACTGAGCCAGCCAGGTGACTCCCCTCCCCCCAACCCAAATCTTAAAAATGACATTTTTATTGTGTTGTTTTCTGATTAGAAGTGCGTGGGTACATTGTAAGAAACTCACTGAACACAGTTAAAACAGAAAGAAAATTCCACCCCATAGATGATTACTGCTAACAGTTCAGGGAGTATTATTTCCAGAGCATTTTTGTGCATAAACACACGTAATAAGCTTAACTCTTGCTTTCCAAACTTAACAACTAAATAGATTTGGACAAATATTTTGAGATATATTTCTCCTTATCCCAACTCTCACTATTTGCTATCTGAAACACAGGACCTGAATACATTCAGAAAACTTAATATCCTTTACTGTCTGAATTCACTACCCAGATTTTAATACTTGCTCTCTAAATGTAGAAATAAATAAATTTGGAGAGCCAGGTATAATTGTAGAAATATTTTTTCTCTTACAAAAGTTGAATTGTAATATATCCAACAACTTGCCTTTTTTGCTTATATGTATATTTTCAACACCATTCCATGTTAATTCATAAAGATCGATCTCATTTTTTTAACAATTTTTAAAAATTTTTTATTATTTATTTTTGAGAGAGAGAGAGAGACAGCATAAGCAGGAGAGGGTCAGAGAGAGAGGGAGACACAGAATCTGAAGACAGGCTCCAGGCTCTGAGCTGTCAGCACAGAGCCCAACGTGGGGCTCGAACCCATGAACCATGAGATCATGACCTGAGCCGAAGTCAGACGCTCAACCGACTGAGCCACCCAGGTGCCCCCGATCTCATTTTTTAAATGTCTGCATAGTATTCCACTGTAGAGCTATATCATAATTTATTGAACATATTTCTTACAGATGAGCCTTTACTGGTAACTTAAGTATATGCACAAACATGGAAAGTGTCCAGACAATATATATATTTTTCTCTTCCCTTCCTACTCTGTGACTGTGGGTTCATTTTTAATTTAGGGCTACACGGTTTGGCTCTTAATTATAAGCTAGATTATAATTATACGTTCAATGTAGGCATGTTTATCTCATCTTCCCATACACTGTAAATTGTGAGCTCTTTGGAATGAGGGATAATCTTCACTTGTGTGTCTTCCAAAATACCTATGAAAATGTTGGGCACACATTTTGGGAGATCCTCAAAAAGTTACACTTAGGGTTGCCCCTCTGATCCAGCAATCCACTCTTTTTAAAAACTGTTTTTAAATATGATTCAATAAAAAAATTTAAAAAAGTAAATATGATTTAAAATTTCTGTCTGTTTTATATCAACTGAATTTTTTTCTTTTTACCTTTCGATCTCCTTCACCCAAAAAATATTTTTAAGTTAGAAAGTATGTTGGGTGTGGGGGACGCCTGGGTGTCTCAGTCGGTTAAGCGTCCAACTCTTGATTTTGGCTCAGGTCATGATCTCATAGTTCATGAATTCAAGCCGTGCATCCAGCTCTGCACTGACCATGCGGAGCCTGCCTGGGATTCTCTCTCCCTCTCTCTCTCTCTCTCTTTCTCTCTCTCTCTCTCTTTCTGCCTCTCCCCTGTTCTCTCTCAAAATAAATAAATGAACTTTAAAAACATTTTTAAAAAGTATGTTAGATAATATGTATTGTCTGTCCAAAATTTTGTAAAAGAAAAAAATAAGCTGGTTAATATAGATACAGAAAAAAATTCTGGTGGAACATACACCCACTGGTAGCACTCATCAGAGGTACAGATGGGGACAAGGGAGAGTGGGCAACATGAAAGGTAGCTACTTTTTGTGTTATAGTTTTCAGTAATGTTTAAATGTTTTTACTATGCAAATATTATTTTAGAAGCAGAAAAAGTAAACATAAAAAGTAAACATAAAAAGTATCCAAAGGTACTACAAACGGGGTGCCTGGGTGGCTCAGTTGGTTAAGCATCTCACTCTTGATTTTGGCTCAGATCATGATCTCACAGTTATGAGAGGAAGCCCCACATCAGGCTCCAGGCGTTGAGCATGGAATCTGCTTGGGTTTTTCTCTCTCTCCCTCTCCCTTTACCCTTCCCCTGCTTGCATTCTTTTATTCATTGTTAATAACAATTCATTTATTAGTAATTCATTGTTAATAAATGAACATTAAAAAAGGCACTGCAAAATCTTCCTTTTTTTTTTTTAGGATTTTTTTTGTAATACTGGGTGCCATAAATAAGAATTGCTTAAATATATTATTACAGTACGTCCATGTCGTGGAGTACAAGTCAGCTCTCCCCGGAATATAGTTATCATGTCACACTAACAAAAATAATCAACAATGTTTTTCTTAAATTTTTAATATTTATTTATTTTTGAGAGAGAGAAAGAATGAGCATAAGCTGGGGAGGAACAGAGAGAGAGAGAGAGGGAGGCACAGAATCCAAAGCAGGCGCCAGGCTCTGAGCTGTCAGCACAGAACCCAATGTGGGGCTCAAACTCATGGACCACGACATCATGAGAGATGATGACCTGAGCCAAAGTCGGATGCTTAACCGATGGAGCCACCCAGGTGCCCCACAATATGTTCTTATATAGCTAAAGCTGTTCATTATTTCTAAGGAGTACCTTAGCTTTCAGAGTTATTTCTGTAATGTTTCCATTCTTAACAAGCAGCATGAATTACTTTTTCAATTGGGATAAAAGGCTATTACTTAATTCATGTTGAATTAAGGATTTTATGATTTTTTTTTACCTCTTGAGAATTAATTACTCTACTCTGTTATATCAGGTAAGTCTTGAGAATTAATTACTCTACCCTGTTATATCAGGTAAGTCTACTGTTTAACTTTTATGTTTAGACTTTGTGTACATTTGCAGGAAACTATAATGGATTTTAGTAGAAGACTGTTTAGATGCCACTTTTTTTTTAAAGTTTAGACAGCGCTATTCAATAGAAATTTAAATGCAAGGCTCATGTATGTTATTTTAAATTTTCTAGTAACTACATTTTAAAAAGACGAAAGGAGGGCACCAGGGTGGCTCAGTCTGTTAAGTGTACAACTTCAACTCAGGTCATGGTCTCACGGTTCATGAGTTTGAGCCCCACACCCGGCTCTCTGTTGTTAGCACAGAGCCTGCTTGGGATCCTCTGTCCCCCTCTCTCTGTGTCTCCCCTGCTTTCTCTCTCCCTCTCTCTCTCTCTCTCTTTCTCTCTCACTCTCTCAAAAATAAATAAACATTTGGGGCACTGAGTGGCTCAGTCAGTTAAGTGTCCAACTTTGGCTCAGGTCATAGTCTCACAGTTTGTGGGTTCGAGTCCCACATTGGGCTCTGTGCTGACAGCTCAGAGCCTAGAGCCTGCTCTGAATTCTGTCTCCCTCTGTCTCTGCCCCTCCTCCATTCACACTCTGTCCCTCCTTCTCTCAAAAATAAATAAACATTAAAAAAATAAACATTTAAGAAAGGTAAAAGCAATCAGATGCAATTAATTTTAATAATGTTCTATAAACCCAATATATGTATACTATCTAATAAATACTATCATTTGACATGCATAAATATAAAAATTATTAGTGAGATATTTTATATTCTAATTTTCATACTAAGTCTTTCAAATCTTGTGTGTATTTTACACTTACAGCATATCTCAATTTGGATGCTGAATTTTCAACAGTTAAAATGTCCTACCAAAACATTAAAGAGCATTTAAAGAGAAAATATTTTATACTGTTTTAGCTCTAAAATTTAAAATTAATTAAAGTAAAATAAAATGATTCAGTTCCCTAGTCACACTAGTCACATTTCAAGTGGTCAATAGCCACATGTGGCAGGGCACCTGGGTGGCTTAGTTGGTTAAACCTCTGGCTCTTGGTTTCATTTCGGGTCATGATCTCATGGTTCTTGAGTTCGAGCCCCACATCAGGCTCCTCACTGACAGTGCAGAACCTGCTTGGGATTCTCTCTCATCCTCTCTATCTGCCCTTCCCCAAGTCATGCTTTCTCTCGCTCTCTCTCTTTCTCTCTCTCTCCCTCTCTCAAAATAAATAAATAAACTTTTAAAAAATGAATAAGGGGAACCTGGGTAGCTCAGTCAGTTAAGTATCTGACTCTTGATTTGGGTTCAGGTCATGATCTCATGGTGTGTGAGTTCGAGCCCTGCATTGGGCTCTGCACTGACATTTCAGAGCCTGCTTTGTTTGCAATTCTCTCTCTCTTTCTCTCTCTCTCTCTCTCTCTGTCCCTCCCCTGCTCGCTCTCTCTGTCTCTCTCACAATAAATAAATAAACTTAAAAAAATAGCCACATGTGGTTGGTGGCTGCTTATTGGACAGTGCAGATATAGAACATTTCTATCATTATAGAAGGTCTATTGGACAGTGCTGGTCTAGATATCGAGCTCTTGGCTGATAAAATCTTATCCATCTTTGAAGCCCTATTACTTAGTGGCGCCGGTCATGTCGGAGATATTCCATAAATGAGGGATCCATTCATGGATCCTGAACTGGGACCATAAATGGGAACCTGATGCAGAAACAGAAGGATGAGAAGACAGCTCTTCATAGTTTGGCATTGGGTGGTTCTGTTGACTTCCAGCTGAGGAAGGACAAATAGTTCTTGTACCGGAGGTCTTTTGAGCGTAGTGTTGCCAAAGGCAAATGATCTACTATGGAGGCTGTTTGTTCTCTTCAACTGACTTAATATAAAAAAGAATTTGTGTAATGGACTTTTAGACCTAAGCGAGTGCAAAGGCTGTCTTTGGAAGAAGGCGCAGGCCCAGGATAAACTGGATCCCATTGGATCGACATGGTGGTTATCTGCTGGTGGCAAAGAGCTGCCAGGGTGGTGAGCTCTGGGGAGCCCCAAAATACCGATAGGGGAGAAAATGGAGTATTAGGGTGAACTCGAATTGGGAACTCACAGACCAAATGGAAAGCCAGCCTACAAAGCACAGTATCAGGAGGGATACCAAACCAAAGTGAGACTAAGGTATACGGAAAGACGCTGGGGTCTCTAGTTTCCTATCCCACCTCAAAGGGAGATTTAGTCTTTCTTTCTTTTTATTTAAATTTTAAGCAAAATGAAGAAAATTAAGATTACTGCTAACCATATAAAAGTTTTTGCAATTTGTGTAGCCAAATCATTAGGTTAACTTTGGGGGCATTTCCTTCCTTCGTATATCATCATTTTCTCCCCTGTATAATCATTTTCAATGCATGTTTTGTTTTGTAAGTTTTTATTTTTTTCAACTTTTTTTTATTATTTATTTTTGATAGAGTGAGGCAGAGCATGAGCGGGGGAGGGGCAGAGAGAGAGGGAGACACAGAATCCGAAGCAGGCTCCAGGCTTCCAGTTGTCAGCACAGAGCCCGATGCAGGGCTCGAACTCACGAAACCGTGAGATCATGACCTGAGCCGAAGTCAGACACTCGACCAACTGAGCCACCCAGGCGCTCCTGTAAGTGTTTTTGTAAAAAGCGTAATATTCTGTGAACATCTTTCCATGTCTTTACACACTGTTAGTATTCTGTTTTAACATTTTTTTTCAAATATTTATTGAAAGTTTTGTTTTGTTTTTTGTTTTGTTTTGTTTTTTTTTGGAGAGAGAGAGACCACACATGTGAGCCTGGGAAAGGGGGAGAGGGATAGGGAGAGAGACTCTTAAGCAGGCTCTGTGCTCAGTGTGGAGCCCGATATTGGGCTTGATCCCACTACCCTAAGACTATGACCTGAGCCAAAATCAAGCGTTGGATGGTTAACTGACTCACATACCCAGGCACTCCTACAACATCATTTTTAATGGTCCCCTCATCTTTGGTTGGTGTGGATTTGCTCTGCCTGATTTAACCAATTGCCAGTTAGAAGACATCAGGATTTTTCCAACTTTTCACCTTTTGAAACAATATAAATCCTAGGGAAATCTCTGTGCCTATCCATAATGATCTTCTTAGAATAAGAGCCTAAGACTAGAATGGTAGGCGTAGAGGTCCACATCTGTATGTTTTTGGACTTCAGTTGGCAAATCCCTCTCTTGGAAGGCTGTAACAGTGTACCCTCTTCCACTAGAGCTCATTGTCCCAAACCCCCAGCAATTCAGGGTAATATTACAAATAAGCAAGCAAACAAACATCTATAACACCCCTAAAACCCAACAACTTTGCCAACTTGATTAACAGGAAAAAACCGGCATCTTATTTTTAAATATAGAATTAATTTGGTTACTAGAGATATTGAACATTTGAAAAAATTGGTCATATATTTGTGTGTATGTGTGTGTGTGCTGGTGTTCCTATTTTTGTTATTGTCCATTTTCTTTTTCTTTTTTTTAAACATTTTATTTTATTAAAATTTTTTAAATGTTTATTTATTTTTGAAGGAGAGAGAGCGAGAGTATGAGCAGGAGAGGGGCAGACACAGAATCTGAAGCAGGTTCTAGGCTTTGAGCTGTCCCCAACATGAGGCTCGAATTCACGAGAGATCATGAGATCTCATGAGATCATGAGACCGTGAGATCATGACCTGAGCCCAAGTTGGAAGCTTAACCGACTGAGCCACCCAGGAGCCCCTAAACATTTTATGTTTAAGTAATCTCTACGCCCAGCGTGGGACTTGAATTCACAACCCGAGATCAAGAGTCACATGCCCTCCCCACTGAGCCAGCCAGGCATCTTATGCTATTGTCAATTTTCTTTGAGATCCTTTCCCTCAGAGTTTTCTAAGTGCTGTTTACATAGTGAAGATATTAATCCTTTAAAATATATGCTGCAACAAACAAATAAATAGCTGTAAATATTTCCTGCTGCATATCATCTCGTCATTGTTTTTATATGTGGTTTCCCAGAGGTTTTCTTTTTCAAATAAACTTCTTATTTTGAGTAATTTTGGGAACAATTCTACACTTATAGAAAAGTTGCCAAGACAGCATTGAGAGTTCCTCTATGCCTTTCACCCAGTCTGCCCTAATGTTTACTTCTTACATAACTATGGTGTATTTATCCAAACAGCAATATCATAAGATTTTAAAGTTATCTGTTCGTGCGTGTTAGACAACCAAGCAACTCATATCGTCTTCATCTTCCTCAGGTGGAAAATTTGGTTTAGAGTTTGGTTGATGGAGATCTGGAGCACATTTGGTTTGCAGACACTATGATTTTGTGTATTTTCCGGTCAGAGCGCAGAAGTCTATGTAATTCAGAATGTTCTGAAATGCATTCATTAATAGTTTACTAACAGAGCTGCAGGACTCTTTTTACTATGAATAATAATGTTTCTACATGCCAAGGCTTTCAGAGTTTTGATTTTGAAGTGCTCTGGAGGCTGGAAACTCTGCTGGAGGATTTGATTTGTAGTTGGGGCTCCCGTGGTTCCTTAATCCCTCACTCTCCCTACTATCAGGCTGCTCACTTCCTGGGGTTAAAGGGCAAAAGTGGGCAGTGTGCCTAACATCATCCTTAATAGAAAGTAACATGCCATTAGAGCCCTTTTCTAAAGAAAGCTATCATCTTTCTCTTTCTAAACTACAGCTTCCTCACTGATAGATTGATAAAGAAGCATTTGGTCTCAAACAGTCTTTTCCTAGAGCAGAGAGGAATTACCTGGGATATCGGGACAGGCCAGTGTCAGAGCAGTGACCCGAAGAGTGAGGATGGAGCTCCTCTCTCTCATCAGCCCTCATCAGGGACTAAGCCACTTCCCCTCTGGCACCTCATTTCCTCATCTGCAAAGCAAGGGGGCTTCAATGATCTCTTTCCGGTTGGAGATTTTCTCAGTGATTCTCAAAAATGGCCTTTATTGGGGTTGATGGATATGTTTATGATGCGGCTTGTGGTGAGGGTTGCTTGGGTGCATACACACGTCAAAACTTATCAAATAGTGTATTTTAAATATAGGTAGCTTTTTGTGTGTCATGGCTATCTCAATATGGCTATCTTAAAAGAGATTTTATCCAGTTTAATCCAGCTTCCAGAACGATGAGTTTCCATTGTCAGTGACAGAAATAAACAGTGCTTTCTGGAATTTTCACTACAGCCTCCAACTAAAGCTGGTGCTTCCTCCTTCTCTGATTTCTGTTTGTTTTTTAAAATTATTGTTTTCATCCATTCCAGGGAATGTTCATGCTGCTCATCTCAGGCATCATCCTTGAATTCTCTCTCGCTGTTGAGGCTCAGGAGTGTGGGGTCCGGGCTTCTCTTGAATGCCTACTGTAGCTCTAGGCTCATTTTCTTTAAAAAAAAATTTTTTTGGGGGGGGGACTGCCTGGGTGGCTCAGTCAGTTAAATGTCTGACTTCGGCTCAGGTCGTGATCTCGCAGTTTGTGAGTTCGAGTCCTGCGTGGGGCTCTGTGCTGACAGCTCAGAGCCTGGAACCTGCTTCAGATTCTGTGTCTTCCTTTCTCTTTGCCCCTCC
Organism: Cryptoprocta ferox; assembly: GCA_028646485.1. Classification (NCBI taxonomy): domain Eukaryota; kingdom Metazoa; phylum Chordata; class Mammalia; order Carnivora; family Eupleridae; genus Cryptoprocta; species Cryptoprocta ferox. Next base: position 79,471,724 of record CM053559.1, read on the forward strand.
CCCACTCACGCTCTGTCTCTCTCTCTCTCTCAAAAACAAACATTAAAAACATTTGTTTTTAATAAACACTTGTTTAATGTTTTTAGTAAACATTAATGTTTAATGTTTATTTGGTTTTGAGAGAGAGAGAGAGAGAGAGAGAGAGAGTGGGTAGAGGAGCAGAGAGAGAGAGAGAGAATCGCAAGCAGGCTCCGTGCTGTCAGCACAGAGCCCCACGCCAGAGTGGAACCCACAAACTGTGAGATTATGATCTGAGCCGAAACCAAGAGCTAGATGCTTACCCGACTGAGCCACCTAGGCGCCCCTAGTTCATTTCCAATATCGTTTTCAGGAAGAGGAGAGAACTAGTATGTCTCTAACACAGTGAATTCAATCCATTGGGTAGTGCTCCTCATTAAAAAGTCCTTTTTGTTTGAAAGCATGTTGTAAGGGCGATAACACAAATTCTGCCGGTGGGACTTCACAGTGTGACGTGGGGGTGTGGAGCTTTGGAGAGGCAGCGTGGAGATCGTTATCCGCCCCTCTTTTAACACCCACTGGAAGACATGCTGTCTCCAAGTTCTTCCATTTCCAGTCTGGCCCCAGTCACTCACCACAGACTTGGGATTCTCCCCCTGCAATATCTTTGAGGCCATCTCACACATTCCCTCTGCTATCACCACCTAGTTCAGGTGCATCACTTGACATCTGGATTTCTCCAGGAAGCTCCTTACTTGGCTCTCTGCTTAAAGTGTCCCTTCCCTGCAGTCCATCCGGCAAGATTCATCGTTCTCAGTACTGCCTTCCTCAAGCATTTACTGGCTCAGCAACCTCCTGGGCTCTCCATGTCCCCCTTTCATCAGGTGTAAACTCCTCCGCTTGAACTGTGAGGCCCTCACGATCAGCCCTCCTCATATTTTCTTCTCGTATTTTACCTTTTTCACCGTGCCCAGGGGCACGTCTGCCCAAGTGGGGCAGGTTCCCTGCCATACTCAACTGTCTGCGTGTGTTTCTCCAGTTCCGTACCTTTCTCATGCTTCCCTACCACCAGGTTTTCCTCAGAAAATCCTGCCTTATGACTCACTTAGCTCAGGGGCACCTGGGTGGCTCAGTCCATTAAGTGGCCAACTCCTAATTTTGGCTGAGGTCATGGTCTCACAGTTCATGAGATCAAGTCCTGTGTTTGGATCTGTGCTGCACAGGGCCTGCTTGTGATTCTCTCTCTCTCTCTCTCTCTCTCTCTCTCTCTCTCTCTCTTTCTCTCAAAAATAAATAAATAAAAAACAAACAAACAAAAAACTCACTTAGCTCAGACTCCGTTTTTCCATGAAGCTTTTACTTAATATACTTTTACTTATATACTTAATATATCTTCCAAGTATATTCATTTCAATTTCAATGACGACTGTTTACTTGGTAGGTGCTGGACATGTGAGGATGAATTATGGCCTCTGTTTCTTGGTTTCTGTCTTCTCCCTGACACCCAAGAGAATGAAAAAACATGTTAATCTAGGAGTTTCTTAAACCAGATGCACACTACACACACACACACACACACACACACACACACACACACACACATATGGCTTTCCCCTTCAAGTAGTTACTTGAGAATTCTAACCCAGCGCTGATGCAGAGGACAGAACAAATATTCCTTGTGTCTTTTTGTGGTTTATTTTTGCTGGACTGAACATAATGTGTGTGAATGATTAAATGCAATAAAGTATGATTCCTAAAAATAGATAGTTTTTTTCTTTTGCAATGAAGAACAAAGTCAGATTAATGAAGATTTATGCTTATAGACAAGGGGAGATCACCTTTGTTTATTTTTTATTATTATTTTTTCAAAAAATTTTTTTAACATTTATTCATTTTTGAGAGACAGAGACAGAGCATGAGCGGGTGAAGGGCAGAGAGAGAGGGAGACACAGAATCTGAAACAGGCTCCAGGCTCTGAACTGTCAGCACAGAGACCGATGTGGGGCTCGACTCAACGGACCACGAGATGGTGACCTGAGCCGAAGTCGGACGCTTAATCAACTGAACCACCCAGGCGCCCAGATCACCTTTGTTTAAAAAACTGTTTGCTTAGGGGTGCCTGGGTGGCTCAGTAGGTTGAGTATCTGACTCTTGGCTTTGGGTCAGGTCATGATCTTGTGGTTTGTGGGATTGAGCCCTGTGTGGGACTCTGCACTGTCAGTGTGGAGACTGCTTGGGATTCTCTCTCTCTCTCTCTCTCTCTCTCTGTCCCTCCCCTGCTCATGCTTTCTCCCTCTCAAAATAAATAAATACACATTAAAAAACAAACAAAAAACCCCACTTGTTTAAAAATCAGGATATATGATATCATCTAATCTTCAAGAAAAAGCTCTAAAACATAGAACGAAATTTGGAAAGGTGTACACCAAATGATTTTCTTTGGGTGGAGGAACTATTGGTGATTAAATAAAGTACTTCCTTTTTACCCAAACTTTCTATAACAAGCAATTTCATTGTAATAATCAGAAAGACATTTTCAATTTGGGAAAAAGCACAGAAACAAGGACATCAATTTGGTACAAATGCAGATGGATCACTTTAGAAAGAGTCCAAAATTGAATATTAAAAGGCCTTCTGTTTTGTTTTAATATAGAGTAAGATGGGAATGGGCCACCTCTACAGGGAGATTCGGCAGATGTGGACTGAATGATTGCAGCCTTTCAGGGTAAACATTATAAAAATAAACAAATGAGCCAACTAATGGAATGTGATAGACAGGATGCCTAAATAATTAGTCTAAATGCTGTGCCCTTTTTTGTTATTTGGGTTTTGGTGGGTTTTTTTGTTTTTGTTTTTGTTGTTGTTTTGTTTTGTTTTGTTTTTTAGTCAGAGACCCAGAAAGTACTTTAACCTCAGGTCTATTAATCTGGCTTCTTTCACCAGTCAGAGTTGGTGGCACTTTATGTCCTAAGTCATAAATACGTGATTTGCCCTTGGTATGCCCTAGCAATCTTGTTTTCTTTCCATCAAAATTTGTTATCTCATTGTGGGAATGGAAAATGTACAGATTGGTGATATCACACAGGTGGGTGTTTACAACCTTGAGAATTTGACACACAGGTGGGAATTTTACCATGTGGGCATTCACTTGAGTTCTTAGACTGCCTACAGATCAGCCTCAGCCATGGTCCCTATAAATAAAGTTCAGGAATGACACTGAATTCTGGGCTCTGGGAAGACCCTTGACCATGAGGCTGATCCTGGTTTTTGGGGCCCTTTTTGGGCATATCTACTGTCGAGAAACATTTGTGGGGTAAGTTATGCTTTCTGGCACCTGTTTGAACTTCGTTGCCTGATTCACAGAGTCTCACTGGATGGTGGTAGAATAATAGATGAAAATGTTCAGAGACGTCCTCTTAGATTTGGAGAGGGGATAGTGGGAATAACAGAAATGAGTGACAAAAAAAAAAAAAGAAGAAAGAGAGATGAATGACATTTGGAGGAAAAAACAAAGTGAAACCTGAACACCTATACCTTACTTCTCTCTGTACTTACATTGCTTGAGGATCAGAACGTAGGGATGGTAGACATCAGTGAAAATAAAGCTGTTTGGCCGACTGTCTCAGTGCATCTCAGTAAGTGACAGGTTACTCTCCTGCGACCTCCTCCCAGCCATTCTGGGCTTCATCCTCCATGTCTGCCCTTGTCCTCCCCATCTTCAGATCTAGTGCCCAGGCCATGGAACCTCATGAAGGAGGAGGACCAGGGCTGCAGATTTCAGCCCAAATCCAACTCTCATGGCTTCGTAGGATTCACTTGCTCTAAAGTACATTGGTTCCAAGATTCTGTGAAAGGTTTTAGGGAGCATTTCTTGGAGAGTGTTCAGGGAATTATGGCAGTGGTCAAATATATTTGTGGGTGGTCAAATAAATTTGGGAATCAGAGGGTTTTAACAAACTATAGGATTTCTATATAACTTTTACTAAATTCATATGAATTGTAAAGCTATAAGAAGGGATCTAGGTTGGTACATTTTTTTGATCATGAAACTCCTCCCCACTTTTCTTTTTTAATGTGCTAAGAAACTCAGAGGGTTACTATTCTTCAGAACACAGACCAGTAAATATTAGCCCAAAGCAGTACTTTGCTCAGTACCTTCCCATTACGAAGGAGGACTTCTGGGTGTCTGTGCATTAATCAAAAAGAATTAGACTCAAATGGAAGAATTTTCAGATCATGTGGCAGGTGGATACTTGGAGGCAGAAGAGCCTTGAAGCTCTCACAGTCTATTACTTATTTTGCTAGTGTTCATTGGAAATTTGCATGGCACTTGATTTCAGAAGACCTGGGTTCTGGTGCTTGTATATGGCTCTTTGTACCCATCCTTTCCCCACTGCACAAATGCTCAGGGCAGTGACTCAGGAAGTCAGCCTACTTGGAGAAGGGGATAGAGGAAAACCTCTACCGCCAAGGAAGGGCTATACGAATCCAGATCCACTCCCCAATTTTTTTCTAAGGATATGTGTTTGCTTGTTTTCCAACTTCTCTTTCTTGCCAAGGTGTCCTTGATATCCTTTTCCAAGGATAAAGTATGTATGGGTGCGTGGAGTGAGAAGCACACCATGATTTTTCAGCATCCTAATTGTCTTTGGCCTACCCCAAGTTTGGGTCACATGAATGGGGTTTGAAGACAGAACTCTGATACATTTCAGTTAACAACAGCAAAAACATCTTAGGTCTACCCAGATGTGAATTCAATTTCTCTCACAAGCACCAAACTAATTATTCCAAAAACCAAACCTCATTTCTGAAAAGTAGAAAAAGTTATAAAAGCTATTGCTTTATGACCAGCAGGTGTTATTTTAGAAATAATCATTAGCTAAAGGAAAGGCAAGCTTCCTGTTAGGAGTAGGTACACCTCTTAATTATTATCTAGATACCATTTCCTCAGGGGAAGTAAACTCCTCATTCTGGGGATATGGGTCAGTATACTATTTATTAGTTTCTCAATTGTCGAAGAGATTATTAACTGCTTCATTAACCTCCTTCCTACATGCAGAGAGTAATGGGGGCATAAAGCAACGGGAAACAGTGTCCAGGTTTTGCTTTTAAGGTCATGTCTGGTTAATATTCTTAGGGACCAGGTTCTTGAGGTCATTCCAAGGAATGAAGAACAAATAAAACATCTGGTCGAATTGGAGGCTGAAGAACATCTTCAGGTATCTGTCCTAGAGGGAGTTTCTGTTTTGCCAAACGACGACTCCACAGTTAGACATGATGATTGGACCTCTTACTTTGGACTGTATCTCATCTTCTCTGACATAGCGTGAAATGCTGGGATGTGGAACACCCAGGCTCTAGTTTCAAGTCCGTGACATTGGGCAAGTCACCTACTGTCCCTGTGTCTCAATATCCCACCCAGTACAGCGAGGATAAATATGCCATTCTTCTATCTCAGAGGTTTATTGTATGAGTGAAAAGAGAGAGCAAATGTGAAAGTTACATTGAAAAATTGTTGAACAGCTTTCATGCATTATTTCCCTCCTAAAATAATTTACAGTATTAATGTTCTGTTACGAAATGAATTGGATCACTTGAATGTCAACTGTTAAAAAAAACTGCCATAGTTTTAAATAATCTTTGCCTTTTGCCGGTTTTAATATCTAACCATGGGAGAGGGGAAACAATATAACACATATGTTCATGCTTGGATATTTAAAAAGATTTTTTTTAATGTTTACTTATTTTTGAGAGGGAGAGACAGAATGCGAGTGGTGGAAGGGCAGAGGGACAGGGAGACACAGAATCCAAAGCAGGCTCCAGGCTCTGAGCTGTCAGCACAAAACCCAACACGGGGCTTGAACCCACAGGCTGTGAGATCATGACCTGAGCCAAAGTCGGATGCTTAACTGACGGAGCCACCCAGGCGGCCCAGTGCTTGGATATTAAAAAACCCCTCTTGCCATATCACAGTGACTCCATAGTGATTCTCGTCTTGTGAGCTGGAGGCAAAATAGATACACATTGGTTTCTGGAAATTTATCCATGCCGAGCTGTCCATTTCTCTGGAATGACCCACTTATTGCCTTGGCCTTTTACCCCTTCCAGCTTGATTTCTGGAAATCACCAACCATCCCAGGGGAGACAGCCCACATCCGAGTTCCCTTTGTCAGCGTCCAGGCAGTCAAAGTCTTCTTGGAGTCCCAGAGGATTGCTTATTCCATCATGATTGAAGATGTTCAGGTATTTATTCCACAGACGTTGTTGGTCTACGTGAATTGAAGTTCCATCCTTTTTTCTCTTTGAATACCCTCTGGTAGGGAAAGGGCCTATGGGTGCCACAAGGGCCTTCCTGCCATCTGGGCTACCCTGCAGAATGGGTAGGGAGGCACCATCCCTCTCCCTTCTGCATTTGGCATGAGTGGGATATGGTAATAAGAAAAAGTTAAGGGAAAGGGCTAAAGAGAATGTCTGGCATGAAATATAAAGTACAAACTGAAGCATGTTAGCTGAAGTAAGTAAAAGTAAAACGTTACTCATTTAAATTTTTTTAAGTTTATTTATTTTAGAGAGATTGATCGTGTGTGCACGAATGGGGGAAGAACAGAGAGAGAGGGAGAGAGAGAATCCCAAGCAGGCTCCGCACTGTTTGTGTGGAGCCCAGCGTGGGGCTCAAACTCACGAATCGTGAGTTCATGACCTGAGGCGACATCAAGAGTTGGACGCTTAACCGACTGAGCCACCCAGGCGCCCCTCATTTAGTTTTTAATTGGGGGTTAACTCAGGCCCTGGGTTCCCAGAAAGGTAGGAGGAGACATAAAACAACGACAGGACTGTCATCCTATATTTGCAGCATCTGGCTGGCCAAAAGTCCGGTTAATGCCTCTTCCCCTTTCAGGGTGCTCTCAGAAAGAGGGAAAGGCATGACCCCAGAGCCTGTAGAACAAGAGGATGGTTGGGACCGGGGACCTGAGTATTAGCATTTCCTTCACAACTGTAGATGCAAATACATGGCGATAAGCTAATCAGAGGCGCGATTGGTTCATCTTAGGCTCTGTTGGACAAAGAGGATGAAGAAATGTTACTTAATCAGAGAAGAGAACGGAGTGGTAACTTCAACTTTGCGGCTTATCATACTTTGGAAGAGGTAGGTGTTTCAAAATGAGTATCAGAGAAATGGGCCATTTTCTTCCCCGATGACAGGGCTTTTGCTTCGGCCCGGTGATTCAATGGCAAGTATTGTCATACCATTTCCTAACTTGTCCAGTTTTCTTTAGGATTTCACAGCCAGTATCAGTGTCACTGCCTTGAGGCAGGACCTGATGCCCACCTGCCCGTTCCAGGAGTCACTGCATTATTTGGAATTGTGTAGGAGTGTCTTAAGTGAGCACACAAACAGCCTCTCACATCGATGAGCCTCTCCCCCAAGGCCCCTTTGCCAGTTTCTGACGTGCCCAGGTCTTGTGAGGTCCCTGCTGTCTTTCCTGGTTTCGTTGGGGTGAAGAATGTCCCCCCTTTACTCCAGCTGCGACCTGGACACCTGGGCAGGGCTGCACTTGCCTCCTTGTGACACGGAGCTTTGCTCAGGATCCACAGGGCGTCTATTCGCACTAACTGATTTGGAGGGAGGAGGGAGGGGGTGAGGAGGGGGGGTTGGAGGGTAACAGGGAGAGGTGGGGAAGTAGGAAAGAGCCAGAGGGGAGAGATCTGGTAGGCACCCATCCCCTAAATCAGCAACTCTAGATGCAAAGAACTCTGAAATCAATCCTTTCCCCACTCCCACTGCCCGCCCCCTCGATTTGATGGCAAAAGCTGACCTGACCTAAACTCATCTGGCGACAAACTCTGACCTGAGCTGCCTTGCTACTCATTTGTTTCACTGGAGAAACATGAATGTGTTTGAATACGGAGCCAAGCACATGTATAATGTACAGTATGTGCTTCCCACGGCCTCTGTAAAATTAAAAAACCAAAACGAGACACCACCACAATCCTTTATTTGAAATACGTATGGCCCCTCCGGGTTTCAGGCAAGGGGCTGCGAACCAATACAGAGACGGAGGGGGGAAAGCAAGATGCTCTCGCCCGCTCTCCGGCCTCACAAATTGGTGTCGGTGTCCTGCGGAGAGCAAATCCCGGCGGCGGCTGGCGGGGCTGTTTTCCTGCCGGTCACTCTCCAGACGCGCCCGGGCACGTCTCAGGCCCAGCCGGGCCCCAGCTGCACCGCGTTTCCATCGGGGACAGAAGTGCCTCACAGGACAGCGCCCCGTCGCCCCTGGACCGAACCAGCCCCGCTGCCTCCCGAGCCACTTTTTTTTGGGGGTGCCACTGCCATTTGCGGCCGAGGGCGAGCCGCTTGCTGGCTGGGGAAGCTGCCCCTCCGAGCCGGGCTGAGGACGGCCACGGGCAAGCCAGAGAAGTGCCATTTTGTCGGAAGCACAAAACTGGAACGAGCCGGCTCCGCTGCCACAAAATGGCTTCCCCCCTCTCCAGCCCCTGCGGGCGCCCGGTGACTCATCCCGTCGCCCCTCCGATTCCGCCGGCCCCAATCCTCCGGCATCCGCCGCCCGGCCCTCTCCCTTCCCCGCGGGAATGCAAGCGGAGGAGACAGAAAAGTCACTAATGGATGCTTCACGTCACTCATTTGCAAATGTCTGTTTGTTCATCTTAAACACTGCAGATTTCCCAAGAAATGGATAACATCGTTGCCGAGCACCCCGGCCTAGTGAGCAAAGTGAACATTGGCCATTCTTTTGAAAAGCGGCCCATGAACGTGCTCAAGGTACACAGGTGCAGCTGTGGGTTTTCCTCCCGAGAGGCTTCTAGAATCCCGTTCCTCCCAGACGGGCCGTCCAGGCTCAGCCTGCAGAGCGGATCCTTCCCTCCCCTCTCTTCCCCCTTTCCCCCTCCTCCCCTCCTAACCGGTCCTTGCTGGTTTTGTGTATCCACCTCCCCGCAACCCCCGCTCCCCTTTCTTTTTGTTTTTCTCTTTCCTGCGCAAGCTGACGCAGGTTTGCAGGAGTGAATTAATGCTCTCATCTTGATAGATTCACTCGCGGGGAACCGGTGGTGAACGCGCCAATAGGAACCGAGGAAGTGGGAGGCTGTGCGGGCCCCAGGGCGAGGGGGGCGGATGGAGGAGGTGACGAGGGTCCCAGGGTAGTGGGGGAGATGGAGGAAATGACGAGGGCCCCGGGGGGGGGGGGGATGGGCGCGGGGGTGCGGGCCTTGGGGTTGGCGGGGGGGGGGGGGGGCAGATGGGGGAGGTATTGTGTAATTAATCAAGGTAGGAGTTTTGTACCTTCCCTTTTTTTTCTTTTCTCTCTCATTTTTAAACTAAGAGAGTTGAAAAGAAAAAAGCACCAAGTACTTGCCTGAGCAGCATTGAAAAACAGAAGCGTTCCCGCACCGTGCGGGAGGATGACAGGACAACTTAACTACACAGGCAAACACCCAGAAAATGAAGGCTTTAAAAAAATTTTTTTTTTTTAGGTTTTAGAAAAGGGTTAGGGTTTTAGTCCAACCTGTAACCTTTTGACAGTCTTAGTGCTGATAGTTTCAAGCTTTTGCACTTTTCCCAGAAAGAGTGAAATTTATTTCTCGGGTTTCCTAGAAAGAGTTTGTGAAAGAGAGGGGGGAAAAACACAGAAAGATAATGTCACAACTCCCTACTAAATTTGGAAATGTTATGGCTGAGAACCAAGGGACTCATTGGGACAGATGGATTTCTCCAGAGTGTTTCTCCCAAAGCAGGCTTGAGAGGAGTTGTTTGCCTATTTTATGACACTGTGGCACATTTGCTAATATTTACTACCTTCTTTAAAGAAAAATTTCCTGTTCGCGGTTTCTCCTGCCATTGGGCCAGGAAGTCCCAGATTCTCCTTCCCCTTGGATTGTCCTGGCCTTCTCTTCTCTAGGGTGCTTCGTGGTTGAGAATGTTCTGTGTTTTTGAAAGTTAACCGCTTTTTACAATTGAGCTCTTTGGAGGAAAAGACATGAAACATTTTCAACTAAAACTTTCGGAGCCCATGAAATGTAATTTTTAGCAAGGATTTGCATTTCTCATTTACCTTATCTGCTGTGTTTAGAATGCAGCACAGAGATAGTTGATGGGGCAAACATCATCTTTTCCTTCCCATTTACTGGTCCAGTTGGCAAACCCACTCTCTCAAATAAAATGGAGACACTTAGATCATAGAATTTAAACTCTGGAAGACCCCTCCAGAGCCTTCCTACCATCCTGTTTCGATGAAGGACTCAAAAGGTTATCCCAAGCATTTTTTATCACAGAAATAACACAGTCAGGGCACACAAATTGGAAAATAGAGAAACAAAAAAGGAAAAACATCCCCGTATTCCTAATTCTACAACTACGGGGTGATTGGCGTTAATACTCTGTTGCGTATCTTGCTATTTCTTCTTTCTCCCCCCTTTTCCTTTTTCTCACGTGTTTGTGTGCATGCATATGTATACATACATGAACTAGCCTTTCCAGCAATCAAAATGGCATCGTGCTAGTCTGTAACCTGTTTTAGAAAATTTACAACAAATGATGAACCTATATTTTCATGTCATTACATTATCCGCGACGATTTCTTTTAACAAACATCAAAGGAGGAAAAAGTCCGCGCCCTCTTGTTAGCCTGCATTTAAACTTATATTAAAAGCAGGGGGCCAGGAAAATCGCGTGAAAGGGGAAGAGTTAATTGACAGCATCCCTGTCTACACCTCGTCCTTCTCTCTCAATCACATCAAGTACCGAACGAGGGACAGACAAGGCCCCTGGGGAAAAGAGGGGGGGACAGGAGCCCGCAGCGGTAGAGCTATTCACATTTCCACGCTTGTTTTACAGTTCAGCACTGGAGGAGACAAGCCGGCCATCTGGTTAGACGCCGGGATCCACGCTCGCGAGTGGGTTACACAAGCTACGGCACTGTGGACAGCAAATAAGGTCATTTTTCCTAAAATTCCTCGATTATTTTGACTTTCTGGGGGTAGGCCCCACCTAAGCACACAACAGTCTTTGTGATCCTAACGGGCTGACGCTGATGCTCTCAGAGAGGCTTTCTTCTTGTCACACTGGCAGGAAGCAGGCCCATTCAACCTTTTTTTTGGTATTTCGGTATTGCCCCGTCCCTGGGCCTGCCGGCCACCATGTGCTCTGTTAACAGACACCGCCAGAAGAGATTGAGAGGGTGGTAAGCATAAGGACCCCAGGAGTCAGATTTCAGCATAAGAACAGACTAGAGACAATTTGCTTCGCTGCCTGGAGCCGTGAGGGCTGAGGGACAGAACAGTGTGCTAGAAATCTATAAAATCACCAAAGGGGCTCAGATGGAAAATATAAATGGGTGCCGGAAGAGTTTACTCTGCCCTACAGATAGATTCAAAGTGAAATTAGTTAAGGGTTTTTTGAAATCAGATTTGGAAGTCGGAGTGTGGCAATACCTTTTTCTTCTACATGTTCATTGGAATTAGAGTCAGGACACTGAGCTGGGTGTGACCTAGTCTGGTATTGCTTAAGTAATTCAAAAATGACACGCTATAAATCAGAATGTTAATTCATGAGCAAAGGAAATCAATCCACATCAGATCATTCAAGCATGTGCAACCACGTGCATACCGACTGATACATTTTTCCCTTCAATTAAAATGCAGTTACCTTTAGGGTATTATGAAATGGATATTTAACAGTTGAATAATAATGCCTTAGGATGGCTGAGCACAGGAAATGAATAAATTTTAATCCAGCAGAAACTTCAGCCCTACTGCAATTGATGGCAAGTAGAAATTTAATTCTCCAAATGGAATTTAACCGGTTCTCTGTAGCTTCAGAAAAGCTTCTGCACGTTTAAGTCATGAGCACTTTTGTTTGTTGTTTTGTCCTGAGCACTTTTGGAAAGCTAGCCTGTGCGATGGTGAAGAAAAACTGAAAACATTTCTTTAGTTCTCAGATCCCGGTAAGCCACACAACACCATTGCAAAGTGCTTCCCCACAGTGAATAGAAAGAATTCTGCTTTTGAGAGAGAATGGATAAGTGACATCTGCGTTTTATTTCATGGAAGTTGATTATTTTGACTAGAAATACAAGTATAGACATTGGCACATTAAACACACAAGCATTGCAGGACACCGGGCTGTAGTCCTGGTGGGCTCTCATTGACCCACAGTGGTATCTAGTTCGTGTTTGGAAAAAAAAAAGCACGTTGCCCTAATAATATTCCATCCCGTGTTCCCTGGTGAAAGAGGAGTGTGAGATTGACATATATGTTGTGTTTGCTCAGATCGCCTCTGATTACGGGAATGATCCCTCCATCACTTCCCTTTTGGACACGATGGATATCTTCCTGCTGCCGGTCACGAACCCCGACGGATATGTGTTCTCTCAAACCAAAGTAAGCCTGGACCTTTTTCTTCTTCGACGGGAATTTATGGAGATGCATAGGACCTTAACAAAACAAAAGTCATCTTTCTGTTCTTGATTTACCATAAGTGGAATGACTAATTTCTCCGTAGTGGCCCTGAATTGAGGCATAGAGTGGAGTTTATAATCACCTCTTATCCCAACACATGATGTCTTTACGTATTGTCTCGGTCAGAGCCCCTTTCAGCTGTGAGGCTGGGCTATTAGAACTCAGTGTTCCCAGTGAGTCACCTAGGAGATTTGTTCCAATTCTCCCCGCGTTTTTTTGTGGTGGGATTGATAGAAAAGAGGAGGCGGATGTTACCTGCTGACAATTAGATTGCAGTAGGATTTGGGTAGGCAGTACAATGCCTTTGGCCTTTTACTTACAGTATGTAGAAGAAATCCTCTGTAATGTCACTAAAAGGAATTACATAGTTTCTTTTCTTTTTTCACTTAAAGTCTTATTACAGAACACCATTGCGGCAACTGTGACCCCCACATATATTCAAAGTGAATCAGAGCTTCAGGTTTATTTTTGGAGGGAGCTGACTGCGAGAGTGTTTTCCAACGGGTGTTTAAAAAGAACTCGTACAAATACTAGTACTCAGATACCCTATGAATAGAGGGTTCCACAGTTAAGTTTGGGAAGTACCGCCCCCTGTATCCCTCTCCTGGAGTGTCATAAAAAAACACAAAAACCAGAAAAGTTAAAAAAAAAAACAAAACCCTAGAAGCGCTGAAGTAAATTCGCCAATTTAGCTCTTTATTGTCCTGAAACATTCTATCACAGAACGCTTGCTGTCTCCCCACTTTGTTTGTTGTGGTCGTTTTTATTTTTTGTTATTGTTAAGAGAACTGGTGTTCTGTGGAAAATGGTTTGGCAGGTATTGATTTGAAGAGATGGGGATTGTCCCTCATCTCGGTGAAATGACCAAGACGCTCCTGGCAGAACCCTGGAGGAGGACTATTTGCCACCCCTGTGGGCAAGGGAGAGGGGTGTGATTCCACAGGAGCCTTCCCGGGAGGAAGCAAGGGAAATGAACAGAATTCTAAAGGGACCTTCTCAGCAGGTTGAGTGACGGTCTTTCTTTTTTTTTTCCTGTGTTCTCTTTCGGTTGGATTTGAAAGAATCGCATGTGGCGGAAGACCCGGTCCAAGGTATCAGGAAGCGTCTGTGTTGGTGTTGATCCTAACCGGAATTGGGATGCAGGTTTTGGAGGTGAGCGCAGGGCCTTGTCCCCCAGGGATGGTCCGAAGTTGCCTGGCCAACTAGTTATTTTGCATGGCTGTGTGCAGTGCCGTCAGCCTGCTAAGCCCATTCAGGATTGAAGCCATTTAAAAACCTATTTAAAAAACACTTAAGTACATTCGCCTCACAGGCGTGCAGCGCTGTCACAGCTCTCTGAGCAGCATTTAATATATTTTGTCTCACATCTTAGTTTTCCCACAAGCTGTAGCCCAGCTCGGCTTCGCTTCTGAGTTTTCAGAGTAAGACTCGGCACAATGGCGGGAGGCTCCAGGAAGCTGCAGACCAGCCACTAGAGGGGGTTAGGATCTGTTCAGAGGAGAAGCATTACATCATCTCTGGATGTTTCGAGAAAGAAAACTAAAAAGAAGTACAAATAGAATTCAGAAATTGATTTTCAAAAACAGATTCAAAGAGAAAGTATTGGCTTGCTGCTCTGGTGTCGTGGCTCTCATTTTTTGGCAGGCTGGTTGGGGGGCTTTTATGCTTTTAGGGACCCCTCTGTTTCTCTAATCACAGAATTGAGATTTGTTTTTTCTTCATTAGGTTTGGTAACAGTGAGGTAGGAACTGTCTTTTTCACCATACTATCCCTAATACGTAGTACAGTGTCTGGAACATAGAAGGCAATCACTAAACATTTGTAAGATGAATGAATTAATGAGAATTATTGAACCAAGAAAGGACCCACTAGGGTATTGTGACAGGATGTGGATGAGTGGCAACTTCATTCATCGTTTTTACAATAGTTTTTTTTTAGCGTAGGGAAAAAAAAATCAAAGCATCAGATCTAAAATACTGAACAATGCTTAAGAATTCAACATCAGGCTTCCCCCCTCCCCGAAATGTTATTGTTCTTATTAACTAATCTTGAAATAAAGTGACAGGTTGTATTTATACTTTGTTTATATCCTTTAGAGACTCTGGGGAGTCTCAGCCCCTACCCATCCCCTCAGAGTTTCTCTCGTATTCAGAGCCCTTGCCAGGTCATAGTGGACCACTTTGGTGGTCACGAGTAACTCTAGTTGCTGAGAAAATCGGGGCCAAAGGTGGCCTTGTTGTCAAGTGTAGTGATTTCCTCACTGCAGAAAGGGTGTCAGGGTTCCTTGCATTTGTGGCTTTGTGATTTAGAAGTACAGATGCATAGAATCTTCTACTCTTGGACGCTTAGAATTGGAAGAAATCCCAGAAAAGAGCTTGCTCAACTCCCACCCAATGCAGGAATTCCATCTATAATGTTAAATCTAGCTTTTCTTCCAGCAACTCCCACGGAGAGGAGATGATCTAATTTGATATCTCTTTCTGCCATATAGAGGAACCATATTTCTAAAAAAGAGAGATGTGTCCAGAATCACTTCAGTTTGGCCTCCTGTGCCCTTAGATAGCAACTCGATGTAATGCAGGGACAATCTTGCTCTGATTTCCAGAGGAGGCACTTAGTGATGCATGGTAAATGTACCCACACGGCGTCTCCTTAAAGCTCACTGTTCCTACTGGGCTTCTTTTGCATCCCATCAGGACCTGGAGCCAGCAACAACCCTTGCTCTGATTCCTACCATGGACCCCGTGCTAACTCTGAAGTTGAAGTGAAATCCATAGTGGACTTCATCAAGAGTCATGGGAGAATCAAGGCGTTCATTACCCTCCATAGCTATTCTCAGCTGCTGATGTTCCCCTATGGGTATACATGCTCCAAGTCTGATAACTTTGATGAGCTGGTAAGTTTCTGGAACTTCATTTCAGCTCAGCTACAAAGGGCCATGGTGTGGACAAGTAAGTTTCAGTCATAAAGTCTGGTGTACTAGTGACAGGTACAAATGAATAGGTCCAACAACTGAGAAGTTCGAGATAGTGGCAGACATTTGAAAGACCGGTTGTGGACTTTCCTAAATTAAGTTTCTTTGGGAATTAGAATTCATGAGATTACTGTTGCCTTAATCCAGATGAGCAGGAGCCTAAATTTGACCATAAATTCCCAGGATGTGCTCTCTGTTGCTCAGGAAGTAACCACTTGAATTCGGACCTGAGGCTCTTGGATCTGCAGTCAGATGCTGTCTCCCAGCTCTTTGCCTCATACGTTCCTGGTGCTGTCGACTCTATGACCAGTTAATCATGCTGCGCAGATGTGTGATGTTGGGCATAAAACACTCACCTGCCTAACCTGCTCCCTTCCATCATGTTTCCTGTTTCGGGAATGAGCTAACTGGTGGTGGGCTTAAGTCAGATGGTGACATCTCGGGGGCTACTTATCTAAGAGCTATCCCCAGCTGAAGAGAATGTGCAGATATTCCCAATTTGGCTTTTAGGCTTGGTTTTTGAGACCCATGTGTTAGAGAGAAACCCTGAGATGGGACTTTTTGGTCAGTTTACTTTCAAATGCATTATTGTCAGCAGCTCCTGGCAGACATGGAATAGATTATTCCAATTCAGGTGTATCTCTCATCTCATCCGTTGGGCGTTAGCCCTCTAGGGCAGTTTTCAGGGTTTTGATGGTATTACCACTCAAGGTCAAATCAGAGAGAACCTTAGGATTGAAAAGAACCTAAAAGGTACTTTTAGTAGACCTAGATGACCTTAAATTATCCAAACTCGGTGCTCACATCTCTGCCAGATAGTCATCCAGCCTGTGTTTGGACAGTTTTCTGCCTCCAAGGGATTCTATTCCATGTTGGGGTATATTTGACGGTTTGAGTTCTTCCTTACAGAGACCCAGATCCTTCTCCTTATGGTTTTTACCTGCCAGCCCTGATTTATCACTCTGCTCCATAGAGCATGTTTATTTCCCTTTGAAAAGAAGCAAATCCAGTAATTACCCGAAGAGCGATAACCTGCTCTTCCTAGGTTTTCCCGTATCCCAGCTACATACCTGCTCTTCCTTCAAGCCCTCATAATATCGTCCCAGGTTCCCTCACCATTCTGGTTGCTCTTTTCCCAACGTGCTTTGGTTTGTGTGTGTTCTTCAAGGGTCGCTCCCAGAAGGGAATGTAAAACTTGGGTCGTGGGTTGGCCAGTGCAGAGCGGAGCACGGCCATAACTGTCCTCAGCCAGACCGTGCACTTCTGCTTAAACAGTTGAGTGTCACATTAGTTTTTTGGCTGTATCACCGTGCCGTTGACTCACGTTGGGCTCGTTGACAACTGAAACCCCCAGGCTCTCCGAGGATTCTGCCGAGCCAGGTTTCCCCCATCTGGTAATTGTACAGTTGTTTTCCTGGACCCAAGTTCAAGACCTTACATTTATCCCTAGCAAGGACAGTAAAGCCTCAATCAGTCAAAATTGGAACCCTCAAATAATGGAAAATATTTTGCTGAGCTCTACTTCTTGGAAAAAAGAGACAATCATAAGGCAGGAAGCCAATGTAGGGATCTAGTAAAAAAAAAAAAAAAATCCACTTCCCGGGTACATACTGGGGTCAGTCCATGTTTTCTTTCGCCCCTTACTCCCACCCTATTTCCATCCACACCCCTGAGCAGGGAGAGCCGGTGGCAAAATCATGACCCTGGTGTAGCTATTACAGACACCTGGAAGAACACATAAACAACGAAGGTCTTCGTGTTGTATTTTCAAAGCCAACAGAAATGAACTGGTACTTGCTTCTCCATGAAAATGGCCGAAACGAAAGGGCATTGTGCTTAAGCCTAAGTTAACCGGAGTCCAGTTAATCAGACCGCCTCATGCTACATGCTTCTATTGGTCATCCGTTCTTCAAGTGACCAGTGTTATCCATCCGCCTTTCTTTGGTTCTCTCGCTCTAGAATGAAGTGGCCCAAAAGGCTGCCCGATCTTTGACAGGCTTGCATGGCACCAAGTACAAAGTGGGATCTATCTGCTCCGTCATCTGTAAGTATCTCATGTGTTTTTACAAATGACCCACTAAGCAGTTGGGATGTGGTTTTGGGCCAGAGCCTTTCCGTGCCCTGATGTGAAATGGAGAGGTCTTCATGCATGGCACCCCGCATTGCCCAGTTTCCCTCCGTGGGGCTAGGTCTCTCCCAGGAGATACTTATTAGGTGATATCTGGCACAAAGAACTTCCTAAATGTTTGAGTTCTGTGTGTTCCTCTCTGCTTGTCCTGATCCTTACAGCTCACTGTCATCATGTGGAATCTCTGCGCCTAAAAATAAGCTTTTGTCAAGACGTGGTCCTAAGTTATCACTTGTATTGATTATCCCTTTCTTGGCTCAGAGGGGTTTACACCCTGAATGATGCCGTGGACTGGGTGTGGG
Source organism: Cryptoprocta ferox (assembly GCA_028646485.1). Classification (NCBI taxonomy): domain Eukaryota; kingdom Metazoa; phylum Chordata; class Mammalia; order Carnivora; family Eupleridae; genus Cryptoprocta; species Cryptoprocta ferox. The sequence goes on from CM053559.1 coordinate 79,489,560, forward strand.
GACAGAATATGTGCGACTTTTTAAAAGGACCCAGATATTTCAGTGGCTAGACTCTGTTGCAGTCATTTGTGCATGTACCCTTTGGGGAGACAAAGGGGAGGAGAAGTCAGGAATACCGGCAATGTCGGGAATAGAGGTGGGGAGCCTGCCGGCAGACTTTCGGAGACTCCCCTCTCGCACAGTGGATTGGGATAGAAACAAGCAACGGCAGTGCTGTGGGAAAGCCCGATACACCCATCCAGATTCTGGGGCCCCTAAAGGGATCCCCCACTTCCCTGTGGACAAATCCAGAAACTCAGGACCCCACAGTTGGATGCTCAGGAGTCTCCCAGTGCTCCGGGCCCGTGGATCCTTTGGAAACAAGTGCCTCTAACAAGCGTGCACTCTGCTCAGCAAAGTTTTATTAAGCATCTGCTGCATGCCCGTCATTACGCCAAGTACTACAGACGCAGAGAACCCACAGAGAACTCATTGTTTAGCGCGGGAGACGAGCAGGAGGACGAATGAGCTTCAGTATGCTGTGTGCAGCAGTAGGCTATATGTAGTACAAAAGGGGCAGACACTGGAAGGATTGGACAGTGGCAGAATCAGGAAAAGCTACCTATGGGAAGAGGACAGGATGTTGATGGCTGCTCACCAAACAGCTGGGGGAGGGGAAAGGGATGGGGCAAAGGCATAGAAGTAAGAACATGCTTAATGGGCTCTGCGGACCATGAGGAGATTTGGGACTGCTGGAATAAAAGTGGGAACAAGGGGGAGCGGGGAGCTCAGGGTTTTGCGTGCCATGGTAAGGAGTTTAGGTTTTAACGCAGAGGATTCTCGAAGCCGTTGGAGAGTGGAGGATACAGTGTGGTGGGCTGCAAGTAGAAATGCCCTGCAGGAAGAGTAGGAATTGTTCAGGGTTCAGGGAGAAATGGTGGCCCACGCTAGTGCAGTGCCAGTGAGGATGGAGGCAGACATTAAGTAGGGAAAACCAAAAGGCTTTGGTCACTCATTAGAGGTGAGTGCTTCATCATCAGACGGGGCTGATCATCATCAGTCAGTCCTACTGACTGAGGGACACATCCAGGAAGGTGAAAGAGGGGTGGGGTTGGAGAGATAATGAGTTCAGCTCTGGGCAAGCTGAGGTTGAGAGAACTGTAGTGTTTTCAAGTGGAGATGTTCTGTAGGCTTTGGGCTACGTGGCCCTGGGTACGGAAGAGAGAGACTTTAGAGTCGTTGACATGGAGAGGATGGTTGGAACAGGAGAGGAAGGAGATCACTTGGACCGGGAAGACCCCTGGATGGAGGATGTGGGACAGCAGAAGGGATTAGTGAGGGAGGGACACACAATGGGGCTGGGCAGAGGGGCCAAGAAGCTCATGTTTCAGAAACCAGGGAAGGTGCAGTTGTTGGAAAGGAGGCGGTGGTTCACCATGATGAAAGGCTACAGAAAGGTCAGCTCTGACAAGGACAGAACATTTACCATTGGATTTTCATCACTAGCATATTGGTGACCTTAACCAGAGCAGTTTCCTAAGCATGGGGAGGGTCAGGGGAGGAGTACATGGGATGGGGGAGAGCAGAGATCTGCTGAGTAGACTGCTCTTTGGAGATCCCAGATGAGAAGGCAAGGAGAGAAGAATGGAGGGTTTCGTTTTTGAGATGAGAGCCTTATTTATTGACTGTGGGAAAAGGACCAATAGAGAGGGAGAGGTGGAAGATACAGGAGAGAGGGGAAGTGACTGAGGCAGTGCCATACCCGAGTGGAGGAGAAGAGGGGCAAGAGGAGTCCGGCAGAGGTGGGTAGATCAGGCTTGAATAGGAGCAGTGAGTGTGCAGGCTTGCTGGGGGCGCCAGCACAGCTACATTTGTAGGAGGGGGGTGGTGGTAATCTAAGGGAAGGCGCACTTGTTGGCCATGGTTTTCTTAATGGTAGTGTTGGAGAGCGGGGGAGGAATAGTTTACTTACCATATCTAGAACAATTGATAGAAATCCTAAAACTAGTGATCATGTAAGTTTCTTTCTTTCTTTTTTTTTCCAGATTATGGTTTTTCTTTTCTATTTTATTTGCTATTAAGATATATTTAAAAAACTTGATAGAAAAAAGAAATCTAATAATCATCATATTCTCTTTCGATTTCATTAATAATTTTGCCCATGAACACAAATGTATTTATTTAGTTGTAATCAACATCCATGTTCTGTTTTGTGTCCAATTTTTTTCAGTTAATGTTGTTTTCTATATAGTTCTGTGTATTTCCATTTTAGGTATTTGTTATTCTATTATATTGCTGTATCCTGGTTATTGGGCCTTTGTATTGTTTGCTAAATGATGCTACTACATGTTGGTCCAAACTTCTTTTTCTTCTAAATGACCTCTTTATATATTCCGAGGGCAAGATTACTAAGTCAAATGGAATGAACAGATTTGGAGTTCTTGTTACATAATTCTTAGGCGATTCTCTGGGAAGACTGATCTGCTTACAGTTGCCCAGACCTTTTTTTTTTTTTTTTTAAGTTTATTCATTTGAGAGAGAGCGAGAGAATATGAGCAGGGGAGGAACAGAGAGAGAGAGAGAGAGAGAGAGAGAGAATCCAAGCAGGCTCCATGCTGTCCGTGAAGAGCCTGATGTGGGGCTCGATCTCATGAACCCTGAGATCATGACCTGAGCTGAGATGAAGAGTTGGATGCTTCACCGACTGAGCCGCCCAGTTGTCCTGTTAAACCATGATCTTTTAAACCATGTTCTACGTGGAATTGTCCTCTCCTTTGGCAGAGGAACCTCCAGGGGGAGAGCCTTCTGACTGGTGGCACTGGGGAGGTAGTCCATGATGGCCACTTAAGGCTGAGGAATGCGTGTTTTCTCTGTTTGGCAGTCTCCGAGTGGAGGCTGGAGTTCAGAGTGTCAGCAGAATGGCATCATATGTCCCCCACATGGGATCACATTTTCTTATGAGGAGTCTAGTTTTTCACCTTTCTTATCTGAGATGTGTACAAGTAACATGGACCTTGGAAGTCTGAGGTTTATTGTGCTTTCCCTGGTAAGGTTACAGATATTTCTATTTTTTAAAAGTTTACTTATGAGAGAGAGAGAGAGAGAGAGAGAGAGAGAGAAGAGAATCTGAAGCAGGCTCCACTCTGTTGGCACAGAGCTTGATGCGGGGCCCAAACTGTGAGATTATGACCTGAGCTGAAATCGAGAGCTGGACACTCAACCGACTGAGCCACACTGGTGTCCCCAGGTGTTTCTTTTTTCTTTTTAAAGGTTTACCCATTTGAGAGAGAGAGAGAGAGAGAGAGAATGCACACAAACGGGGGAGGGGCAGAGAGAGGAGGACAGAGGATCTGAAGCGGGCTCTGTGCTGACAGCAGTGAGCCCGACGTGGGACTCGAACTCATGAACCAGGAGATCATGATCTGAGCCCAAGTCAGATGCTCAATTGACTTAGCCATCCAGGTGCCCCATAAATGAGCAAATACCAGACAAGTATAGGGCTTGCTGTCTGACCATGAATGGTCAGGCAGTTTCTGGCTGCATCTGTGCCCAGAGCTGACTCTGTTATCGTTGATTCTGGCCTCGTTCCAGCTTGGACAAGCACTGCCTCTAAGAACAAGTCCCAATTAAGTACTTTTGCCTCCTGCCCCAGATTGGTATGTAGCTGAACACCTGCTTCACTCCACCCAAGAGGTGGCTGGACTTCTGTGGTGGGTGAGACATTTCCTGGGTAGTTTCTCACCTGGAAAGGACTCTGAGAAGCTGCGCTACAATAAGGTTTTTAGTCCAGGAGAAGTTGTTACTTGAGTTCTCTGTTAGAGAGGAATAGGGTGAAAAAACCCAGACCTGGCGGATAGAGGCCTGGTTTTAAGTTCTAGTTCTGACACTTTGAAACCAAGTAATCTTGGGCAGGTCACTCCTCCTCCCTTGTTTTTGTTTTGTTTTGTTTTGTTTTGTTTTGTTTTGTTCATCTGCAAAATGGGTTGTTGAGAGGCTCAAAGATAGAATGTGGAATAAAGGTTTTCACTAACTACCAGACATATAAATGTTGGTTGTTAGTTTCCTGGGGAATTACTCCCCTCCAGGCACCTCTTATCTTTAATGTGGTCCAAATTTTTTGATAGGATTGTAGTCATTTATTCATAATGATGGTAATAATCACCACTGAAATTTATTTATTTATGTTTTAATGTTTTAGTTATTTTTGAGAGAGAGAGAGACCGCGTGAGCAGGGGAGGGTCAGAGAGAGAGGGAGACACAGAATCCCAAGACAGGGTCCAGGCTCTGAGCTGTCAGCACAGAGCCCGACGCGGGGCTTGAACCGACAAACCGCGAGATCATGGCCTGAGCCGATGTCGGACCCTTAATCGACTGAGCCACCCAGGCGCCCCTCCACTGAAATTTATTGAATGCTTATTCTACATACTTTATCTCAGCTCCCTCATTTAATTTCTCAGAAACTCAGTTTCCTCCTTTGTAAAATGGGAATAATACTAGTGTCTACCTTGTGACCCATGTGGGGATTAAATCAACCAATTTGGCGTAGTACTTAACACATTTAGTAAGTACTCAACAAGTGTTGGAATCATACACATAATATTCTCCCATTTAATATTCACTGTGAAATAAGTACTGTAGTATTATGCCTGTTTGACAGATGAAGCCTTTGGGAGTTAGAGAGGTTAGTGCCTTAGGTCACCTCACCAGTGATCTGCAGAATCAGAATTCAGTCTACAGCCAGTGTTCTGTCCACTGTGGACCTCTTAGTGGGATAGGCTATGTCATGTAGCATCAGTTAGTAATTTTGAGTGGAAGATTTAGTTCACGTCAACAACCATTTGGGTGAAGGCAAAGACACAAATCACAGGTGCTTAGAGTCTTAATTCACAATATTAGCCACTAATTCTACTTCTCCCTAGTACAACACCCTGGTCTCCCTCTCTGTCCAGCCCCACTTTTTAAATTTAAAACAACTTTTTATACATTTATTTTGAGAGAGAGAGAGAGAGAGAGTGTGTGTGTGTGTGTGTATGTGTGTGTGTGTGTGTGCTCGCGCACACGTGTGCACGTGTGTTCACGGGGAGGGGCAGAGGGAGAGAGAGAATCCGAGGACGCATGGCTCGAACCCATGAACCGTGAGATCATGACCTGAGCTGAAAGCAAGAGTCGGACACTTAACTGACTGAGCCACCCTGGAGCCCGCGTCCAGCCCCATTCTTAGGGGCTAGGTGACTTCTTCCATCCCTGTGCCATCCATTTCTTCCATTTGACCTCTACGTACCTTCCCTGGGAGGAGCCTCAGAGTTCATCCATTGCTCAGATCTTCTGAGTCATGATTGCCATAAGTCTTCGTAGGCTAATGCCACCTTCCTTCATCATCTGTCACGTCAGTGGCCACATGTTACACAGGTGCACATTACTTTATTGGTGTAACCCATCACGTATAGGTGCTGGGCATATTATTTGGTATCAGAACAAAACCCACTCCACCCTTATGCTGAAAGTTCCCTGAGGGCAGGGGCCAAATCTCTTGCTCTGTTTGTAATCCCTCCTCTTCCATAAGAGAAAATAATGTCTACACCTAGCACTTATCTAAAGAAGGAATGGTGTGGCTCCGTAAGGTAGAAGATGCCAATTAGGAGAGCAGGCAGGATTCCAAATGCGTAGATGAAGCCAGAGGCTCCTAAAAATGCCAGAGGAAGGCTAAGTATTATCCATTTAAATGACACTTTTTGCTTTTCAAATTAATCTTGTAATTTTTCATAAGCGTGAACCCCTACTAAGCTATCTCTGCTCTCAAGGTCCATGAAGATAGGATCTGACTTATCTTTGGTAATGGTGAAACTTAATATGGAGGTCTATAGCCAGAGAGGCCAGTGGGAATAGCATAACCAAACTTTATTCTCATTTGCCCTTCAGACCAAGCCAGTGGAGGAAGCATTGACTGGTCATATGACTATGGCATCAAATACTCATTTGCCTTTGAACTGAGGGACACAGGTCGATATGGCTTCCTCCTGCCAGCCAATCAGATCTTGCCTACAGCTGAAGAGACCTGGCTTGGCTTGAAGACAATCATGGAACATGTGCGAGACCACCCCTATTAGGGCTCTGGGGAATAAACACCATTAAAAGTTCTTTGGTTTAAAGCAGAGTTGGGTTGTGATTATTCCTTTTTCTAATCCTGATCTAGGAGCATTAGTTCTTTGATTTATGTTGCCCTGAAACATAGTAAGCCACTGAGGTTACCCCTTCATTAAAAAAAAAAAAAAAATCCATCCCGAGTAAAAGGCTCCCAACATCCTTTAAATTTTTTTTTAAATTGTAAAATATACAGATCATAAAATTGACCATTTCCACCATTTTTTAAAAGTTTATTTCTTTTGAGAGAGAGAGAGAGAGAATGAGTGAGAGAGGGGCAGAGAGAGAGAGAAGGATGGGGAGAGAGAATCCCAAGCAGGCTCTGTGCTGACAGTGTGGAGCCCAGTGCGGGGCTCTATCCCATGAACTGTGAGATCATGACCTGGGCTGAAATCAGGAGTTGGATGCTTAACTGACTGAGCCACCTAGGCACCCCCATTTTCACCATTTTTAAGTATGCAATTCAGTGACATTAAGTACATTCACAAGGTTGTGCAGTCGTAATCACCATCCATCTCCAGAGATTTTTCATTATCCCAAACTGAAACTCGATACCCATTGAGCAATAACTCTCCATTCTCCCTCCCCTCCAGCCCCTTATAACCTCCATTCTAGTTTCAGTCTCGATGAATTTGCCTATTCCAGGTACCTCATATAAATGAAATCATACAGGATTTGTCCTTTTGTGATTGGCTTATTTCATCTAGCATAATGTCCTCAAGGTTCAAACATGTTGTGGCATGTGTCAGCCCATTCATCTTAATAGAGTAGTGTTTTGGAGCTAGCAAGGGACTTTCGAGTTCATTTTTTCAATAAAGACTAATTAAACAACTACATTGGGCCAAGCATTATCCTAGGTGCTATATTGCTATATGCCTTTTGCTTTTTTCCATTTCTAGTGTGCTGCATTATAAAAACAAGTGAGGACTCAAACCAGTGACATTCATTCTTCCTGGTTGCCCCATCAAACCTGGGTCTCAGATTCTATATACATTCCTTTTAGACATTCGCTTCCTTTAGGGATTGGGATTTTCTTGTTGATGGTTTTCTCTGGGAGAAAGGGTAGGAAATGAATTTCAACTTGCCTAGAATTCTGGGTACTTGATTCTTTAGTTCACATGTCTTGCCTCAGCTTCTCTTTTTACTAATTTCAAAGCTGAAATCTATCTTGGAGCCCAGCCTTTGTTATGGCCCAAGGTGGGCGTGGGGGTTCAGGTTCAGTGCTGGAAGGACAAAGGAGTCCTGATAACGCCCCCAGCTCCCTAATTCCTGACAAAGACTGCTTGTTCCAGATTTACTTAGGCTTCTCTGAGCCCTCTTTTTGACTAGGCCTTGTCCTTGGGCCCTATCTAAGTCATCTTAGCAAAGAATCCTGCTAAGTCATCCCCCAGGCCTTGATAGCTGATTGAGTGCCTCAGCCTCCACCTTTGATGACTAAGTCCTTGGTCTGCCTTCGGCAAGAACCCTGTTAGTCCAGTTAAACAAGAAGCCCCCCCACCCATGATGTCTTCCCATAGCAGTTTTCCATCTACTGACCCCCCTCACTCTGCTGTCTTTACTGTACTCGGAGTTGAACACAATTACTGTCTTCTGTGGCATGAGCCCTATTGGAATAATCTTGAATAAAGTCTTCCGTACAGTTTTAACAAGTGTCAGAACAATTTTTCTTTAACACTCCCAACCATGCTCTTTGGTTGTATCCACTCCCCTCGAGCAAGAGCAGAACAAATGATGTAGACCATAGGGATGGTGGGATGGGGGAGGCTGTGGGTGTGGGGCTCCAAATTTGAGGATTTGGAGCTCCCAGGACAGTCTTGAAGGCCTCAGAATCCCTGAAGAAGTTGTGGAGATCGTGAGTGCCTTTCATATTCTGATGTAATTTGGTGGAAAGGACACCAGACTGAGAATATAGCAAATGTAAGGAGGTCTTATTATTAATAATACAATTAAGCCTTACCTTTACTCAGACCCCAGGGAAAACTGACATTTTATCCAGACTAACAACACTTCTTCCTACCCCTGTATTTCTACATTTTTAGGGGAGTCATAAGAATTAGGTGTCAGATTCATAAAAGAGGTCACAAATTCTCATCATTATGACCTGTTCTGGTGAAATTCCCTGACAGGGCTTATCAAGTGTGTGGTCTTGGAGTTGACTTGGGGTTTCTTTGATGGTCTTCACTTTCTTTCTTATTCTAGAGGTAACTTCATTTCAGGTTTACAATTTGGCCTCTCCTATCGGTGTAAATTCTTTCCAGCACCGTGGGACTTCCCTATTTATTCAAAAAACACTATTTAAATACCAAGTGATGAGTAACAAGGCACCCTTGGCACAGACTTTTCCAGCCTGAGGAGCAAGTTCCTGACCTTGTAAGTCAAGAGGCTTGGCCTTTATCACTCGAAAGGAATGGAAGAGGCATTGGTAGGTGCCCACCTGACCTACCATCACAGTTGCAAGGGTGATTGGGAATCACATTAGCATTTTTGAGGACATGAGTTCTGCTTCAACTATAAATACAGCTTGACTCAGTCACTCTATGACTGACACACTTAGGACATGAAGTGGATACTATTCTTTGGGGCCCTTGTTGGGCTCGGCATCTGTAGTCGAGAAACATTTTATGGGTAAGTTCCTTTTGGACTTTATTATTATTATTATTATTATTAGGCTAGTTCAGAGATAGAGGAGCTAAATTGATTTTGAAAATGAATGGCTGATTATGTCTCATGTGGAGTGCCATTGGGAAAGAAGACATCAGCTCCTGTCCCAGTCCTGCCCTGTGTCATCCTGGGCAAATTCCTTCTCTCTCAGGCTCAATTGATTTGTGAAATCAGGACTAGGTGGGCTCCACAGCCCCTCCCCAGCTCCCTGATCTTCTGTCAGCTCTTTTACTTCCTAGCTCTTATTTGTAAGGTCAGTTCCAGGCATTTTCTACTTTCTTACTTATATATTATGAATTACTGAGAATTACCGGAAATTGTTTCTAATTTCTGCCATGCTTAGGGGGAAACCCTGGGTCTTAGGCTTTTTGGTTTCACCTCTTTGTTAATGGTGAAGGCTTTGTAGACCTGGTGTTTTCTCATCAGCATCTGGGATGGGGAGATTTGCTAGGTCTTGCCTAGCCCCAGCTGTGAAAATTGACATGGAAGGATACACCTGTACACTGCGTGTGTGTGTGTATGTGCGTGCATGTGCGTTTGCAGAATGCTTTGCGCTTTGCAGTGGAGAGGACATTTGGAAGGTAGGCGAGATGAAAGGGCGCCTTGGTCTCCCTCTAGAAGATTGAATTCTAATAACTCATTACTGCATAATGCTTTCCCATTTGCAAAGAGCTTTCATGTGCATTATCTTTTGGATCACGCAATAACTCTGCCAGGCAGGGGTATTATTTTCCTCAATTTAAACATGAAACAACTCAGCCTTAGAAAGGTTAAGGAACCTGCCCAAGGCCACTTAGCTGGTAAGCAGGGGAGCCGGAACTCTGGAGGCAAAACCCATACCCTTTTGCTGTCACACAAGTTAGTCTCCAGACAGAATCCTGTATCTCACAGATATGTCTTTATGTGTTAGTTTACTCTCTAATATAGTGCCTGGCTGAAGAGACTTTGGGGTTGTTTATTGAGGTAATTACTTATATGAGATTGAGTAATTTTTATGGCGATGATTTCTTTTCACACCTGGTGTCTACTGTCAAATAGCTCAGAGGGGTTAGGCGTAGCAGGTGGCCACAGAAGGACATATTTCCACAGGCAGCTCAGCCCTAGGTGTGTCATAACTATGCTTGCTGCCATGTGGGCTGACGCAGAGAGCTGTCAGCCTCTCACTGCGGCTCTTCACAGGGCCGGAACAATCTTCGTTTCTCTGGATACAGACTTCTCTTACGGTGCAGCGGACCCCTAAGCTGAGACAGCTGGGCCCAGCGCGGGTGTGCCCACCCCAGGGGCTCGCACAGAAAGGGCCGCGTGCCTGAGCTGACGGCAGGTGTTTTTCACTGCTCGTGTCATCCTCACCCCCAAGTCTGTTCTCACCCTCAAGTATAGGGAGCCCAGGAAGGGTGGCGGAATCCTTCCTGGGGTCCGCAGACGTCCCAGACACCTGGCTCCGTGAACATTTCTAGCAAGGGGAAGCTGGCCTCTCTGGGCATTCATGAGGTAGGAAGCCAGAACCCAGGCTGGCTAGGAGGGGGTGGGGGCAGTACTGGTGGAGATGACAATGATGGCTGCTCTTCCCCAGCCCCCTCACCCCCTAGCTTGTGTTTCTTCCCCGGTGTGTCTCACTCCGCTGGTGTCTTCTAGCCTGGTCTTCAGTCATCTTAGGGATGGACGGTGGCCAGGATGCCTAGAGGTACAGGGCAGGCAGAGAACAGGAAGTGGTTGCAGAACCGGTTGCAGCATCAGCAGTAGCTGGCAGGCAGTGAAGAGTTCGGTGAAACTATGTCCTGTGGGGGCTGCTAAGCCTGGCTGGGGGTCCTTGAGAAAGGCACAAGGACCAGGCCACTTGGCTTGCCCTCATGGGAACGGGGGAGGGAGGGAAGCTCAGTACTAGGGTGTCCAGAACATGGGATGAGCGTAAGGGTGAGTGAGCGGAGGTCACCAGCCACTGTGTTGGCAGCAGCTGGACAGCCTGAGGTATGGGAGAGGACCAGGGTTAGCGAGAGGGCGGAGAACACCTGTGGGGAGCAGCAGGGGTAAACGTGGCGACTTGCAAAGCCCAGTATATCCCCTCTCCCGGACCAGTCTTCCATTTTCAGAAAGAGTTTGAGGCCTTTGACTGATTTATGGCAGAGCTGGGTTGTGTTCAGCTACCCACACTCTCAGAATGGGAAGGAGCATTTTGCAAATAGAGACAGGACAATTAGGGCAAGAAAATGGCTACCCTTCACCTGGCACCTGCTTATGTTCTCTCTGCTTCTTGGTACTGACGGATTTACGCTCATGAGAATGATGTTAGATCCCCCAACCCCCCACTTTTTAGCACCATCTGAAGACCATCCCTAACATGGCCTCTGGGTTAGGGAGAACCTCATGGCTGATGACATTTGGTTCTTAGAGCCTGGGTGTGAGATTGCCAGGCAGATAAGGAAAAGGGCTAAGCAGCCACGTAGAGGGAACAGCATGTGCAAAGGCACGGAAGGGCAGAGTACATGGTGAATTTGGGATTGGTGAGGCTGGTGCTGAGAGAGTGTAGAAGGGAGAGGTGGAGGAGAGACAGATGGGGCTCCACTCTGCACCAGCCCTTCCACTCGCCCTCTCTGCACTCGACAGTTGTGTCTTTATCCTCTGTAGCTTGGCTGATAGGGTACGAAGAAATGTGCTGTGGATTTACTCCAACTCAGGGCCAGTTCGATTCGCTGTGTTCCACTGTTGTAGACTATGCCCAGGAGTGTGGAAGTTCTGTTGTGAAGTTATCACTCCAGAAAAGTAAAACACACGTTCTGGGTGCATGTGTAACAGGACGTTCATACCCTTGAGAGCTCCTTGTTCCTGTGTTCCTCCTTTTTTTCTCTCTCTTCCTGTTCCTTCTCCCTCCACTCCTTTTTTATGATTGTTCTAGTCAGTGTTGTGTTGTACAAAATGCCTCATTTTGCCAATAGGGATGTCAGTGCACAGGTGCTTTCTAGAACACTCATTTTAAAGACTCCTCTGTTTCTGGAGTGTTGGGGGTGGGTTGTGACAGAGCATAAGTTCGGCAGATGGGTCCTGGTACTTAGCCAGGAGTAAGGATTCCCCTTCTGTTTTAAACCTGTTCCTTTTTCCGCGAGGCTGCTTGCCTGCATCAGGGAAGTGGTAGTCTGACTCCCCATCTTCCCAGGGCTGCAGTTCAACTCCTAGCAAGCCTGTTGGGCTTGGTCTGAGAGCTGCCCAGCCCACCCAGTGGCTTCTCTCCTGTGGCCTCAGCAGCTCCAGGGGGATGTGCTTAGCCGCCCTCCTCCAAGGACCCTGTGGAGACTGGATGAGTCGGGAGAAAGTGAGCCCTTGGCACTGGCATTTCCTCCAGACCTCCACCTGCAGCGGAAGCAACTCTTGCCTCCTTGGGGCTGGACTAGTCGACCCCCTGGAGATTCTCCAGAACCTCCCGGAACAAAGTTGAACCCTGAGAGCCCCATCTGGATTGAGCCGGTTTTCTGATGAGAAGATGTGGATCCGCCACGTGAGGCTGCACATTTAGCTCCCTGTGACAGAACCATTTTCTCTGTCAACAGGTCCTTCAGCCCACAGCCCTCTCCAGGAGCTCTTCCCGCATTCATTCGTGTAAAGGGATGACGCATGTGACAGCATTGAGTGCGGAATCATTCGGGCCGTTACCTAGCAACGGCCTAATGGCTCCCCTGGCTCCCAGAGCCGGCTGAGGGCACAAAGGCAGCTTTTCAGGCTCGGCCTTCTCCCGCCCACACACAGGACTTTGGGGGGCCTCTGCCCCTGCTGCTGCTGCGGAAGCTAAATGGTGTACATGAAGCGAGTTCAGGACAGACAACAAAGGGGGGCTCGGGACTGGCCGCCTCCCTTCTGGGCCTTCTCAGGGTCCCCTCGGGAGGATTGAATCCCAAGTCGGCCGCAGCACCCTGGCCCGTATTGTCATCCGCATTTGTATAGAGTTCTGGAGCTGGACAGGACTGAGAGACCACCCAGCACATAGCTAACCCTCCGAGGATGGAAGGGCTGTTCTCTTTTCCAGCTCTTTCCAGCATGGACCTTCAGCCAGAGTTTCAGCCCTAGCCCCTGACAGTGAAGAAGTGCTTCTTTATGTCTTGAGTTAGCTTTGCGTGTAACTCAGGAACATTCCTTTCTGCAAAATATATATGTTTTTCATTATAAAGTAATATGACCACATTACAGAAAACAGATACAAGGGGAAAAAAAAGTAAGTCATCCATAATCCCACGACCCGGACATAAGCACTGTCAGCATTTGCTATATTTCCGTTGTCTGTTTTTCTTCCAATGCATCTGCTTTTTCCATACTTGTAATCATGGCATACATACAATTTTGTGTCCTGCTCTTTCACTTAATATTTCCCTTCAAGTTATACTATAAGCACTTTTTCATATTTGCCACGTAGTCTTATTTTTAATGGCTATACATTATAACCAAAGACTAGACCATTTCCTCTCCTTCGGCCCCGTTATGTCTGGGATAGTAGGCTTGGGGTTTATTTGCCAGCTGAAAGCTGACCATTATCTCTTGCTTTTCTTTTCTTCTCTCCCCTCCACTCCAGGGACCAAGTTTTTAGGATTAACGTCAGAAATGGAGACGAGATCAGCAAACTAAGTCAGCTAGTGAATTCGGACGACTTTAAGGTACCTGGTTCTTCTTCGTCCTCTGGGGGATCTCTGACTTTGGTGAGAGAAGAGTAGCACCACTGGCATCGTTGCTCCTGAAGAGTGTCTGTGCGTAGTCCTGTATCAGTCAACGTGCCTCCGCACGGCTGGGAGGGGTGTGGGTCACAGCACCTGCTGTCCTGGGAGATGGGAGGCCTCAGCAGTGAGCGCCATCTTTCTATCTGCCATCGACTTTTTCCTTCTTGGACTTTGCCAGCTATTGCCTTCTGGGTAGGCCTGACCAGACACGGCTGTGAAATCGGCGGTGTTTGCCCTTGGGCGGAGCCCAGCTCCGCAGGGATCACCCTGGCTTTTGGCAGTTGTTCTAGAAGAATGATCTCATTGTGCCATTTACCTGAACTGTCCTTTAACCTGGTTTTATTTCTGTTCTCTTCAGCTCAATGTTTGGAAATCTCCTTCCACCTTCAGTCGGCTTGTGGATGTCATGGTCCCATCTGTCAGCCTGCAGCCAGTCAAATCCTTCCTGAAGTCCCAGGGCTTAGACTACTCAGTGACAATTGAAGACCTGCAGGTGGGTAGACCAAGGCCCCTAACTGGTCTTGCATAGGACAAAGCATGCAGAGTGTATCTGAGTGAGACCCCTACAAGTCCTGGTCTTATCCTTCTCCATTCTCTAGATGAACTCATTGAGGCCTAGGGAGGTCAAGTGCAATGACTTGTTAGTGGAACATGTTGTAGGAGAAAAGGGCATCTGTAGGTTAGGGAACTGGACAGCTCTGGATCCAAATCCTGCTTTTGCTAACTACCAGCTGTGTGACTTTGGATATGCTATTAATGTCTGGAGCCTCCATTTCTTCCTCAGTAAAATGGTAACAGTGAGGACCTTCTTGATACAATTTGTTGAGAAAATTAAGTGATTAAGTGTATGTAAAATGCCCAGCAGTGCCTGATCTGTCGTAGGTGCCCCACAAGTATTAAACCTCTGTCCCTTCTTGTATTTGAAGTCAGGAGGGAAGAAAAGAGTGTGTGTGTGTGTGTGTGTGTGTGTGTATGTGTTATGGAGGGTGTTGGAGACCAGTCATAAAAAGCGTCCTTTGAGAAAGAGGGAATGTCACCAACAGTTATCAGCAGAGGGAACATCACCACCCAAGCCAGACACCAGCCTCACGACCTGTATCTGAGCAGCAGGACAGTATCTGGCTCATGTTCTCTCCTTCACTGAGGTGGGTTATGGACTAATTGGTGATTTGGCCTGGGAGTTTCCTGATGGCGTGAGCAGCTGTGAGCTTATTAATCATCCTCACATGTCACAGACATCTGCCAGGAGCCTTCAAAGTATGAGTGGTTATAAGAATTTCTTTGTTTCTGAATGGTTTCCCAAGCTGTGTATTTCACAGGCACTGGATACCAGATGCGGGCTGATGTCTAGAGAATTCACAGTATAGAATAACCAAATAGCACATCTGTTGCTTTTGGGGAGTAAGTGGGTTTTGAATGGGGTGACGTATGTTGGGTGCCAAGAAGTAAGCCTTTATAGATAACGTAGAACAAATCTGACCCCCTTTGACACCTTGCCATTTGTGTGACAGGAGTGCCGCCATCTTGGCCAGCTCGTGCCAGAACATGGCAGAAACAACATGATCTTCCATCTCCAGTGGGTCACTTCACAACATTGCCGTGTCTTTTTAGGCCCTTTTAGATCATGAAGATGAAGAAATGCAACACAATGAAGGGCAAGAGCGAAGCAGTAGTAACTTCAACTATGGGGCCTACCATTCCCTGGAAGCGGTAAGTGTCTCAGAGCAGGTTAAGATAAAGGTCATCAGTGTCCTGGGGTTTGTAACCCCTTCCCTTACTTCCGGGAGGTAGGTGTTAGTTCTTAGCACAACACCCTTTTACTAAGGGGCTTAAATGTGAACGCTTCAATGTCTTTATAATTCTTGGGTTGTTTATCTCCCACCAGCATCTAAGAGCATAGTGAAACACAACTGAACATTTTCTCCCACATGCATCTTTCTTTTCTAAGGCAACCCCTTAAAGAAAACCACGAATTAATTACAATCATTTCCGTCCTTGTAATTCAACCTTCTTCTACCCCACCATAATCCCTGTATTTTACGCACCCAGATTAAAATGTTACTTATTCCAGGCAAGGAGACAAGTGGTTATTTCCAAGGTTAACCAAATATTTCCACTCATTTATCATGATTACTTACAACATATATTTGTTCCCTAATGTGTTTTGGTGCTGTGTTTAGTTAAAAACCACTTTATGTAGATGACTGACTTTCAAGGTAAGCCAACCCTTCCAATATGAAACTTGGAGCAGAAAAATTTAATATGCTATTAGAACTCGAAGAATCAAGAGGGGCTACAGAAGGGACTGCATCACATATGATAGAGTTTTCTTATGACCCTCGATGTCTTCTCCATTAGTCTGGAAGTGCTCTTCTAGCTCAGAGCAACCCCTCAAAACGAAATTGTTACTCTCCTTCCTATATCTGCATACATGTTGTTCTTTCTATCCAAAGATGGTGTTCCTGGCATGCTTTTCATGAGGCATATACTTTGAGTTGTTTTTCTTCTAGATGAGGGGTTACTTCCAAGGTTGACCAACTGTTTTCACTTCTTTCCCATGATTGTCAGTAGCTTTGTTTATTGTGTACACTTCCAACTGCACTGCCCCTTGATACCTCTTGTGACCAATGACATACATCTGCAAAACAGCTGGATAAAGTTAGGAGTTCAGTCCCGGGCCATGGACAAAAGCATTGCTCAGGGCTCACACAGGGATCAAACCCATGCCGTTAGCCTCGTGAACGTGGGGCACTACCTAGCTTAGCTAACCGGTTGCAAATGTCACCCAGAACTCCAGGGGACCCCAGGAACTCCATCCCCTCTCCTGCCTGCTACGGGATCCTCACTTTCTCAAGCACTTGCATTTGCCCTCTGGCTCTAGGTGTCCCCCTCTGCTGTGCATTGGTGTGCCACCTCCGTCTTGACTTGATCACATGCGGTTGTTTCTAAAAACAGCTTTGAAGAGTTCTCATCCTGTAACCACTTAGGCCTTCATACGTCTCTGGTGGGAATCTCATGTTTGTCTCGTCCAGGGTTTCCAGTTTCAGTTTTTCTGTGTGTTGTGGTTGCCGTTATTTCTGTTTGTTGCTCGGCTGAGTTTCCCCTAATGTTGGCCGTGTGAATTTGGACCCCTCCCTCCAGATATGGCTTGGTGTTTTGACTTTACCTGGGCGACTGTCTTGCCTTTCATGGCTCAGGGCGGGCATCTGGCTTTTGCTTCACTTTCTAGGGTCAGTAGGTAGAGTTTCCAGGCCTTTGTCATGGTTGGCATGGCCAGTTCCCAGCTCTCAAGTTCCAGCACCTTGCCCACACCGGGTCCTGTGCCCTCTATTGCTATTCCTGGTTTGCAGTAAACCCTCAGTGCCTACAAGACAGTGTCTGGTCCCGTGCTCCGTTTTCTACCTTCCACACAGCTGGCTAGTTGTTCCCTTTCATTTCTTGCCCCTGCAGTTTCTCCTTTCTTGATTTTTAAACTTGGCTGTGGGTTATTTTCATTGTAGTTTACCTGGCTTGCTGTTATACATCTGGGGGGTGGTTTCTTGCTTCTACTCCATCCGCCATATTGACTGCAACTGTGATAAACCGGTTACGCTTGATTTTATTCTATATTGATTGCACATTTTTCTCCTCTATAAAGCTCCCCCTTCCAATTTTAAGGTCTAAATATAAATTTATTTATTTCCTTGTTTTGACCCTCAAGAGGTTTGAGCAACTAAGATGGATGAACTCTAAGTCAAATTAAAAAAGAAATGGAAAACAAATAGCAGCATCTGTAACCGTGATTTACAGTGCTTCACTTGTTCTTTTTTTAATGTTTTTTTAATTTTTTTATTTTTGAGATAGAGAGAGACAGAGCATGAGAGGGGGAGGGGCAGAGAGAGAGGGAGACACAGAAACCGAAGCAGGCTCCAGGCTCTGAGCTGTCAGCACAGAGCCTGATGCGGGGCTTGAACCCACGAATGTGAGATCATGACCTGAGCCGAAGTCGGAGGCTTAACCGACTGAGCCACCCAGGCACCCCTCACTTGTTCCCTTAAGGCCGTCAGAGGACTCTCCAAAGTGGGGTGGCTGTAGTACAGGGTGTGAGGAGGATGCCTCACTGGGATGGAGGAAGAAACCTATTACAACTTCGATTTACATTCTCCATACGTTTATGTTTATAATTAACGCAACCATGTTTGTTTCTTTTTGTTATTTTATAATGTACATATTTGTGTGGTGAATTATTCCAGTGATATAACATATATAATATATGGTATACATGTAGTATACATATATGTACATTATAAAGCAAATGTATACACACACACACACACACACACACACACACACACATAGATGGTGTATGGTAATTTTTTAAAAAAACCTCATGGAGAAGGTGATCAGAAAGTTTGGAGACGATCGTTTTTCAAGAACCCTGGCTAAATGGGGCAATTGCTGATTTATTCAGTCTAGTATGGTATAAGGCACCGCACTGTTGGAGAAGTATCCACACAAGTCTCTCTAGGTGTGTGGCCTATAATTTTATGGACAAATAAAATGTTATTTTCTAGAATGTTGTTGAAAAGGACCCTTTAGGCATTTCTTCAAGAATAAGTATTCCAGGGCAATAATATTGCTAACCCCAAGATCACAGGGCTGGAAGAAATCAGTAAGATCAGTAAGATGAAGTTCACAGGTATCTACCCAGAGCTGAACAAAATTCTTAAACACCCCTGAGTTCACTTTTTCGTGGTTCAGATTTACCATGAGATGGATAGCATTGCTGGAGATTTTCCGGATTTGGCGAGCAGAGTGAAGATTGGGCATTCGTTTGAAAACCGGTCCATGTATGTACTGAAGGTGAGACCCCAGGCTCTTCAAGGGGCCAGACTGGACTCAGGCTTCTGGTCCCTTGTGTCCAGGACCCAGCCCTCAGCCCTCTGAAGGAGGCAGCTCTTTAGGATCTCCTTGACTTCAGGGCGTGGGGAGACATCTACTGGGGTTCAAAGTTGGTCTGACAGAGAGGCCTCTGCTTTTGCCTAATGTGCAAGGAGCTAGAACTTAGAAGCTCCTTAGAAGGAGTCCCCTGTGACTGAAAGGCAGGATCAAGGGGAGTGGGGGTGATGGGTAGTAGGGCTGGGCGTGGGGTGGGTTTGGTTAGTATTCCAGAAAGCTCTCAGATGGGCCACAATCTTTTGCCTTCATTCCTACCTCTGTAAAGCAAGACAAATGGGGATAGTTCTACAAATTCTATTCTGCATTTAGGGGTACTTATTGGAAAAGCAATCTAGGAGGCTAATTTTAGGGTTGATGTAATTTTAAGCCCAGCCAATGCTCCTTGGCTGCACAAAGCCTAATTTCTAGATATTTCTAACAGATTCAGGTCTATATTGGCAAAAGAGGTAGAGAATTTATGGCAGGGACATAAATTACATAAATAATCCAGCCAAATGAATAAAAGGAATTTGGAGATAGGAACCACGGAACAACTGATGGTGCTAAGAATTTGTCAAGTCCTTAGCTTCGTATAAGCCGTGAAGGACCCCGGCCCATAGCGGTGCTTGAATTACCAGCTGGAGGAGATTTGCCCCCAAACTGGTTGCTCTAAAATAATCCACATAAATTTAGATTATTTGCCAACCTGATGGAGACTCTGGCTTCATTAACACCACACTCTGACCCAAGGCGGCCCAGCCCCACACTAAAAGGCAGGAGCCAGAATTCACTTAATGCCATTTACAAAGAGCTATAGTGAACCCCTCTCTCTTCCTCCTTTTAAAATTGAATTCATTTATTGCATGAACTAGGACAGGCTGGTTCATGCACTCTTGTGTCTCTCTCCTTTGGGATACCATTTGAGGTCTTTCAAGAGACATAATATTATCTCTAATCACACTGGCATTATAATTCACAATAGCAATTGTTTCCCCTTCCCATTTGCTTCTCACCCGGGGGCAGCCCAGGCTGCCCGGAGCTGCGGCTGGGCCCTGCCAACCAACCAATTAAGCTCCCTGGTCGAGGAGAAGCCTGATAAATAGATGGTGCCCTCAGGAACATTTGGTCTCTGAATTAGCTTAAATGGATTAAATGAATAGGGGTAAGCTGGGGAGAGGAGAGGTGAGTGGAGATGTGGGCAGGAGGGTCATTTTCTGGCCTCTCTCTCCTTCCACAGTTCAGCACTGCAGGAGGCAGGCAGCGGCCGGCCATTTGGTTGAATGCAGGCATCCATTCCCGGGAGTGGATCTCGGTGGCCACGGCGATCTGGACTGCGAGGAAGGTCATGTCGCCTGGTATTAGCTGAGAATTCCGGTGGGCCAGGGGTGTCCCCGCAGCATCCATGAGTCTGGGCCTGGGGGACAAGGTGGGAAGGCACTCTGCATAGACACAGTAGGCTGGGGAACTTTTCACATCAGAGAAGCAAGAGGTCGAAGCCCCTTGGCCAAGCTACTGCGGTTAAATGACAAGGTACATTCATGGCAACGAGCAAGCTAATGAGCTGCAGAGGTGGCCCCGAAATACTGACGCATAGTCAGCCCCGCAGAAAGGGAGCTTCTCAGCAGTGAAGCTCAGACGACCTTTGCCTTCAGCCCCATCCTAGCCCTCCAGACCCTTGAGGACGTCATGTCGTCTCCATGTCCCTCTGGCGAGTCTGCTTTAAGGCAGCACTAGGGAGAGGAGGGGTGCTGTGTGCGGAGGATTTATTTTCCTTAACCTTTAGCATGGGGGCCCGGATTCCCCAAAACTATCATGATATGTGGCTCTTCCCTCCCCTGTCCCCTGCCCCAAGGAGGAATGTATAAACCAGGCAGCCCTGGACTCATTGCAAATGTTGATGTCATCCTGAAGCCACGTGCCCCCAGGTTTTGAAGTGCTCCAGGAGCTTTGCAGAGGGCCGTGTCTATGAGGGCGGCAGGGAGGCGCAGAGGGGTGTCTGGGGAAGATACACAGGCTTAGAGCTAGCACGCCAGCCTGCCCCAGCATCGCTGACGAGCTTGTCTCTGCTTAGATTGCATCTGATTACGGGAAGGACCCAGCCATCACCTCCATCTTGGAGAAAATGGATATTTTCTTGTTGCCTGTGGCCAATCCTGATGGATATGTGTACACGCAAACTCAAGTGAGTAACACTGAGGGGGCCGGGCTTGGAGTTAAGGCGAATTTGTTGGATTCCTTGCTTTGCCACCTAAATCGTTGTATGAACATGGAGAAAACTCACACTCGTGTGCACATTAGGCGCTTCCTTGGGCTCTTGTTTTTCAGTCTCTCTCTGAGCCAAGGGTCACCAGGGAATATTTTTGTTAAAGAGAATAGTCTAATGAACTCCCTATCATGGCTCCTGAATAATTATCAACACGTTATCAATCTTCTTTTCATTTCTTTCCCTCCCACACCTTTTCCCCCCTTTTATTTAAAAGCAAATCTCAGACATCAGGTTATTTTACCCAAAACTTCTTTAGTATGCGTCTCTAGTCGATGATCATTAAAACAAAAAAAAGAAACCAAACAATACACCAGTGTCACCTTTTAAAAAATGAATGGAAATTCTTTCATATCATCTAATTCCCCCAATTATCTTTAAAATGTCTTTTGACTCAATTTAATGAAATCACTACCCAAATAAGGTCTGCACCTGACTTTGATTGTTATGGCTTTGCAGTCTTTTTAAATCTGCAGCAGTTACCCGCCCCCACCCCCACCCCACGCATGTCTTCTAAAATGTCATTCATTTGTTGGAGAAATGGAGTAAATTGTCCTGCAGAATGTCTCACGTTCTGAATTTGGCTGATGGCTTCTTTGTTGTGTGTCATTTGTTTCTGGATCCTCCTCTATTTCCTATTCACTGGCAGTCAGATCTTGAAGTTTGATTGGATTCAGGTTAGTTTTTTAGGCAAGAACAAAATAGTTGCCGTGCACTTCCTGTCACTCACACCAGTGATCATTTGGGCATATGATGTCTGTTTGTCCTACGTTTGCTGAAACCAGTTTTCCGGCGGGTTCAGGTTGGTATCAGGCTGGTTCTTGCTTTTTAAAGTTCCACTTTGGGGGAGTCCTTCTGTCTGAGCCAGAAGGCCTAAGCCTCCTTTCTGGGAAATGAGAGGAGACGGCTCAGCCCGTGAGGACCGGGGCCCAGGGAAACTCCAGGCAGAGCCGCAAGCAGCTTGCCCCCACTGTGGTGCCCATCTCCATCACAGACCCCCAGAGAAAATCTTCGCTTCCTGTGCCCTGACCCATCTCTGGATATTTGTTCCTTCCTTGGTGGCCTTTTCAGAACCGATTATGGAGGAAGACACGGTCCATAAATCCTGGAAGCTCTTGCGTTGGTACTGATCCAAACAGAAATTGGAATGCCAGTTTTGCAGGTAGGATGGGGAAATTGTGTTCAAATCCTGCTGCCCTGGGGCGGGGTGGGGGGGGGGCCTGGTCCACAGAGCTCCCAGCTGGCGGTGGGGGAGCCAGTTTCCAGGCTGGCTCCACTCCTGCTTCACTGAGAGACTTGGGCCAGGCCCTTACACTGTGTCTTGGGTTTTTGTGTGTGTGTGTGTGTGTGTGTGTGTGTGTGTGTGTGTGTGTTTTAATAATAATTTGAAAGGGAACGACTCGGCAATTCTTGTTCTCCTAAAGGAGTACTAATGTTTGGGGCGCCTGGGTGGCTCGGTTGGTTAAGCGTCGGACTCTTGATTTCAGCTCAGGTCATGATCTCGCAGTTCGTGAGTTCAAGCTCCAGTAGGGCTCTGTGCTGACAGCTCAGAGCCTGGAGCCTGCTTCAGATTCTGAGTCTCCCTCTCTCTCTGCCCCTCCCCTACTCATGCTCTGTCTCTTTCTGTCTTAAAAAAAAAATTAAAAAAGGTAAAAAAAATCAAAGAACACTAACGTTTGAAAAACTGTTCTAGTCTTAGATATAGACATCCACGCCTTACACCCTGGTCGCCTTGCTTCTCCTGGGCGAGTGACTGCGTGGTGGTAACTCACAAGAGGGCGGCTTGCCAACTGCACGAACCGTCGGCAGGGAGGAGAATAACGTGGCTGTGGGAAAGGAGCTGATAGAAATGTGGGCTCTGAGGGCATCAGAGTTAAGTCTGCTCTTCCCACAACTGGGCTGGTATTGCACGAAGGCCTGATACCTCCGGGAGCGATGCTGTGAAGGAGTACAGAAGGCAGTATTTCAAATATGAGACTTTTGCCACAACAATAGATTATTTTTGGCAGCGCTTGGCCATTACGATCTGAACCAAGAGAATGAATTGACACCAGAATAGATGGAGTCACTTTCATTATTAATTGGTCTTCATATTAATTATCTCAGATACTTATTAATTACAACTCATTGTCAAGTATGATATTAATTATTCATGACAACTGTTAGTGATACAATACAAGGTCAACTCTATCCATTCAAAGGAGTCTTTCCAGTTTTCCTCCTCAGGAGGCAGATCCAATACCCTAACCTCCCACTTCTGTGCTCTCCCTGCAAGGCACCCATAGTGTGCACTAGGCTCTTGGGTGGGGGTGGGGGGTTCTAGCATTGACCTGGCCATGGCCCGCACCTTCTGCCCTTCCTCTGGGTTGAGTGCCCTGCATTTCTGTTTTCTCGCCTATGGGCTAATGTTTCTGCTTGGGCCACCTCCCCACCCCCACAGGAGAGGGAGCCAGTGGCAACCCTTGCTCCGAAATATACCATGGACCCCATGCCAATTCGGAAGTGGAGGTGAAATCGGTGGTAGATTTCATTCAAGAACATGGGAATTTCAAATGCTTCGTCGACCTGCACAGCTACTCACAGCTGCTGATGTATCCGTATGGATACACAGTCAAAAAGGCCCCGGATGCTGAAGAGCTGGTGAGTGACGGGCTGCCCTCCTAGCCCTGGGCCTGCTCGACCCTGGGGTGCCGGCACAGCGGCTGTTCTGCAGCTTCTAGGGCAAGTCCAGGAGCCTGGGCTTATTTCATGAAGGGTCGGGTCTTCTCTCTCTGCCCTTTGGAATGTGCCAGCAGACCTACTGGGGGCAGGAAGAAGTCAGCTCTCATTATTTCTGTGTTTGCGGTGAGTCTCAAGGCCCATACCCTGCACCCGTCCTTTCTTTAGCAATTAGTTTTCTGAGCAAAATGTGTTACGGACCCATTGCTTGCCAAGAACTGTGGGTGGCATTGTGGAGGGTGGGGTGGGGGTGTGTGTGTGATTCTCATTCTGGTCAAGGTATAGTTTAAGCAGGCTGTAGGCTACAGCCTAGGGGTGCTCTGTGTCACATCCAGTGACTCGCCCCAGGATGTGAGCAGGCACTTCGGGTGGACGGGCTGTGGCAGGGCTGGCATCTACAGGATGACTGCAGGCTCCTCCCACTGTGCTGGTCGGCTCGAGAGCGCCCCCCACCCCCTGCCCAGGGCCACAGCTAGCCCATACACCTCCCAGAGCATGCAGGGCTCATGCTAGGTGTGGACTAGATTCTGGTGTCAGACAGGCGTTCTGCATACGGCACATCCATATATGGCGGCGCTGTCTTACTTCCACTCCAGGAACACCCAACTTTTAGAAGGTTCTCTGTGGGACGTAACTTGACCTTGTCACATGTTCATGAACATGACATTCCTGTCCCTCAGGAGAGGTTAAGAAGCTGGTGTATTTCCTAGATTCCTAACGGGTTGGTGAGCAGCCCTCCACATCTCTGCATGTCAGGTTTTGGCCCTGGTTGGATGGGAAAGAAGGAGACCAGGAGGAAAACTCAGGGGAGGGGCCAAGAATCTTCCATACCATTATAGTGCAGAGCAGCTGGGGGATGTCAGGCTATGGGATCCATTCTTTCTCACCCTGCTGGTTCCTTCTTCTAGGACAAGGTGGCAAGGCGTGCGGCCAAAGCTCTGGCTTCCCTCTCGGGCACGACGTACCAAGTGGGTCCCACCTGCACCACTGTCTGTAAGTACTTGCTGTGTTCATTGATTATTTAGAAAATGCTTTGAGAGGAAACTTTCTCACCGGCACCATCACCATCGCTGGGCCGTTTATCACGTGCCCGCAGTGAGTTGGGTCCTGCCGGTGTGCTGGAGTCTGCGTTCCTCATTTTCCATGAGAGATCCTGACATAGGTTATTAAAAAGTCCGCAAGCCCATCATTCCATTTTCAAAGGAAAGCCACCTTTGGCCTGGTAGACCAAGGTGGTGGGACTGAGGGTGGGGAGGGGGGTTCGTGCACCTTCCCATCAGCAGTGAGCACGTGTTGGAGCACAGCATGCTGGGATCTAGGGTCTTCTTTGCAATGGTGAACATCAAGCCGATCCCTTCCCCGCCCCCCCCCAAAACAAACAAAAACAAAACAAAAAAACTACCAAGACTCCAAACCTGAAGATGGTCTTGAGGCTCATCACCTACAGCTTCAACCTTTGTTTTGGTTTCTCACTGAAGTATTTCATCTGAGCATTTCAGTCTGTTCCTACTGAGAACTGAGAACCTTCCGGTCCCCTTATTCTGTGAGCCTGATCTTAAAGGTCAAATAGAAGAATATTATCATTCTCTAAGAGTCTAGCTATCAATGGGAAATAAAAACACAAACATGAGGAGCCCAATTCTGACACCTTTTAAGCTAGTGCCCTTCTTTTTCCTTGCCTCCTCTGTAAGTAACTTTCCAACAGTTGGTCCACCCTCAGAGCCCCTGCAAACTTGCCGATGTTTCTGTCCTCTTCCATACCATAACTCTGCCATCCACCTGCTTCACCCTCAGCTAGTGGTTCCCTTCAGCCTTCCTCTTCTGGGAAGATACTCCATCCCCCCTGCTGGGCCCTCAGGACTCTGACCTCAGCCTCTTGTCTTTCATACGCCACTGCCACCCCTGCCACGGCCACTTCGCTGTATAAAGCAATTAGCCTGATGTTGTCATTGTGTGGCTGATTGCAGCAACCGTCCATCAGTTATTCATGGTTTATTATTATCAGTGTTGTTAAATGGGGACTACTCAGAGGAGGAGCACATCAGGCAAGTTTCTCCATCCTCTGTATTTCATTAGTGAGAACTGAGTTCAGGACTACAGAGAGCAGAGAGACTAGGTGGGCGTCCTCTGACAGGGCCCTTCTCAAAGAGCTTCGTGAGTCACCACAGTCGGGGCTTTTGGGTCACACTTCAGCTTAAAGGATGGTCTTGTGGTCCCACATCAAACACATTCTTTCCCCAGCTTAAGCTGTGCCCAAATCCAAGACACTCTGAGACCCCTGCAGAAGAGGAAGAAGGGCTCTCCTGAGTGTTGTCCAGGAGACATTGTATTTCCGAGTCTTTCAAGAGTGCATCTTCTGTATTCTTTAAAGGCTTTGTCTGCCCCCAGCCCCGACTTGCCAAAAACGTAATCAACTTTGGTATGACAACACTCCAATTCTATGGGTTGTTACTGCATGTGCTACACGAATAGTGGACATTTGTCCCTTCAAGTGCTGGACCTTTTCTTAGATTCACCATTTTAGCTGAAAACAGTTTTCATACGAATGTCGCACTTTCTTGCCTTCTTTTTCTTTTTTCTGTTTTTGAGAGAGAGCGAGAGTGCAAGAGTGTGAGCAGGGGAGGAGCCGAGAGAGAGGGAAGGGCCAAGAGAGAGGGAGACAGGATCCAAAGCAGGCTCTGTGCACACAGCAGGGGGCCTGATGTAGGGCTCTAACTGCTGTGAGATCATGACCTGAAGCCAAAGTCGGACCCTTAACCGACTGAGCCACCCGGGTGCTCTGCTTTCTTGCCTTCTTAAACAGAACGTGGACAAGAGATTTAAGCTCCTTTTTTCATGACGGAGTGGCCTTCTGAACATCATTTGTTATGTCCTGAAAGCTTTCTGTGCCATACTGCATTTTCAGTCCCTGTGCTGGACAGCCCAGCCCATTTTGCTTCTTTAATTCTTGTGTCTGCTTTTATAGAGTTTTCATGTCTCCTTCTTCTGGTCACACTGTACTGCTCTCAGGCCACCTGCCTCTAGCAACCCTGTCCCCTTCCCTTCGCTGATTCTGGTCTCAGGGCTTGGACACAAGTTCTCTGGGCTCCTGTGACTCATGGATAGATTGTGAGGAGGAAGGATGTTCATGACAGCATTGTTTATAGTCACCAGAAGCCTGGTGAGCACCTAAATGTCCATCAGTGCAGTACTGAATGAGAACACATTTGGTGCATTCACACGGTGAGACAGTATGCCCCCCTTTCATGAATGAGGTGCGTTTATATGTGCTAACAGGGAATAATCTTCCAATGTTAATTAAAAAATACAGTGTTTTTTTAATGTTTATTTATTTTGAGAGAGAGAGAGACAGAGAGAGAGAGAGAGAATGAGTCGGGGAGAAGCAGAGAGAGAGAGAGAGAATCCCAGGCAGGCTCTGCTCTGTTAGTGCAGAGCCCAGCTCAGGGCCTGATCCCATGAACTGTGAGATCATGACCTGTGCCGAAATCAAGAGTCAGATGCTTAACCGATTGAGCCACCCAGGTGCCTCTACATTGTGTTTTTAATAGTATGTTAGTAGTGTGTTCCCATTCGTGTTAAAAGAGTGGGTAGACTTTGAGCAGAGACCCAAATAAAGCAAAGTACATGCACTCGATCACTTTGCTCAGCAGACATCTTCTTGGCTCCTTCCTGAATTCAAAATGTATTCTGAAATACTTGAGTTTACCATATACATAACCTCTAGAAATTCTGCTACCATTGTCTGTTTTTTATTCAGCATTTTCTCAGGATAGAGAAGGATGTGGTAACCGCACAAGGATTTCAGAGAATATAGGAGAGCCTGTTTCATAACCTCAGGGAGCGTGTCATCGCAGTAGAAGTAGCATCTCTAGAAAAATCACTAATAGTATCATGAGAAACAACCCTCAGGAATGATGGGAAAACAAAAGGACCCATGTTTTCATTTAACAGACCTGTACTGTACTAAATGGACTGCGAGGAGGTTGAAGTAAGCATGGTCAGCAGAGAGACTTGGGTTACAATTCCAGTCCTGCCATTTTCCATCTGTATTTCCTTAGATAAATTACCCACCCTGAGCCTAGATTTCCTCATCTGAAAAACAAGGACAGTGATACCCACCTCACTGGGGTTTTTAAAGATTAATGAGATCATACGTGTAAACTTTCCAGTATAATGACAGGCTCGTGGTAGATGTTCAATAAATGACAGCGGTTATTGACATCATTATTTGGTGATTCAGTGTCATCCACACTTTGCACTCTTAGCCAGTTTCTGCTCCAGTAGAGTTTGGCTGGGAAGAAGCAGGAAGGGAGGCCTCTTTCCTTTCCCCAGCCTTTCAGCAAAGGGAAGTCCCAAGGGCTGTGCTTCTTTCTCTCTGTGTATCACTTATCTCTTGCTATGTAAAAGTTATCCTAAAACGTAGCGGCTTAAAATAATCAACAATTGTTTTCTTCCACTGTTTCCCTGGGTTAGGAATTCAGGAATGGTTTAGCTGGGTGGCTCTGGCTCAGGGCTTCTCCTGAGGTTGCAGTCAAGATGTTTTCCAAGGCTAGAGTCATTTAAAGGGTCGACTGGGCCGGACAGGTCTGCTTCCAAAGTGGCTCACTCAGGTGCTTCCCATGAGAGTGCTGAGTATTGGCAGGACGCCTCAGTTCTTTGCTACATAGACCTCATCGCTCGCTGTAGGACACTTTCTGACTGTCCATGTGCCTGGCGCTCGGCTTTCCCCAGAGCAAATGATCCAAGAGAGCACGGTGGAAGCCTCCGTGTTTCTGATCTAGCCTTGAAGGCCACACACCATCGTTTCTGTAGTCTCCTGTCAGTTACCCAGGTCAGGTCAGCCCTACTCACTGTTGGAGTGCACTCTACACGGATGTGAAGACCAGGAGACAAGAATCATTCGGGCTATCTCGGAGGCTGCCTGTCATACTCTGTGAAGATTGATTTTGAGTGACCTAAAGGAGCCTACACAACGAGTTAGTGACAAGGTGGAATAAGGATTTAAAATCTCTTGGTTCAAGACTAATGAAGATGCTCATCAGGCCAGTGTTCATGTGTTGTAGGCCTGATGACCTACAGAAAGGACTCTGGGTCCCTAAGGAATCACAGGCAGGCAGAACTCCTGGCTCCTTCCCTTCCAACCCTTAAAGAACCTGGGCTTCAAAGGTGTTTTCTTTTCTGACTTACAGACCCAGCTAGTGGGAGCAGCATTGACTGGGCCTATGATAATGGCATCAAGTATGCATTCACGTTTGAGTTGAGAGACACTGGGCACTATGGCTTCCTCCTACCAGCCAACCAGATCATCCCCACTGCCGAGGAGACCTGGTTGGGGCTGAAGACCATCATGGAGCACGTTCGGGACAACCTCTACTAGACGAAGAGCCCTGCTGTGTCTCCAGTTATTTATCCCCATGTCTGCATGTCCGCTGAAGCTACTAATAAGGGAGCTTATTCTTTCACGTGTGAGTCAGAGCCCTCTAGCTTTGTGGGGAGTGCAGGGCAGCCCCTCCCCGGCCCTCATCTTCGAAGTTCGTGCATTCTGATGATGCACCTTGGGGAAGCGCTGCTGCTACCCTGCTGTGTTCTGGTCCTGCTGTTTCACTGGGCCCTCTGTATGCCCTTCCTTTCATGTAATTGGTTGGGCAGGCCACACTTAGGGTCACTCCTCGATGGGTGGCATGCCTCTACCTCATTTTTAGAACAAAAAGACATTTAACATGGTTCTCTAGCCTTATCCAATCTAGCGTAGCTAGTGACCTTGCTCTGCTGGGGCCCCCAGAGAGGCACTACGGGAGAGACAATGCTTATCTTTGAGATCAGTCTGTAAGATGACACAGAACTTCCTTTAATTTATCTCACTGCTTCTTGAATATATTTGTCTTTGAAAAATAAATCTTGTAGGGTTATCAGTAGAGGTCTTCCTCCTTTTGTTGTTGTTGTTGTTGTGGTGGTTTGTTTTTGTTTTTGTTTGGTTTGGGTCTGAATACAAAGTAATGGATCACTTCTCATCACTGGGCCCCAAATTCCCAGATACAACAGTTCTGATCACGTTCTTTTCTTTGTTACGCAGTGGAACTGGAATCGCAGAAGGGGATCTGTGTCAGTGTAGGCACTGCCCACCCAGGAACCCTTAAATGAAGTGGTGATCTAATAGCAGGATTGCTAAATTACCCCCATCTGTCCTAATGGGCTCACCTCTGCCTTTTGAACTTACTTCAAAGATCTTGCCCTCACCCTATAGGTCCTAAATCACTCCTATGGCCTGGATAATCTCACTGCCCTGGCACATTCCTGTTTGTGTTCTGGTGTACCTTGTGTTTCCTTCTCGTGGTTTTACTTTTGGTCTTTAAAGTCAACTTCTTCTATTTTGCATCCTGGGCCTTGAGCGTCAAGGTGGAGCAAGGATTCATCAGTTAGGCTTCTCTTGTTCCATCCTCCTCAGCCCATACCATCTGTCCTTTCCCCCCGCTTTTTTTCAAACATGTCTGTAAATCTTATCCTTCTGCCTAGGATTTGTGCGGCATCTGGTTTGTGCTCATAGGCCAATAAATATTCAGTATGAGTCTCGTGATCATCTCCTATTCTTCGCCTTCACCTGAATGGAACCAAGCCATGGTTTTGAATATGCAGCTCTTTAAAATGTCAAAAGTCAATTTTAATCCCTGTCCGTATCGAATGACATGTAGGAAGGCCTTCTCCATCAGGCCAGGGGGCCTCCAGGGCAGTGTTACCTTGGTGATTTCACTCTGGTCCTGGGTCTCATTCTTTGTTTTTCAGCTCAGAAGCTTGCTATTCTCAGTGTCCATGTTGATTAGACTTTGGGATGCTGACTCACGCCCACAGAGCTCAGATGAGGCAGATGATAAAATGAGAATACGAATTTATTAATTTACATCATGGCATGTAACTGTTTAGTGGATTGAATCCTCACGTCGGTCTGAACAGTACATTCTCTCCCTGTAGGCAAGATACATGGGAAGCCAAATTATAATCAGAAGGTTGTTTAGTGAGCGGGCGTCAGAGCAAGGAAAGTTAATTACAGTCTATGATTAGAATTTTTAATGGTATCCAACTCTAATAGCAGGATATATCCAATTCTATAACCAGAACACACCTGCCAGCCAGCCAGCTGGTGGCTTGTGCTGGCTAGTCAGGGCTGTCTTGGACTAGACAATACCCCAGTGGGCATGACAGTTCTTGCTTCTGTGACTCGCCTATAACCTGGCTCTATCTGTAGACCTCCTCACTCCCAAGACGGAGATTGTCCTTTGGATTCCTTGAGGGAATGATTTCTTACAGAATACATACAAGGTCATAAAAAGAATACCTGTGACTATAATAAAATTAAGAGCTTCTGTTCCTTAGAAGACACCATAAAGAAAGTAAGAAGTAAGGTTATAAACTAGAAGGTATTCACTATATTCCTAATACACACAACAAAGGGCATATGAAGAATCCCTACAGATCAATAAGAAAAGCACAAATAACCAATAAAAAAATGGACGAAAGCTATGAGCAAGGATTTCACAGAAGAGGACACAGGTATATCTGATAAACATGAAGAGGGGCACATGGGTGGCTCATTCTTTGAGTGTCTGACTCGGCTCAGGTCGTGTTCTCACGGTTCATGGGATGGAGCCCCACATCAGGCTCTGCACTGACAGTGTGGAGCCTGCTTGGGGTTTTCTCTCTCCCTCTCTTTCCACCCCTACTCCACTCACTCTCTTTTTCTCTCTCTCAAAATGAATAAATAAACTTAAAAAAAAACATACAAAGAGATGGTTACTGATTGAGGACATACAAGTTAAGACCTCAATGAGATGCTGCTCTATACTTCTTCAGTTTACAGAAATCAAAATGCTGGCGAGGAGGTGGATGATAGGGTCTCATATATTATTGGTGGACATGTGAATTCGTAAAACCGCTTTGGAAAATAGTTTGGCATTATCTTCTGAAGTTCACACGTCATGGTCTACCTGTCCCACCCCAGGCATAAACCCAAGAAATTCTTGCACACATACAACAGGAGACACACATGAGCAATGTTCACTGCAGCACTGTTCATAATAGCAAAACCCTAAAAACAACTCAAAAGTCCACCAGTGGGAGAATGGGGGAACAAAGTATGGTATTTTCACATACTGAAATATTACACAACAGTCAAAACAAAATTTAGTATGATTTCCTTTCTAGAAAGTTCCAAATAAGGGAACAAAATAGAAATAATAATTCCTTTTAAGGAAGACATGTAAACTTTGACAGAATAAAAAGGGAAGGAAGACATGCTCAGACCTCTGTTCCTTGGGTTCCCAGCTGCTATGAGTGTTGGCTGCCAACGGCTCCATTCCTCCCTGGAGAATTGCCGTTAGCCAACTGGGGGCTGACTCACCCAGGAAGCTGTGCACTTGTTTTTTCTAGATCATCTCCCCAAGTGTCAGCCAATGACTGACCAACTGCGGGGTACAAACATCTAATCTTTTGCCTCAGTGTAGGGTGACACTGTGGTCTATGCAGTGTGTGCACCAGAGCTCTGACTACCATTTCCAGCTGATTCCACATCCTCGCTTGGCTTTTTTACTCTGTCCTGTCCTACTTCCCAAACTCCCCTTCCCCTGAGAACTTGTAAACCACCTAAACAGAAATTCCATCTCAGGCTCCATTTCCAGAGAAATAGACGTAAGACAACAGGAAATGAAGAGCCTGGGTTCTGAATGATGATTACCTTAGATGGGGAGGGGCGGGAGGATGAGTTAGGGTCGGAGCCTTATGGTTAAATGCAGGGCCTTAGCTTTTGTTTTAGGTTCTGTTTTTTTCCCCCCAAGTATTTATTACCTGATTAAAAAAAAAAAACAAATTCAATAGCGAAATAAATCAGAAAAGAGGGCCATGCATGGATCAATGATAAACATGTCATTAGCCAAGGATTATGATTCATCTATTCCTGCGGACCTGAAATCCGGTTTTAAAAATGTTTATAAAGATACAGATTTTCACAAAGAAATGTTTGTGTTACAGTGCATCAGTATGCATTTATTGAGTGTCTAATGTGTGCCAGGGATGGTTTTAGATGCTGGCAATGCACTGGCAAACAAGAAGACGAAATCCCTTTTCATTGTAGTTGGAGAGACAGAGAGTACTCAAGAAAACAAATTAAAATTTTTAATTTGGTTACTGAGAGCTGTCACAAATAAAAGAAAACTGGTTGCAGTGAGGAGAGAGATGTATAGTGGTAGGGCCTTTAGACTGGGAAAGTTAGAGAAGATGGTATTTGGGCTTGTGTTATAAAATTATTCTTAACTCTTTTCTTTGTATTCTTTTTGTACTTCCCAAACCATATAAAACATGTGGGCTAGATGTTATTATTACCCACATTTTGCAGGTATGTACTCAAGAGAAGTAGGTTTCTAGCCTAAGGTAAATAATATTTTCTGTTCTCTAAGTGAAGACCCCATTGAAAAAGAGAAACCTTGAGCCATTAAACATTCATAGACACAACTTAAATTTCTGGAACACACTTAAGTTTGAAAGGCTTTCATACCTCATCCAATCAGTCTCTTTGGAATTTTCCACTATTAAGGACACCAGTGGGGATGGAAAGGGGATCATCCATGGCTAATGGAAAAAAGTATTTTGAGTTCTCGTTCTTTGGGGTACTGGGGGTGGGGTGTGCAGAGCTATTCCTAAGTCTTACATCCAGTCTTGCTGGGTCCAAAGAAAGACTTCTCTGAAGTAGCTGACAGGGTGAGGGGTACAGTCCATGGCCTCGATGAGATTAGCTATTATCCTGGGCTGCCTGCTTGAACCCAGAACCACCCACTGAGCATCAGCCGCCTGGGGACTGACGAACAGACCACATCTGCTTCTGTCTTCTGGATTGTAGATGGGGAGGAGCAGCAGAGTAGCCCAGGTCCTTCTCCTGGCCATCACGGTCCTGGGGCCTTAGTGTAATCTCTGCGAGCT
This sequence comes from Cryptoprocta ferox, assembly GCA_028646485.1. Lineage (NCBI taxonomy): Eukaryota > Metazoa > Chordata > Mammalia > Carnivora > Eupleridae > Cryptoprocta > Cryptoprocta ferox. The sequence goes on from CM053559.1 coordinate 79,522,899, forward strand.
CCAGTTTCCTGATCTTTTTTTTTTTTTTTTTTAAAGCTTATTTATTTATTTTGAGAGAGAGAGACAGACAGAACCCTAAGCAGGGCCCACGTTTGCGGGCCCAATCTCATGACCTTGGGATCATGACCTGAGCTGAAATCAGGAGTTGGATGCCCAACTGACTGAGCCACCCAGATGTCCCAGTTTTCTCATCTTTAAAATGAGAATAATGGTAGTATTTATAATAGTGTATCAAGAGAATTCCGTAACCCCACGTATTAAAGTATGGAGCACCTTACCCGGCAGAAGTTCTCAGGCTGTGTTAGCTTGAATGATTATTCTCACCAAGTGGTGGAAATTCATTGATGAATCAGGTTATTGGCATTTCCCCTGACTGACATCCTTTAGATTTTTCATGAGGCTCAATGACAAAGATCTCAACAGTTCACAGAAAGGCACTAATTGGATGCTAGGTCATTTTTAGTATTATATGGGTTTTGTAATACTGGGGTTTTTCCTCTGGGAGCTGATTTCTCATGTTAAATAGACATTGATGCCCTTTTACGGGGTTACTACGAAGGATTATTGCCTGCAGCCTTTACAGGTCCAGCTTCCAAGCATAAGCATGTCAAGTCTGTGGGGCCACCTTTGATTTTTACACGTGCTGGGAAGACCCTGTCGTAACGTAAGTCTGTTGCAAGCAAAGCTGAGGGTAGGTTCTGGCTCTGGAATGTCCTATGTAGGCTGCATGTCTTTTAGGTCACTAAACTAGGACCAACTGTGAAGAATCAATTGTATTGTTATCATCATCATCCTTATCTTTCTGTTTGATGACTTCTGGAATTTTGCCAAACCAGACAGCTTGTAAAGTAAATTCTCTCTACTATTTGTATGAGGCCTTAAGTCCTGAACACCAGCTGTTTCTTGTATTTGAAGTAAGGCTCCAGGTGCATGGAGGGCATCCGGAGAGCACAGTCTTTTCTTCCTCTACAATGTATCGGTGCTGTGGTGCAGCTGGGTAATATGCTCCTTTAGTCCCAAAAGTGAATCTCGTAGTTGCTGTTGGGTTTTTGTTTGTTTGGTTTTTTTTTTTGTATCTCCTACAAGGTCGAGCTTAGCAGCTAGTAAATATTTGTTGATTTGATTTGCTGCAGGGGCAGTGAGTTAACCATTGCATAAGCCATACTCTCAACAGGTTAGGGCAGCAGGGAAGGGAATACTTTTTCCAACCAATATTAATCAGCGGACTTCTGGAAACTAGTTTGGAATTTATGTGCCTAAGTTCTAACAGAGAGAGCATAAACTAAACCTTCAGAGACGAGAAAGACTTGATATTGGTTAAATTGTTTGCATTCTTGGGACGATTTAGAGTTTTAAAATGCTTTTCTAGATATTGGATAATTAAATTATCACAACCACCTGGTGATATATGCAGGCTGGTTATTACTATCCCCTTTTGACTGATGAGGAATCCGAGTTTTAAAGAAGTGAAGTAACACGCCCAGACACACGCAGATGAAAATGATGAAGCAGCTGCTCAAGACCAGCCCTATAGGTTGTTGCTTGGGAAGCAATTTGAATGCCTTTCAAACACACAGTTCCTCCAGCCCGTCTGGTCTCGCAACCCTGTATCATCTGCCTGGCTGCTGAAACCTTTGTTTCCAGTTTTGCAGTGATGTAGGGAGAAAACAGGAGCTAGGCCTCCCTCTCTGGCTGCCACGGCTGGCTGGGGACAGCCATGACGGAGGGGCGTTGGGTGAGTCTGCCCTTCTCATATCTGCACCCAAGATTGCCAGGGAGACCTTGGGGGTACTTTTCAAACGATGATGAAACATCCAGAATGGGCCCAAAACGCTATTTCCACCCTTCAGGGTCTTTATGCCCTTTTACTGGGATTCCACAACACATAGAACCACCAAGCCCTATCTTTAACTATTAGCTCTCAAAGTTTGGATGACAAAATGTCTGCTTCTCTCAACAAGCAATGGATATATTCTGTTTGAGTATTTCAACAGCTTGGCCTAACCTTAGGAAAATGTTAACCCAGATTTGGGGCTTGTAAATCTCTCAAGGGCAGAGCCAAGGTTTTGTTTATTTTGGATCCCTAGCGCCGAAGCATCTACTGGTGCATCATAAAGATAGATTGAACAAATACCTGCAAGCGAGGTCAGTTTCACATCTGATCCAAAAGAAGCCCAGCGTCTTCTTTCCGCTTAGCTAACTGTCTGAGGCCGCCTCCCTCCTTCCGCTCTGAGTACATTGCCAGGGCCTTGTTCTTTTCTGATGGATGTGGGAGACACAGAGATCAGGGAAAGCAAAGCCCTTCTCCTCCGATTTCAGCAGATATCCGTTAGAGAACTCAGAGATGCCAGGCCTAGTGGAAAAGGAAGGATGACCTAGCTCATCATTGGGAAGTGGTATTTCCAGAAGTCTTTCAGAGGCGGCTGGTGGTGGACAGGTATTAACTTGTTAAGGAGGCACGTCAAAGTAGAAGGCACCAGATCTTCCTCCTTCCCTCCCTCCCTCTTGCCCCAGGGCCATCAGTAGGATCAGTATTTAACAGGGCATGTTTCTCTGTGTCCTCAGGCTCCTTGGTACCTGGTAGGTCTGGGCCCTTCCATTTGCACTGGAAAAGAAGTGAGAGACTTGTGTAGCCAGAAGGATATTTGATCAAAGTGGATAGTGGACAAATTGCTAGATTGGGAAAGGCGTGGTAATGAATAGCACTGGCCCTGGAGAGGGTGTTTTCCCTCCTTGCCAAGGCTTTAAGATGGCAGAAGGGTTTAGATGCCTGCTCGGAGGCCTCAGAGGTCAATGCCATCATGACCCTTAGAAATGAAACGAGAGGGGCACCTGGGTGGCTCAGTTGGTTGGGCATCCGACTTCAGCTCAGGTCATGATCTCGCAGTTCGTGGGTTCGAGCCCTGTGTCAGGCTCTGTGCTGACAGCTCTGTGCTGACAGCTCAGAGCCTGGAGCTTGTTTCAGATTCTGTGTCTCCCCTTCTCTCTGTCCGTCCCCTCCTCATGCTCTGTCTCTCTCTGTTTCTCAATAATAAATAAATGTTAAAAAAAAATTAAAAAAAAAAAAGAAACGAAATGAGATTAGGAAAAGTCAGTCCAGAAATATTTCCCTATTCCCAGTAGAAGGAGAAACAATAACAAGTTGACCCATGTTTTCCTGAGTTACTCAAACCTAATGTGGCTTTTGCTCCAGCAATATCAGGATTTAAAAAAAAAAATCTTTTTTAATTTTTAATTTTTATGTTTAAGTAATCTCTGTACCCAACGTGAGGCTAGAACTTAGAACCCCGAGATCAGGAGTCACACACCCCATCGACTGAGCCAGCCAGGCAACCCCCAGGATTTTACTTTTTATTTCCCTGACACTTGGATCCAAATTTGTGGACCCTTCCCTATCTGTTACCTTCATCAATATGTGAGCAACATAAGGTTCACAGTAAAACTGCTGCTTAGGATTTAATGGCCCTGTGTTCTCTGTTTTTCAACACCCTGAGGTACCTGTCAAACAGTTTCTCATGATCTTAACATCCAGGGTATTTCTGTGGTCCTGAGAAAGCATAGGCCTCACTCTAATTTCAAGAACCACATCTAGAGGCAGGCTGCCTTCTCCTTTCATACAGGATAAATTCCTGAACACAGATGTACATACAGCCTAAAGTATGAAAGTCTAGCAGGACACCCAGACTATAATGAGAAGTACATACCCAGTGAGCCAAAATCTTTCTGTTCCAAGTTGAATGCCAGCCTCAGGCTATACCAGGGAGCTTGTCAGAATTGTGACTTTGCTCTGACTTACGGAATCAGGATCTGCATTGGACGGGATCCCCAGGTACATATACCCATACCATATACCCAGCAAGGTTTGGGAGGCCCTGACAAAACATAAATATCAATTACTTCTCGCCTCATAATCTTTTGGACAGGTGGACTCCACCCTGTCTATACATTAGAACCATCCGGGGGCTTTTGTAAACTACTGATGCTTGGGTTCTGTCCCAGATCAGTTAACACAATCTTTGGACATTGGATTTATAAAAATCTGCCCAGGGGATGCTAATGGACAGCCAAGGCTGAGAACTACTGTTTTAAACCCAGTTTCCAGTGCCCTTTCCCCAGTGTTTTATACATCAGTTGGGAGACAATTCTCCATGGATCTCATATGTTTCCACATGCCCGGATCACACCAGATTAAAAAAATAGAAATCATAAAAGGTTTCAGGTTCCCTTCACTCATGGTTTCTCTTCTGTAATTCTGCCCTACTGTGCGTGCAGGCCCCCCTTTGCGGAAAACGGGACAAATACTGGCACACACTGGCACTAATACTGCTATTGCCATGAATAACAAAGTCCTTTGTCCCTAGCCCTGGGAGTTTGTTTCTGCCACCAGCACCCATGAAATTGTGGCAAGTTAATGTATTAGCTTGAAGGCAGGGCAGAATCTTCTAGCTTTCATAGCTCTTGACAACATCTTTTATCATTTAGTTCTTCTGCCCAAGTCCATACCTTGCTACCCGGGTTAACCCAACGATTGTCTGACGAGGCTGTTTCCTTCGAGAATGTGAACCTCCACCTTTAGTTCCGTTGCACCAGGTTTACCTCCGTTGTTTCATCGCAGGTACTAAATCATTTTAGTTCACATTTCCCACTAATTTTTACAGACTATGGGCAAAATGCACAAACACTGCTGTCTAGATGAAATCAAATAAATTGAGAAGCTACACTGACAAGCCGTCTCCCAACCACCCGCTGGTAGTCCTTCTATTATTGCACAGAAGTCTGTTGTAGAAGAGACTGTATTCCGCACACACAGCGAATGTTAGTATATAATTGGTGTCAGTCAAAGAGAGCCTGAAGAACTAATGGAGCCAGCATTAGTTTTAAAATTCTTGATCCCAATGGCCTGCCAGGGGAGGATGGTTCTGACTCTACGTGACAGAAAGAGCAGCAAAGATTAAAATCTCCACCAGACGTCAGGTTCCAAACAGAGAAACTTGATCATAGCAGTGCTCAGAAAATTGCTTTCCCCCCCATAATGCACTGATTTCAAGGATAGTGAAATTCTTCAGTATTTGTCCACATTGATTTAAATAAATTTTAATTAAAAAATCAGATTTTGCCATCCAACATAATGTGAGAAGAGAGCCACTTATGGAAACAAAAGTTTCGGCATGACCGAAATAAATGGGTTCCTGATCATTAGGCGAGCATTCTTCAGATGTTTTTCATCCTGCACCCCTATAAGGAAAAATTTTTAGAGGTGCCTGGGTTAAGCGTCGCCTTCAGCGCAGGTCATGATCTCACGGCTCATGGGTTTGAGCCCTGTGTCAGGCTCTGTGCTGACAGCTCGGAGCCTGGAGCCTGTTTCCGATTCTGGCTCTCTGCTCCTCCCCCACTCGCGCTCTCTCTCTCTCAAAAATAAATAAACATTAAAAAATTTTTAAAAAAATTTAGCATGTCACACCCCACATACGTAGTTACATAGAAATCCTGTGCAAATACCGTTGTACTCACTATGCATTTTACAAAACACAAACAAAAATTGAAATTAAAAGGATGGATAAAAGTACACAGAAGCCTTAATAATTTCTTCCTTTCCCCCCAGCAGGAGCAGATGCCTCACTTTGCAGATCATTGGGTTTGATGGGAACACTTCTTTTTTTTTTTTTTTTTTTTTTAACTTTTTAAATGTTTATTTAATTTTGAGAGAGAGAGAGAAAGAGAGTGAACAGGGGAGGGGCAGAGAAAGAGGGAGACACAGAATCTGAAGCAGGCTCCAGGCTCTGAGCTGTCAGCACAGAGCCCGACACGGGGCTTGAACCCACAGACTGAGAGATCATGACCTGAGCTGAAGTCGGACGCTCAACTGACTGAGCTACCCAGGTGCCCCTGATGGGAACACTTCTAACATGTGTCTCTGATTTCCCTTGAGCTTGGTCACAGATTCTCATAGTCTTATAAATGAATGGCTGCCTCTTTAGTTAGACCAGGGGCAGGCAAACTATAGCCTGCAGGCTAAATCTAGTCTTTACCTATTTTTATATAGCCCCAAAGCTAAGACTGGTTTTTATATTTTTAAATTGTATTTTATATATATATATATATATATATATATATATAAATTGGATTATATTTTAAATTTAAAATATTTTAAACCTTTTTAGAAAAGACAATTCAGTGATAACACTTGCTCTCTCATGCCTTGTAGTCTCCCCAAACCTATTATTATTTATTTTGGACCCTTTCTGGAAAGTTTGCTGCCCCTTGACAGGGAAAGTGTCTGGGTCACATTCGCCTTTCTTCCACACGGTAGGGTCTTCCTGAGCTCCTCACAGGGCCGTACAGGGGGCTCTCTAGTCCGAGGGGCTGGCCCTGGCTGTAGCTATACCCCTTGGCCTGTAGGCACCCTTCCTCCAAAGAGCAGGAAGTGGCTTCCTCAGTGGTTGCTTCCAACCCTCTGTTGGCTCTTGGAGTGTGGTCCTGGGCACATCACAGTGGTCATTAGCTGGGTACTGGGTGGCCAGACCCTCAGCCACAGGGCGGCCAGAACAGTGGGCTGGGAGCCAGAGCACGTCACTGGGCAAACCTTCAGCTCTGCAGAGAGTAGGTGGAAGTAGGCGGGAGCTCTGGGCTCCCTTGAGCCCTTGGTGGCTGGACCAGTGGGGAAGACACTGGGTGTAGTGCAATTGGGAGGTGGCCAGGTGGCAGAAGGTGTCCTGAGAGCCCCTCACCTACTGCTTGGCTTAGGTTGAGGGACGGACACTGACCAGTCCTAGGGGAGGAGAAGGCAGGACCCTGGTATTGAGGGCTGCCCTTAAGGGTGACACCAGGTGAGGCCTCTGGCTGTGGGTGGTGGGAATGGGGTCCAGGAACTAAAACTGGGGAGCAGAACAGAGCAAAGATTGGGGAACTCTGAGTGGATGGAGGCAGAACTGGTGGGAGAGGCAGAGGTGAAGGCCTAGGAGACAAGTGTTGGTTCCCCAAGTTCTGGGCAGTGCTCATCGGAATGAGGGAGTTGGCAGATCAATCAATAGGTAGGTCATGGACAGTGGCCTAGGCTGTGTGCAGGGCTCTGGGGTCACATAGGTGAAGATGACACAAGGAGATTGTTTCATGTTTAGACCGATGCTTGTAAACAAGTAGAATCAATACCGTGTGTGACAGTGGAGGGGAGCACAAGGCGTGATCAGCTAAAGTAATAGTGTGGTGAGTCGGCTATGGCTTCCCCTGGGGGGTGACCCCAGTGTGAGATTTGGAACCATGAAGCGGATTTGGAAACCCCAGAGCGGCATTAACCACCTTTTGGGGGGGGTTATTGTTTTCTTGGATTTTCATTACTCAATTTCCTTGGAAAGCCCCTGTCTGGCATGTTTCTCAAAGGTGGGATCAGCCTGTTTTTTGTTAATTAAATCACATTTTGAGTGTCCCCGGGGGAAGCCGGCTCTAGTTAAGAAATGGTGGTAAATCCTCTTGTTAATCAAAGAATCCTTTTGTAATGTGAATGATGACACTCCTGTTTTTCTGTGTTTTAAGATTATATTTGATAGATTTATTTCCATGAAACACCCAAAGGGGACTTTTGGAAATCAAACATAATTTAGTTTGGGAGTTTTATTTGTAAATATTGGAGCACCTCATGCTATCTCTGGAGACCCTCAGGGAGGTCCCCAACCAAAGTGGGAATTAATACGTTTAATGAAGAGGGATTCAGGGCAAGAATCAGATTTCCTGCAGCCTCTCCACCCTGCTTTGGCTGGTTAACTCCTTCATATCTTTATCTAACTCAGCTCAAATGCCACCTTTTTTAGAGCTCTAATTTTTTTGGGTCGTAAACTAGGCATAATGTTAAATTTACCACTTTAGTCATTTTAAGTTTGTTATGTGACCATCTGTACCATCCGCTTCCAGAACTTTTTCATCCTCCCCAACCAAAACCCTACCCCAGTGAAACACTACTTCCCCAGTTGCCCCCACCAGCCGTTGGAAACCACCCTTCTATTTTCTGTCTAGTGCCATTTGACTACTCTAGGTATTCAATGCTGCTTTTTAAATTTATAATAATAATAATTATTATTCTATTTTATTGTTTTTCTAAGTTTATTTTGAGAGAGCATAGCAAGAGTGGGGGAGGGGCAGAGAGAGAGAGAGAGAGAGTGGTGCCCCTGCAATGTCACTTTTTAAACTTCACTTTTACTTTAATTGGTTATACAGTACAGTGTTTTAAGAGTTTTAAGAGTCAAATAGTTTTATAAGACTTGATATAAAAAGCAGTCAAGCCCTCGTTCCTCCTTCCCATGTCTTGCTCTCCAGCGACAACCATACTGAATGCTTTTAGATTTGACATTCACATCCATAAACCTAGGCAAGGTGCTTATATTGCTCCTTCTTGATTTTTCTGTTTTAGGCATTTTCTATTGATTTCTCACTGTGAAAAACAAGAATTTAGCTTTCCCATAATTCCTTTGAAATAGATTTTATTGGGAAGTGTATCATGTATACAGGAGCCTGGATAAAACTTCTGGAGCCTGTTAAAAAGAAAATACTGTTACTTGTTCAGCTTAAGAACAAGACCCTGACCCTGTTAGAAGCCCGTCTCTGCACTCCCTTCTCTCTTCTAGATGAAACCACCAATCTGTGCTAATAATTTCCTTCCTTTTCCTTATAATTATCCTGTGTGCACACATTCCTAAACAATCTATTGTTTAGTGTTACCTGTTTGCGAATGTATGTAAATGGAAACATATGGTATGTTTTCTGATTTTGCTTTTTCACTCAGCTTTAGGGTTCCAAGTTTCATCCACTGGAAACATGTAGCTATAGCGGGTTCATTTTCTCTACCCCGTTGTGTTCTGTATGAACACAACTACATCCCCATTTGTCCAGTCTTGTCCTTATAGTTCGTACCCATGAGCAAGAGTTTCTCCAGGCCACATAGGTGGGAAGGGAATTTTCAGGGCATAGGGTGTGCAGTACCTTTTCAGCTTTACTAGATAATAACTGTTTTCCAAAGTAATCTCACGAAAGTTCCACCAGGAGTGAATGAGAGATACTGCTGCCCCCCAACCCCCACCTTGCTAACACTGGCTATTGACTGACTTCTTAATTTTTGCCAGTTTGTTGGTGTGATGTGGTAATTTTAGTGCAGTTTTCATTTGCTTTCCCCTGACTATTACAAATTTTCATATTTTGAAAAGATCACTTGTGAGTCATCTTCTGTGAAACGGCCTTTCATATGTTTTGCCTGTTAAAAAATTAATGCACAGATGTTCTTTATATATCATGGATGTCAATAGTTTACTACCAGTTTTATGTGTTGCAAGTAGGTCTTCTCAGTTTGAAGTTGGCTTTCTTCTTTTTTTTTTTTTTAGTTGAGAGAGAGTGTACGCATGCCCCTACGAGCTGGGGCAAGGGGCAGAGAGAGAGAGAGAGAGAGAGAGAGAGAACTTCAAGCAGGCTCCACACTCAGTACGGAGCCTGATGCGGGGCTTGATCCCACCACCCTAGATCATGATCTGAGCTAAAATCAAGAATCAGATTTTTCTGGGGCATCTGGGTGGCTCCGTTGGTTAAGTGTCTCATTTTGGCTCAGGTCATGATCTCGCAGTTTGAGTCCTACATCAGGCTCTTTGCTGACAGCTCGGAGCCTGGATGCTGCTTCAGATTCTGTGTCTCCCACTCTCTCTGCCTCTTCCCTGCTCATGCTTGCGGGTGTGCATGCTCTCTCTCTCTCTCTCTCTCTCTCTCAAAAATAAACATTAACTGAGCCACCCAGGCAACCCTGAAGTCAGCTTTCTACTCTGTCAAGCATCTTAAGAATAGAAGTTCTTAAAATTTAATTTAATTTTAATTTTTTTGATTTTATCCATCCTTCCCTTTATGGGAAGGTTTATGTTCTTTTTTTTCCCCATTTGTGTCTTCTTTAGAGAAACCATTCCCTGTTCCAGTGTCAGAAAATATTCTCTATGTTGTCTTCCAAGTGTGTTATAGTTTTACCTTTTACATGTAAGTATTCAAATCTACCTGGAATTGCTTTTTATATGTGGTATGTTAGGGATTGAATTCTAGTTTTTCCATCTATATCTACTATTGTCCCAGCGACATATAGTGAATGGTCTGTCTGCTTCACAGTAATCTGCTGTGCCGAGTCTGCAAAAAATTTCCAAATATGCTTCAGTTTCTATCTGTGGCAATACTATACTGTCTCAATTACTATAGCTTTATAATATGTTTTCATGTCTGGCACAGAAAGTCCTTCGTTCTTCAGGATCATCTTGACTCTTCTTAGGATGTTTGTTTGTATTTTTGGTGTACGTTTTAATCAGCTTGTGACGTTTTATGGAACTGTTGAGCTTTGGACTAGAATTACATTGACTCTCTAGATCTGTTTGGGATAGCTGAAGAATAAATACATGAAGATAAAACTACATCAAAGACAAGAAGATCTCCAAAGCAACCAGGGGTAAGAAAAGATCACCTACTAAGGAACAGCAAATAGACAAATTAATTATCCTTTAACAGTAAAAATGGAAGCCAGCAGACTGTGGGAGGATGTTTCCAATGTGCTGACAGCAAAAACCAATAATCAACCTGGAACTGATACCCAGTTAAACCCTTTTAAGAATGAAAGCAAGATAAAAAAAATTTCAAACAAATGAAAATATAGAATATCACTAAAGGAAAGTTTTAAAAGATACACTTCAAGAAGAAGGAAAATGGCCCTAGACTCTAGGTATATTCTTCCAAGAGGAAGATCAAGAACGCGGGTTGAGAGAACTCTTCGGAGGGGAGAATCTACTGACTTCTCTGATGTCTGCCTTTTACTTCTTTTTTGGGGTCTGTACATTCTTACCTTCATGCCAACTCAGTGATCTGTCTTAAAAGTTATTAAAAAGATTTAATTTTATCCAACATTTTAGCTGTTTCACGTGGGCAGGGTTGTTTGGGTATCTACACCACCCACCTTACAGGAGAGAAAAGTCCTCCAACAAAACTTTCAGGAAATTCTCCCTGTCTCAGCCTGTACGGAGTCCTTGTTATCTGTCCTCACGGCAAATTGTATTTTCACCTTGTAGCACATATATCAGCTGTATTTTTACAATTATTTGTATGCTCTTTAAATTAATTGTCTACTCACCCCATTAGAACTCTAAGGTCCAGGTCTGTATTGTTCTCTATTTTATTCCCATACTTTATTCTTGCGAAGCGAGTGCCTGGCACATTGTAGATATTCAGTAGACATTTATCGAGTAAATGATTAGATGAATAATTAATTTTTGGTTAGAAGCCAGTAGTAGGTATTAAGTCAGCACAGCTGTGTGTCTCTGCTTCGTATCCAGCCATTGAAGGCACTGCTTTAGGGCGAGTGAATTCCCATAGAACTGTGCCATGTAATATGATAGCCGTTAGCCACGGTGGGTATTTAAATCAGTGAAATTAATTAAAATTAAATAAAATAAAAAATTCAATCCCTTAATCGCACTGGCACATTTCAAACGGCTAGGGGCTATCCTGTTGGATGGTGTGGACATAGAACATTTCCATTATCACAGAAAGTTCTACTAGAAGTGATGCCATAGAGTTCTCAAGAATTCTGAAGTGCTCTTCTCTCTCTTTCTCTTTTGCTTTTGCTCTTGATCTCTCTCTGTCTCTCATCCCACCCCTAAACCAAATACAGGGACAGTTGTCTTATTATTAGTGACTTAAATGATGCTTTTGAACAAGAAGATGATGGGTACTTTTGGTGACTAGCACCATCCCACTTTTTTTCTTTAAAATTCCTGAGCTGTTGTTTACTAGTACATTTCTTTTATTCCTGTTTCTACTAAAGCTGAGTGTTACTTGGGTGGAAAGCCTAATTGCTTTCTTTTCTAGGTCCTTAAACCCTTTGCTAATGTTTCTGTCTGAGAGTTCCCAAAGCCAGGGTTCTAGGAGAGTTTGGCATGTCTGAACAGCTGAACCACGAAATAATGGAGTAGGTCCGGTGGGGTGTGGGAGCAGGGCATTCTGTCAATAAAAGAGCTCCCCTCTCTGCACACATGGCCAGTTAATTGGCCATTCTGGGAAAGTATGGCTGGGGAGGGGGGCTTCTGAGAATCGCCGGTGACAGTTAAGTGGCCTTTTGTTGATGTCCTCTGCTGAACAACTTTGTTGGATTTAGTCTCTGCCTTTCCCCCACCTCCTGTGGATTTTCTGTTAGGTTCATCAATTTACCATTCATTACCATTCATTTATCTTTCTCTCTCCTTCCAATATGACTGTTTGGTGTGCTGGCCTTGGCTTTATTTCTGCTATTCCCAGCCCATAAAGGGGGCTGTGTGGGGCTTCAGCAGGACTGAGAAATTGACTCTGCTGTCTGTTGAGAACTATAATGATTGCAGTGACCTTCATGTTGGCAGAAAATGCACCACCTATGCCTGCATAATGGCGACCAGCTGAAGACAGAGAAAAGGGAGTCTTCATTGCATTCCTTCTCATGCTATATATATTTCCTTTGTTCCCCTCTCCATTCCTTTCTGTCTGCCTTCTCCCCATTGCGACGGAGTACTGACCTAAGATGCAGCTGTGTCTCAGTGTTAATACTTGGAAATAATAATGCATTCTATTTTGCAGGCTTTGCCAAGCCAGTTCACCTACGTTGTCTCATCTAATATTCCCCCAAACCCCTGTGAGGTAGGGAGGAGAGGTATTATTAACCCCATTTTACTGATGAGTAAACTGAGACTTAGAGAGATTAGGGCAGTTGCCCTAGGTCTTTTAGACAGGAAGTGAGCACACAGTCTCTGTCTCTAAACCTGGCATTCTTTCAATGGCGTCCACACCCTTATGTGTAAGGAGGACGTGGCCCAGGGGAAGTGTGAGTGGCTGGGGAGGGAGAAGGACAGCAAAAGAAAAGAATTAAATGAGGAGGGAGGAAAGGAGTGGTTTTCTGGGGCCTTCCAGCTACTCTTAGCTTTCTCCGGAGATGGAGGGTTTGATGTTCACCAGAGGCTGGCCCAGCAAACCTCCAGGGAGGAGGAGCCTTGTCTTCCTCTTTTCCTCTTTCCTCTTCCCAGGAGGGGATTTGCCTCACGGCGGGGAGGGGTGGCCCTAGCTCTGCCAAGGCCCTGCGTGTGGGAGCCACATGCTGGGTCTCCCCGGAGAAAACCTAACGCCCATTCTCAGGCCGGGCCTGCCGGCCTTTAGGTGCCGTGCTGTGCTGAGGCCTCGGCCATGCCCGCACACGAGGAAAGCCCCTGAAGCTCGCCTGGAGGAAGAAGCATGCAGGGGACCCCTGGAGGAGGCGCGGGCCCTGGGCTGTCCCCTGTGGACAGGTGGACGCTCCTGGTCTTCAGCTTTATTCTGGCAGCAGCTTTGGGCCAAATGAATTTCACGGGGTGAGTGGAGGCTCCATGGTGGGGGAAGGGCAGTCGAGAGCTTGGGGACCAGGTGTGCCAGCAGGGAGGTGGGTCAAAGTAGAGGGAGTTGGGACCTCACTTCCCATTCAGCTCTATAATCTCCCACTCTTGTGCTCAAGGGTGAGACAGGCAGCTGTCTTACTGTCCTTCCCCACCGGCGCTCTTCTTTTCTTTCTTTCTTTCTTTCTTTCTTTCTTTCTTTCTTTCTTTCTTAAGTTTATTTATTTATTTTGAGAGAAAGAGAGGGCATAAGTGGGGAAGGGGCAGAGAGAGGAAGGGAGAGAGAGAGAGAATCCCAAGCAGACTCTGCACTCAGCACAGAGCCCAATGGGGGACTCGAACTCCTGAACCACAAGATCACGACCTGAGCAGAAGTCAGACGCTTAACTGAGCCACCCAGGCGCCAGCCCCCACCAACATGAGTTCTTGATCTGCAGCCCATGGGGAAGCTTTCAGGGCTCCAAGATTCCCTGTGGTTCTTGCTTATATGTAAAACTGTTTGTATATCTATTTTTTTCTGGGGGAATGGTTTCCTCTGATATTTTTTTTAAAAATTTTAAATGTTTATTTTTGAGAGCGAGAAAGAAAGGCAGAGCGTGAGCAGAGAGAGGGGCAGAGAGAGAAGGAGACGCAGAATCCAAAGCAGGCTCCAGGCTTCCAGCTGTCAGCACATAGCCTGACGCGGGGCTCGAACTCAGGAGCCGCAAGATCATGATCTGAGCCAAAGTCAGACGCCCAACTGACTGAGCCACTCAGGCGCCCCTGGTTTCCTGATTCTTAAAGAAGTTAGTAACCCCCAGAAGACTGTGTATCCCTACCATATGGATGCAGTAATGTCCTCCTTTGAACATACCAATAAGCATTAGGATGTTACACCAGGCCCTCTAGGGACATGTTTCTCAGCTTCCCAGACATCACCTGACGGAACTACCCCATGGTATCTCCATAGTAGTGATGACAGGGGGTGGGGGGGGGGAGGGCGGGGTTCATCCTCCCTGATATCCAAGCCAGTCAGGGAGGGAGCCGGTGCCATCCCAGGTGGCAGACACCAGAGGTCACGCGGCACAGCCTCTAGCGTGAGGTTCATCTCCCCTTCCATGTCCTCAGGGTCTTGAGAGAAGGCTGGAAAGGGCACAAGGTTTGGACAGACTGTGGCCTTTGGCCCTTGTAGGAAGAGCACTTGGGGCCACTGTTGGTCTCCCCTGCCCTCTGTGTCTATTCTTCTCTCCCCTTCGTTCCTTTTGTTTTCCAGGCTCCTCCATTCTCCCATATTCCTTTCCCATACTTTGTCCCCCATCTTGGTGCTGGGTTCATCAGTAGCTGTGATGGGCTTTATTTAGTGGCTCGGGCGGTCTGTCCTTGGTCCGGAGTGACCGCTGTCTCATGCTGAAGGACTTGCATGCTTCCCAGAGCTGCACGTCCTTCTGCTCAGGCCTCCCAGCCTTCCTGCCAGGTCCCCTCAACCTGGCCTTCAGGGTCCCCAGCCCAGCTTTCCGGGGAAGCCCTCTCAGCATCTCCCTCCACCCTCCTCCCTGTGTTTTTCCAGAGACCAGGTGCTTCGAGTCCTGGCTAAAAACGAGAAGCAGCTTTCACTTCTCAGGGATCTGGAGGGCCTGAAGCCCCAGAAGGTGAGGACCCCTCAGGGCTTGGGAACAAGCTCTCCACTCTCGTACAGTGGCCTGCACCTTCAGCCCCCTCCCCTGCTCCCCCAGCCCCAAGCCTGCCCCCGAATATCTCTGCCAAAGATCGCAACACTGTGAAAACTCACATGTGCTCCTCTTTGGGAAAGGCTGGGATCACTCGCCCGCAAAGTTGGGTGGCCCTTCTTGGCTTTCTCCTCTGTCCTAGATGGGGGGGGCTGTCGAGCAGACCGTGTCAGGGGCCACCTCACGAATGACTGGAATGTCCTGAAGCCACACGGGAAGTGCATATATCTCTGGGTGGGATGCCTTGCAGTGTGCAGACTGGACACATCTGTTTCCCCACTGAAATGGCTTAGCTTGGCAAACCCGTGTTTTCTTTGGGTTCGTCCCTGTCAGCCTGAGCATTTGTTTCCAAGAACATTTGTCCTCTGCAAGTATTCCGCAATGGAAAACATTTTCTTCAACTGTTACAAGAGAAGGGTTTTCTTTGAGGGCTGCTGAAACAACCAGATATTTCTGGATGTGACAACCAAAGCCCTCATCACTATTTGTTTGAGTACCCCTACCTACTAGGACTCATAATGGACGTGGTATTTGGATGGCGTGGGAATCCAGACCGGGTTCCTCGCACCTCCCCAGGGTTCTCGCCTGTGTGAATGCCCCAGATGATGAACTGTCTCACTTTTAGCACCTCTTTAGGATTCTTGGGGTCCAGGTGAAGTTGCAGTGTGTGAGTGAGCCTGGGAGATGAAGGAAGAAGGAAACTCAGCTTGGAGATTTTATTTGCCCCTGTCTCTGTGCTCCACCTTAGGGTTTTCATTTTGGAACCGGGGCCCTTTAAACTGTCTAAGAGAAGAAGACCATCTGTCTATCTAAGGTGCCTACAGGGTCATGTATAAGGACATGCGATGAAACACACCCATTTTCCTTTCCTTTGTGGCCAAGGTGGACTTCTGGCGTGGCCCAGCCAGGCCCAGCCTCCCTGTGGATATGAGAGTTCCTTTCTCTGAACTGAAAGACATCAAAGCTTACCTACAGTCTCACGGCCTTGCTTACAGCATCATGATAAAGGACATCCAGGTGAGGTCCTGCCCCAGTGCTGTGGCCAGGGTTTCACCTTCCACATGCCTTCCTGATCTGGGCCCAACACAGAGGAAAACAACCCAGGGCTAACAGTGGGCAGGTTTCTAGAGTTCCGTCTGCATTCTTATGGACCTGCTGGAGAAGGAATGAAACCTCACACTTCTCAGAGAATATTTAAAATCTAGGACACAGTCCATTGCGGGGTTGGGGAGGGGATGTTCTCCTTGTGTGGCAATGGCAGTCACTTGTGGACAAGTCCTCTTGTGGAGGGATTTGCGGTGCACAGCTGAGGAGGAGGGAGACAGGAGGAAGTAGCTCAGGTCTTTCCGAGGCACCAGCGGGGAGGCAGCTCTGGAAGGCTCCCTTTGCTTTTCTGACCATCCCTGCTGTCCCTGCTCTCCCATGACACCTGTACCTCAAGGCTCTCGGTACTAGGCAGTACCAGGCACCTCTCCCAGGCAGGATTCTCCCAGGGGAATAGCTTGGGTAGGGCTGCACACCCACCCTTGGGCAGGACAGAGAGAGCCTTCATCCCAGCTGCGCCAGCCTCCCTACTCCCACTTGTCAGCGCATCTTACAGCGTCTTCTCTGAACATCCTGCCATTTATTTCTGTTGTTCTGTCTTCAAGGATATCCCAAGGAGCCTCCTTCCTAAAGCTGTTCTTGTGGGCACCACGTGCTGGTTAGGCATCTCTGGCTGCACCCCTCTGCGGTTGCTGCTGCACACCCACAGAGTCATACCCACAGAGACTCGCCCCCCAGCCACGGTGCACTGCCGCTCCTCTCCGAGGGCTCTGAGTGTGGGGGGAGCACAGTCTCCCGGAGCACGCACACTTGACACCACATGCCAAGGGATAAACACATTAGGCATTAGGGGCATTCCTTCCCCGCGGAAACACAGGGCTGGGCCACTTAGATCCATTCACAGACCTTTATCCCTCATCAGGTACATGTGCTTGCTGCTCAGTGTGTAGGGTTGGGCTCTTTCTCTGATGAATCCCCCACACACCAAAATGGGGAAAGTCCCGCAGACAAGACAGGGTACCACATCAGAAGAAACAGCACCCAGTTCTCGTTTTTCACCCATGCCGGGATCTTAAAGTTTGCATTTCCTTGCTTCGGCCCCACCCTGGAAAGCCCGCAGCATCTAGCAGACAGATATGAGGAGGTCTCTCAAAATGTTCTGTTGATTTCTGCACATCAGGAACGGCTCCCAGGGCACCTCTGAGCCTGCCCACTGGCCCCTCTGGAGCTGTGGTCTTCCTGCTCCTCAGCCTGTCCTCCCCTGTCGTCCCCAGCCTGGAATCCCTGGGGGGGAGGGGGGAGCTTTTTACTCCCTCTTAGTAAGATGCCCTGGACTGTCTGCCCTAACCCAACCAGGCAGGATTTCCTCCAACAACTCACTCTGTCTGCGGTGCATCAAACTCTGATCGTCATACTTAAGATCCCATTTTGGCTTGGAGGGAGTTGGGGGTAGAGGTGCTGTGTTGACTTGATTTGTGGTGATGAGGGGGAGAGTGTCCAGGAGGAGAAAAGCTCAGAGGCGCTAACAGGAGGGGAAGGCTTTGCACCACTCAGGTTTTTGGCCTCTAGCCGTATGTTTCAGTTATTGACGCACAGGCCGCGGTATTTGGCATAGTGTCTCTTGCATGGTGGGCCCTCAACTGTCTCAACAGTTACTCTTGGTACGCTCAGAAAGAGTGTGCCCAAATAGAGGCCTTGCTATTATGTTGGTCTTTGTCTCCAGGGCCCCCTCGCCTGAGCCCCTCGAGGTCCAGGCTCAGGCCCCTTAGCACCTACTATAGTACCTGTGGCCCGGTTGGGGCTTCATAAATGTTAGTTGAATTAATGGATGTGAGGAAAGGAAAGAAGCGAGGGTGTGTTTGCTTGGCGGTAGTAGCGAGCGTGAAAAACCTTGGTGCCACCTTTCGCTTTGGCTGGAGGTGCTAGAGATTTTTGAGGAAGGGAAGTGTCCCCCGCCCCTTCCCCCCCGAGCTGTGATCAGAGGGATGCTTGAGATGGAAGAGCTGGGCTCCTTCGTTGCATCTACTGATATGGAGATACCTACTGTGTGCAAGGTGCAGGAAATACAAGGATAGGAACTCAGGTTCTGTATCCAGGGGAGCTGGGCTCGTGGGGGTGGGGAGTGGAGGGGAGTAAATCATTGATTAGAATGGAGTGGATGAACACGCTGATGGAGTGCAGCAGGTTGCTATGGGAGCGGAGGACAAGAGGCTCTGCACATAGCGAGGTTCTGAGAAGGCGTAATTATGGGGTGGCTGAAGAGCAGGCGAGGGGGGACATGGAGGGGAAGGCCCCCCCCCGCTCCCCGCCATTGGTGAGGAGGCCTGACCAGATCACAAAGGGCATCCTCTGTTGGGCGAAGAGGTCAAGATTTATCCCGAAAAATCATGGGGGGAGCCATCGGAGGGCTCTGACATGATAAGATTTGCATTTAAGAAAAAATCCCTCTGACAGTGACAATGTTGAGTTGGGGACAGAAGCAGGGAGAGACTGACAGGCAGGAGGGTGCTGAGGAAATTGCAGTGGGCCAGGCAAGAAATTATCTGATTCCGAATGAGCTCTATTTGCATTTAATTTTTCTTCACCTCCCCCCTTTTTTTCTCAGCCCTTTGGTTTTGGTGTGTTGTTTTTTTTTTTTTCTCTAGGATGAGTCACCATGGAAAAGCTTCACTTGAGCAATCAGCTCTGTGGATTTTAATGGCTTTTTTCTGATTACAAAATTAATAAATATTCATGTTAGATAATTTGGAAAATAGGGGAAAGCACAACGGAGAACACAAAAATCACCCCTGCTCTGAGCATCTGGAGCAATATACAATTTAGTGTAAATATCGCCTTGCCAATTTCCCCCTCTCTACTGGCTCATTCTCATTAGCATACAAATGTAGAGTTATTTCTCCCACCCTAAAAAATCCTCTCTTGATCCCTTCCCCCACCTCCAGCTATCCCCCCATTTCTCGGGTTCCCCATCCAGCAAAACTCTTGGAAATATGGACCATACCTGTCATCTCCATCCCTCTCCTTGGGTGGACTGTCCGCCCCTCACTTCACCAAAACTGCCCTTGACGTCGTCACCCACAGCTCCTACGTCCAACTCAGTGGCCAACTTTGAGTGTTCATTGTTCTTTCACCTTATTTAGCACAACTGGTTGCTCTCTCGTCTTCGAAACATGTTCTGTCTTGGCTTCAAGGCATTGTACTCTCCTGGGTTATCCCATCTAACTGGCTCTCCTTTGCATGTTATTTTCCTGTTTCCCAGCTCTGTCCTTTGACCGCTCCTCGATCCTCTCATCCACGATCATGGCATTGAATACCTTCAGTCTCTTGCATGTTCCCATACTTAGACCTCTACGTCCAACCTGAACTCCAAACTCAGATATCCAGCCACCTCTTCCCCATTTCCACCTGCCTGCCTAATGGGCGTCTCAAATGTCACCGTTCCAAAGCCAGCACCGCCCTCAACTTGCTCCTTTTCCGTCTCAGGAAATGACAATGCCGTCCTTCTGGTCACTCAGATAAGAAGCCTGGAGCCATCCTCAACTCCTTTCTCACATCCCACATTCAGCACATCCCATCAGCTCTCCCTTTCAAATGTATCTTACCAGGGCGCCTGGGTGGCTCAGTCAGTTGAGAGCCCAACTTCATCTCAGGTCATGATCTCACAGTTTGTGAGTTCGAGCCTGGCTTCCGGCTCTCTGCTGTCAGCACAGAGCCTTCTTCAGATCCTCTGTCCCCCTCTCTCTGCTCCTTCCCTACTCACATTCCCCCTTTCTCAAAACTAAACATTAAAAAAAAAAAAATGTATCTTACCATTTTATGCTACCACCCTGGGCCAGCACGCCATCCGCCACTCACCTGGATTATTCTAGGAGTTTTCTTACTGCTGTCCCTAATTCCATCCTTTCCTCCTTGTTGCCCAGTCTCAAAACAGCATTCGGAGGGGTCCTTTAAAATAATAATAATTTATTATTGTTATATATCATATCCGATTTTGTCACTTCTCTGCTTAAAACCCTCAACGACTTCTTAACTCAGAGTAAAAGCCAAAGTCCTTCAAATGGCTATAAAGTACACCCACCCCCACATCACTCACTGCTCTACCCTTGCTCACTCTGTTCCAGAGACCTGGACCTCTTGACTGTTCCTTGAACTTGACTGACCCATTCCTGCCTATGGGCCTTTCATTATATTCACGTCTCAGGGCCTTTGCACTTACTGGTCCTCATGAGTAGAATGCCATTTCTGCAGACACCTGCATGACTTATTCCCTCACTGCTTTCAAAACCTTATTCACAGGTTACCTTTCACCTTATTTTAAACCGTACCCTTCTTCTCCTGCGTTCCCCCATTCCCTCCCTCCTTCCATTACACCCCTTTTCTCCTTGGCACTTCCCACCCTCTCGTATCCTATATAATTTATGTGTTTATCCTGTCTGTTGTCTGTCTCCCCTGCCAGACTTTACGCTCCATGAAGGCAGGACGTTTTGTTGTGTTGGCTGCCGTGTCTTCAGTGCCAAGTATGCGCTCAACAGACGTTCGTTTACTGAAAAGAAGAGATTAGAAAGTGGCAGTGATGTTGGCTGGGGTGGGGCTGAGCGGCAGCTCTAAAAAGGAGAGGAGGGCAGGCAGGCATGAGCAGGAGAAGGCAGGGGAGGAAAGGAACCATTGTGAGCAAGGTCCTGAGGGAGAAGCAGGGCCTGGCTACACCAGCGGGACAGGGAGAGAAGGGCTGGCTCTTCTGTCGGTCCTGGGAGAGGGGCAGTTGCTGCCTGACTCACCCAAGTGACCGTTAAGGGGGACAATCTGCCATCCAGGTCCTATAGATAACACTTCTTCCTGGAGGAATCCAGATTTCCTGGTCACGCCGGGTAACGACTTGTTCCATCACAGAGTCCTGGAGTCACCCCCGAAATTACTATTGCCCATCCATCTTCCTCTTGCTCCTCCTCATCACTACCTGCTAGGTGATGTTCCAAGCGTTTTACATGTATTAACCCCTCTAATCCTCGTGGGAACACTTTAAAGGATGCATTCAAGTGTGTGGTAACATGACCCCCATTTTATGAAGGCACAGAGAGATGAATACTTGGGTAACCTTGGTTTACTTGGGTAAACCAAGGCACAGAGAGATTAGTGGCTTGCCTGTTAGTGATGGCGTCAGGATCAGCTGCTACTGCAAATGTTAGGCCTTGGAGAGAAGGCCAGGGACATAGGAGGGGAGCTGACTGCAGCTGTCACAGAGCGGGGCTGGGGGCAGGGGGGTGGAGACATGTTCCCCGTCCACCGTCACCCGGAGCCGTGTCCATTTTACGTCTGTGGCTGGAGTTCAGCTGCCGAGTGCCGCGTCCCTTCAGGCGTCAGCTTCACGTTTCCAGGGCCTCCCTTGGCCTCCTGCCCTCCTCCAGCCTGGAGATGCTGTTCTCTGCCTAATGTTCCCATCCTTCCTTACCCCTGTTATAAATTAATTCACACCAAGGTATTACTTTCCTTGTCAGGTTATGGCTTCCAGGGAGGCAAATGGTTTACTTCTGAGTTGTTTCTTTTTTTTATTCCTCTGAGCAGCCTTACAGGGCTGTAATTAGGCTTCCCTGAGCCTGTGGCAAGACTGCGTTCTCAGTTCTCCCCTCTCCCCCTCTCAGCCTTGTGAAGGGAGCAAACATCTGTGTACTTTTCAGGCCAGGGTAGATTAGTGTTCTTGGGACTGGGGCCCAGCTGTGAGGACTGAATATTCCCAATTTGTGAGCGGGTGTCATATCCATTCACAAGACTGCGAGGGTGTTTGGAAAGTTATTTGCAGTTTGGTGCCCATTTCCCATTTGCCCCCAAGCTGTTCTGTGGAAGGAAGAACGGCCTCATGGGAGCTGTTTGCTCCCGTGGGTGTCCCTGGGCTGTGGGAAGAGCTGGGTCCTCTGGTGTTCTTCCCAATTTCTCCTCCCTGTTCTCCATCTTTCCCCACCGCCTCACGTCCTCCACCAGTCCCTAGGAAGTTGGATGTGTGGACCCTTCATTCCGGTGGGGCCCGAGGGAGACTTCTGGGTGCACCCGCCCCAGGCTGCTGGCTCCCTGTGGCTGCTCACCACAGCTGGTAGCATCCGGCCCAGAGTGACGGGTACACACTGGTCACGGTGGGCTGCTGAGATTTCCGTTGGTTTCCCGGGAGAAGACAAGTCCCTTCTGTTAGAGCGTCCCAGGATGGTGCCTGTGTCAGCAAGGGTCAAGGCTCCCCCAGGCTTCCCTGCTTGCCCAGCAATCCCAGCTTTTTGCCCAAGTGGGAATGTCCCCAGCTTAGCTAGTTCAACCAGAAATCACTGCAATCACAATTTCCTAATGTGTGGCTGGTGCTCAAAAAAAAAAAAAGAAAAGGAGGCCCAAGCAGCGATTTCCAGTCCCATTTTTAAATCTGTGAACTTGAGGGTTGTGAGCAAGCTGACTGGGGCAGCAGGGTGAGTGGGCACTGGGCAGCCGCCTCGTCAAATAATTTTTTAAAAATCTTTTATTTATATTTCTTTTGAGAGAAAGAGAGAGAGAGTGAGCATGAGTGGGGGAGGAGCAGAGAGAGAGAGAGAGGGAGAGAGAGAATCCCAAGCAGGTGCTGCACTGTGAGCGCGCAGCCCGACGTGGGGCTCTATCCCATGAACCATGAGATCATGACCTGAGCCAAAATCGAGAGTGGGACTCTCAACCGACTGAGCCACCCAGGCACCACGCTTTGTTTGTTATTCCAGAACAGCTTTTAATTGCAAGAATAGTATGATGGATTTTTCAGCCATTGTTAACATTTTACACATTTTCTTGCTCTCTCTGTACATACCCACACATACACACATACACACACACAGATAAACATACAGTTGACCCTTAAACAGCCTTGGTTTGAACTGTATGGATATACATGGATTTTTTTGGGGGGATAAATATAGTACGGTATTCTAAATGTATTTTCCTTATGATTTTCTTAGTAATATTTTCTTTTCTATAGCTTGTTTTATTGTAAGAATACAATGTATAACACATATAACATATAAAGTATGTGTTAATTGTTTATGCTATTGGTAAGGCTTCTGGCCAACAGTAGGCTGTGAGTAGTTAAGTTTTTTGGAAGTCAAAGGTTGTGTGTGGATTTTCAACTGTGGGGGTTGGTGCTCCTAACCCTGTCGTTGTTCAAGGGTCAACTCTATATACTTATGGATATGTATATCTATCTTTGTGTGTGTATATATGTTTATTATGTATGTTATATGTAATATATACATTTATTATTATTATTTGCCTTTAGTTTTTATAGCTAGTCAGCCTTAAGGAACCCAAGGCCAGGAATAGGATATCTGGGTTCTTATCTCACCTTTGCCCCTTGTTGGCTTTGCCATTAAGTCCCTTCACCTCTCCAATCTGTTTTATCTCTAAAGCATGAATAGTTAATTCCTGCCCTGTCATTTGGTCATCTGACCAGATCAATAGAGATAATGAGGATAAGGATGCCTGGTAAAGGGAAAGGCTCTGCCTGAAGCAAGATATCATCAAGACTCACTTGTGTGACTTTGGGTTGAGGTCTTCTGCTTTCCCAGCACCCTTTGTGTCAGAGGGGCCGAGGTCCTTCGCATGCTGCTCGTCAGTGCAGAGTCCTGAGGTGCCTCAATCCCTGGGTGCCAATGCAAGGGTATGAGCTTGGGGTGAAGGGCACTTGCCCACCTCACTGAATCCCAGGCTGGGAAAAGTGTCCCAGAATGATGTGGGAGGGCAACCCAATCCAACCGTATGCCCTCCCTGTGGTCAGTGGGAAATACTGTGTGAGGACGGAGTACCAACTCCAAATGATACCGAGGACTTTGCTTTTGGCTCACCTATACTTGTGTTTAAGAGGCAGTTAAGATGGGAAGTAAACGACTGTTGGCATATTAATTCTGTAATTATTTGGGCCAGGCTGGTCCATAGCTGGCTTTCCAAATGGCCTGGGGGTAGAGCAGATACTGTGGGTCAGGGGAGCCCTCTGCTCCCCCAGGGGGTCCAGTGTATGTGGTTCAGCTTGGGCCTTGACTCGGCAGTGTTCATAGAGAGCAAAAGCAATGTTGGCAATAGATCATGAGCACTTCTCTAAAATACTTTCATATCCCTTATTATATTTTATCCTGTGAGCTGGGGAGGCCAGATATTGCTGTCCTAACTTCCATGCTGAGGAAACTAAGGCCAAGGCCAAGGCTCCACAGCAAGTTGGTGGCAGACTTGGAATGCAGCTCTCCCAACTCCTTGCCCTGTGCTCATTTGGGAAATGGCGGCATGAACGCCAGATGACCAAGTGGAATCATCTAGCAACCAGCATCTCCTCCCATTGTGCAGCTCATACTCACAGGGGCTCGTTCTCCTGTGTCAGTGCTGTCTTTGTGCACAGCCAGCCGATGCGGTGCTCAGAAGAGGCATGCCCCAGTTCTCCCCTTCCCTTCCAGTACATGCTCTTGTCTCCTAGGTGCTGCTGGATGAGGAGAGAGAAACCATGGCCAAATCCCGCCGGATGGAGCGCAGCACCAGTAGCTTCAGTTATTCCTCTTACCACACCCTGGAGGAGGTAGGTCTGCCCAGTTGAACTCCAGGCTGTCTTGTCCCTCTGGGCCCTCAGGGTCTCCAGACTCAAGCAGAGACTAACGAAAGACTCTGAGGTCCATGGAAGAGTGTGAACTGACCCTTGAGGAGTCTCTGGAGAGCAGAGCAGACACTGGGTGAAGATCTGTCAGATAGACAGTCAGCTTCAAAGAGGTCCAGAAGCCAGGATTCAGATAGAGATAGAGAGAACTGCGGCTCAACAGTACAGGCCAGGGCAGATAGGGAACAGAAGAAAGGTCTACTAGGCAGAACGCTGAGGTAGGGATGCGTCACTGGCCTGAGCAGAGCAGGTAGTGGCATCTCCAAATCCAGCACCGTGGCTGGGGGCTCAAGGGTCTTGAGTTCCCCACAAGCATTCCTGGTGTCATGTGGCCCCCCCAGCTGTGGTATAGAAGGGGCAGGAAGCCAGGCACACTGGAGAGCCATTTTGTAGAATAGAACAGAGTTGCCCTCAGTTGGAGACAATTCTTGATCCCAGTTACAGCCAGCTAGGGCATGTGTGACTGACCGTGACCTGTTTATAAAGGAGAGAGTACGCAAGGAGAACATAGAGGCACCCAGTCCAGAAAGAAACTCAAGGCACAGGTCGCATTTTCATGTAAAGGATAGAGATAAATTGCCCTGCCTTCAAAGGGCTTAGCACCTCAAAGGACCAAAAAGACCGAAACAGCTGGGTCTGTGGGGTCTGTCCAGTGGACTGAATGGGCCAAGAGAATGGAAGCGAGAGAAGCTTCCGCCCCGAGAGCCTTGCAGGCTGACCCTGGGGACTGAGTAGGCTGAGCACATTCCTCTTCCAGACAAGAGGCTCAGCTCTGCACGGGGCCAGTTGCCTGCAAACCTTGCCTTGGCGTCTTTGATGTGTGCCATTCTCCCTCTGGGTTCTTTTAGCCCCTCTGGGGAGGTGGGACGGCATTAAGGAGGGTGGGATTCGGAAAGGAGGATATCCTGGGACAGCTTGGGCTCTGCCCCTCCCTGCCTGACGTCTGACAAACTTCATTCCTTTCAGATATATAGCTGGATTGACAACTTTGTAGCTGAGCACTCAGATATTGTCTCAAAAATCCAGATTGGCCACAGCTTTGAAAATCGGTCCATTGTTGTCCTGAAGGTAAAAGCGGTCAGTGTTGACCCTTGGACTCGACAGTGAGAGCCTCTGGCATAAGATTGACCTCATGTAGGGTCGTGGCAGGGTGGGAGTTTTAGGGACAGAGAAGATGTTTGTACTCCTGCCCTGAGGTGACCCACAGCTTTGGGACTGTGGTGTTCAGGGACCTCCCCTTGTAGGTATGGACAGGTGACAGTGCAGTGACCTGGCAGATCCTGGGACAGGAAGTAGGTGGGAGGGTTGCAAAGGAGATGGAATTGCAGGGTGGGGGTCATCACCCTGGTCTTGGGACGTGAATGTGGGTGAGTCAGCATTCTCCCTAGTCCCTTGGTTGCTTCATCTGTGAAATGGGAAGGGAGGTGAGTAGAGGCCTCGTTTACAAATGATTGAGGTCACCTGGCTCAGGCAGCCCCACAGATAGGCCTGAGTCTGTGGGGAGGCCTCCCAGCCCTTCGCAGGGGCCACTGGAAATAGTTTGAGCAAACTCGGCAGCAGCAATGGCCTTGGTCATGAAATAATAGGTAGGAGTGTGGAGCCAAGCCAACTCAAAAACAATTCGTAGTATGTGCCCTTTAGGGCACTTGATGTCCAGCTCTCAACAGCCCTGGGGGACTCTTCAAGAGGGCCAAGGGTTCTCATTGAACTTGGGACTTGACCTTCTCAGTCCCTGCTTTGATTTCCCCCAGGGGCTGTCCGCATTCTCTCTTTAATGTGGTCTAAGACCTTGCTACTCAAAGTGGAGTCCTGGCACCTGCGGCAGCATCCCCGAGAGCTTGTTAGAAATGCCCAACCATAGACCCCTCCCCAGACCTACTGAGAATATGCATTTTTTTAAGATCCTGGGGGACCCGTGTGCCCTTTAAAGTTTGAGAAAGTCTACGACACTCTCAAATCTGAGAAGCTCTGTGCTTCTGGCTGGGTCACTTTGCTTCCCAGATGCACCGCGCTGTGTCACCAGGGCCCCCTCGAGTGTGCACTTCGTGGACTCATGCACAAGCCCCTGCACATACAGCCCTGGTCTCGGGCACGTGGGGCTGCCCCAGGCAGTGCGGAAACATCTGGGGCCTCCTCTGGGGACCTAGGGACAGCTTTGTAGCTGCCTCAGTTCAAACTGGTTTGGGACCCGGTGCTTTTACCCAGTTTAGCACTGGAGGATCTCAGCGCCGGGCCATCTGGATCGACACTGGAATCCACTCCCGGGAGTGGATCACCCATGCCACTGGCATCTGGACCGCCAAGAAGGTCAGCACGGGGGTGGGGCTGGGGTGGGGGCTATGTGACTATTTTGGGGTGCCTCTGGCTGCAAGATTGCACTTGGCTTGTTTAAATTCAGGGGCTCTCTATTCTCCTGTCCTTTGGAACAGCTATCCTGTGCTCTGGCCTTTTTGCAGCACAACACCCACATCTATCCTCCGCCTTCTAGTTGTTTAACATCCAGGCCTTTAGTTCTACACAAAGAATGTATCTGATGGCTGGATGCCACCCCTGCCTAAGGCCACTGGCTGTGCCAAGTCCCGATCCACCCAGAGGAGAGCCTGGCAGCGCCTCCCATCCCTCACCGTGTACCCACTCTGCGCTTGCCTGCAGATTGTCACCGAATATGGCAAAGACCACACCCTGACAAACATACTGAACGCCATGGACATCTTCATGGAGATTGTCACCAACCCTGATGGGTTTGCGTTTACCCACAGCATGGTGAGGGCATTTGGGAGGGAGAGGACCAGGGGTCAGGGTCAGCTCTTGGGGGGGGGGTGCAGGAATGGTCACTGCAGCTTTGGGCAGTTGAGCTGAGGTCCCCTGGGGGCTGGCCCTGCAGGGGCTCCTGGTGGAGAGTCTCACTGAGGCAGGTGGGTGACTCAGGTACTGCGGCTGCCGCTTTTGCCCATCCACCCCTGTCCTGCTGCCCAGGGAAGGCCACTGGCAGCAGCCTGTCCTCAGGCCTCTCCCCACACCATGGCTTTAACCATAAGGTGATCTGCAGTCTTGGCCCAGCAGTACCAAGCCCATCCTGCCCTACACATTCCTTCCTTTTGCCCCTCTCTGTCCCACCAGATCCCCCCTTCCTAGGACAGGATGTCAGAGACTCCCCCACCCCTGGGAAAGGAGTGAATGTCACCTGCCCTGGGCTTTTTCAGAACCGCCTGTGGCGGAAGAACAAGTCCACCAGACCTGGAATCTTCTGCATCGGTGTGGATCTTAACAGGAACTGGAAGTCAGGTTTTGGAGGTAGGGCAGTCTGCTGGGGCCTGGGGGCGGGGCTGGAGAAGGGCCTGGTCCTTGGTGCGTCTCCCACAGTCAGGTTATGTGGACGCCTAACTTGGAAGGCAATGTAGTTAGTTAATGCGAGTGAGTCATGGCCAGGGACAGGCAAGCACCTGCCTAGGATTGGCTGTGCGATATGGGGAGACGTTGCACATGCATGGTAAATGTACGCATATGCTCCGGCTTTGTGGGAAACACGGGGAACCGCTCCTTGCTGCAAGGGTCAACTCCTAAATATGGCAGCAAAAGGTACAAGAGAGTCTTCAGGTATCTTCAGGAGGTACAAGATAGTCTTGCTGGTTGTTCAAAACTTAAGAGCTTATGTGCCCCCAAATCTCTCTTAGTCCTTCCTTGTAGGGAGCCCACGCAAAGAACATGCCTTCAAACTCATTTCCTGAGAGTCATGACCTGAAATTTGCCCTTTGGGGAGGCCAGAACAGTAGTTTAAATATAAAATAAGCCAAGTTCTTACCATCAACACTGACTTGAGCCTGGTTTACTTCTGACCCAATTGCTTTGTAATCCTAGGCTGATGGATTGATGCATATGTGCAGGGTCATATTCTTTTCCAGGCGGAGGTGGGCAGCTTCCTCCCAAGTTCCTTGGTGTTCTTCCTGATTATCTCGTTTACATTCTGGGGGTGGGGTGGGTTGGGTTGGGTTGGAGTTTGGCTCCACAGGAGACAGTGCCATTGCTGTTGAAAAGCAGATCCACAGAGGGATGGCCAAACCAATGAGACAGAATATTGTAGATCTGCCCATCACTTTGAAAATCTAGCTTCTTTCAGTCTGTTTTCATTGAAAAATAAGCATCTAAAGAGTCCAGAGCAAGGCCCTCAGTCCTTGGTGTGGGGCGGCCTGAGAATCTGGCCCTGTGGATGTAACCACTTGTGTAAGGGAACACAACCGTGTAAAAATGGGTGTTTTCACCTTCAAATGACCAGACACTTGCCCCAAGTTGTAATCCACGTGGGCCCCTCAGAACCGGCTGAAGTGAGTACCCACGGACCCCAAGACAGACTGGCTGGTAGAAAGACAAATTACCTCTTAAGGAAGATAACTTTTGTGTGTTTCACCTTAGGGGGCTGGGGGAAATCAGTATATACACAATGTAAAAAAAAAAAAAAAGTATGGAAAAAAAGTGTATGGAAAAAAAAAATGTATGGAAAAAAAAAAAAAAGCCCAGAGGGGACAAAAAGCTCCCATAATCCCACTACCCAAAGATTACTGCTTTTAATAATTTACCATGTCCTTCCAGAGATTTCCCCTTGCTACAAATTACATTTTCAGAGAAGGAAAAATAAATAGCTAATGAATCCATTAGCAGGTACTTGTGACACAGGTGGGCTCAGAGGACTTTGACTATGAACGTCAGAGAGAGGCAGGCAGCTAATTCCCATTTGGTCAGGGGAAGATTAGTTTATGCCGCTTAGCTCAAACCAGAACTAATGGCCTGAAGTGTTTCTCCATATTTGGGCAAAGCCACCTGGCCGTTGGCAGGGGAACCGCTCTCCATGCGTGGGCTGCAAACGCAGACAAAGCTTTCAGCCTCCCCCGCTCTGCTCATCTGTTGCTGTTTGTCATTCATCAAGTGTAGCAGGTGCAGAAGCTCCCGGCAGACACAACAAACAGGGCCACTGTCCAGCCTGTGGGGCCGCTCCTCACCCTTGCTTCCGGCAGGCACATCCCCTTCTCACCAGGGTCCCTGCCCCAGGTGAGGACCCGCAGACCAAGGGGGTCTGCACTCCCTGGTGACAGAATTGCCTCCGGGCCTGCCTGTGGACAGAAATAGTGTGTGTCTGGGTTGGTGACTCAGGCTGGAAGATTTTGTTTATGATTTTATCATTGCCTTAATTTAATTGCTGCATAATGACTAATCTGTAGACCATTCCTCCCACTCATGCTGCCCTCCCCTGCGCTCTTGGGGAGGACTGGTTTGCTGCAATCCAATGCAGCATCCGAACCAGTCCATGGGCCAGCCCCCCAGTTCTCCGGCCAGCACACTGCCCTGAGGGTCTTGGGGGGGTGCTCTGGCACCCTTGGGAGGCTCCAGAAGTTGGGGTGATCCCTGACCTCTGCACTGGGCTTGTGTGCAGTCGTTTCAGGAAGGAGGAGCAAGAGGAGGAACAGGGCTGGCTCCTTCCAAATAACCCACAAATCTTGACCAACCCACAGCCCAGCCCCCCATGACGTGGCCCCTGGGCAGGGCAGGCAGACAGAAGAGGAAGAAAAGAAATGGAGAGCGAAGAATCTAGGAGATAGGAACAAGTGAAATTTGTGAACAGAATAGAAGGTCAGTTCCTCTTTGTCCTCTCCCCCAACTGAGGTCCCCAAGAAGAATTGTCAAAGGCTCTTCTGTGGCTCCCAGACCAGCTTTAGGCAGCTATGGGGATCTATTCTCTCTTCTTTTGGCCCCAAGTTCATGTTGCTCCTGGGGCCATGGCTGTGGCAAAGCTTGAGCAGATACTAAGTCTGAGCGCTCACCTGACCAAGTTTTCCGCGTGGCAGTGGACAGTCGGCCGAGAAGGGTCAGTGCAGAGGGGTCGCTGCTCATAGAGGAAGCCAGGGTTGGAGACCTAGAGTTTCTTCTAGGCTCCTGAAGCAGGCGCACTTTTCTAATGGAACGAGTCGGGACTTAACCAAAAGACAAGCCGGGGAAGCTCTCTACAGGCCCACAGAGGTGCTGAGTGGTGGTGCGGCTGCCCTCCTCTGATGTATTAGACTAGGGTTTGCAGCAGTGATAAATACCATTTCAAATCTCTGCAGCTTAACACAATAAACGTTTGTTGTTCACGCACATGAAGCTCAATGTGCGGAGGCGACTCTCCTGGGCAGCTTTCTTCCAATCGTGACAAAGGGATTCGGGATGTTTCCTCCATCTAGAGGTTTCTGCTTCCAACCATAGAGACTGAAGAGAGTGTGGAAAAGTCATCCCTGCTCTTAACAGCCTCAAACTAGAAGTGACACATCATGACTGCTCACATTCTCATTGGCCAGAAGTAGTCCCATGGCCTCAACCAAACTGCAAAGGAGGCTGGGAAATGTAGAGGAATAGCTGGATATTTTGTGAGCATGAAGTGTTTTTCCCAAGCCTTGGAATTTGAAGCCTTTGAGTGCTTTTATTTTTCTTCCAGGAAATGGCTCTAATAACAACCCCTGCTCAGAGACTTATCGCGGGCCGTCCCCTCAGTCGGAGCCAGAGGTGGCTGCCATTGTGGACTTCATCACATCCCATGGGAACATCAAGGCTCTGATCTCCATTCACAGCTACTCCCAGATGCTCATGTACCCTTATGGCCACTCACTGGAGCCTGTTCCAAACCAGAAGGAGTTGGTGAGCTTGGCTGCTTGGGGCGTGGGTGAGGCATCGGGCAGACTCCCGGAGGGTCGAGGCCCTCAGTCTGAAACAAGGGTCAGTTGACTCCATGGTAGGAAGGAGGGGAGAGCTTGTTCTTCTCACATGTGGTCAAGTTCAAAGCCAGAAGTGCTGTGCTCCCTTCGCATGAGAGTCAGCTCCACATTCAACTCCAAGGACCCCTAAGTTCCTGTTTCTCAGCAGCTGGTGAGGGAGTGGGAGCATGGGAGGCCCAACCTTTCATCCTCTGGATTAATCTCGCAGTACGATCTGGCCAAGGATGCAGTGCAGGCCCTGTATGAGGTCCACGGTATCGAGTACATTTATGGCAGCATCAGCACCACCCTCTGTGAGTGAATGCCCAGCTCCCAATGCCTGGCTTACTGTGATGTTCCTTGTGTGGTGGCCTCAAGGAGCTTTCTCTTTGCCGGGGGTGGGGGGAGCGTGGAAGAAGGTGGGGAGAGGGCAGGGTGTGGCCCAGGTTGAGGCCTGGGTCAGGAAACTTGGTGTTGTCTGAGGTGAGTTGGGGTTTGGCTCCCCGGGCCCACTTACCACTCAGGGTGCCTGTGTACTTTAAAAAAACACTCTATTCTTCCCTTGGGGGGGCATTTCTTTTTCCTTTTATATCCAGATGTGGCCAGCGGGATCACCGTCGACTGGGCCTATGACAACGGCATCAAGTACTCCTTCACCTTTGAGCTCCGGGACACGGGGCGCTTTGGCTTCCTGCTGCCGGCCTCCCAGATCATCCCCACAGCCCAGGAGACGTGGCTGGCGCTTCGGACCATCATGGAGCACGCCCTGAATCACCCCTACTAGCAGGAAGGGTCGTTCCCTTCCCCCAAGGACTGGGGCTCCTCCTGAAACCCAAGGGATGCCTCCTCTTCCCCACACCCCAACCCTGACCCCTTAGGAAATAAATACAAGTTTCAACAGGCTTGGTGACCTCTGGTGCTGGCCACCAACCCCTTTGGGCTCACATCGAGGAGGGGAGAGGGGAGCTCAAAATGCCTCTTCACTCCCCGGTGTTCAGGAGGATGAGGGGGCTAGCAGACCTTACACTCGCTCCTCCTGCGGTGTTCTCCAGGCCCAGAACAGATAGCTCACCCTCTGCCAGCTCCTAGTATGCACGTTGTCCCCTTGGTGTCTACATCAGATGATCCCGGAGGGGACAATGTTTGACCAAAAGGAGCGGCTCTCCAGTGATGACATTTCTGGCACCTTGAGGGAGAGGTGGGTACGGGCGGCAGCGTCCTCCTCTTCCTGCTTCATTTCCCACGTTGGCAGGGGTCAGGGGTTCATTTCAGAGTCCCCTGCTTCGAAGATCCCACTCACCCTCTAAAGGTGAGTGAACAAGTCACCGGTTTGTGACGGGCTCCTCCTGGGCACCCTCACGGTCTCCGCTGGCCGTGGAGAGAGTCACAGGCAGTCAGGGCCAGCACAGCGGAGCACCACATATGCAGGGGAAGGAAGTCCTCTTTCTCCCCCTCCTCACCGCAGCCATGATGGCTGTCATGCACTGAGTGGTTAGTCCCCGCCGGGCATTTACTCGGTAAGCCCTTTATTTAAGGGAGAGAAGGGATAATATTTTGAGATAGAAATAAGATGCACCCCCCCAATCCTGAGGTTTCCTTATTTTTTAAATTAATTAATTAATTAACATATTATTATTTATTTTGAGAGACACAAGAGACAGCATGAGCAGGGGAAGGGCAGAGAGAGGGGGAGAGAGTGAGCATCCCAAGCAGGCTCCACGCCTGGCAACACAGAGCCCGACACGGGGCTCAAACTTACAAAACCATGAGATCATGACCTGAGCCAAAACCAAGAGTCAGACGCTTAACTGACTGAGCCCCCCAGGCGCCCCTCCTGAGGTTTCCTAATACCTTTTGCCTTCCTCCACTGCTGGGGAGCAGAGGTAGCGGGTCTGTTTGCCCCGCCCTCAGGGCAAGGCAGCTACTCTGAAGAAGCTGGAGGTCAAAAGCAGAGCTGAATGGGTCTGTGGGAGTCTGAGGCAGAAAACAAGACTTTCATTTGCAAGGGCCAAACTTCTGTTGTTCTTGTTGCAAAAGAAAAGGATTGTGGGTACCCGTGAGTTGGCCCCCGCAGGACACAGAGCACAGAGTTTTACTATAAATCGAACACACGGAAGAAAGCAGGGTGAAATGAGAACAAGTCCCTCTTTCCACCCTACAAGAAGGTAGAGGTTAAATGGGTAGACGGAGGGGATCGGGAGTGATCAAAACTCTAGGTAAGGCCCATGTCCAATAGGGCAACGAAGCAGCAGATTAACAATGGCTGAGCAAGGGGTCTAGACAAGTTATGAGACTGCACCCGTGTGGCTGGGTGCACCTGAGCTGTGCAGCTCTTGAGAGTTCTGAGCAAAGAAATGGTGAGGGGCCCTGGGGTAGAGGCCAGAAGGCCAAGCCCAGAGGCCATTCGGTCAGGGGCCATGGTGGCACTGTGGCCATCGACTGGGGATGCCTGGGCCCAGGACCAGCTGTGCCGCGAGGAGGCCTGAGCAAGTCAGAGTAATGAACACCTGAAGAACCCAGACCATCTCCAGGGGAAGAGCCAGCAACGGAGAAGGGGTGAGTCCCGATTTGGGCTGCAGTTTCTCACGAGAGACAGATTTTTTTTTCAGCTGGAAGTGATTTGAGTGAGCTAGAATCTCCAAGCTAAAGTTTTCTGCTATTAGTGGGAATATGAGGTCACGGGCTCAACTATGTATCTATAGATCTATAGATAGATAAAGCAAGTTATACCTTTATGCACTGGAGTGTGTGATTATAACTGTTGTACCCTCTGCGCAAATATTTTTATTCCATCCTCTTGGGGAGGATATTACCAATATTAATAAGCTTGTGTTTCAGATAAGGAAAGTATGATGATGATTTGGACAGTTTTTTTTTTTAATGTTTATTTATTTTGAGAGAGAGAGAGAGGATCCTATGCAGTCCCCATGCTGTCAGTGCAGAGCCAGATGCAGGGCTCAATCCCACGAACTGTGAGATAATGACCTGAGTGAAATCAAGAGTTGAACGCTTAACTGACTGAGCCACCCAGCTGCCCCGATTCGGAGAGATTTTAAAGGCCACACAAGGTCACATGGATGGGAAGCTGTTGAAGGCGTTTTGAACTTGGGTCTGTCTAACCCCAAAACCACTATGTCTCCATTTGTCCAAGGTGTGACCTGTGGCCGCATCTGCAGCAGAATCCATGGGGAGTAATTGAATGTGAAGATATTTGGGTTTTGTTCCCAGGGTGAAACAGAATCTCTGGGGTGTACCCCCCAAATGTGTTTTTACCATCTGCCCCAGGACTTCTGAGGTCCTTTAAAGGCTGAGAACCACCTGCTCTCCTGTCTCCCAGAAGAACACATTTGAGTCTTCCTGGGAGAGTTGGGGCTTTAGGCTCCCACCTTCTGCCATTATCTGTCAGGGCTGAGGGTGGTTCCACAGCAGGACACCAATCATCCTTTCCAGAATCTTCCCAAGGAGCTACCTTAACCTCACCTAAAGCAGTGTGTCTGCAGGCCACGGGCATTGGCATCACCTGGGAGCTTGCTGGAAATACACTTTCGGGCCACCCAGAGATCAGCAAGACTCTCTGAGGATGGGACCAGGTGATGCCAATGGCATGCTGCAGAGGCCTGGCTCTAGAGGCGGGAGTATCTGGACCCTGATGAGCTGCTCAGTAACAGCAGTGAAAGTAATGAACGTTTCTAGCCCGTACTGTGTGCCAGTCATGGTTCTGAGTGCATGGCAGGTTTCAGTGCATTGCCTCCTCACAGCGTCAAGAAGTCAGATGGAGTGGCAGGCGAGTCTTGCCCAGAGCCCCTCAGGGCCAGGGGCCAGGAGCTTGTTCTCACAGCCATGTTGGGAAGACCTCTGTGAAGCCAACAGGCTCACAAAAGTTGGGGCTGAAACTGCTTTACAGATGGGGGTCTTCTTGAAAGGGAACTTTCTCTTGAAAATCTTTCAATGACTGAACCCTCCCCCCTCCTGCTTCCCCGTCCAAGGGGCCGCGTGGCTGGCCCCTGCACACCTCTCCCACTTTGCCCGAACACCTTGCTTATCAGCCCCAAGCTCTCTGACCTCCTCACAGTTCCTTCAGCTCCTTCCCAGCTGGAAGCCCTTGCATATGCTGTCCTTGTCTGGAACGTTCTTTCCTCTCGCTCTTCCTCCAAATGGTCCACTCCTCAAATTTTCTCGTTCAGTATACTTTCCTCATGAATCCTTCTAGGACCCTCCATGAGAAGTAGATCTATTATTCTCTTTTCCAAGGCCTTATGTATTTCCTCAATTACGATGATAATAATTAGTTGACTTCTTTGTTGCTTTGTCTCTGCCACTAGTTTGACTGCTCTGTAAGGGTTGGGACCATGTTTGGGTTGTTCACCCTCAGTTCCTGTCAGGCGCACAGTAGGTACTCAACATTTGTCAAAAGAGTGCTTTTCCTTCTTGGCCTAGTACAGTTTAGTACTTGGTTTAGCATTACGTGACAGAAACCCACCTTACTAAGGCTCAATCAGATCGGGATTTTATTATTATTATTTTTTCATGTAATAAGTTGCCTGAGGTGGGCAGACCAGCCCACCTGACTGAACCTGACTCCTTGGTGCACTGGGGACCCAGACCCTTCTGGCCTGTTCTGTTTTGCCATTCCACCGTCACTTTGACCCCCCAGTCTGTCTTCATCACGTGCCTGAATTCCAGGCACGAAGAAGGGCAAGGGCAACAAATGTGAGGCAGCAGCTGAGTTGGCCCATCCACGGACTTCAAGTTATACTTTATTGGCTGGCACTGTGTCGCAGGCCCTGCTCAGCTGCAAGGAGGCTGGGAAATCACTTTATCGCTGAGCACGTTGCCGCCCCCAATAAAATTAGAATTCTGCTGGGAAGGAGAAAGGGGAGAATGGATATTGGAAACACAGCCAGCAGTCTGCCGCAGCTTCTCTGAAGGGAGGGAAGATCTGAAGGGGGTCTCTGAATCAGTTTCTTTGCTCTAGTTAATCAAGTGACTGACTAAATCGTCAAGCCATAGGACTTTCCAGGGCCCTTTAAAAGCTTCTAGTCCAACCCCCTCATCTTCCAGTTATGAAGGCTGGGGGTCTCTGGACTCGCAAGGCCCTACATGACCCTAACATCTGAGAAAAGACTAAAGCGAGGCATCTTCTTCCTAAGACCGAGGGGTCTTCTCAGCAAGCCCAGGGACTTGATGGCTAGAGGAGTTTGTTTATCAAATAAGAGCTCAAGACTTAAACACACGAGTTTTAGAGATATTACAGAATAATCTCTTTCTCATAAAATCTGAACTTTTTTGTTTTTCATTTCTTAGGTATATAATGCTAAACAGGAGTTCCGTTTTTTGACATGCTGCCTTTTTTTTTTTTTTTTTTTTTTTTTGCTGTCCACCCCTCCAACAAACTGCTCTTTTTGGGTATGTTTTTTCACCAGTGAAATTTATGAGCATTTATTTAAAAGAAAAAAAACACTGGAAAAACTGAAGAGAGAAAGAGTGATTATACATATGGAAAGCTATAAAGAACCACAGTGAATGTGCTGCGGTTATTGCTTTCTTAAAAAAACAAACCAGGCCGGCAGTTTGGAAGCTGAAAGAGTCCTGTGTGAGGGCAGGGGGGCGGCAGGGGCGGAGAGCGACGGGGAGAGTGGCCGCCGTCCAGGGAGCCCAGTGAGGAGCCCTCAGCGCCATGCCCTCCACCATTTCCCCCCTCTGATCGCCCTCCAACGGGCCCAGAGAGAAAACGACTGTACCAAAAAGATAAAATTAAATTAAAAAAAATTTTTTTAACCTTTTATTAATTTTTGAGAGACAGAGACAATGTGATCAGGGGAGGGGCAGAGAGAGAGAGGGAGACACAGAATCGAAAGGAGGCTCCAGGCTCTGAGCTGTTAGCACAGAGCCCAATGCGGGGCTCGAACCCACGAACTGTGAGATCATGACCTGAGCTGAAGTCGGATGCCCAACCGACTGAGCCATCCAAGCACCCCAAAATTAAATTTTAAAAAGCTTCTTCAGAAAAATAAGCAGGCCAGACAGCCACTTGCTACCGGCTGAGAGAATCCAGTGAACGTCGGCCTGTCAGTCACACCACATCTTGAGCTTGGGGGGCAAAGCATGTTCTTGTGGGGGTGGAGGTGGAGGGGGCGGTGTCCTGAAGGACAACTTTAGCCTGTTCGGCCTTCGAATGTTCTCCTTCCCCAAGTATGCGGGACAGTCCTTGGGGACGACAAAGTGTTTGCAAATCTGTTTCGGCCGGCTTGCTCCTCATTTGCCTCTTGCTGTCTCCTAACCAGCCTGGCCAAGCTCTGCGGCTCCCCGTCCGCCCTCCTGCCTCCCCTCCCTCCTCCCTCAATTCCCCAAAGCATAGTTCAGACCGCAGGGTAACATTTCACAAAGTTTGACTTGGGAATACAGAAGGGAAGTACTATGTGGAAAGTAAAACCCTGACACTGGCTTTGGAGCTGGTTCATGTCCCTTTGTGAGACAACTCCTCCTCCTCCTCGACCCTCTTGACCCTGTTCCCACGTTGCTTCTGCCCTCCACCGTTTTCTTTTCTTTTCTTTTCTTTTCTTTTTTTTTTTTTTTTTTTAACGTGGTGGGACATCCCTGCTTAGGCCTTCTCTTTTCCACCTCTCTGTTCAGAGATTTGGGCTCTGACTTGACACTTCCTAAAAACCCGCTGAGTGCTCCTCTCTTTGGGACACAGATTCTGCCTCCCTTTTGGAGACAAGCACCACTCGCCACTTTAAAGTGAGTTCTGCAGCTTCCAAGCAATCAGATAGGTTCTACTGGGCGCTCGGTTATGAAAGCGAAACTCAAGGAGGCTGCTGCCAGAGGCTTGTCCTCCCCACCTTCCATGAAGCCCCCGAGACCTGCAGCCTCCCCCTGCAGCCTCCCCCTGCAGCCTCAGCAGGACGTGGCCCCTCTCCACCCACACCATCCTGGGAACACTCGCCCATCTCAAGCCCCAAGGCCCCTGTGGCTCTGCTCTGATCTGCTCACAAACTGGGAGAGCGTCTCTCTACCCTACCCAGACCTGTCATCATGGCTGTGATTTGTTTGGGGGCGCAAAATATAAATGTCCTGGAACCATAAAGCGTTACAGCTAGAAGGGACCAAGGAGATCATTCTGTCCTACTGTCTCAATACATCGATGAGGAACCTGAGGCTGAGGGATGTGCAAGTGATCTCCCCAAATCATATAACGGGTTTGTGGCAATTAACTTTTGGAAGGCATTCCCTCTCCCGTTTTGCTGTCTTCTGAAGTTAGAGAATGTAGGTCGGGGCGCCTGGGTGGCTCAGTCGGTTAAGCGTGTGACTTCGGCTCAGGTCATGATCTCACGATTCGTGGGTTCGAGCCCCGCGTCGGGCTCTGTGCTGACAGCTAACTCAGAGCCTGGAGCCTGTCTCAGATTCTGTGTCTCCCTCTCTCTCCGACCCTCCCCTGCTCACGCTGTCTCTCTCTGTCTCAAAAATAAATAATAAAAACACATTAAAAAAATTGAAGTTAGAGAATGTGTTCGCTGTGCACTTTTTTTCAGGTACATGTGACAAAAAGGCAACGTGATAAAGCCAGAGGGAGGAAAATGGAAGTAGTTGGCTCTTCCCTAGAGCCGGGGGGCGGGGGGGCGGTGGCTAGAACCACCTGAATCACCTGGTCTCAGAGTTGGGAAGGGCGGTCCTTCGGAAAGGAAAGGATGCTGGGCAGGGAAAATGAGACATGTCCCTTACAGGCCACCACTTACCTGCCTCAAATTCTCATAGACTTCTCTCCCCATATGCACAAGTGTACCACAGACAGCCTTAAACACGCGTGCCGAAGGGAGACAGCGGAAGTCGCATCCAGCTACTGCATCCAGTCATTTTGACTGTGCCCATTTGTGCTCTCTGCAAGGATCTCTCTTGTCCACTGTCTCCTTTGATCCCCAATATGGACACGGGGGACTGATTCTCCTGCCCTTATAACGACCATTTTCTGGGTTTTAGTTTGGGGGTCTTTAAGCATTGTCTTAGAGCCTCTGTTTACCATGCTTGGGCACTCTCTGGCAACAGGGTTGCCATGGATGGTTGTCCAGTTTGTGCACTGCACAAAAACATTCTGCTGAGAGGATGAGGGACTATGTCTGCCCAGTGGGAGAGGGATGCCTTTTCCTATGTCACATAAAGTCTCCCCTAGGCTAAAATTGTATTGTCTTCTGACAACACAAGCACTTTAAAACTTTATTAGGTGCATCATTTAGCAACAAACAAAAAGCAACAGTGCTTTTTACAGTTAATAAGGAAGAAATGTATATTCTTTCACGTTATATAGTCCAAAGGTGGGGCAACAGACTTGATAATATCCAGAGAAAGGTGTCTCCTTGAGAGTGGAGAAACATTTTCTAGAAGCTTCCTCACTGGCTTCCCTTTACCTCTTATTGGCCCAACGGGGTCACATGCTTACCGGCAAACCAATCACTTGCAAAAGACAATGGGATTCCTCAATTGCCTTTCTTTTTTTAATGTTTATTTTTGAGACAGAGAGAGAGAGTGAAAGAGAGAGCACGAGAGAGAGCTTGAGAGACAGAGCGGGGGAGGGGCAGAGAGAGACAGAGACACAGAATCCGAAGCACACTCCAGGCTCCAAGCCATCAGCACAGAGCTGTCAGCACAGAGCCTGGTGGGGGGCCCAAACCCACCAACTGTGAGTTCATGACCTGAGGTGAGGTCGGATGCCTAACCCACTGAGCCACCCAGGTGCCCCTCTTCCTCCATTGTCTTAAACCAATCCTAATATTTATCCCTGAGCTGGGAATGGGGTGACTCCTCAAGGGTGATGCCTGCACCGAAGGAACTAGATTTGTTCCGTGTGGAAGAAGGGAGGGACACTGGACTCTGCTGCCTGGGGCTACAGCTGTCCCTCCTCTGTTAGCATTCAGGCCTCAGCCCTGTGACCTGTCCATGAATCTGCATGGCTGGCTGGTGGCTTCTTTCTCATGCTAATAGGTCTCATGCTCTGCTTCTACCCCCAGCTTTCCGATTAATGGCCTCCCTCTGCGCCCGTGCTTTGGACCAATGTGAAGCAAGCCCCTGTAGAAAGGCAGTGCTGTGGCCCTCTGCCCCAGGTTTCCTTCTAGCAAATTGGTCTTTACCAAGAGGCAATTTTCAGCTTCCTAAGGTGCTTTGGAGGCGCCTAAGGAATTAGGTCTAGCCTCCACCTGCGACCCAAAGTCCTCCCATTGTGTTTTCAACTTCCTACCAGAGCTGGCCCTAATTTTAGTTTGCAGCGTTGAATTAATCTTTTCCAACCTTGCAAGAAAATAGATTACATGACTCTTGGACACCTTAGATTGCTGGCCGGAGGCTTCAAGAGGCCCGCTTGGTGGGGCCGTGCCCTTCCCCCACCCCTCCTCCTTCCCGCAATGGGTTTATCTTTTCTGGAAGGAATTCACAGAAGGCCCAAGAATTAGCCAACACCCCCCCACACACAACATGTGTAGTGTGTGTGAAACAAATTATAGGACAGCTTTAGATTTAGGAATACAAAAAGAAATACTGTTTTCATAATGCAAACTGAAGAAAGGCTCTACAAAATCTTTTTTCCTGCTGCGGGCCAGATTTGGAAGCTTGAGAACGCTACAGGGCCCTAAGAGATGAGGGAGAAGATGAGGGAAGGCTAAGAGACCGTTCCTCATCCAAGGAAGCTTCTAGTCTCACTGGGAGACATATATTAAGCAGGAGTAAATGTGAGTTTGTGTTTAAGCACCGAATAGTGTAATGAACACCCCTTCCTTTCTCTGCCTAGTAAAATCCTGTCATTCAGACCCAGGTCAAATGTCACCTTCTTGGGAAAGTCTTCCGTGGACCCTCCTGTGTGGGCCAATAGTGCAGAGTCCATAGCCTTGCTGGTACCTTCCATGCCCGTCAGAGGAAACGCACCACTCGGGGCTCCTGCAGTGAGGAAAGCAGGCCAGTGAGACTTTTTGTTCATCTGCTCCGGTCTTGGGGACAGCTTCTTGTAAGATCTCTTGGAGAACCAACATGTTGGTTGGTTCTGTAGGTCACACTAGACCGTGGGCTCTCTGTGATCAGGGACACGTCAGTGGGGAGCCAAATCGACCACAACCACCAGGTTGTGATGAGGCCACACTTCCCATAAGCTGTCCCCAGCTGGTGACTGGGCACAACACACCGCTAGGGCCCCTGTTCCTGTGGGATGCATGACTCCCCTGACCTGTAGCGCTCCCTCAAAGATTCTGTGTCAGCCTGGCCGAAATGCTCTCGGAACTGCGTTCCTGTCTGAGCGTCTCCTCCCCCGCTGTTCCCCTCTCCTCCCCCCTCTCCTCTCCCTGCCCTTCCCCTTCTCTTTACCCAGGGGACAGACCTGCAGCTTGGTTTGAAGGCTCTCCTGTCTTCTCTTCCCTCTTCCTGATCCTTCCTGGGTACATCCCCCCACGAATCTCCTGCATGTGCAGTCCTGTCTTGGTGACAACTTCTTGGAGGACCTGAGAGAACACCAGTGAGTTGGTTACTTCTGTTGCTCCCATTAGACCGTGAGCTCCCTGCAATCAGGGACCCGTGTGACTTGGGCGTCATCCCAGGGCAGAGCACAGTACCTGGGCCAGAAGAATGAACAAGAATGAACGAGGGGTGAGCATTCAGAGAAGGGGTAGATACTTGAAAAAGAAGCCAGAGGAAGCTTCGGGGAGAAAGACGGTCTTATCTGGGGCCTGGAGGTCAGGCACGGCTGCTGGAGTGGAGAGGGACAGTCTTCAGGAAGGAGCAGCATCTGTTGAGGATAGAGTCAGAGTTGTGTTGTCTTCTCAGAGCTAGGCTCAGGAGAGAGTGGGGGGCAAATCCAATGGGGTCACTCTGCCCCAGCTATAGGAGGGTAGGCCAGGTAGGGGGTGGGATAGGGAGGCAGAGGGAACAGATGGAAGCCAGAAAGGGCCCCCTTGGCTGTTGTCAGTGTCCAAGCCTGAGGCCCTGACACAGAGCAGGGCCCCCAGATGGTGCTGGGTACCCACTGGGGGCCCCTGTGGATTAGGGCGGATTTGTGTTAGATGTTTCTACAATGAGATCAGCATCTAGAGCCCCAGTGAATTCCCCTTTGTGAGTTCCAGTTTCTCCTATACACTGTGCAGTCCCTACAGGGGTCCGGCCCCGTTTCCCACCACCACGCTTTCTATTCAGATGACATCAAGGGCAGCCCCGATCCTGAGCCCTGTGGTGGCGGGGGTGGAGGGAAACCCTGGCAAGAGTCGAGCTCCTGCCGCAGCTGCTGCTGCTGGGGCCGGACTCCCACAAGGCCACCGAGGAGGGGGGGGCTGGGAAGTGCCCTTCGGGGGGGCTGTAGCCCACAGGGGGATGTGCGTTGTGCAGGGGAGGGGCAGCCCTGGTCAGGGCTGGTGTGGTGAGGAGCCAGCGGGCATAGGAGCTGGAACAGGAACAGAAGAGCTGGCCCTCCAGGGCGTGGGAGAAGGGGACGCCCGCATGATGCTCCAGCTGGTCTGGGCCGCCCCGGAGTCCTGGCTCCTCCACTCCTGGTCAGCAAACAGGTCCTGGTGCAGGTGCCCACAGCTGTGGGTGAGCAGGCTCCTGGCTGGAGGCCTCAGGCCCTGGCTGACCCTCAGGCTCAGGCTAGCACTTCATGGCCAAGGGCTGGAGGCCTGGCTTATCTCCCCAGCTGCCCTGTTCCCTGCCACTTTATCAGGGAGGGTGAGAAGGTATCAGAGCTTGGGACTCTCATCCTCCCTCCCCGTGGGATGGGGCCCAGGTGCAAGGCGGGGGGAGGGGAACAACACTTGGGTCCAGTCAGAAGGACCTGGGAGAGTTTAAAAGGCCCCAGGGCCTTCTCTCGGCCTCAGTTGACGTTCCCACCGGGCTGCAGCATGAGGGGGCTGCTGATTTGGAGTGTGCTGCTAGGGGCTGTCCTTGGCAAAGAAGACTTTGTGGGGTAAGGGTATGGAGATATACTCCATACTTTGTGGGGTAAGGGTGCTCAGACAGGAGAAGGGAGCACTCAGCCCCCAGCCAGCGTCTGGAGGAGACAGACTGACGTATGGGATAACAACAGAGAGGAGCCTACTAGCACACCCTGAGAGGCAGACTGACCAGGGACCGGGGCTTCGAAGGGGTCTGGTCCCTCCGGACAGCTTCCTGAGCCCCCGAGAAATCTGACCTTGAAGGAGGAGTTTTCAGAAGAG
The DNA here is from genome assembly GCA_028646485.1 of Cryptoprocta ferox. Taxonomy (NCBI): domain Eukaryota; kingdom Metazoa; phylum Chordata; class Mammalia; order Carnivora; family Eupleridae; genus Cryptoprocta; species Cryptoprocta ferox. The sequence goes on from CM053559.1 coordinate 79,566,570, forward strand.
GAGGTGGGAGGAGGCCTGGCTGGCTTTGGAGAGAGAGAAATCGAGTCTAAACTGGGATGGGATAGCTCCAAGGAACCTGGGCCTCCCATTGCTAAGAGCCCTCAGGCTTCCCCTCCTGCTCAGCTAGGAGGCTGGAGCCCCAGCCTGGGGCTTCCAGGCCACTTGATGCCATCCTCCTCCCACCTGGGGAGTGTGGCCGGCTGCCCAATCAGGGCTGCTCAGGCGCCTGGTTTCCCCTCCCTCTCTGCCCAGGCACCAGGTGCTCCGAATCTCTGCTGACGATGAAGGCCAAGTACAGAAGGTGAAGGAGCTCGAGGATCTGGAGCACCTGCAGGTCAGAAGAAGTGGGGAGTCCTCCAGGAGGCCCCAGGGGTCCGCTCAGGCCAGCTGGGCCCACCCCAGGCCCCCATCATCCCCCGGGGCCACCTGGGTCCTGGGCCCACTCTCCTCAGCCATCCAGAAAGGACCCGCGGGACTGATTCCTGTTAGGAAATGATTTAACCTCCTAGTTCCAGAATCTGGCTGCCCTTGACCATCTGAGCAAAGGGAGGGCCTTCTTTCTAGCACTTCTCTTTGCTTGATGTCTTGAAACTCCTCCACGACACTTCCCGGGCCATTTCCCTGACCACAGCAGATGCTGTCCAGGGCTCACGGTTTCCCCTTTGTCCCCTGCCCGACACCCATGCCGCAGCCCCAGTTGTATGGGACACTCTGGCGCCAGCACCCCCTCTCGGCTGGCCCTTGCCCAGCCCGCTGTGACAGTGCCTGTTCTCGTCCTCCCCAGCTGGACTTCTGGCGGGGCCCTGCCCAGCCTGGCTCTCCCATCGACGTCCGAGTGCCCTTTCCCAGCATCCAGGCTGTCAAAGCCTTCCTGGAGGCCCATGGCCTCGAGTACACGATCATGATTGAGGATGTGCAGTCATTGCTGGATGCGGAGCAGGAGCAGATGTTCGCCTTCCAGGCCCGGACCCGCTCCACCGACACCTTTAACTACGCCACCTACCACACCCTGGAGGAGGTGAGGGACCCCTGGGAGCACTCCGCACAAGCACTAAGCTCTGCACGAGGCTGGCAGAATGCGGCTAGAGTCAGGGCTCACCTGGGTGTGCAGGCACCTGTTTAGTGTCCGGGGGGCCTGGCTGGTCTGGGCTGTGGCTCCCCTGCACCGCAGGGCTTGCAGCAGGCTGGCTGACAGGGCTGCTAAGGGAGGCATCCGGGTATCTAGCAGCCATTACAGGCGGCCTCCCCTCTTCTCCCTTCTCAGATCTATGGCTTCATGGATATGCTGGTGGCCGAGCACCCACAGCTTGTCAGCAAGCTCCAGATCGGCAACACCTACGAAGGTCGTCCCATCTACGTGCTGAAGGTAATGGGCACCTGCGTGTGAATGCACACGGGCACATATGCAAGATTGGGCACCCACATCTGTGTGTGGGGTCCCATGGGTGAGCCTCGGGGTCACTGAGAACGCTCTGCTGAATGAACTCCCCGTGCTGACATTTGGGAAGGTCGGAATTTCTGTGCCGGTCTAGCCGTATGCATAAACCGGTACACACACAATTCTTAAACTTTGAAGTGACCCAAGTGTTTTCAGTCAAGTGTCACATTGTGGAAAGGATCCGAGAGTTGGGGTCGTCCAGATCAAATAGTTTATTTGTGACGTCCCACAGAGAACTGTGTATGAGCAGCAGAAAAGGGGAGGGCCCAGAATTCTGGCTGAGTCCTATTTGCCCCAGGGCCAACATGAAGTCTGGAGGCCAAGTTCTGCGGGGTTCCTGTGCAGACCCTACCCCCGCCCCTCGCCTGAGTGATGGCCCCACAAATAAAGCCTTAACCTGAGATACCCAGGGAGCAGGTGGCCTCTGGCCTGGGGTGTGCTCTCCTGCAAGGAGGCAAGACGGGACCCTGGCTGGATCTCCTTGCTTTTCTTGTTCAGTTCAGCACCGGGGGAAACAACCGTCCTGCCATCTGGATCGACACGGGCATCCATTCCCGGGAGTGGGTTACCCAGGCCAGTGGCGTCTGGTTTGCGAAAAAGGTAAGCCCGGGGAGGTGAGGAGGGTTCTCGCCTGGTGGGCTGGTGTTCAAGGCCCACTGGAGCCCGGGCCTCCACCTCCCATCCAGATGCAAAGGGCGCAGGTGGCTGCTTTAGCGTGGCAGATGCCTGACCTGACCCACTCTGCCCGTGTGTCCCCCAACTCCCCGCCAGATCACACAAGACTATGGCCAGGACATCACTCTCACTGCCATTCTTGATTCCATGGACATCTTCCTGGAGATTGTCACTAACCCTGATGGTTTTGCCTTTACCCACACCAAGGTACGGGTTTCCTCTCGTTCTTGGGGAAAACATGGTGGACTTCTGGTCTCTGAGCCCCGCAAGCTGCTCACCCCTAATCTCAACCCCTAGAAGTCCAGGGAGGGGCAAATCGACCTGTTCTCCTAGGCCAGGGTTCTCGTCCTTGGCCTTCTTGACATTTGGGGCAGGTGATTCTTTGTGTGGGGGGCTGTCCTGTGTAGATAGGGTGTTTAGCGGCATCCTGACCTAATACTCAGTAGATGCCAGTACCAAGCCCTCCATTGAGAGAATCAAATGTCTGGGGATTGGGGGACAAAATCCCCCTGGACCCACTGCCCTGGACCTTATTTCGTAGCTTTATTTTACTTTTAAGGCAGGTAGAGCATGTTACCAATCCAGCATGTACAGGCAGGGGTGGGGAGAGGGGGACCTCATGCCTTCTTGATTTCCAGTCTCTGGCCAAGTGCCCACCACTGGCCTCTGTTCTCCTTCACCCAAGAGCCCCCTTTGCAGACCTTCCTGACCACCAGTTGAACGTGGCTTCTGACCCACACTGTGCCCACACCAATGCTCCAGATCAGAGCACTTGGTGTCGGCCCACACTGCTCTCTTCGGGCTCTGGCCCCCAGCCCAGCATGGTGACAGACAGGTGTCCGGTTCTTTCCTCAGAATCGCATGTGGCGCAAGACTCGATCCCTCACACCAGGCTCCTCCTGTGTTGGGGTGGACCCCAACCGGAACTGGGATGCTGGCTTTGGGAGTAAGGCCCAGTGTGATCTGGGAGCAGGGATGGGAAACCCAGATGGCTTCTTACCCTCCTGGGTCCTGTTGCCCCCGCCCCTTTCCTGCCCAGCAGTGAGGGTAGAGTGTGTGTGTGTGGGGGGGGGGGGGTCAGCTTCTCTGCTGAGGCTCCCTGTGAGGGAGGAGGCACTCTAGATTTCCGTGTGCCTTGTCTGTAGAAACAAATCTCCCCCCATTGGAACTAAGATCTGAAACCTATGTAGGGGTTTTCTAGAGTAACTTCAGCTCCTTCTCTCTGTGATCCCTTCGCTACAAGAATGGGTCTTGCTTGGGGAGCCCGCCTTCCCTCTCTGAGCATGTCCATCAGCTCTGCCTCCACCTGGCTGGGGAGGGAGGCAGGATCCCCAGGTTATAAAAGGCCCTGGCCTTTCCTTCATTCCAGGGTGGGGGTGAGCCCTTCTGCATTCCACCCCTATTTCCACACAAAGAACTCGAGGGTGTGGGAACACACGGCTCGGCTGTAAGGAACGCCAGCTACCCTCCACTCCTCTCCTCCCACAGTGGCGGGAGCCAGCAGCAACCCCTGCACGGACACTTACCATGGCAAGTTTGCAAATTCCGAAGTGGAGGTCAAGTCCATCGTGGACTTTGTGAAGAGCCACGGGAACATCAAGGCCTTCATCTCCATCCACAGCTACTCCCAGCTCCTCCTGTATCCCTATGGCTACAAAGCAGATCCAGCCCCCGACCAGGACGAGCTGGTATGCGCTGACCCCTCCCTCCTTGCACTGCCGAGCCTGGCACCCCTTTCTCCCACAGAACCCTGATGGCTTAGGAAGACCAGCAAGGCAGACTAGTCTCACTTTCTGTCTGGGAAACAGGTACAGAGTGGCCGAGTCACTTCTGTCCCATGACAGAGCAAGGGGCAGGGCTAGACTTTGAGTTTGTACCACCAAGTTCAATCTGGAGCCGCAGTGTGATCAAAGGGCAGCGACTTAAGTGCCAGCCAGCCATCCTGGGGGGTTCGAGGATCTCGGGGCTGCTGAGCTCCTGCTCTGCACTGGGCCTCTTCCCAGCAAGAAGTTGGGCTACCCTGGCCCTGCTGTTGCTGGCCATTAACAGGTGGTGCCACTTGGCATTTTCTCCAGGATCAGCTGGCCAAGTCTGCTGTGACGGCCCTAGCCTCTCTGTATGGGACCAAGTTCAAGTATGGCAGCATCATCAAAACAATTTGTAAGTGGGCGCATGGCCTCAGGGGTGGCACTGGGAGGAAACTTAGCTGGCTTTTCCTGCCTGACACGGTGTCCCTCCTGGAGGAAGCAGCCAGGGGTGCCTAGATCTGGGAGCATGGGCGAGGACAGCAGCCCTCAGCCGTGCCTCGGGGAGCAGTGGAGCCCTTTCCTAAGTGACCTCTGCCTTCATTGGTCCCTCAGCTCTTCTGAGAACTTTTGTCTCCTTGTCTTGGGTTAAGTCCAGCTTTCAGAAGGGATGGAGGGTGCTGCTGGCCTTTGTAGGTCACCGAGAAATTCCACTTAGAAACTTACTCTTCCTCCAATGCCTTTCAATTAGAGAATATATCCTGTCTTTCCCCAGCTTACCTGTACATGCAATGCCCCTGCGAGGAGCACTGTTACGTCAAAATGGACTTAAGTCAGCAAATGTTTACTGAGCACCTTCTCTGTACCAGGCCTTGTTTTCTGTGCTTGGGACATAGTTGGAAATAAGCAAAGTTGAGGAAATGTATGTCCCAGTCAGGGAGAGTGACAACAAACATGAATAAGTAAACGATACAGTGTGTTACGTGATGAATGCTAGGGAGAAAAAGAAAAACTAGAACGTGGTGAGGGGAATCAGGAATATTGGGCATGGGAGTTGGCATGGATGGGTTGAAGGGTAGGCCTCATTGAGATAGTAAAATGTGGGCCAATGTTGAAGGAGATGAGAAATGGAGCCAAGAGGCTATCTATCTGGGGAAGAGCCTTCCATGCAGAGGAACCTTCTAGAACAAAGGTCCTGCCATGTGATCTGGACTGGCATGTTGGGGGGGATAGGAACAACATGGAGCCGCTGGTGAGAGCACACGGGGGTTGTCGGGGACAGGTGGGGTGGGGGCAGATCCTGTAGGGCCCTGAGGAATGCAGCAGGTTTGCTGGCTGATGAGAGGCAGAGACACTGAGTCAGAGGACAAGGACGGAGGAGGGAGGGCTGCAGGCACCCCTCACGTACATCCGGCCCCAAGTGCCCAGGGTTTGGTAGGTGAGTGGGCCACAGTCTTACCTAGGGCTGGCCTCGCTTTTGGACTTCAGGCCACGTTTGGGAATGCTTTCAAACCACATCGGAGGTTTTCGCTTCAGTGTTGTCAAGTTAAATTCGGACATGCAGCCCACCTTCCACACCCCTGCCCAATTCAAAAGCAACTTCGTTACCCACTGTTACCTGCAAATCTGGGCAAAATTCCCTCCCAAAAGACAGACGAGGGGCCTCCACTTTGCCTCTGGCCTTCTGCACTCTCTCCTGCAGACCAGAGTCCCAGGGGACAGATCCTGGTTACTCAAGTGGGTAACTCTGGTATACTTGGAGGTTCGACCAAAGCAGCTGTTGGAGGGAGGTGGTTTCCAGTGGGGCTTTTGCAATTGCAAGAACTTTCTTGCATTCCCCCGTGACACGAGATCCATTGCTGGTCCTCCTCTCTGGGCCTCTTGAGCTGAGACCCCTTGGGTGACTTCCTTGGGAGGTAGCCAGGCTGCTCGGTCAACAGCGGGCACTTAGCAGAGGCTGACTCCAGTCAACCCTGCATGAGGCTCCGGGGTTAGGACCATTGGCCCAGCCCATAGCAGTTTCTAAGTGATTGACCTTTGCTCTCTGGCATCTGCTCCTGCCCCAGATCGAGCCAGTGGAAGCACCATTGACTGGACCTACAGCCAGGGCATCAAGTACTCCTTCACCTTCGAGCTCCGGGACACCGGGCGCTATGGCTTCCTGCTGCCGGCCTCCCAGATCATCCCCACAGCCCAGGAGACATGGCTGGCGCTTCAGACCATCATGGAGCACGCCCTGAATCACCCCTACTGAACTGGCCCCTCGGCCCTCTCTTCTTCCTCCTCTCTGGCCCCGCCCAGGCAACCAAATAAAATTTGAGTGTACATGGAACGGAATCTTGGGGCTTACGTGTGGGAATGGATGTGGCACGTCTGCCCTTTCAAGCTAGGGCAAAAGTGATTTAGTTCCTGCAGGCCTCGCTGGAAACATGTGGGTGGCTGGACTAGATGACCCCTGCATTCCCCTGCATTCCAAGGTCCTCTGAAGTTGTATCCAAGTGGCGTCTGTTTTAATTAGACCACCCTGAGCTTAGCTCATCAGTGGGGTGATTTGTTCATACCTTAGTAGCAGGCAGCAGCCACAGCTGCTAACCAAATGCCTGGCACCCTGCAGTGGTCAGGAATTCAGCTCGTGCAAGAGTATAGCTAGTTGGATCCATTTATCTCCAAAGGCAATAACTCTGAGTATGAAATAGCGTACTCCTGGTGGCCGCTGCTGTCCCAAATAGACATCGCAGCCAGGCAAAGCCCATTTCTGTAAAGCAAATCTGGTCTCCCACTCCTGAATTAAATCAGAGGAAAACAATTAGGTTAAATGAAATAATTTACTGAAGATAGAGGACAAACACCAATCCTAGAACCTTTTATTAAAGGTAGTACATCATGAAGACTTCGCTTTTAGGGACGGAAGTGGCTTTATTTTCATATGTCACATCCTTTCTAGCATCCTTTGGGTGTCCGCTTCCTTTTCTATTTCACCCACAGCTACTCCTTATCATTTGCAAAATTTCTCAGACATAAGGCTCTCCTCTTGATATCTCCAGAGGTGCTTAAAACTCAGTGGGTTTCCACCTTTGGCTTGGTGATTCTGCTGGCTATGATACCACACTTAGTGGTTAGTGCCACAATGCATAGGGCATCTCAACTTTTTTCAGAGCAAGAATCTAACTTCTGTTCCTTCCAAATCTCTTCAGACGTGAATATGGAGCAGGGGGTGACTCCCACGGAAGTCACTGGGGAGTGGATGAGGGTGGATTGGTAGCTCCCCAAAGACGGAAGCTGGGGGTGAAGATGGCTGCCTTGCCCTGTATCAGCCATTTGAAGTGTCACAGTGCATCCGGCTCCAAGATCTTAAAAGTCTTGTCTTTTCCACAGAAAATCGCTTGTAGGTCAAATGCTTGTTTTTTGTGTGTGTGTTTTTTTTTTTTTTTGCTACCATTCTAAAAAGCAAAATGTATGAGGCAGAATAGATATTTATATATCATACATAAACTTATAGCCATGTAAGTTTATGAGGCAAGGTAAAATAGTGTTTTAGTCTTTACAGAAAAATGATCTAAAGATTTTATAACACTTCTTTCAAGTTACCTTTCGGGAAACATTTCCATTCAACCTATGTAGATGAGCTGAAACCCATTTTAATGGCTCGGTTTGGGCAACAAAAAAAGCCAATCTTGTTTTTTGCTTAATAAAGATGGATAGGCAAAAAAAAAAAAAAAAAGAAAAAAAATTAAGTTAGCAAGGACAGTAAATCTTACAAAATTGGATTCCTTAGACTTCAAGGATAGAATTGCTTAATTTAAGATAATTGTGCTTCCTGATAGGAGGCACCACTTTGGCATTCAATCTCCAAAACCACCAGCAACAGTTGGCATACGGATGCCCAATGACTCTTTGTTGAGTGAATGTTCTCTACTTTTACTAATGAATGAACTTATGAATTTTATAACCCGTATAGTGTAGGCTCGTGAGTTATGTTGAATTCTCGGAGTTGTAGTTTAGAAAGCGAAGCTCTGAGCAAGGAGTCTTAGGAAACCTGGTAAGACAAGGAATGAAGCACCAGAAAATTACATGAGGGGAGAGACTGCACTGTTTTGTTCAACACGTAATCCCTACTGATGTGCCAAATACATGGCACAGAGCAGGCACTTAATAAATACTAGTTAAATGGAGATAGGGAAATAGTTAATACTTTTTTTTGGTATTTTCAAGTATAGGAAGAGGTTTACCTTTTGTTTGCAGATACACAGTTTTACAAATTTGTGGGTAAAAAATTTATTTATAAATAAAAGCATGAAGCTAAAAGAGAAATAATACATTTAGAAAATATTGCAGCGTCTATGAAAAAGCATTAATAACCTTGAAGGGAAAAGAGTTCTTCTAAGTAAAAGGGGTTAAAGAAAAAAAACAGGACTAACATTTCAAAAGAAAAATAAGCAATTCCCAAAGGCCGCAACACAAAAATCCAATAAACGTATGAGAGATACTGATCCTCCGAGTGATTTTTTTGTACATTAAAGAAAAGCAAATAAATCATTTTTCTTCCATCAGATTGACAAAGAATAAAAAGACTGACAACTCAGTGCTATCAAGGGTATGAAGAAATAAGACCTGTCATATACTCCTGGTGTGAAGATAGATTTCCACCTTCCTGGGGGCAGAAGGTGGGGTACAATATAAATCAAAATTTCACACGTATTGTTGCTTTAACCCCACAAGTCCACTTGGAGAAATTTATTTTATAAAAATATTCAGACAAATTCAGCTGCATATATGTACGAGGCTGTAATAATAAAAAATTAATACAAAGGAAAAGAGCCTAAATAGAAACCAGTATTGATACCCACATGACATGTTTAGGCAATGAAATCTTATGAAGCCATTGCAGTCCGTGTAGACGTGGGGAAATGGGTCACCCAATACTAAGGGAAAGAAGCCAGGCCACACGATGGAGATGTTCTAAAATACCGTTGTGGTAATGGTTGCACAACTCTGTAAATTCGCTGAACATCACTGAACTGTACACTTCAAGTGCATGGATTTTATAGTATGTGATTTATACGGTTGCTTAAAAAAAGTAGTTACAAAATATGTTGAGTATGAATTTCATTTTTGTTTGAAACACACACATACACACAATACCTGGAAAGATATACTCTCCAATGATAATTGAGATTGCCCCGGATAGTGATGATGGTTTTCCTCTTTATACCCTTTTGGATTTCTTGCAGTAAACTTTTATAATCAGGAAAAAAACCAAACTAGTTCAAACACACCAAATAACCTGTGCGTAAAGTTATCTAAAACCAATTTAATATCAACATTAAACATCTACGTGGTCATCTTAATTTGTGCCCAGATTCTTTTTTATAATCTGCCTACACTCATTTCTTCTGCTCTGGCATCCTACTTCACCACCTTGCGCAGAACAATATAAGTATCTTATCATTGGAAAAACTTACACTGCCGAGAGAGCTGGAAGCAGCCGAGTTTCTACCAAGGGAAGGGTTTTCTCCTGCTCCCAGCTGGGAGCTGTTCCCTCAAGCGTTCTGCCATAGCTCAGATGAAAATCCCCAGGAGCACTTTCTGCTCACATTTAGTTCTGTAGCAATCTGGGGAATTGATTACACTAATGCCTATTCTCCAGGGCTTTTCAAAAATCTTTATTTTTAAAGGAACTCATCTGGCTTTTTTCTGAGACCCTTATATATGGTTCTCAGTGTGGCCTGGGGCGGGGGGGGGGTCATTGGAGGTCTGTGAGAATCCTTCGGGTGGTCTCTTGAATTAACACTCAGATGTGCATGTGGAGCTTCCTGAGTTTGGCTTGAAGTTAAAATTGAAATGTCATTGAATACAATCCAGATATGACCTCACTGGTCCTTCATCCAGTGCCGGGCCATTCATCATCTCCGCAAGTGTTTTGCAAGGGCAAGTGGGGCTAGGTGGGTTGGGGCTGCAGAAGGACTCTCGCTCTAAGCACTCTAAGGACAGAAACATCCTTCTGCGAACATACTCGGACCCAGATGCTCCTTACAGGAAACTGATATGACCAACCATAGCATTCAGATTGGCCACACGAAGGAAGAACTCTGAGAAAAAAGGCACGGAGTGCCCGTCAAATCTGAAAAGCTGTCAAAGGGTAATGAATTTTCCCCAAAGCTTTCAAGATCTGCATTAATTTGGCAACTCAAATTGCGAGCATCATCTAACAGCCCTAGAGACTGAGACTGCCAAATGTTTACTGCCAACCGCAAAGAAGAAAATTCAAAGTCTCCTGCTTAACCACGGCGGTGGGGTTCTGCTGCAGTTTCAGAAGAGTGCGGTGGAAAAAGCGCTCTGGGAATGAGGACTGAGGCAGAGGCTTACCAGGCTTCCTCCCGGGAGGCCCAGGCCTGTGGCCGTGAGTGAATTCACGCACCTTGTGTCTCCGCCTAAGTCAGAGACATCCCCGCAAAGGAAAGAAAAGATCAGACACAAAGTCCTACCAGGTTGGTTTATTAAATGAATAGTTCAAGGTATGAACAGCCAACTTCTTTTCCAACGGTCTAGTTAAAAGTTTTTAAGTCCCATTCCTTAAGTGAGACCTCCTTAGTGTTCATTCAGGAACAAAACAAATCTCAGGACAGCACCTGTCCTCAAGAACGGTCACTCGAATGCAGACAGTGGATATATGGAGACACATATTCCCAGGAGCAGATGTGCCGTCTCTGAATTCCTGTCTCCTTTTGTGCAGACGGTGGGGGGGGGGGGTTGGCAGGAGGCGGTGGAGACAGCTTTTGGCGGGTGGGAATCTCTGGTGACAAGGAGGGAAGGGAGGCCGACAGCCAGGGGAAAGTTGCATTTGCGTGGGTAAATTGGAGGCATCGAGGAGGGACCGCGTGGCCGCGCCTACCCAGAGTGAGAAACACAGAGCAGAGCGGCAGAGTGAGAACTTGATCTGAAGCCACCATTCTCAGGCTGGCTCCTGGCGGCTCAACCTTTAGCTCAGTGACTCAGGGCCTCAAGATGAGTTGCTTAATTTCCACCTGTTCCTTAGTCTCCTCCCCTGACGTTGGGGCACCCATCTCACGGGACTGTTGTGAGAATAGTCAGAACACGTAGGATTCTAGGAACACTGCCTCACAGAGTGGGCACTCCACACGTTTCCTGCGATTATTATCCCACGAGCTTCAAGGTTTTGAAACAAAAAAGAAAGAGAACCCACTGTCTTTTTACAGGGGATGGGGTGCACCTGTATGTGATGAATTCTGGAGGCTACGTTGAGCCTAAGGGGACCATGCAAACAGGCCCGGCCGACTGCAGACAGCCGGGGTAAGAACAACACCCCTAACAGCTCCCAGGGTGCCCCCTGCAGTAGGTAATCCACAAATCTCAGGATTGTGAGCGCCTCTCCTACAAAAGCAGGACGTACACAGCGAGACAAAAGGTAACGAGCTTTCCGGGTCTCCAGAACGGCAGACTGGCATTGAGCGGCCACCGCCATGGGCATTGCATCCCAGATTTCAGTCTTGACGGGTTCAGTTCATTTATTCATGGACGCTGACTAAGGGTCACTTTCATATCATTGGTGATTTTCACCCTCTGGGAGCTTAGTGTCAAAGTAATTTCGAATAGAAGACCTATTTGCGTCCTTTAAAAAATGCAGTCCATCAGTCAATAGCACTTAATAAGTGGCCTTTGTTTGCCACACGTTTTTACCAGGTGTCTCAAGATGTGACACAGGTGAAGAGAATTTGCTTCCGCATTCAGAACAAAGGAGGATCAGCTTCAGAGAGGGAGACCATGAGGGGATCGCGGCGTGACAAATACTGTTTTGTAAAACACACATAAAATCAGGCACTGAATCCTGTTTTTTGTCAGAATTCAGCGCTGACAAATTTCCACCATTACCTGTCTTTGTGCTGTAACTGGCCTACGTAGCAATTTAAGGATACCGCAATAACAATCTCAAAAAAAATTACTATGCTTTTAGGAAAGTATTAATAACCAAATGTATTCTGAACGCTTTGGAAGCACAGTGTGTTATATTTCCTGTTTTTACAGGAGACACGTGTTTGTTAATAAAAAAATTAATTGAACTGCATATCAGCATATCATCCTGCCCACATAATTGTACTGATGAATTGTAATCTATGTTTCTGAGATTTCTTGTAAAGAAAGAAAGGTATTATGAGAATCATATCTTTGAAAGAATTGTGAAGAAAACAAATGCATATGAAAACACGGAGAACATTTTGCCAGCGGGGAAAGAAAGTTTCTCACTGATAATCATCAGAGTTGGGCAAGAAGGGGAGTTATGAATGCAAACCCAGGTGGACAGAAATTAATTGCCGCCCCTGCCAAAATGTCGGATAACGTAAAGATGAAATCTATAACCAATATGTAACATGACAGAAACCAAAACCAACACAAGAAAAATTACCTACATCTTTCTTCCTAGCCTCGGATTCTGATTTCACTGATATTCCACCAGGGAATTAGGGAAAAGAAGGTTTTTGTTTTGTTCTGTTTTCTTGGTGAGTGGCCTAGAGTCTTAAGAATTTTTGTATAACCTTGATAGCACCACAGGAAAAGTCCCTCAGCAGCTAACGAACACTGTTTGTTCTCTTAACGATTCTGATTTACACCGAGTCCAATGTGACAGTGTTGATTCTGGTTTTCGACTAAAGGTAAAAAGAAAAATAAAATGACTTTTAGGCCATTTGCATCATTCTATACCTTTCAATAGATTAAACCTGACATATTTACAGCCCAAGATGTTCTGTTTGTTTTCAAATGAGTAATATAGCTTTCCTTTTCAGTCCTCCCTCCTCCTTTTCTTGCTTCCTTGCTTCTCTCCTTTCTTCCTTAAATATATACTCCTTCAAAGCGCTGGGCGTATTATCTAGACCTTGGCCATCACCGTTGCTCAGGTGAAGCTGTAGTTATACATCAATAAGGCACTCGTCATCATGTAGGGGGGGTCACAAGTTCCCTGGCAGGGCAGCCTCTCAACCCTTGAAACACTGACAAAGAAGTCCTGCTGTGATGTGCTTAAGGGACAATGGGTCCCTGCCTAAGCATGAGGAGAAACCCAGGCCTTCTGTCTAGAGAGCTAAGTACCCTAATTGGAATGACGTCCTGATTTTTTACACAGAGTATGTGCCTTCTTGGGAGTTGCAGTGAGAAAAGGTATGCTTTCAAATCCCCTCCGTCTCGTGTGGCTCCCCCAAATCATCTCCACAGAGAGTCAGAGAGAAGTGGGCAGATCTCAGCATATTAATGGCAAACAACAAATTAATAACTATGCGCTTTAATCTTCAGCATTCATAATTGCACAAAGTGTCACTGATCACTTAAATAATACATGTCCATTCATTTAATGAAGAAACCAGTAAAGTAGAACATTTGGAACAGTCACTTGAGCATGTAAAAACTGTCTGTGAGTGACACTTAATACACAAAGAGCAGAATCAGAACAGGTCGTTGAGGGGTAGTTATTTAGAATCCTTACCAACAGGTAAAGCACCATGGAGAAACACACGTAAATATATTCAACCGCCAGACGCCTCAGCTAAATGCAAAGCGATTCTAATAGGTTTGGCTACAGTGACTTTCCACATGTTTGGCTAGGGGGGTTCGGTGATGGGAATGGAGAGTAGGAACAAAGGGGGACTACGGTCACTTTCCAAACAGAATTGAGTGGGGAAATCTAAACTCCTGACCAGTCAACTTTCAAACGGCATAAACAGAACTTTGTTACGGAGAGAGATGGGGTTTTCTTCCCCCCTTGAAAACGTATATGTGTCATAAAGGGCTGAAAATCTTGTCCATGCTAGGGGAAAGTTGAGGGTGGAAAAACTGGCATTTAAAAAAAAATCTATGCTGTAAAGAAAATAAAAAGCCAGAGCATTCTGGCATTAGCAAAAGGCTGAACTAAGTTCTCAGGCAATAAATTTATGGGGAAACATGACAGGCTCCTCATTAAAGCTATGTGTACGTTGGCTGAATTTTATACAAGATTCTTGAATCTTGTGGAAAATTGGGCACGGCTTGACATTTGAACAATGTCCCTGGTTTGTTTGATTTCTAAAGCATCGGAATATGTTGCACTTTGGAAATCAAGTAGAGAAGAATAAAAACACACTAAAACAGAACTGGGCTGAATCTGAAAGTTATTTTTCCATATGTCTCTATGAGATATTTATTACCTTTATTTCTCTTACAAACTATGTTCCCCCCCTCCCTGCCCCAAGCTAGAAATACTGCAGTATGTTCTCTTTTTCCTGTTTTTTTTTTTTTGTTGTTGTTGTTTTTTTTTTTTTTTTTTTGGTGGCGAGAAAATAGTCCCGTTAAGGCAAATCTTACCCGGCAGCGGTAACCACCTAAGGATAGGCAATTTTCAGTTGGCTTTTCAGAAGCTGGTTGCCATGACAAAGAGGACAATTTATTCCTTGGTCCCTTATCACAGCTACAGATCACAGACCATAAAAATTAACAAGGCTCTTTCCCTTTTCCTGATGATTTCAGAGTTCCTCATCCTTACCTGAGGTCTTTTGTTCCCCCAATTAAATGGAATGAATGTCAGTCATCTAGCAATTCAATTAATGCTGATTCAAAATTCTGGCCCAAACCAGAATCTATAATCACAACCTCCTAATCACAGCTCAGTCATGAGAATGAAAAGTAAGCAGGAAATTGCACTAATTACTCAATTAGACTAATACTGTATTTTTAAGCTGGGGCTTAAAGGGGCTGTCGGCTCTGACAAAGGACCGCGGAGTCGTCTTCACCACGTGTGCCTGCAGTGGGCTGATTGAGGCTGATGTTTTCAAGTGGCCACAATTTCTATCCATTTAAGATGGATGGACCTGAGCCCGGGAATGGAAATTTACAACCGATAAACCAACCACGAATGAGAGACAGGTTGGGGAGGGGAGGGGGGCTTCAAC
>CM053559.1:79581858-79691964 GCA_028646485.1 Cryptoprocta ferox
GGAGTCGGACACAGGGAGAGGTAGGAGGGCCCATCACACAGTGTCGTCTTCCCTCTGCAGCAGTTGCTGACAATGACCACCTTGGGAACTAACTGCTCAGGGGTTCCGAAAGGAGACAAAGTCTTTATTTGACTAAGCCAGACAAAATCTTTACTTCCAGGGTTTGCCTTGCAGGTGGCCACTGCCAAGCGAGCGGGGGTTCGGGGGGCCGCCAGGGCCCCCGGCGGGCAGGTTCTGACCGCTGCGGGCTCCTGAACCCTTGGAGTCTCTTCCGGAGGCATTAGCTTGGCTCAGGCGGCCTGAAGGGGACAAGAAAGCAGGGAGCAGAGCTGCAGGAATGACTCCAGGGACAATCTGCCAAGTATGGAGTCGTCTGGTACAACCACTTTCAAGCTAATGAAGCCCTCTTCAGCATCTACTCTAGTCTAAAACCTACTCTTCATCCTAGAGAATCAACTTGGAGGTAGGGAAGGGGTAGGGATGAAAGGAAGCCCAGAGAGCTTTCTTTTTTTTCCTTTCCTTTCCGTTATCCCAACCAACCTAGTCTGGCCTTCATTTCTTCTTGGTAGAGACGGGTACAGGAGTGATTAGGGGGAAGACAAGAGAAAGTCGTGTGCTCAAGGGAAGGCCGGACATGGTTTCAAGGTGCCCAGAAGCTACAGAGGGAAACAAAGCCTGTGGGAGAGGAAATCCAAGTGCCTCAGGTTAGCCCCTCAACTCAGCCTGAAATACACACCTTATTTGAATGATGAATCCTTTCTCTCGGTCTATATGCGATGCCTAATTCTTCCCACAACCTGGGATCACCTCCCCTTGCCCCCACCCCTTCCCACATGCTACCCGCACACTCCCCGTGCCCTGCAAATATTGTAAGAATCTGAATATAAGAGAGCAAGCTTTTCTTATGATGAGGTGATATTCAAACCCGCAAATCTCAAAGTTCTAAAAGACATGTTATCTCTAAAGGTCAAAATATCTTACTAGGATTGTTTGTAGGACCCTGCTCCTCTTCCAGGTAATATTCTATCTTTTTTAAGTCTTCCGGGGTAAATCTCCATTTATTTTCAGCTGGTGGAGGCGGCACCTTGGGGCTGGATCGTTTCCGGGCAGAGCCAGAAGGAAGGGCCTGCTGGCAAGACGCTGGCAGGGAACCTGTAATCAGTCCTTCTGGGAATTTCTGGGCTAAGACTTTTAGACCTAGGTGTGGAAGAGCATCAGAAAACATGGCGTTAACATGGTGAGGCTAAGGCAAAAACCTGGAAAGGAGCCTGCACGTCTCCTGGTCTTTGGTCTTCTAGCCCAAGCCAACACAAGGATGTGAAATCGTAACCTGTTTCACCATGAAGCAAATAACACGAGAAAAATGGTGGTGGTTAGGTGGGATTCTGTGAATTCCACCAGAAATCCTTTCGCTCCAGTCTCCAGCATCAAGGCTTTCTTCCCGAGCCCTAAAGCAACAGCATTATTTCAGGAATTAAAAACATGTGCTGATGGAGCTAACGGAAGTTTCACAGAACTCCTGACCCCTTGCAGCCAGCGCGGTCTTCTCTCTTTCCAGAATTCTTAATTCCGAGCATGGAGAGGAAAAGGGTGACAGGAGAGGAGTTGAAGGACTTTGAGTCCAACTATCTTGTCTCTTCAGTCCTAAGCAGCATACAGCCTACTCACCTCCGGAAAGCATGAAGAGGTTTTCAAATCCCCGCTCGCACATGGTGGTGGCCGCCTGGCTGGCCAGCCTCTCATCATCATCATACAGAATGATGATCTTGCCGTGAGCATTTTTCTAGGAGTCACGTGAGTTAAGGTTCCACCACCCTGAGCTAATGCTCCTAGACTACAAAGAAACCCCCAAGGAACAAAGATCCGTCAAGGTTCACCTTTCCTAGTTCAGAGGACGTCAGACAATCCCATCACACCAGCAGTTACTGGAGTTTTTCCCCTCATGGGAACCACACAAGCTGGGATTCTCGTCTTTTATAAACTAATATTACCAGGGTCCAAGGGAGCACTAGCTTCCTGCTTTATACCCTTTGATTCTTGTATCCTCACAACCTTGAAAAGTATTGCAACGTCCATCCCACAGGTGAGGAAATAGAAAAAAAACCTGTGTGCCCCACGTGTCCACCGCCACCTTATTTATAAGAATAAAAAAATGGGAACCACTGAAAGCCCACTAGAGAGGAACAGTTCAGTAAATGAAGAGTATAGGATATAGGAAGAGGAGATAATGTGGAACATCCAACATGGCATTTATAAAGAGCTTGTGTTGGCATGGGGAAAGACACTACTGTGTTGAGAGGAAGAGTAAAAATACTAAATTATAGATACTGTATGATTGCTGCTTTGTTAAAAAAAGAATATGTAGAGGGCAATCTGAAATAAAATATGCAAAAAACGTAATCAGAGTCGTTCAATTGTGATTATCAATCTGCCTTTTTAGATCTTTCCGTGGTTAAATTATTTTCTATTTGTGTACTTTTTATAAGCAAAAAAAAAAAAAAAAGTAAAATTTTAAGAAGGGAAAAATTTAAAACAGAAGGAAAAAAATTTACTTAAGTTTTACTTGGGAAAGCTTCCCGGGGGGAAAAAAAAAAAGTCTTAGGACTCACTCTCAATAGATCACAGCCTTTAACCTAATGTTTTTTTGGCCCACCGCACGATGGCTTGGAAACATCTGCCAGGAGAGTCAGGATACTGGGAAAGAGCTAAGAACCCAAATTCTAAAATATGCTAAGTAAGCTAATTAATATCAAAGGTCCTTCACAGAGGTTTTTTCCTAGGAGCTCCATTCAGGGTAAGTTCAACTCTTACAGTCCTCAAACCACCCAACTCCATAAAAGGCAACAAAGGATACATATTCAAGAATGTCATTTGAATAAGGGTTCATTGTTCTAGACAGAGTTGCGATTGGGTAACTGTAAGCTGCAAAGAGAAGAAAAAGCTTAGGAAGTTTGTTGCTCTCAGCACAACTTAGCCCCACATTCCTGCCTGGTTTAAAGTCTAAGAGTTCAGAGACGCCTGGGGGGCTCAGTCAGTGGAGCGTCTGACTTCGGCTCAGGTCATGATCTCACGGTTCGTGGGTTTGAGCCCCGCAATGGGTTCTGTGCTGACAGCTCAGAACCTGGAGCCTGTCTTTGGATTCTGTGTCTCCCTCTCTCTCTCTCTGCCCCTCCCGTGCTCAGGCTCTCTCTCCCTCTCTCTTCTAAAAATAAACATTAAAAAACTTAAAGTCTAAGAGTTCAAAGAAATATAGTTTCAAAATCAACAAGCCTGGATACGTTTCGAGAGAAAGGAAACAGAACACTATGGACAAAATATGAAGCTTCATGTCACCGTTTCTGACATTTAGCACTGGCTCCCAGAGCCATCCAAGAATGTCCCAAGCCTCTCTCAGAGCATTGTGGTAGAGCCAACTTACAGGTTCCCATGACGGATTTGGTTAACACGTCATTTCCTCAACTGCTGACCCTGGGATGTGGCTCAAGCTGACCTGGACTAAAGAATGGGCTCTGTTCTTGGGAGTGAGATACTAGAACGCCCTTTCTCTCTTACCTCCGACAATGTGGCACTGCTGGTAAGAATCTCTGTCTCGCACATCTAGCAGCAGGAAGGGGCAGTCGGGATAAGGTTGGTCTTTGGTGTTGGGCTCTGCTTTCTTCACTAGCCCTTTGTCTAAATCCAGTTCCCCAACACCACTGATGACGCTGCAAGTGAAAAGTAGGTCGGCAGAAACCAGTCAGGGGTGAGTGGCTTCAAGGTCAAATGCATTTCTTCAGAATGGCGAGAGGGAGTGCTCAATGTCTTTTCAAAGGGCACATCCAAGAAAAAGGAAAATGGATATGGTGTCTCAGTTCTGCCTCTGAATGCACAACCCTGTGGATTCCTACCCTATCATGCTGGACCCCGAGGAAGGGACCCATGTGCCGGTACTCACCTTCAGAGAATGCATGTTAGGTCATTAGCATGGCTGAGGGGACAGAGACTGTAGGGCACATGCTGCCTCCAGCAACAAGGGCAGTATTCAGAGAAAGAAAGAGGCCAACAGTTAATCTGATGGAACTGTGAGGAGTGTAAGAAAGCAGAGCAAAAGGGGAAAGAGTAAGGTTGATGGGGCAGGAAACACGAAGGCCTTCTATGTACATTGTATGTAATATAAACCAACAACGTTTTAATGTATTTCATCTTCTTCATACTTATACGGTGACCTATCCAATACGTATCTTGAACCTTAATGTTTTCAGTAGTTATCTGTACTTATTCCCAGTTTATAGGTGACAGGTGTTGAGGCTGAAGAGGCTTTCAGATTTGGTGGCGTTCATATAATGAGACAGAGGAAAAACTAGGATTGAAATGAGTGAGTTCACTACTGATAGCTCTGTTTCTAAGGTCGTAAGATTGGTCACCCTATTAAGATTATAGGCAAAATGTAGGAAAAACATGAATCAAAGGAATAAGGGGAGGAGGGGTTACGCATAAGATGGCAGGCAGTGAAATATCTGTATTGGAATGAGGAGAGGACTCCTTTCCCCGGCAAATATGAAGGCCTGTGTGCTGGACCACACACTAGTCTGCACTGATGGTCCTCTCCCAGCACAGCACATCAAATTCTGCATTTAAACCTGATAGATGCTGTAACTAGGTACCACAGAGCGCGTGTTTTGTTGAACCGAAGGAGAAGAAAATCTATTTCACACGACACTGCGTCCTCAATGGAAGTCTTGGTCTATCTCGTAAATGCAATTTTCGAGTTCTTGCCTGAAGATAGTTCTAGAAAAATAACAGTGTACTGATGATGGCCATTGTTTCTCTAGTAGACCTAGTTTCTTGACTACAGTTGTTTTGCCCGTGGAAGGAAGGGCTACGTGTGGAAAATCAGCACCGTCTTATAATCAACACCTAATGTTTGTGAGAAAGTGTTGCATCACAGTAAGAAGGACCCGTCACACGCAGCTTGCAAATTGACACCGAGGGCTGCTTTCCAGCTCCTTTGCACCTGTGTAATAGCAGACCACGGCACATGGCACTCTGTTTTTCTTCTGATCCCAGACAGGGTAATTATAAGCTGCAGCAGACAGAAAAGGGGGTGGTGGGAGTGGGAATCAAAAGATAGTGGATGCAAAGCTGAGTCCTAATAGCAAACCTGCATACAGGAAGGCTGAGGAGAATGGAATTAACGAGTGAAAATTCATGCTCTCCTATCAATACAGTCTTGCCTGAACGCACCCGAGATGCTGTGAAAAGATTCGGGCGATGGCATTTGTATCAAGAGAAAATAGAGGGCCTGGGATGAAAATGTGGGACTTGACTATTGCCAGTCTGTTTCTAAGGTGACTGGATCACTGAAATTGGTATCCGGGTGAGTATGAAGTAAAATGCAGTGACAACATGACTCTGAGGAGCACACCTCTGCAGAGTCGAGCGGCTGGAGTCCCCCGCTCCCACGCTGTTTACCAACTGGACGGGGCTTGGTGACTGCTCTCCGGGGCTCCCCTTCCCGTTGGTCCTGGCACTGACTTGCCCGTCGGGCTCCGAAGTCGCAGAATCATTGTCTGAAATTTGCAAATGAATAGGTATATTGGACCTCAGAGTTGGTTCACTTGTTTGGCAGTCCTGCTGCAATTAGGTCAAGGAAAGGAAATCCTATCACAGCGATTAAATTGTCCCCTAAGTTCTAACATGAGGGTTGTCAAAATGTAGTCTGCGGGTCCCATGAGTCCCCAAGACCTTTTCAGGGGGACCTATGAGGTCTCTTTCACCGTGTTGATATTTGCCCTAATGGTGCAACAAAAACAGTGCCCAAAACTCTGAGCGTCTTAGCAACAATCAGGGCAGAGGCACCAAGTTTTATTAGTAATTATCGTATTTTTTTCACCAGCATGAATGCACTCAGTGAATAAATAAGGCAGTCACATTTTAAACAGTCCCTGATGGAGCTGTGATAATAATTCTATTAAATCTCATCTTTAAGTACATACCTTTTTAATATTCTGTGTGATGACATCAAGGGTCCACATAGGGCAAGTTTGCTATATACTGAGTTACCACCGTTGCCTCAAGGGAAAGTGTTAGTGTGATTATTGCTGCGTTTGCCCTGAGCTCCATTTTTACTCGGAAGAAAAACTGACAGAAAAATTATAGTTACTTACACTCGTGCATGTGGCAGGCATTTTCTCAAAAATGATCTAAGTGAACGTGTCATTTAGAGGGAAAAAAAAAAAAACCAACGGATGGGATCTGTTGTTAACGACTGAATTGTACACAAAAATCAGAATTTTGGAAACTCTTTGCCGTCAGGAGTTTGACTGCCTCCCGGTACGTAATGACTTTTCTGATAAGATAGGTGACAACATTAATAAATATGATTTTTTTTAGATATTGTGTAATGAACAAAACTTGTCAATGTTTGGAAGATCTTTATCGCTCGGTGAATCGATATTTTCCAAGAGACCCATGATGTTATAAAATTATGCATGGGTAAAAAAGAGTCACTCAAAGTACAGGACAGACCAATAGGCTTAATGTAATGGAGTCCAAAACATGCATTGATCTGGTTTCAGATTCCACATTACAACTAACCTTTAAGAAGCTACCAGTTGTCAAGTTTCAGTATAGTATCAAAGATATGTAACCGTAATTATATGAAAGAGCTCTTAAAAGATTCCCTCTTTTCAATTACAGGTCTGTGTGAGGCCAGCTTTCCTTCTTATACTTCATTCAACCCAAAGAGCATATATTGCAACACAGTGAATACAGAAGATAGGAGAATCAGCTGTCCACTCGTAAATCAGATGTGGAGATTTCCAAGAAAATGGGAAACAATGCCATGCTCAGAAGACTTTTTTTTATGTTGAAAATACAGCTATTTTGCATAAAAATGCTAGTTATGCTTGTCGTGGGTTCAGTATCACTATTTGTAAGTGAAGTAGTAAGAACATATTTTTAAGTTCTCGGTTAAAAAATTTTAATGCCCTAAATATTAATAGATACAAGGCACATTCACCAAAACTCTTTGAGGTCCTCAATAATTTTTAAGAGTGCAGAGGGACACTGCACCAAAACGTTTGAGAATTTGCTGTTCTAACCAGTATAATGAGCAAAGGAGATAAAGATCTAGTTATTAGAGAGGACCCTAAAATTTATTTTGCATAGCTTATAATATACGTAAACATTTCAGGAGAACCCTATGAGAATAAGGGAAATAAGCATGCATGTAGATAAAGAAATACTAACAGGCAAATAATTTTTCCCATTAGAAAGGAACATGAAGAACATCTCATTTACAGTAACAACTGCAGAAATAAGATAGGCTCTCCTAGAAAAATAAGCCTATTAAGAAATGTAAAGGGCCTGAACAAACTTACATCCTGTAGAGGTCTTGGACAAATTTTACTTAAGAGACATTACAGAAAACCTGAATGAAGACAGTGATATATCTTCACATTCCTGACTGGGTGACAAAAGTGAAATGATGTTAATCCTTTCCAAATTTAATTTTTAGCCCTGAGACAATCCCAATGGAATTTCTGAAAAGCTGAAAGGGATTTTACAGAAGAGAAGAAAAAAAAATATATATATATATATGTACATATGGGTAATTTGGAGAGCATGCCTTATCGAGTAGTAACATATATAGCAAAGATAAATGATCAAAACAATGCTGATCCTTACAAAAACGTTTAAAAAAAGGGGAGGGGCCCCTGGGTGGTTCAGTCTGTTAAGTGACTGACTTCAGCTCAGGTCATGGTCTTGTGGTTCACAAGTTCGAACCCTGTGTAGGGCTCTGTGCTGACAGCTCAGAGCCTGAAGCCTGCTTCAGATTCTCTCTCTCCCTCTCTCTCTGCCCCTCCCCCACTCAAGCTCTGTCTCTGTCTCTCAAAAATGAGTAAAAACATTAAAAAACAAAACAAACAAAACAATGCTGAACCAAAAACCAGAGCGATGGGATATAAGAGAGGACACAGAAACAAATCCCAGAATATACATAAAAAGCTAACATATGTTAAAGGTAACATCGCAAATGAATGCGTAAAGGGAGAACACTTGAATAAATGGTGGTGGGATAATGCGTCAACTCTCTAGAAAAGTCAAATGTAGATAACCCCTTCACATCATATACCAAAATATATAACAAGTGGATTGATGTAGGGAAAAAACCCAAACCACCAAGCAAGTTAATAGAAGAAAATATAGGTGAATAATTTATCTTAGCTTGGATTTTACGAAGTCTTAGGCAATAAAAGAAAACACAACATGAAAGGCTAATAGATTTAATCACATAAAAATGCAAACCTGGTGTATGTCTAAACTGAACACAAAGACAATTAAAAGGTGAGTAACAAATTAGGAAAAATATCTATGACATATGTGCATGAGAAAAGCTTGATATACTTAATTTATATCTTTTTCAAAATTAATTAGTGCTTTAATTGAAAAAAAGATCATTGCACCACGTAAAAATGCAAACAAGATAAAATTGTTAATATTGAAAGGAAGTTCTCTTCCCACTCTAGACCTCCACTCCCAAAGGGTATTCACGTACTGATGTCTCCTTCCAGAAATAAAACAACTGAATACTTTTGCATATATTTTATTTCCTCCCCTTTTTACAGGAGGGGAGGCATCAGGAGAAAAAAGGATGCTTTTTACAGGCATCAGGAGAATGCCATCCATACTGCTCTACCCTTAGGTGCTTGGTTTTGTCGTTGTTTTATTTTTACTTAACGATGGAGATTTGGATTTGGAAATTGCTCCAAATCGTCAAGTAAAGCCTTTTCTCATTTTCGAGGCTGTACTTGTTTCCAGTGTTTAAAGATACCCTAATATACGGAGCTTTTCCAAATCAGTAAAAGGTGAGCGTTCCGTGAGAAAAAAAACGGGAAAGGACAGGTAATGTTCTCAGAAGAAGAAATCTGTGTGGCCAATAATCACACACATACATAAGGCTCATTTCATGATCGGAGAGATTCAAAAGAAAATGATCAGATACTACTTTTCGTCTGTCAAGTTGGCAAGCACGTGCAAAAATGATAATTCCTCAGCACTGCCTGCGATGGGGAGGAACAGGTCTTCTCATTTATTTGCTGGGAATGCAAAAAGGAAGCACCCATCCTGGAGATAGTGTGGAATCAGCACTGAGCATCTTAAAATTGTTCCGCCCTTTGACCATCTGCAGCAAAATTTATCTTCGGGGAATTATCAAAACCACACACAGGTTTACGTATTTACACCGTGGCATTATTTTAGAAAAGTGAAAAACGAGAAAACCTGTCCGGTCCGGTAGGAGAACAGTAAAATCAGCTACGGTGTATCCAGAGGACAGACACTATATGACAACACAGCCTTTACGATTAAGCTTTTGAAGTCTATTCAATGACACAGGACAGCAGGCATGACAAAACGCTAATCCGAAACAGCACAATTCAAAAATATGCACAAAGAATATGGATTCGGGTGGGCAGTCAGGGGGAAAGTAGAGCAAATGTTAAGAGGGATTATTATTTTAATTTTCTTCTTTATATATTTTTTTTGCAATTTTCTAATTTTCTAGAAATATACCTTGAAGTCAGGGGGAAAAAAATCAATAAACATCACAAAAGGTTTTTTGTTCCTTCAACAATAGCCAATCTGCATATAATCTGTTTTACAGGCATTCTTGAGTGAGTTATTATTCTGTGTAGAGCAGTAGAAAAACACTAATATTACTCACATGGTGTCCTACTTTATAAGAGCCTATTTTGCTGTGCAAATTTATCTCAGAAGAGAAAATTGCATGTGCCCATATGTTCTGATTCTGTAATCTCCATGAATTCAAGGACCAAATCCAGGTACTTATGTAACCAGGTTAAAATTGGGAGTACTTGTATGAGGAGACTCAATTATCTCTGTTACAAAGAGCCCTTATTTCTCTGCCGTGTGAGAGGCATCTGTCAAAGATAAATTGCTGTCTTTGTCAGATGCTCTTTATCCTCCCTAACAAAAACAAGCCCAGGGAAATGACAGTTAAGTTGCACAAAACCAGTGTTCGGACTTCCTGAGAAACTGGTCTTGAAATCCGAAGTCAAATTCCTGCCCTACATCAACCTTAACAAAACACATTCCCCCCTTCAATAAACAGCCACATGTGGATGGTTGAGGGCCTCAGGATAAAATAAAGACCTTAACTCGGCGTATTCTTTTCACGATAATGCAAATGAGAGGTTTTATTTTCAATTTAGCATATAAGAAAGGAAACCTGGAGCTGGAAACCTAGCTTCCCTATCTCCAACCTAGTACCTACGTCTCCCCAGGTCATCGCCAGGCTACATGACGTGATTCTCCAAACACGCTTGGAGCTTTTCATTCTCTCCATGCCTTTGCTCGGGTTGCAAAACACCTGCTCAGATTCTACCCTCCGTTACGGTCCAGCTCGAAGGCTTTAAGAAAGCCTACCTCGGTTTTCTAACTGGTAAGTACCCTTCCTTTTTCAGAACTCCCAGAGCAAAGACACTGGTTGTTACCGGAGACTCACAGATTTGTATCCTACGCCCATCCCTTACTGGCTGTATCACCCTCAGCAAGTAATTGAACCTCTGAGGCTTGGGCTTCTCATCTCTCAGCATACTTTTCTTCTGGTGTTTTTGGTAAGATTAAATAAGGAAACTTCTGTGAAGTACTTAGCAATATATAGTCAACAAATGATGGCTTCTTTCTAGTCCTCCATTACGAATTTCTGCTACGTTCATGATTTTGTGCTTCTGTTATCATTTCCCTCACCCAACACGCACACATGCAAGCACATGCACACATGAGACTACCAACTCCATGTGAGCAGAGCTGTGTTGTCTCTGTAGTCTCGTAGCACCTAATTCTGTGACCTATATGTAGATAGAAGGCACTAAAAATATTTGTAGGAAAAAAGTAATTAGTATATTAAACACATATAAAACATTTAAAACTACGAAAACACACTAACCAACCAACCAAACAAAAAAACATTAAAAACTGGAGCCGGAAAACCAGATGGCTTTCTAAAAGAAATAAGAATTAACAATTAAAGCACCACTTTTTAAAAGAAATAAGAATTAACAATTAAAGCACCAAACAGCATGTCTCGGACAGGAACAGTCTAATTACAAATAGATATATCAAAGTCCCAATTCCCTGTGGACACAAGGGCAAAGGTGGACAGGGTGAGAACTTGAGTCAAACGGTCAATCAGTTATTTCCCCCACATTCTCAATTCTCATTACCTTCTAGCCTTTGAATCTCTTCAGCTGTCACTTCCAGTGTTTGATCAGATAGGGAAGCAACTTGAATGACCTGATAGAAAAAAGAATGAAATGTGTAGATGTGTTTATGTTTGTTTGTCTTTAAACAGAGGTAATTCTGTCTTTAACAAAAGACGAGGAAACATCAAAGATCTCTTGTTTTAAGAAACTGTCAGTTAGTCTCCACTGGAGACTAAATCTCAGGCCTCCTTACTTTTGGGGAGTGGTAATCACACTGCAGATGATCATTCCAGAAACAAAGATTCGTTTAAAACATCACACAATAAAGTTAAAAGTCCGAAAGGATAATTTAGGACAAAAAACATGCATAAATGATCATATACATTCCAGTCCCGATATAACACACCGCACTTAACCATGACAGAATTGAATCAGCAATTCTACATGCAATGAAGAAATCAATGTCATTATGAATATATTTATTACAACACGGTATACCTACACATACACACAGTTTTTAAAGCACTTTTCACGGCTCAGCTCCTAAGACCCATGATCCACCTTGAGGTATGTCAGTGAAACTCCAGAGACCAGAATTCTAGACTCTAAACATTAAATTAAAGCGTGCAAGGAAAAATACAGCCTAAACCAT
The DNA here is from genome assembly GCA_028646485.1 of Cryptoprocta ferox. Classification (NCBI taxonomy): domain Eukaryota; kingdom Metazoa; phylum Chordata; class Mammalia; order Carnivora; family Eupleridae; genus Cryptoprocta; species Cryptoprocta ferox. The sequence continues at coordinate 79,593,718 of CM053559.1, forward strand.
AAATGCGATAATTTAAAAGCAGAATGCACATTTTACTTTATATAATTCTTATCAAAGAAGACAGTTCACACCATCCTTGAATAAGCACACAAACTACACACCTCTTATCCTCTCATAGGTGAAATGAACAGAATCAGAAGAAACCCTTCTGCAAACATTACCTACAGCGGAATTTAGAAACACTTACATAAACCAGTACTCAGTCATTGAACTTACCAGCTGGGCAAAAGTTGTAACTTTCAGTCTCTTGAAAAGCTCATCTTTCTTGTATCTATAATCTGAAAAGTAGGACAGGACAAATAATTTTGTAGGTATATTTTTCTTTCTTAGAGGTACTCATTCTTTCTAGTCATCAAGGTACATGGTATAATTTTCAAGTTATTTGTATACTTTTACATACATTATCTAATAGTTGATCCTCATGATATCTTCAGAATTAAGTGTGGCAGGTATAATTATCATCTCTTCATTTTTCCCCCTTTGCTTTAGCTGGTAGGAAGCCTAAAGTTGAGTTTATAAGCCACCCTTTTGTGTCTAGTGACTTTACCCTTCAGGTTTATTTTATCCATTTACCATTTTCCTTTCACTCTGATGTCTCTCCTTTGACCGTGTTGTCTCGCATGCATATTGTAAGCCACTTTAAATCCTTTTCAGAACAAAGCAGGGAATAAATGTCTGCATCTTACAGATGAGGACAGAGACCCAGAGAAGCTGAGTTGCCCCAGGTCAAACAGCTGGTGCGACATTTACACCCTACTATTCTAACTCTGCCTGGAAGAGAGAACAATTCTGTTCCTGAGGTTTACAAATTATGCTGGAGACATAAGACAACCTTTTTTTTTCCCGGGGTACAATCCTGGGCACGGAGGTATTATGCCTGGTCCTGATAATCTTATCAGTTTCTCTGCAATTCCACCTTCAGTAAAAATCCACCTACTCAATTGCGCAAGATGAAAAAGTTCCTGAGATCTATCATGCAGCTGTGTGAAGGTACTTAACACTACTGCACCGAACACTTAAAAATGGTGAAGATGGTAAATTTTATGTTATTTTTTTACCACAATTAATAAAAAAAATCATCCTAAAACATCCATATTTGTTCAGCGCTATCTTTATGGTTCTGAGATACAACTCAAAAGGGGGTACCTTCTGCACTTGTCTGTGTTAACAGTTCTCCATATCACATTTGAACGGTCTTGTTAAAATTTAGCCAATCTCATTTGATCTCGTATCTGTCCCATGGAGGCATGCTAAAAGTTAGCTTCCTTGCAATTTTCTGAAGATGACTGCCAATTCTAAAGATGTTTCGGCATTGAACTCCCACCCACCCGTACACTCCGCTGCTCTTCTCTGTTTTCATACTGGCACCCACGACTCCTCAAATATTGTCACATTATTTCAGAATCATTAAAGGTTAGGTGGATAATTACTATGGCCTTCACAGCAAAAAAGTCTCCTAAACCAAGCCTCCTAGCAACAAAGGAAAGGATTAAAAGTATTTAAAATGATTTACTGGTGTTACTAATCATTTCCATGAATTTTCTAAAAACCACCACTCAATGAACACTTTGGAGGATAACGTTAGCTTGGTTTACCAAATACCTCATGACTCAGGGTCAGGAAATAATAGTACTTTAAAAACTAACCTTCTGTAAATATATCAAGACTCTTAGTTACAACGAATGAAAGCTTCTCTGTTCTAAGATGTCTCAAAGAGAGTGATGTGGCTAACAACGAACCATTACTTCTAGAAAATTCTCAGAATAGCTTCTTCTAGATACAACAAGGTAACACACCTAGATGAAAAGGACCTTCTAAGACTCACCAGGATGCAGCCCCAATGGGCTGGGCAGAAGCTTGAATAACTACGGTATTCCTCTCAATCGCCACCAATTTGCCCACCAAAAGCCATTTATGTAAAGCAAAATGGCAATAAATCGGCCAATAAAAAGAGCCAACAGCTTTCGAGGAGTCTGCACTGTGGCATTTGTCCACTGCTATTCTTTTGGTATAGTTACAAAGTCTGAAATACTCCTCCGATTCTTCACATGTGCAGTACAAAAGGCACACATTCAAATCCCCTTTGACTAAGTAGAAATTATCTCAAACCAAAACCAGGTTCTACCACGTTCTACTGATTGGCATTTCCAGTACCCTCCAGGCACTAGACACCCCACTGCACATTTGAGCCTGAACTCTACATACCTGGTTCTTGTTTAGAAGGACAGCCATCATTGGGACTTTCTGACATTATTACTCAGAGATAAAAGATCAAACTAGACGTTTTACAGTAAGTTTTAAATTTTATGAAAAAGGATGACTTGGAAAGCTCTGTCAGTCCGTCCTTGCAAGGGCGAACAGAGCTTTAAGAATGGAGCCTCTGCTACTGTCGCCGCTCCCAAACTCCGGGATGGAGACAAAAAATGCGAGTTTCAGATATGTTATCAAGTTCTGCTTCTCCAGTAAGTCTGGAGTCTAAGTCTGACTCTCTCGAGTTACTGGAAGGACAGAGACCTGACTATCTAGGATGCTTCACACTGGGTCCAGCTAGTGTCATCTAACCACCAGAAGCCAAGAATAGGCTTTGTGAGTGGTTAATAGACACAGAGTGTCTATTTTCCTGAGATAGAGTTGAAAGAATATTCAGATTACAAAGGAATTCTGCGTTTTCAGGGTTCTGTTAAAACACACTATTAGCAAAGGGAAGTTGGGTTCACAGAGGAAGACAAATCAAAGGAAGTAACAGAACAAGGTTTGTGATTTCACAGAAAGACACGGCATCTAATGTAACCCGAGAAAAGCGAAGGGTTTAGGGTGTCATGAAACAAGGCAATGTTCTCCCTTTCGACCCAAAAGAACACCTACAACAGAAAATGGGAAAAGAGAAGGAAATAGCCTCCAAAATGTAGATCTCAAACCAGAATCTGAAGTAATTCTAGTCAGGGAATCAGCACAAACTGTGTGTGAAACAAGGTGAGAGGGGTCTCCTGTCTTTCTAAAAGGAAGTCCAAAACTTCTAAAGAGGGAAGCAAGCATTTGTAAGGACTCTATTCTAGAGGTATTTGGGGGCAGGGAAGGGGTGGGGAGAGAAGCTCCCTTTAAAGTGTCGATATTAAAGAAATCACATTGCACTTTTAAGAAATGTTTTAAACAGGGCTTGGCGATCTGGGAGGAATGGGGCATTGTTAGGGGACACAGTTTGGTGTGGAAACGTGAGCTTACACTAAGTTACGAATGGATAGAGGAGGAAAAGGGACCGCAAACCCAAACGGAACCAGGCCGGCTGAATTCTACCTGCTGTGGATGAATTATGGGCGATGACGATGAAGCATGGGTGAGTAAATGAGACTTTTTTCGGAGTTTCAAATGTATACTACATACTTAAAATATATATACTTCTGTAATGTGAAATGGAATAAAACTCTAATATCTAATATAAAGGATCGAAGAAGAAAAGGATACCGTGATACGACACGTTAAAAACCAAATGTCTATGATATTAGCCCTTACAGCTGAACATGGAAAATAACAGAGTCGGCGTGAAGCTGGTCTGGAGTCCACACTATTGGCTGGGGTTTCTCGATACCACAGCGATCCCAAAGAAGCAGAAACATTATCATTTAAATGAGAAGTTCTGCCGCGTAAAAACAGAAGTTCTGGTGAATTCTGGATTTGCAATATTCTCTTCCCAACAGATGTATATTGCCAGAGGGGAGTGCTGAACTCTTAACTATCAGAGTACCTCTTTACTCCCATCAGCTAAATATTCCCCTGGCATTGGGTTCTTCTACAGAGGATATGAACAAATCCATCTTAGATAATAGATGTTTCTCCTTCTTCTTTAATTCTGGCCTTGATGTGTACACTTTACATCTATTTTGGACACAGAATGAAAAATTATGCTCTTGTGCAAGGGTAATGCACGAAATGACAAGTAGCGGATCTTTGCAGCTGATGAGTTTTTAAAAAGGAATGCATGAAATATGATTTTTAATTAAGGGAAAGCAGAGATGGCAATGAATTTGTAAGGCAGAGCATTGCTTTAAGCTTTCTGCCTCCCTCCTCTGTGTCTTTCATGGATACTGACTAATTTATATACAAAAGGATGTTATAAAATAAGAGATGATATTATTCCCATCTCAGGTTTAGAGAAAACTAAGAAGATGGGAAAGATCACGACCTTGGAAAAGGCCGTGGAGACTGCAGCACAATGAAATCAGGAGCTCGGACTTCTCGCTGCTTAAGTAGAGCTCATTCTACATTCTAGCACTAACATCTCCTATGGGATGGAAGTCGGGCAGAACTTGGCCCTCAGGCAACAACCTTAGCAGCTGGCTGGGATGGTACACAGTTACCCACATCCTTCTAGGCACCTGCCAGGCTCACCCGCCTCCCATAGCTCTCTGTGCGTGTCAGTGGTAGGGAAGGGTTAAGGTTGTTAACAACCAACTTCTAGAACTACAGGGCTCCATTATCCCAAACCAGCAACAGGGTTACTCACTTTTTTTGATCTCTTCTAGCTTCTCAGTGTATTTAGTCATGCTGTTACCTAAAAAGAGAATAAGACAGGCTTTTTAATAGAAGAAAATGAGTAACACTGTAAAAACAGAAGGGAGTACAAGTGTTTCCTAAGCCTCCCTGTCCTGTTCTTACAGAACTATAGTAGGCAAGTGGGCCACACATAATGAACAGTTTTTTGGATTATACGGCATCATTAAGTGATGAGGAATCAAGGAAAAAGTTTTGGCCAAATAAACACTAGGCAGTACAGATGATCGCTTTATATTTAAAACACTTTTTAAAACATTTATTTTTATTATTTTTTAATGGTTTTTTTTTTTTTTTTTTTTTTTTGAGAGAGAGACAGAGCACAAACGGGGGAGGGGCAGAGAGAGAGAGACACAGAATCCGAAGCAGGCTCCAGGCTCTGAGCTGTCAGCACAGATCCTGACAGAGCCCAACGTGGGGCTCGAACTCACCAACCTCAAGATCATGACCTGAGCCGAAGTGAGATGCTTAACCGACTGAGCCACCCAGGCTCCCCTATAATTTTTTTTTCTTTTTGAGTCAAGGCATTCCTTTTTTTTTTTTTTTTTTCTATTCCCCCACAACCTTTTCGTGGGAAAGATGTGCAGAGGAGAAGGAAAGAAGCAATGATTTTTGAACGTCTAAAAGGTGTTACTGTGGCTACCCAAGCAATCCCTTGTGCTCCACTTAGTCTTTGTGGTTTCCCTCGCTTTCCTGAACTTGGGTCTTCCCCTGTTCGTGCTGATGGTGCAGCCTGAACTAGACCACACAGTCTGTGCAGCAGTATTCACCACAGATCTGATCTGCTGAGAACTAACAGCAGATTCCCACCACTGCGGAGAGCGTCCAGCCCTTGTGTTCTACAGCCTGCTCCCATAATACCAGGCTCTCGCCAAGGTGGTTTGGAGAGTTTCCATATGCTAAAACTGGGCCAGGATCGTTTTGGTTTCCGAAAGAACGAAGGTCTAGTTCCCAAGCCAGGGGCTATTATTTTTTACTGGGCATGCTTCAATTTGATTCAATTCAACACGGCAAGCTCTGCCTGGCATTTGAAAGGTACAGCAAAAAGGGAAAACTTGTCACAAATAATTCCTAATTTCTAAAACCGTGCTCCTCACTTTTAAGCCTCGAGAGGGGCTCGTCGGATTCGGCCCCAACTCCAGATAAAAGAAACGCTTCCAATTAATGGCATGGACTGATGTTTTTAAGGACCATCCTGAACTTTTCTGCATGGTTGAGGTCAGAAGGAGAGAAAGACAATTCTTGCTCTGAAACCCAAAATACATTTTTCAACAAACAACTTATATCACATTAGTATTAAATCTTCACTTACGAATTCATCCGGGAATAAAATTCCGATGGGTTAAAAAAAAATTTTTTTTTTTTTCCTTCCATCTGAAGACACACACTCTCCAAGTCAGGACCAAACAGCAGGACTCGGTGTAGTCCTGGAGTCAGGCTGTTGTGGCCTTCCAAAAGCTCAGAGAGACATGACAGTAGTCAGGGCTGCGGGAAGGCCTGAGCCTTCTCAAGAGAGGCACTAAAAATGCCTAAGAGGTCCAATAGCACCACAAACCAAGATTAGAGTCAAATATGATCTTTTCTAGGTTCTTCAGACTGGACTCGATCTGCGATAGGACCAGAATTTGAGTGGGAGCCAGGAATTCTTCCTGAACGTACCTCCCTCTCCCCTGCAATTTTGACCCGAGGCGGGAACCCGCCGGTCAACAGGGTGAGCGGAAGAAGTATGCTCTTCAGCGACCTGCCATCTTGCTCTTCAGCTATTTTACATTAATAGCTTTAGGTTCCACGCTGCTGAGATCCCTACATTTGCGTGTTGTTGGCGTGGCAGTCAGTTTCTGTTGGCTAGGGCAGCTTCAGGCAGTCTCCTCACAGAAGGCTGAGGTACAGATGAGATGACTGACTTGTTCAGTGACACAGCAAATTAGAAACCAAGCCAGGATTAATATTCCCAACCTCCTTGTTTGTAATACGGCTCACAAAAACACACTGCTCCTCTCGCTGGGCTGTTTTAAAAACACGATTTCACTGTGAGGTAAATATGTAGGAAGTGTTACTTCCCTAATAGTAGCAGGTGGGAACCATTTTATGCTCTAAATTCCCCGAGGCATACTAGGCATGGAAAACAATAGCCAGCCTTATTATATAGTCTTTATTCTTAGAACATTGCATTTCCAATCTATAGCGGGGTCTACTAACAAGAGGGTCTAACGTCCATTTCTGCATCAATTATCAACATTTTCAGACCATTCACACAACACTTCATCTTTGTACTCGCTGAGCCTCACAACAACCCTGTGAGGTGGGCTGTCACTCCTACTGTTTGTTTTTCCCACCGAAGGAGAAGGCAGGGAAACAGTCTTTTGCAGAGGTGTACAAATATTTGGCAACATTAAGAACAGATCTGAGAGGGCTACTGATAAGAAGGTCTTTTCATTATAGACGCTCATTCTACCCAAGTAGAGGGAAGAAATAAAATGGAGGATTTCTGCATTGTTTCAGCTGGAGAAAGACACTCGGGCGCCTGACTCATCGACGCAAAAGAATCCTTAAAAATGATTTTAGAAAGTATGCAATCTAGTATTTTACCCTACTTCACATACTGCTTATCTCTTAACTAAGCAGCTCATCTTACTGGATCTAATTGCATCTGAACATAGGTTTTTGACTACGTTTTAAAAAGGCTAGAAGTGAATCAATTCTATTAATTGGCTTATTTATAAATGCAGCTTTGTTTTCTACAAGAGGAATCTAAAAGACTTTCAGCAAACTAGCTCTTTTTTAACTGAAATTACACGTTACCGCCAGATAAATTTTCCTAGACAAGACTTTGATTAAAAAAAAAAAAAAATGTCAGCGGCTCCCCATTGCTTCGTGACTGAAGTTTAAACTCCATGCTCTAGAGCTGAAGGCGCCAACGTCTTTACCTGCCTCTTCAATCTTGCCTTAATTACTAAACTTGACAAACTTTCCGTTAGTCTTCTGTTCTCTAACATGTCATCTTGTCCATGTAATCATAATAGCTCACCCAGCTGGAAGTGACCTTTCCCTTCTCTGAACTTCTCCAGCACTCAGCTCACCACGCACAAGGCATTTATCATGTACCGCCTGATTTGTGTGCAAGCCTTATCTACCTTCTGATACTGAGAGCCCAAGACTATTTACGCTTGCACACAGACACACACACACACAGACACACACACACACACAGAATCTTTATCCCTTCCACTGTCCAGCATGAAAGGCACTCAGAATTATTTGCCAAGTGAAATTCACTATGAAGACCTACTGTCTGAAGAATCTTTATAATAAATTATTTTAGAACACAAATAATCACACCCTGATTTGGCTTGGGTTTTGTACACCTGATTTGCTTTAAGCTCTGTACAACTTATTACCACATACGTTGTGTACGATCTGGGTGACATCCATACTGTATTAAGACTCAGGTAGCCTCGAAATGCATAAGGTGGTATTTAGCTTCCACTTATCTTATAATTTAACTTGCAACAAAAGATTTATATATACATATATATATATATATACATATATATATATATAAGTTTTGCAGTTAGAATCAAGAAATAAGAGACAACCCAACTCTATCAATAGTGCTATGCAAAGACAGGGTACAATCAATATACTGAGTGACTCATTCATTAGATTTTTTTCCCTTTGTTTCCCTATAATTTAATAACATTATTTGTACCGAGCCAGTATGAAAAGCAAGTGATTTTGAGCAGCAGTAATCTAAAGTGGGCAAGATTTATAAGGCACGAACTCAGTTGCTAAGAGACAACTCCATTGCTTTATTTTTCTTCAATATTTCCCTCCTCTCCGGAGAAGTTCTTTTGGCTCAGAAGGAGCAGAAAGCGTGAAAAGAGGCACAGTGGTCCTTTGTTAATCTCAATAAGTTATATGAGTGTATAGTGCTTTCTGGTTTGTAAGAGGCATTCACATACATTTCTTCCTTTGACATTAAAAAAAAAAAAAAGGGACAGAATACCAAATAAAAATGAAGAGTACCTAGCCGGTAATGGGTTTGAGTGCTTAAGACCAAGGCTATTATCAAATATTCAGGAAGAGTAAAGACTAACAAAGAAAAAAGGAAACGACTAGCTTGTGTGGAGATAACAAGAGTAATGTGAATTTACAAAAAAAAAATTAAAAATAAGGCTAGAAAAGACTAATTGGCGGAAATCTATTGAATTTTAGAAAACTGAAGACGTTTGAAATATGAGATCGCATATAGATTGAAATGAGGGGATAACGCAGGTGATAAAAGAGTGTGGGACCCTGACAAAGGGAGAGCCCTGTTGTTTGGAAAGTGTCCCTTAATCAGCCTTCAGGGCTGCAGAATGGAAACCCACAGAGGGTGCTTGAGAATACACAAGAGCCCTGCGGTGGAGACTGAACAAAACGCTGGCAGGGATTTCATCGGAAGCATAATCCATTCATGGCACAGTCGGGCAATGCTGGGGAGCTGGTAAGATACACCCAGGCACCTATGGAACAAAAGAAATATTTCAAGTTCAAAACAATTCTGCTATTTCTAGCCGTGCCTATACAGCAGCGTTTGAGTTTATAGAAGTGGAGTCAGAAGCATAGAAATCAAAAATAATCTTTACCCAGGAGGAAGACAGCGGTCTTTGAAGAGCTCGGGAGGTGATGTGGGCGAAGACTGGAGATATCACGCAATTCTTGATTTCTTGTGATTAACTCTGAATTGCTCACTGTTTGGTAAGAAAAGATTAAAGACCCATCTATTTAGCCTAGAAATGAGGAATGTTCACTCATACCTGTGCCTATTTCTACTGCTCTGACTGCAGAGCTTAAAAACATACCATAGACAGGGGCTCCTTGGCCTCACTTGGGCTGTAAGGTTACTCTTGTGCTCTCTTAACCAGCACTCCTCGCCCTTGGCACCTCGTGGCACACGTATAAGTGATACTATTTGGATAAAAGGCTGGTGAAAACACTGGCTGCCCCAGGCCCCGAGGGCTACCCAGAGAGCTAAAGGGACATAGATCTGCAGGTAATAGGCTGCAGCACATCAGATGGATACTTTCTCTGAATACACGGGGAGGTAAGTCATAAAAATGCATAGGAAAAAAACATTAAAATAAAATCCTCCCCTGAAATTGACTTTAAAATAATTTCTAAATTTGAAACAACAACAAAAAAAATCGAACACTAGAATAAGATTTCTCTCCCACACTGACTTTAAAATACTTTGAGTTTTAAGCAACGAAGTACACTTTGGCCCTTCCAAAAGCTATTATAAAACTAGATTGGGAGACTTCTGCCTCCAGGAAGATGAGGTAGGTGTACTTTTCTCTACTCCTCTAGCTAAGCACAACAAAAATACTAGACGACTCACAAAATGGGAGATCATATTTCTGATAAGGACCTAGTACCCAGAATATACATACAAAAGAACTCTTATAACACAACAATAAAAAAAAAGGTACAAACTGGGCCAATGATTTGAATAGATACTTCTTTATGGGAGATGCACAAATGCCAATAAGCACATAAAAAGGTGCTCAACATCATTAGTCATTAGGAAAATGCAAATCAAAACCACAATGCGCTACCACTTCATATCCACAAAGATGACTATAATCAAAATGATGGACAGTAACAAGCATCATCAAGGACGTGGAGAAAATAGAGCCCTCCTACATCACTAGTGGGAATGCAAAGTGGTGCAGCTGCTTTGGAAAAGAGTTTGGCAGTTCCTCAAAAACTTAAACACAGAGTTACCACATACGGTCACACATGACTCCTAGGTATATCACCAAGAGAATGAAAAACATATGTTCACACAAAAATTTGTACATTAATGTTTATAGCAGCATTATGGCCAAAAAGTATAAACAATCCAACTGTCCATCAACTGATGACTGGATAAACAAAATGGGGAATATCTGTACAATAGAATATTATTTGGCAGTAAAAAAGACCTAAGTGTTGATAGAGGTTGCAACATAGACAGACCTTGAAAACATCATGCTAAGCGAAGCCAGACACAAAAAAGGCCACATATTACACAATTCCATTTATATGAAATGTTCAGAATAGGCAAACTCATAGATACAGAAAGTAAGTTAGTAGTTACCAGGGACTGGAAAAAGTAAGGAATGAGAAGTGATTGCTATTGAATATGGGCTTTCTTTTTGGTGTGACAAAAATGTTCTGCAATTAGACAGTGATGATGGTGTCACAACCTTGGTAATGTACTAAAAACCTCTGAATTGCTTAAAAAAAGGGTGAATTTTGTGGTATGTAAATTATATCTCCATTTAAGAAAATAACATATCAGTGTGCCTGGGTGCCTCACTCGATTAGGCATCTGACTTTTGATTTCGGCGTGAGATGGAGCCCCGGGTCAGGTTCTGCACTCAGTATGGAGCCTGCTTAAGATTCTCTCTCTCCCTCTCCCTCTGCCCTTTCCTCCTTCTAAAAAAAGTTACAAAAAAAAAAAAAAAAGAACATATTAATTATAAAAAAGATTGAATAAAAAAACCCCCAAGACCTTGGACATTATGTATAAAATATAAAAGAAGACTGATAGGTTGGAAAGAGGAAGGCAGACTGGCTAGAGACCACAGGACCCAAGAAATGGCATAATGGTTGAGTTACTTAGCTTTTTGTTTTGTCTGTCTGTCTGTCTGCTTGCCTCATATATTTAGACCTGAAGCTAAAGAACCCAGCAGTCCAGAAACACCAACGGACAGACAAGAAAAAGAAAATCCCCATCAAAAGCCTGCTGTTCGTGTCCACAGGACTGGGAAAGGGGCAGGCCTAGCAAGCCAGAAAACTGTCAAATAATAACGGCTTTTACTCCAGCCAAACACCACCCTCACCTGGCAGCGAAGGTCAAGTGGGGAGCCTTGATTTCCATCCTTGCTGGGCAAGGATGCAGTGCCATCAGAGAGCCAGAAAGAGGATCAAGAAGGTGGGGCTGGAAAAGTGCTCAAAGATATAATGGCTGAAAACCCCTCAGATCTGACAAGAGACACAAACCTATAGATGTACATAGAAACCAAGTGAATGCCAAACAGGATAACCCAAAGAAACCCACATCAAGATACATCATAATTGAACTTCTGAAAACTACAGAAAACAGAATCTTGAAAGCAGCAAGAGAAAAAAAGGACACCATTACCTATATAGGAAATACAGTTCAAATAACAGCAGATTTCTCATCAAAAATCATGGCAGCCAAAAGGAAGTGGCACAATATTTTTCAGGTGCTGAAAGAAAGAAATTGTCAACCTAGGCTCCCACACCCAGAGAAAATACCCTTCAGGAATGAAAGGAAATCAAGACATTGTGCAGATGAAGGAAAACGAAGAGAGGTTGTCACCAAAGCCTTGCCCTAAAGAATGGCTAAAGAAAGTTCTCTAATCAGAAAGCAAAAGTAAAAGAAGGAACCTTGGAACCTCAGGAAAGAAGAAAGACTACAGAAAGCAAAAGTATGGGTCTATACATTTTTTTTTCAAGCGCCTATGGAACATACACCAACATAGACCATATCTTGAGCAATAAAATGAACAATGCATTAAAAAAAATCAAAACATAGAGTGTGTCCTCCAACTACAATGGAATCAAACTGGAAATCAAAATAACAAGAAAACCTCCAAATACTTGTAAACTAAACAACACTCTTCTAAATAATCCATGAATCAAAAAAGGAAGCCTCAAAGGAAATGAAAACGTACACTGAACTGAATGAAAATGAAAATACAACACACCAAAATTTGTGTGACACACCTAAAGCAGTGCTGAGAAATTCACAGCACTAACTATATGCATTAAAAAAAAAAAAGAGGAAAAGTCTTAAATCAATAAGCTAAGCTCCCACCCCAAGAATCTAGAAATAGAAGAAGAATCTAGAAACACAAAGCAGAAGGAATAATAAATATGAGAGCAAAAAAAATCTCTCTCCCTGCCCCTCCCCTGCACGTGCTCTATCTCTCTCTAGCTCAAAAATAAATAAACATTAAAAAAAAACAAAAAAACAAAAAAAAAACAAAAACTAGGGGCACCTGGGTGGCTCAGTCGGTTAAGCATCCAACTTCACCTCAGGTCATGATCTCATGGTTCATGAATTCGAGCCCCGCATCAGGCTCTGTGCTAACAACTCAAAGCCTGGAGCCTGCTTCAGATTCTGTGTCTCCCTCTCTCTCTCTCTCTGCCCCTCCCTGACTCATGCTCTGTCTCTCTCTCTCTCAAAAATAAATAAACATTAAAAAAAAAAAAAACTAGACAAAGACAGTTCCCCCAAAATAGAATCACAAACCAATGTACCTCATTAACATAGACACAAAAATCTTTAACAAAATAATAGAACTGAGCAATATGTAACAAGAATTATACACCTTGACTAAGTGAGGTTTAGTCCACAGATGCAGTAATAGTACAATATTTGCAAATCAAGTTAATCCACCCTACTAACAAGCTAAAGCCCAAATCATATGATTCTATCAATAGATGCAGTAAAACCATTTGATAAAATGCAACAGTCATACGTGATGGAAAATTCTCACAAAAATAGGAATAGGAGAAAACCAAACAGATATGGCTCACGTTGAACCTGATGATATAAGACTGAATGCTTTCCCCCTAAGATCAGGAAAAAGACAAGGATGTTCACTCTTAACATTTTTGTTTGACATAATTCTGGAAGTCCCAGCCAGTGCAATAAAGCAATAAAAGGTAATAAAAGACATGTATAGACTGGCAAGGAGAAATAAAACTATTCTGTTTTGTAGATGACATTATCGTCTACATAGGAAATTCCAAGGAATCTACCAAAAGACCCCAAACAAACTCCTTTTGTACCTAATAAGTGAATTTAGCAAAATCCCAGGTTCAAGAGAAACATACAAAAATCAGCTGTATTTCTGGATGTTAGCAATGAACACAGTAACACCAGAATTAGAAATACAATATACCATTTACAATTACTCCCCAAAAATGAAATACTTAGGTGTAAATCTAACAAAACCTGTACAGGACCCTAATGCTGAAAACTATACAGTGCTGATGAAAGAAACCAACGCAGATCTAAATAAATGGAGAGGCAATATAGTTGTCCCCTTTTATCCTCAGGGATGTATTCCAAGACCCCTCCCCTCAGTGGACCCCTGGAACCACAGATAACACTGACCCTACATATACTGTTTTTCCTATACATACATACCTATGATAAAGTTTAATTTATACATTAGGCACAGTAAGAGATTAACAACAATAACTAATAATAAAATAGAATAATTATAATACAGACTATGATAAAAGTTATATGAAAGTGGTCTCTCTCTCTCTCTCTCTCTCTCTCTCTGTTTCTCAAAATATCTTATATCCTTGGGCACCTGGGTGGCTCAGTCGGTTATGTGTCTGACTTCGGCTCAGGTCATGATCTCAGCGTTCATGAGTTTGAGCCCTGTGTTGGGCTCTGCGCGACAGTTCAGAGCCTGGAGCCTGCTTCGGATTCCATGTCTCCCCCACTCTTTTCCTCTCCCCCACTTATGCTCGCTCGCTCTCTCTTTCTCTCTCAAAAATAAAATAAAAGAAACAAAAATAAATATCTTCTACCCTTCCTCTTGTGATGATATGAGATAATAAAATGCGTGATGAGAAGAAATGAGGGGAATGACATAGGGCCTATGATGTGGCATGAACCTACTACTGACCTTCTGAGATACATCAGGAGGAGGCGCACCTTCCTGACCGCAGATGACTCTGGGTAACTGAAACTGTGGAAAATGAAATCTCAGAGAAGTGGGGGAACTCCTGTCTCATAGTAATGGATTGGAAGACTCAACATAGCAAAGGTGTCAATTCATCCCAAATTGATATACAGGTTTAACGCAATTCCTATCAAAGTCAGAGTAATGCTTTTTTGTACATGTAGTTAAGATCATTCTAAAATTTACATGGAAAGGCAAAGGAATTAGAATAGCTAAAATAATCTGTAAAGAAAAATAACGTGGGAGTCATCAGTCTTATTACTCATTACTTATTTTTGAAGGAGAGAGAGCACAAGTGGGGAAGGGCAGAGAGGGAGGGAGAGAGAGAGAGAGACAGAGAGAGGGAGACACAGAATCTGAAGCAGGCTCCGGGCTCTGAGTTGTCAGCACAGAGCCCTACGCAGGGCTTGAACTCACAAACTGTGAGATCATGACCTTAGCCGAAGTCGGACACTTAACCTCCTGAGCCACCCAGGTGCCCCAGTCTAACCAATTTTAAGCATCGAATTTACCATACAGCTACAGTAATCAAGACTGTGAGATACTGGCAGAGGGACAGACACACAGATCAATGGAACAGAACAGAGAACCCAGAAGTAGATCCATGTAAATAGGCCAAACTGGTTTCTGACAAAGGTGAACGTACAATTCAATGGAGGAAAGGCAGCCTTTTAACACATGGTGCTACAGCCCCTGGACATCCATAAGCAAAAAGTTAATCCTGATCTAAGTTGCACATCTGACGTAGAAATTACCTCGAGGTATATCACGGACTTAACCGTAAAACCGAAAACTCTAAAACTTTTAGGAAAAAAGCATGATAGAAAATCTCTGGGATCTAGTCTCGGCAAAGAGTTCTTACAGTTGACAGCAAAAGCATGATCCAAAACGGGAAACACTGATAAACTGGACTTCACCACAATTACAAACTTGAATGCTTCAGAAGGGCCTGTTGGCCCTGACAAGACAATCTGCAGCCTGGAAGAAGATATTTGCCAGGCATCCAACAAAGGCCTGGCAGCTCGAATACACAAGGAATACTCAACACTCAAGTTAAAAAGCAAACAGTCCACTTAGAACACGGACAAAAGATGTGAACAGATACTTCACTGAAGAAGATACACAGATGGCAAATGCAAATCAAAACTGCAACGAGATGCCACTGCTCGTCTATCAGAAAGGCTAAAATTGAAAATGGCAACACCACCAAATGCTGGTGAGGATGAGGAGAAACCGGAGCGTTCATTCATCGGTGGTAAGAACGTAAAATGGTCTAGCTATTCTGGGAAACAGTTTGGTAGTTTCTTAGAAACCTGTAAATGCAACTATTGTACAACCCAGGAATTGCACCTCTGGGCATTTACCCCAGAGAAATGAAGATGTAAATTCAGACAAAAATCAAAACGTGAATGTTAATAGCACTTTCATTTGTAATAGTCAAAAAGCTGGCAGCAATCCTGATGCCCTTCAACAGGTAAATGGTTAAACTGTGGCACATCCATGCCAGGGAATACTACTCAGTAATAAAAAGGTATAAACCAATAAATGCAACAACCGGAATGAATCTCTAGAGAATTACGCTACGGGCAAAGCCAATTAAAAAAAAAAAAAGGTGCACATTGAATGATTCCATATATATAGCATCTGTGAAATGTCAAAATCATAGAAATGGAGAACAGATCAGTGGTTATCAGGGGTGAAGGAGGGGGTGAGGGTAGAAAGTGGTTATGCCTTCAAAAGGGCAACATGAGGGACCCTTATGGTGATGGAAATGTTTTGTATCTAGACTTGTATGTATCAATGTCAGTATCAGGGTTGTGATACTGCAGTATAGTTTCCACAAGATGTTACTATGGGAATCTGGGTAAAGGGTACATGGAATTTCTCTGTATTGTTTCTTAAAACTCCACCTAAAATCATAATCACTTCAAAATAAAAGGTTTAACTAGCAAAAACTCCAGTTTAAAAACCCAAGGATATAAAAGGATATAGGCAATTACTATACATTATAAAAAGCAGACTTGAGTATCTCAAGTCCAAGAAAAATTGAAATTACTATCAGGTACTACTATTAAGTCAAATTTGGTTATGAATTGAGGAATTGAAGGTAAAGAAATGGGTTTTCATTTCTTTCAATTTCCAGGAGGAAAAAAAAAACCTAGGAAGATACAGGCAAATCTATGTATCTGAAATAAACCTCAGCTCTTAAAAATTTTAATTTTAAGAAGGTTCCAAAAGAAATGCATTCCTTTATAGTTGTCTTTAAAATTTTTAATCAAAGTGCTTCCTTCACAGAATAGCTTATTCCAGAAGGGTGGGTCACAGTTGTAGGGGAAACAGGAAGAGATGGAGGAGTTGAAGGCATTTGTGGTAGAAGGAATAAGACTGGGGGGAGGGGGCACGGGGGGCGGAGGGAGGTGAACAGCTGGCCTAGGAGACACTGGCCAGGGCTTCACACCCAATCTCCTGGGGTGCCATCGACTTCCTCACCCTGCATTCCAATCCCAGTTCCATCTCCTTTATTGAACTTCAAGTAAATCACATAATCTCTGTGCCTCAATTTCCTCCTCCTCAAAAGCGGAGATAAAAGTTTCTATCTCCCTTCAAACAGGATATTTGCAAGAATAAGTATGTGTACAGCTTGGAAATGTTTGAAAGAAAGGTCCCAAGAAATAGTATCTGCAAATGGGGCTCATTTAGAATATTCAATAGAAAGTCTATTTTATATGAGGAAACATGCATAATGGAAGACACTAATTTTCAAGGAGACTGGTGAAAGGGAAAGACAAAATGAATGAGATTTAAACCAAGTCAGTGGCTCATGTGTATTTCCTCAGTTGTCCTCAGGTTACTGATGGCAAATTCAGCCCTGCCCAAGACACGCGGTGTCCCAATCCACCAGCAAAACCATCTTCTTAGAATGGGTTTTCCATAGCAGACGTTAACGGATTGGAAAACTAAACAACTGAGAAACCCAAGTCTCACAAGACTGCAAATCAACTAGGGACCTGGGGAGTGGTCTTCATCATGACACTGAAAAATGTTAAGAGCATGGAAATAAGCAGCAACGCGACTCTTAAATTTCATTTTACCTGGAGCACTAATTGAATTAAGTCTGGTATTTTGTGACTCACTCAGGTCTGTCTGCCTGCATTTGAATCTAAGCTCTCTGATTGCAAAAGTCGCAAGTCACACTCATCTTTCTGTGTCCCACAGTCCATAACTTTGCATGTAGTGGGCATTCTGCAAGTACTGAATTGAACACATGTTCACAAATATGATCTATTACACCTAGCTTGAAGGAATATACTTAAGTTGTTCCAAACTAGAAGTTGAACCCTGATGTTCATTAGCCTCAGCCTTGTAACTTATTGAACAATGTTTTTATCAGTTTCTCAAATTATCGTAAGCTAGTAAACGGAAACTTTTACTGATGACCTGGAAAAGAAAAGATTTCAAAGATAAAGTCTGAGCCCAGAAGGACATGGGGCAAGAAAATGAGAAACGTTGAGCTTTTATTGATATCGGGCATAACAGCCTGCCTCTTATCAATAATTATTGGATTTTTTTTAAAAAGTTTTAATTTTCTAATATTTACTCACCAGTATCCAGTCTTGATTTGATATGCTGATACCTTGGGTTTTGTGGTATTCTTCTGGTCAGATACTAAAAAATAAAAAATTCACAAATTACTCAGGTTAATATAAAAGTAAGGGCGACAGAAGTGGGAAAGAGTCAGGTACTTAAAAAAATAGATGCTAAAATTTTATCAAATTTAATGATTTTTAAATGTTTATTTATTTATTTTGAGAGAGAGAGAGATGCAGGAGGGATGAGAGAGAGAGAATCCCGAGCAGGCTCCACACCATCAGCCCAGAGCCTGATGTGGGGCTCGAACTCATGAAACGTGAGATCGTGACGTAAGCTGAACCAAGAGTCAGACGCTGAACCAAGAGTCAGACGCTAAACCGACTGAGCCACCCGAGTGCCCCAAAATTTATCAAATTTAAAGAAGGAAGGAGCCCTAGAGGTCCAACTGTCCATTCACTCTAGGACTCTTTGCTACAGCATTTCCATAGGTGAGGACGGTTATCTTGTTTATGTCAAAATATTTTCATTTTTTGTCAAAATAATCTCATAGCACTATATAATTAGGAAAAAAAACTCTTAAAAAAATTATTTCTGACATTGAGCCAAAACTATTCTCCTTCTAAGTTCCGTCCAGTCCGCTGTCACAGCCCTGAACGAGACACCCTCCACCCCTGCCTGAACAGAAATTTGTTCAAATAACTAAAGGCAGCTCTCTGGTCCTTCTTTTACTCTTGGAATGATGAGGCCATCTCCTCTGGACACCCTCTAGATGTTCTCCCCATCTCCCCTAAAAAGTAGCACTTGGACCCAGACCTGAGCACCGTGCCCAGAGGCTGCTAGGCCAGGACCCGGTTTGGCAGTCCTCCCCTGCTGCCTGCCTGGGTCTGAGGTTCCACAGGTGTCACTACGATGGCATCTGCTCTCGGGACGATGGCGTCTGCTCTCGAGCCCGGGGTTAAGTTTGTGGTCATCAAAGAATGCCTATGTCAGGCCCTTGTCCTGTACTCTGGGAGGGACCTCTAAATCCAAGCACAAGGCATTCACCCATATTAAGTTTCAGGGGCATTTGCGAAAGCCATCCAAGCGAGGGAAGGCTAGTGAATCGACATTTCAAGATCTAGCTTTCCCGGGACGCCGGGGTGGCTCAGTGGGGAAAGCGTCTGACTCTTGGTTTCGCTCAGGTCATGATCTCATAGACTGTGGGATCGAGCCACACATCAGGCTCTGTGCTGACAGTGTGGAGCCTGCTTGGGATTCTCTCTCTCTCCCTCTCTCTGCACCTCCCCTGCTCACTTGCTCTCTCTCTCTCTCAAAATAAATAGGGGCACCTGGGGGGCTCAGTCAGTTAGGCGTCCGACTTCGGCTCAGGTCATGATCTCACCGTTCCTGAGTTCGAACCCTGTGTTGAGCTCTGTGCTGACATCTCAGAGCCTGGAACCTGTTTCAGATTCTGCGTCTGCCCCTCCCCTGCTCGTGTTCTGTCTCTCTCGCGAAAATGAATAAACATTTAAAAAAATTTTTTAAAAATAAGTAAATAAGCATAAAAAAAAGATCTAGCTTTCTCGCTCAGGCTTTTTTCTGACCTTCAAGTATGAAAATCATATGTTCAGTCACAGGTAGCTCCAGAATATGAAACTAAAACTGGGTAATACCTTTCTGGCTTCGTCTTCTGCCACTCTCACACATGGCCCCGTGTTGACATGGCCCGAGGGTTCCCCTAATTTGCTGCACTCACTCCGGTCTCCAGGCTTAGCAAATGTCTGCCTAGAACATTCCTTGACTTGTCCTTGGGCAAGTCAACCTTACTTCCTCTGTAAGGTGTCCAAGGTGGAATTGGGCATTTCTTCTCCTGGGCTTCCAGAGTACCCTGTACCATTGTTCACACCCCCAGCTTCTCTAGATTTCCTTGGAGGCAGGGATGAGGACTTACTCATATCTGTGTATGCCCAGGACCTAGTATATGATAGGCATATTTACTGATATGCAGTCAACAAATGAATATCTAGAATGCAGAGTATATTACAGTAACTACCTGGTTTGGAACACCTAATTTTATTATTGTTTTTTGAAATTGCTTTTATGTATTTATTTTTTTAAGTAATCTCTACACCCAGTGTGGGGCTTGACCTCATGAGCCCAAGATTAAGAGTTGCGTGCTCTACCGACTGAAGAAAAAAAAAATCAGGTGGAGAACCGAAATTTAAAACCCCTATCATATGCTCTTGAAAACATAGTTAACTATAGCATGTCCTGCTGGCCAGAGTTTTGGATTTCAGAGGCCAAGAAGAATTTCGAAGAACTGGGGGCACCTATAGAGAATTATCAACTTCTAATCTTCCCAAGAAAGGACATTTTATGTATTCTTTTTTTTTAATGTTTGCTTATTTTGAGAGAGCACATACATGCGTGTGCAGAACAGGAACAGAGAGAGAGAGAGAGGGAGAGAGAGAATCCTAAGTAGGCTCTGCACCGTCAGCACAGGGCCCAACATGGGGCTCGATCCCATGAACCATTGCATCATCACCTGAGCCAAAATCAAGAGTCAGATGCTAAACCGACTGAGCCACCCAGGTGCCCCAAGAAAGGACATTTAAAAAAAAGTTTTTTCAAGTTTATTTATTTTGAGAGAGAGAGAGAGAGAGAGAGAGAGAGAGAGAGCAAAAAAGCATGAGTGGAGGAGGGGCAGAGACAGAGGAAAATGGGAGAATCCCAAGCAGGCTCCACACTGCCACCGCCAAGCTGATGTGGGGCTCAAACCCACAAAACCAGGAGGTCATGACCTAAGCCAAAACCGAAAGTCGGATGCTCAACTCACTGAGCCACCCAGGCGCCCTCCAAGAAAGGGCATTTTATAAAAAAGTATAAAAGTTCATAACAACCATCTTCCATTTCAATACCTAAAAATAAGAAAGGAAAAAAAAATCCCAGAATAAAAAGATTGGTCCTTTATTGTTATAAAAAAAGAAGAAAACAACTCATGACATTGTCTCTGGTTTTCATTTCACTCCAGGCAAGTAAAACCTTTGTCCTGAACATTTAGCATTTGGCCTCAGATGTGTGTGTGGAACCCCTAAATAAGGTTTTTCATCCTTAGAGAAAGGCTGGAGAGCCCCTGTCTCCCATGTGATCAGTAACCTGCTGTCTTTAAGAGAAACTGCCTCTAATACCAATTCCAACACCTTTCTAGATGAAGATGGAGAAGATTCTTAAGTGAGAGAAGGGGAATACTTAAAGACTGAAAAGGGGAACTTTAGGATAAGATCCCCCAGAAGACAATATCATAGCAAAACAAAACACCAACAAAGCAAACCAAAAAACCAGGGAAAACATGTGCCTGGTAAACTGAGTCAAGAAAAGCTAATAGTAGAATTCAGTTATCTTAGGCTAAGGGATTTTCTTTTTTCATTTTTTTTGTGCTCTGTCTTTTTATAATTTCTATATGCTATATCCTGTTTTTACTTTTGTTTTGTTTTGTTTTCCACTAGTTTCCTAGCAAAGCGTCTTTTGAAAAACTCCAGGCTAGTCTCTGCTGAATCAAAGGGATTTGTCCATACCTAAGCCAACATAGCTAAGAAGTGAGGGTGTCTCTGGGGACCAGGTGTGGTGGCAGCAGAATGATGGGGGGGGGGGTGTAGACAGCTGCAGTCGCTGGGCCCCTCCCGCCCCCGGTTTTCCCTTACATAGACTAATGAGAAATCCATATGCTACAGTAGAAAAATGTACTGTCTCTTTTCCATTTTCCCAATTTGGTCCAACTTCTCGTTCCTGGCTTTCAAGTGCCAACCACAACGTAAAACTTTGTGCTTCACTCTAAGCAGACCACCGCAGATTTTATGGAACTGCCATACTTTTTTCCTTAAAATTCTTGCTTTGGGGTGACTGTTTCTTGACCTACTGACCAACTGGCTTTTTTTTTTTTTTTCAATTACATAAACAGGATGAAATGGTGGAAAGAGAAAGAGCTGAGAAAAGACGCTCTTTCAAGGACTATTCATTCATTCAACAAAGACTTACTGAGCACCAACCCTTCCCTAGACATTTACAGGGTGTCTACTAGGCATGAGCCGCTGTGCTGAGGACACAGAGCCCTCCAGCTCTCAGTGGTGCTGGGAAGAAAGACAAGCAAACAAACAGATGCCATGCTGCATGGTGAACAAGGAGAGGGCGCATGTAAGAGTGTCACTAAAAGAGTCAAGAACTATGCCCTGAGCCATGACTTCCCTGAAATCTGAGGGCCAAGAAAATTGGTCAAGCTAAAGGAGTAGTAGGTGGAAACTATAGGGTTTCTGGTAACTGGTAGACCTAGAGCATAGGGGGCAATATGGGGTCAGAAAAGGCTGAAGAAGCAGGGAGGGGCAGTTCATAAAGGGCCTTGTATCCACCCATGCCAAGGGTCCTGGATTTTTTTTTTTTTCCCTGCAGATGACTATCCTTAAAGTGGCAATTTTGCTCCCCCCTGCTCCCGGGGACAGCTGTCAATGTCTGAACACCTTTTAGGTGGGGGGTGGCTGTGGTGGGGATGCTACTGGTATCCAGTGAGTAGAAGCCACAGATGCTGCGAAACATCTTACAATGACAGTCCCCCACGGCAAAGAATTAGCTGGCCCAAAATGTCAATAGTGCTAAAGTTGAGAAACCCTAGTGTAGACAATTGGGGAGTTACTGAAGAAAGTAAGAAGAAGTGACAGGATTATATTTCCATTTTAGAAAGTTTGTTTTGGCAGCATTCTGGAGAACTAATAGAATCATAGTCAAGGAGGGAGGCACAAAGATCAATTAAGAGGTAGTTGTGCTAAGAAGATCTATGATGCTAAGACAGTGGCAGTAGAGATGAGGAAGAGGAGACGGCTTCAAGATGTAAAATCAGTAAGATTGAAAACTGCCTGGTATGCCAGGGGGAGGACAGTGTTACCATCCTCCAAAAAAGGGAATTGGAATTAAGGAGGAAGCATACATTGAAAAATATGATGTTTTTCATGTTGAGGCCTGCTGATTGTGATGTATCTGTGGGTTATCCAAAATGGAAACGGTGAGCTGGCTATTTGGGTCTGGAGATCAGGAGATCTGGGGTTGCAGAAACAAGGTTTGGGGATTGTCAGCATAACGGCTGCAGGGGAAGCCATAGGAATGGACAAAATCACCATCAGAGATTGAGAGGAAAAACCCCAGCCCTCAAGTTTGGGTAGAGAAAAGCACCATGTTTGAGACTCATGAGAGGCCAGAAGAAAGGGGGTCACGAAAATTAAAGAAGAGTTTCAGGAAGAAGGGAGTGGTCAACAGTGATCAATGCTGTCAAGTCCGAGAACAAGAGGTCAAACATGAACAAGCGAGCAAGAATGAAGGTCAAGTAAGAGAATAACAAAGTAAATTTGGATTGAACAAACCAGAACATTGTTGACGGCCCCGGTAGATGTTACAGTAAACTGACAGAAGCAGAAGCAAAAACAGCAGGTTGTGTGAGACAGGGACGGAGGAAAGCAGAGGATAGTAGCCAGATGGTCTTTTTCTCCCCTTGAGAGTTGCTAAGGAATAAGTTTTTGTTGTTGATTTGTTTCGTTTTGGAAAAAAGGAGAGCTTTGAGGATGTTTAGAGGCTGGATAATAGAGGTTGGAAATGTAGCAGGAAGGTATGGAAATGAGGGAATGGGAGAGGATGAGGCCCAGAGCCCAGGCAGAAGGCTCAGCTCTGGATACTGGATATGGATTTAAGATAAAGATATCAGATAGGTGATCACGATGAAGTTCTTTGGGAGGAGGGAGGAAGCTAAGAAAAGTTCATGTTTGTGATATGATCAGGGGCTCTTGGAGAGCAATCAAAAATGTCAAAGACTCGAGGGCTTACGTCCCTAGAAAGGTCCAGAGATAATGTCCTCCCTGTGTGGCCATGCCTTCCCAGCTACTTCACTTCCACCCCCCCTTTCAAGACCCAGCACAAACGTATCTTTCAAGGAGACTCCTCTGAAGGCCACAGGAGGATGGACATCTCCTCCCTACCCAGACTGTCATGGCTTTTTGTACTAATCATACACCTCACTTCTGGCCCTTGGGACATGGCTCTACCTCCTAGATCTCTGCACCTGCTGTGAGGCCTTGCACCAGCATGAGCTGTCAGGACTGCCTAATGAATGGAGAGGACTCGGACACCTGAGGAACACACAGCGTGCGTGTCAGCACCACGTGATGGCCCTGCGAGTCTGAGCCAAGGGGAGCACCCACACACGGGTGGGTGATGTGGGAGACTTTGCGGAAGAAATGGCACTGGAGCTGTGTCTCGAGGGTTGAACTTCCATGGAAAAAATGAGGGGGGAAACAGGTGGAAAAAATGTTCCAAGTGGAGCAATTCTAATAGCAGAGCCTTTAAAAGCACGTTTAAAGAAGAGCACGTTGTTCTATTTGCTAGAGAAGATACAACAACTCTAATGAAGGTAACCGATGCTAACATTTGTTGAACGATGCTAACATTTGTTGAACGCTTAACTATGTTGTCAGGCACTCGACCAAGCATTTTACCTATATTACCTCATTTCATCCTCACAATAGCCTGTAGATACCAGTATTATCTTCATCCTACATATTAGGAAATGGGCACAAGATGGAGTGGCTTCCCAAGGTTACTCAGCGGGTGAGAAGGGTGGCACCTGGATCGAAACTGGGTAGTCTGGCTCTAGAGCCTCCACCCTTCCACACTCATTCCAGGGGTTCTGAAAATCGGATCCACTGTTGGATTTTTGATAGTCCATGAGTCCTGTAAAACTATGCAAAATGTTTGTGTGCATTTTTATGGGGAAGAGGCCCTTGTTTTCACCAACTTTTCAAAGAGGTTTATGACCTAAAAGGGCTTAAGAACCACAGGTATATGAAATCCTGTGCTGTATGGTGGGACATGGATAAGTAGGCTCTAAGTAGAGAACCCTGAACGTAGGCTGAGGGTCTGGAGTAGGCCCTGAAGACAAAGGAAGGTACCAAAAATATTGAGCTGTGAGCCACATAATTGCAAGAGTATTTTGGCAGATTACTAACATGGAAAGTAAGACTGGGCTTTATGAACCCATGGATGTTGCAGAGGAAGGGAGAAGTAGGAGAAGGCAACAGTGGGATTTTTCTGAAGGAAAATCACTAAAAAATGAGTGGCATTGTCTGAATCTCATAATCATTCAAACATGAATGAGCTTTTCTGACTTCCCACCTCTCTCCAAATGGAACTCACAAAGTTAGTTGTATTTCAATGGCAACACATGTAATAAGATTTACATTTAAAGGATTTTTAAAAATACCATTATACATTTTGTTCAGAAGTTCCCTATTTATCTGCTATTTATCTTCTTCCATCAAATGAAGGAAATGAATTCAATCTTGAAAAGAGCCTCATTTAAGGCAATCTTACATTTAACATAGGTCTTTTAAAGAACTTTTTTTTTTTTAAAATGGGAGTTTTGATCTGGCCCAATTCTCCTGATCTCAAACACTAACCTTGACCCTATATGCACATGCAGCAGCCCCTACTCTGCTAGCAGCTACTACCTATGGCTGACTGTATTTTTCAAGATGTTTGCAACAGAATTTCCCATCTCACTTACACTATGATGTTGAGACTCCTCCCATGGCGGGGTGGGGCCAAAGTCTCCACCCCCAGCCCCACTGGAATCTGGATGGGCTGGCGAGTGGGATGGAAGTGCTGCCTTATGACTTCTGCTGCTACATCATAAAAGGCAATACAGTGTCCACTTAGTTCTCCTGGGACATTTGTTCTTGGAATTCAGCTACCATGTTGTGAGAAAGGCCAAGCCACAGGAAAAAGGCCATGTGTAGGTAGTAAGGCTGACAGCCCCAACTGAGGGCCTAGCCAACAGTCTGTGTCAATGGCTTTGAAGAAGCCTTAAAGATAGCTCTAGCCCCAGCTGTGAAACTACATGAGATCCCAAATGAGAAGGGCCTAGCTGAGCCTGGTCAACTTCCAGGACCGTAAGAGATCATAATAAAATGACTATTATTTTAAGCCACTAAACATAGGGTGATTCATGAGGAATCAATCTATAATTAGAACATATATTCCAATATGTAATTGGAACACCCTCCCCTCACCCCTTTCTTTCTAGCTAAGCCCCTCATGGGGAGGGTGGGGTGGCGGGGAGGGCGACCTACAGTGGGTATCTGCACTTTACTCCTCAATCCATTGGATTGCAACATGGCTACTGTCCCCACTATTCTACTATGGCTCCTATGGCAGCTGGCCAACATCAGAGATCTCCTAACTGCTGAATATAATGGCTCCTTTTCGTTCTTTAACTCACTTGACCTTTCTGTACCATTTGACACTGTTACACAGCCCTACTGTCTTCAGTTTCCACTCCATTGGTTTCAGTGATATCTCCTTCTCCTGATTCTCCAATGACACACAGATCGTTTCTGTCAGCCACTTAAACACTATGTTCCCCAAGCTTCCATCTTCTCAATCTATAGCTTCTCTGTGGGCCGAACACTTAGGTTTAATTCCATTTATATGCTTCTGATATCCAAATAGGGAACTGTGGCCTGACTTCTCCTCCCAGCTCAGCCATATATTCATGTACTCATTCAACAAATGTTTATTGCATGCCAGGCAGTGGGACAATGCATACAAGTTTATGTTCTTGTAAGTATGCCAGAAATAAACAAGTAAATAATTACAGATTACAAATTACAAATAAAATAATTACAGATCATGATCTACTGGGTGAAGATAGCATATTGAACACATGCGTTTAATTTCACTTCCTTCTGAAACCTCAATTTTGTCTTCTATTTTAAGGATATAAATCTCAAAAAACCAGAGAGAGTGGGAGAAGTGACAGCAATAGATTTTTGAAGTCTAGAAAGCAGATCAACAGAGAAAAGGACTTGACTGATTCAAGAAAGTCAAAGGGAAGGCCAAGAACAATCCTTAAAAGGCTTAGGAAGTGACAGCTCCAGGCATCTCCAGAAGTGGGGAGTAAAAGGAGTGGCTGAAATAAGGAAGATTGTTTGAAGGCTGATTGAGAAGCAACTGGATCTCCAAATCCCTGTCCCCTGTGTGCTACTGAGTGACTTCCCCTCCCCCACCATGGCAGATCTCTGTAGATTTATTTCCTGAAAAGGTTTCTGGACTGGGAGGAATCCAGACAGAGAAAGGCAGAGATATCATTACTGAAAATAGGGGCATTAAGTGAATGATGCATACTAATGTCGAAATTTAGCTCCTAGCTCTAATTCCTCCAGGAATTCAGTTAGACTTTTACTCTCAGGAGAGTGGAGGAATTCTCTGAGCAAAATAACCAGCCTAAGAGGAAAGAGCTGAACCTACAAATTTGGGAGGATAGTCCCCCAAATCATGGCCCAGTGAGATCTTCCTGTAGTTAGGCTCACCATCAGCAAGTCCCTCTCAAAAATACAGATTCAAATCACCTGTTTACGTTTCCATCTCAAAAACATAAATTAATGATTTAAGACTAAAAGAAGCCTGAGAACATTGCTATGAAGTGAATTGTGTCCCCCCCAAAATCCATAGCAATGTTCTCAGGCTTCTTTTAATCCTAAATTATTATGTTTTGGGGTTATATAGAAGCCCTAAACCCCAATGTAACTGTATTTGGAGACAGGGCCTTTTGGAGGCAATTAAGGTTAAAAGAGGTCATAAGGGTGGGGCACAAGTGTAATAGGATTCAAGTCCTTATAAACAAAGACACCAAAGAGCTCTCTCCCCTCTGCACAAAGGCACACAGAAAGAAATCTAGTGAACACACAGTGAGAAGGCAGTCATCTACAAGGCAGGAGAGACCTCTCACCAGAAACTGAACTGGCCAGCACCTTGATCCTGAACTTCCCAGTACTCCCAAACTGCCAGAAATAAATTTCTGTTGTTTAAGCAACCCAGTCTGTGACACTTCATTATGGTGGCCTGAGTTGATTAATACAAACATCTCCAACAAAACAAAAAGAAAAATTGCAATAGGGAGGAAATACACTATGCAAGGAAAAAAATAGTTCAAAAAACTATCATTAGAGAAATGAAAACATACAACCACACAAAAACTTGTACATGAATATTCATAGTAGCATCATTCATAACAGCTCCAGAGTAAAATCAACCCAAATGTCTATCAAAAAGAAAAAATAAAAGAAGTATGTCACGCAAAGCACTATTACCCAGTAATAAAAAGGAATGAAGTACTAATACATGATATAACACGGATGAACCTTTAAAACATTATGCGAAGTGAAAGAAATCAGTCACAAAAGACCACATTTTGCATGACTCCATTTATATGAAATGTAGACAATAGGTAAATCTACATGGAGTAGATTAGTGATTGTCAAGACTGGATGGGGAAGACAATGGGAAACCTGGGGAGTGATAGCTAAAGGTTACAGGTTTTCTTTTTGGTGAAATGAAAATGTTCTGATCAGTGATGATTGCACAACCCTGAATATATTAAAACCACTGAATCGTATACTTTAAATAGGTAAATTATATCTCATAATGCTGTTACTAAAAAAATTAAAATTTAACAAGTAAAAAAAAATAAAAACTTTTGCTCTACAACCATACCAAGTACTTATGAAAGAGTAAAAAGAAAATAATTAAGTTAGGCTATATTTGTCTGACATGGAAAGATCCCCAAGACTTATTGTTAAGTGCAAAAAGCAAGTCAAAAAGCCATATATATAATGTTATAACATTCGAGTAAAACAAAACCATAAAATAAAATTCTCTCTACATAGACACACAAGTGTGTGTGCATACACACAAAGACAAATGCAGAGCAAAAGTTTTGGAAAAGATAACTGGAAAAAAGTTATAAGTAGTGATGTAAGAAAATTTTCCTACATATTTCCAAAAATTTATAAATAGTACAGAATAAAAATAGAAGGCAGAAAGAAACTCCAGGAAAAACAAAAAGTGGTTAAGAAAGAAAATGTAACTGTAATGATCACTGGTTTGGCAATAATCAATATTTACAGTAACTAACAAAGAAACACAAACAAAGAAACAAACAAAACAACAGTAAAAAAAATCCAATTAGAAATTAGGCAAAAGACAAAAAGAGATATTTTGTTAAAGATATATAAATGGGAAATAAGCACATGAAAAAATATAAGATGTTCAACCTCAGTATCCATTGGGGAAACGCAAATTGAGACTATTATGAGATGTCATAGTGCACCTATTAAAACAACTAACATAAAAAATATTGACAATACGACATGTTGCCAAGAATGTACAAAAATTGAATCTCTCATACACTGGTGATGAGGATGTAAAATGGTACAGTCACTCTGGACAATAGTTTCTAAAAAACTAAATATATGCTCACATACAACCCAGCAACTACATTCCCAGGCCTCTATCACAGAGAAATGAAAATTAACATCCATTGCAACGAAAGTTAACATCCATACAAACAGCTGTACCCAAAAGTTCATATCTTTATTTATAATAGCCTCAAACTGAAAACAACCAAAATATCCCCTATAATAATTGAATGGTTAAACAAACTATTATACATTCATGCCCCAGATACTAATGAGCAATAAAAAGGAACAAACTATTGCTATAAGCAACAACTTGGATGTGTCTCAAGGACATTACTCTGAGTGAAAAAAGCCAATCTCAAAAGGTCACATATCGTATGATTCCATTTATGTAACATTTTCAAATAACAAAATAACAAAAATGGAGAACACAATAGTGATTGCCAGCAGTTAGGATGATGAGGGGGAGGAAAGTGGATGGGACTAAGAAGGGATAGTATGAGAGAGATATTTGTGGTGAAAGAATAGTTCTGTGTTTTGATGACAAATATAAAGCCGTGCAAATCTTGATTATATCTACACAAGTGAAAAAACAGCCTAGCCTAGAACTATAAACATATTATATAAATGTCAATTTTATGGCTTTGATATTATACTATACTCACATAAAATATAATCAGTGGGGGAAACTGGGTAAAAGTACATGGGACTGTACTGTTTTTGCAACTTACTGTGAACCTATAGGTATTTCAAAATAAAAAGGGTTTACAGATTTTATTTTTTTTAATGTTTATTTTTGAGAGTGAGAGAGTACATGCACATGTGTGTATGAGCAGGGAGCAGGGAGCAAGGGAGGGGTAGAGAGACAGGGAGACAGAGGATCTAAAGCAGGCTCTGTACTGACAGCAGAGAGTCCAACAAAGGGCTCGAGCCCACAAACTGTGAGATCATGACCTGAGCCAAAATCAAGAGTCGGATGCTAAACCAACTGACCCACCCAGGCACCCCAAAATAAAGTTTTTTAAAAAGGACACATCAGAGTCCAAAACAGAGCTCTTAGGAATTAAAAACATGATGGTGGAAATTAAATTGAAGGATTAGAAGATAAAGTTAAATAAACAATCTCCAAGAGAGGGAAAAGACAAAGATGTGGAAAACAGGACACAAAATTTAAGAAAATCAGGGAATCAGTCTTATAGAAGCAACATGAGAATAATGAATTCAAGAGAGAGAGAGAGTAAATTCAAGAAACAAAATAATGCAACAAAATTTTAAAGAATAGAAAGACATGAATTTCTGGTTCCCACCAAAATGAGTGAAAACAGACCCACAGCAAGGAATATCTCTGGGAAACATAACACTGGTAACATAGAGAAGATTCTACAAGCTTACGGAAAGGAAAAATCAAGTCACATACAAAGGAACCACATGGCTTTGGACTTCTCCACAGCCCACACTGGATGCTACAAGACCACAATGCAGTATTTTCAAAACGCTGATGGTCTCCAACCAAGAATTCTATACTCAACCAAACTTGCAGGCAAATAAATGTGAAGGTAGAATAACAACATTTTCAGACATGCCTAACATTTTAGACATAAATAAAAAATATTTATTCCTCATGCACTCTTTTTCAAGAAACTCCTGGAAATTGTGTTCCACTAAAACAAGGAAGTTGGACATCTTCTTCTAGGACACAAATGTATGACCACACAGGGCATCCTTGCTTCTCTCCCCCTACACTCCTCTGATCTCATTAATGGCATCAGCACCGATGAGTAGCCCAAGCTAGGAAACTAAGTCATCCAGTCCACTCTCATTTACCAAAGCTAATCATGAAGTCTTAACGACTTAATTCTCTAAATATTTCTCATTCCTTAGTTCGATGTCCCTAGTTCGATGGCCTTACTTTAAGTCTGTATCATAAATACCACCTAACCAATCTGTGTCTCTCCAGTCCTATCTGCCTCAAATCCTTTCTCCACAAAGCAGCTATAGCCAGCTGCCTAAAACGCAAATCTGACCACATCACTCAGTTACTCACAACTTCTCAAAAGCTTCTCAAATTCAGACCAGCAACAAGATACATATGTGGCAAACTGCCACTCTCCACACCGACCTCCCTCACCTCCGTGGCAGAGATTATATTTGATCCCGGCATTCTCCTGCAGAGTCTAAACTTAACATCACAACTTTTTCAGCATAGCTCATAGACATCCACCACGAAATGAAGCTGCAACTCCTGTTCAGTATAAAGGTCAAGCACTTTAGCAAGGCACAGAGGGCCCTTCCAGAATTTACTCCTGCTTCTCTACAGGGAACTGTCCACTCCCCCGTTTCATACCTACTCATCTCTGCTTACACTGTTCTTTCTCTCTTAGATGCTTCCTCACCTGGCTCATCACCTTGCCATTTCAGGCCATCTCCAGGACCTTCTCTCACTTCCTTAAGTGAGTCCAATCTTTCCTCTGTGTCCTTTTAACTCGTTCCCAAACCACACTGTACTCAAATTCTGTTTACAAGTCATTCACTAGACTTAACTTACTAGAGGACAAATGCCTGGTCTTATGCTCTGTATTTCTGGCACCTACTGCAACGTAGGAGTCCAATTAACATTTGCTGAAATTAAACGAGCACAACGAGCAGCAGGGCAGCAGGGGTGAAACAGACAAGAAAGTAAAAGGTCCTATCGGGAAGAGGGTAAACTAACGACATATTTTGCTTCCTTTACAAATGGCTAGATCTGCTTGTTCCTGATCTTCGGGTATCCCCAGAATCAGAAATGATGGCTCCTTTTGATTTTGCTCCGTTAGGGTTCAGGGCGTTCATCTGTATGCTCGTTATATGGTGGAACTGCCACACCTAGACTGTAAGCCCTTTGAGGGAAGGGACTGTGTCTTCCTGCACTTCGCTCCTCTGAGTGACAAATGGCAGGGTACAGTGAGCGTGCGGGACGGTGGTCTCTCATCACCTGATAACGGACTCGGCTCGGACTCCCCCAGGCCCGCCCCGCCTCCCTCCGTTCTCCAGACCCCTCCTCAAGCTGGCCGCTTCCCGCCTTCCGGCCGGCGGAAGTCACTAGCCGCTCTTCCCTGCCCACGTGGAGACTTTTCCGGTGCGCCTGCCCCCTCCGGCTCTCCGATCGAGACCTGACCCTCACCTCAGGATTCCCAATGTGCCTCCGGACAGACATATCTGCTCCAACCGACCACGCTGGGATTCTAGCCTCGCCGGTAGCCTCTAACCCTAACTTCCTACCCCCACAACCTCTCTCGGCCGCCTCCCTACAACCTCTACTCCGATTGGCCTCCCTGCCCCGGCTAGCCAATGGAGGCTCTGTTTACTCTCTCCTTGCGGGGTCAAGGGGGAGCGAGGCGCCGCTCAATGGTTGCCGGGGGCAACTGGGGGACGCCGGCTGCTGAGGCCTTTTGTGCTCTTGGCAGGGCCCCGCCGGCTGCAGCCTGAGCGCGGGAAGAGGGGCGCGGGGGAGGGGCAGCCGGGCGCCTGCGCGTGAGTTGGTGGAGGGGGGCTTTGAGGGGGAAACCGGGAGCTAATGTGCAAGCACGTACAGGACACAGGGCACGCTCCCCTCCCAAGGCCATCTTAAGCAAACATCTGGGCTACTTCCAAAATAGGGAAAAGACATGAGACAGGGTTGTTCCGCAAGAATGGGAATCTGTAGTTTATCATTTTCAGGTTAAGGTAATATGCAAATTATGCAAAAGATCATGCCTAAATACAGTAATTATTGTTGCTTTAAAAGCTTTTTAGCTAGCTAGAGAATGGCAGCCTTAATTGCAAAGTGCACCCACCATTCTGTGATTCATCAGTCACTTAACAAATATTTAATAAGCACCTTAGAGAAAAGCTGCAGTAGGTTTTGTGAAGGATGGGAGGATGACTAAGAATCAATCCCGTTGTCATGGAAACCATTGTGACTCCCGCCATCAGCTGCCACCTGTTCTTATTACAGATCTGAAAATTAAGTCCCAGCACCTTTACAAAACAATCACACACACAGTTTGACTTTGGCTCCAAAATGTCCCACCAAATCCATCAAAATCACGATTTACTTTTACATGGGAGAACAACACAATAACCCTTTGTCCCTTGCTCCAAGTTGTTTTTCCAGGAATGGAGAAAGGTTACGTTGAACTGTTCATGTTCACTGGCTCACTCTGCTTGTGAATAATAGCCTGCAGCTGAGGCCCTTCAGGGCGCGTGCAGATGACCCATTCAGCAACATGGCCTCACTGTGCCCTTGTCCTCCCAGACACTTCAGCACCGCACCCTTTGGGCCACACCTTAAATCGTGTAGTCACTTATAGCTGCTTGACCTCCAGGATCTTAAGGTGGCCACAGCTGTCTCTTGCCCATTGGTGCCTACTGAGTTTGTCTGAACGTCCCTAGTGTTCTCCAGTCCTTTAACCCCTCCAAAATTCCCAGTTTCTAACCCCTCCACTAGAATAAGGAAGAGTTTAGAGGCTGCAAAAAAAAAAAAAAAAAAAAAAAAAAGATGGGGGAAGGGGACAGCAGGGAGGATATTTTATTATGCAGAGGCTTCTGGACACATTGCTACTTAGAATGAATGTTTAGCAGTGCCGTGTTGGAGGCCTGGTGATGAAGATTATGGGTAGGTTAAAGAGAAGAAAGGGAAGAGAGTGATAATAAGGGACTAAACTAAAAGGCGATAGGAAAGAGAGGAAAAGTGTTTTAAAGACATTTATAGGTCAAACGAACAGCTATTATATACGTGGGAAGTAATGAATGCAAAGAATAGGAAAGCATCAAGGATGGCTGTAATTTTTCCAATTTGGGGGACTGAGCAGATGAGTGATAATGCATTCATCAAGTTAAAGAGCAATGGAGGTCAGTAAATCAAAAGAACAGAACAGCTTTTTGGAGTTGGAAGCTCACTTTCCGTTCTTCAGTGTTTGGGCTCGCTTCTCTATATGGTCATCTCCCTTTTTTCCCCAGAGGGTATGCAAATATCAGGTTTATTTGCCTCAGTACTCATTTTGGTTGTCAAATTTGGGCTGCCAATAAAGCCTGCAGAGAGACTATAGAATGTGGGGTCTTGGGGCCAGCCATCAGAGATGCTGACTGTGTGTTTAGGATGAGGGTTTAGGACTTTGTAATTAAAAAAAAATTTTTTTTAAATGTTTATTCACTTTTGAGAGTGAGGTGAGAGAAAGCGAGCTGGGGAGGGGCAGAAAGAGGAAGACAGAATCTGAAGCAGGCTCCAGGCTCCCATCGGTCAGCACAGAGCCCAATGCGGGGCTTGAACTCACGAACTGCAAGATCATGGCCTGAGCCGAAGTTGGACATTTAACCAACTAAGTCTCCCAGGCGCCCCTAGGATTTTGCAATTTAAATACATGTTCCCCGACTCCTATTCCTTGATTCTGATGCAGGGATTCTCTGGACCACACCTTGAGAGGCTCAGTTGTAGAAGAACTTCTCATTTTACCTCAGTGGAATCTGTAGAAAGCTTAAAACTAAATCAAAAAGGGTTAACATCATAAATTTCCTTTTGGGATTCCTTCTGGATACAGAGCAAAACTGCATCATCATTAAACAAGGTGCTTACTGCTAATATGAAAAATAGGTAAATGTCAAAACAAGATAATTGTTAGAAGAAAAGCATTTAATAAACATAGGAAGAAATATCCAACTAATAATGAGAGAAATACAAAACTGTGCAGCTGACCTCATTTTTCAACTAACAAATGGACAAAAGTTTGTGTTTTCTCTCTCTCTTTTTTGTTTTAACAATAATACTCAGTGCTGGCTAATGTTTCAAGAAACAAGCATGCTCATACGTTGTTAGTGTGGCTATAAAGAAGTGTGACCGTTTTGAAGAGTAACTTGAGACTGGGTATTGAGAAGGCCTCAAATCTTAATATTCTAAGAATTTCTTCTAAGGAAATAATCAGAGTGATACGCAAAGATTATACCCACAGATGTTCACTGGAATCTTACTTAAAATGATGAAAATTGAAAC
This sequence comes from Cryptoprocta ferox, assembly GCA_028646485.1. Taxonomy (NCBI): domain Eukaryota; kingdom Metazoa; phylum Chordata; class Mammalia; order Carnivora; family Eupleridae; genus Cryptoprocta; species Cryptoprocta ferox. The sequence goes on from CM053559.1 coordinate 79,628,889, forward strand.
AATTGATGGTCAGTTAAAAAAGGATTCAAATAAGTGATGGCATATCCATAAAAAGTAATATTATGGAACCATTAAAAAGTATGTTTCAAGGAATAAATAAAGCAATGGAGAACTGTTCCTGAGGTAGTAAAAAAGAAGAGCTGGAAACAGTTTTTTACTTACTAGCATCCTGATTTGTGTGGAAAATCATAGAGGTATCCACAGGAAAAAAACTGAAAAAAAAAAAAAAGTCAATGTAAGCCATCTCTGGATTATAGAATGGGGATTTTGAAAATTCTTTATACTTTTGTGTATTTTGCAGATTTTCTTCAGTGACTATGAATTACTTGTATACTTTAATAAAAGCCTCCTCCTCTAAGAAACAAAAAGTCTGATTATGGTTTCAGACAGAAAATGGTCTATGGCCTTTGTTTGGGCCGACTTAGACCCGAGCTGAATTCTGCGTAATTCTGCTTTCTGAAGTACTGCTGCTTTGCCGTTCTTGACAGTAAAAGACCTTCTAGACACTTGAGCAAGATCCTTGCAATCAGAGTCCTGATTGCTAAGAGGCTGAAGCTTTGTTTGTATGAGAAGAAGTTCTGATTCTTTTCTTTAAAAGTTCCTACTCCCACTGATTAATCTCATTTTTCATGAAGTTAGAAGTGCTCTTGTGAACTTCTGTTTGTTTAATGTCTTCTTTTTTTTTTTTAACCCTGTAGGTGTTCCAAAAAGCTTTTAGTCTCTACAGAGTTGGTGGGAGCCCCAGACAGGTTAAGTGTGGCTGGTGAAAGAGTAGGTCATGTTTTAGGTGCCGCCATGCTTGATCAAAGCACTCTTCCCCTCAGCCTCCCTTCCTGCGGAACTACACGGGCACTTAGGCATTGTAGTCTGATTCTCTCCTGCACCTAAAACCCTTTGGACCCATCTTCAGCCTGACCGCATGGAGCCTGAATCCAGCCTCCTGCCATCCAACTAGCTCTCCATCCCCCTCACCCTCAGCTCTCAGCCTTGTTTGCTGGTCAGAGGCCAGCGTGCTCCCCTCAGACCTGTCCCATGACATCGCTTCTCAGATATGGGCCTCAGCTCCCTTCCTTGGCTTCATTTACCTTGATTCCCTAAATATCGGGCTTCTAGGTGCTTAAGGGAAGAGTTCTGCCCAATCCAGCCCACTCCCGGGCTTCTCTCTCTCTCCTCAAGAAATGGATCTGCAACCCGGGGCAGTGAACCCACAGATCCACAGGCCCCACCCTATGGCAAAGTCCTTGAAGTTCTGGTTACAATTTAGTGTCGCCTTGCCTGGTGATAGAATGTGCCCAAGAGAGTAGCACACCAGCCTCTGAGTGGAGAGCTGCCCCTTGCCCGTGTTCACCGTAGGCTAGAGTTGAAGTGCTTGGCCTGGCCATCCCTGCAGCCCCTCCCCAGGGGAGTCATACCCACCTCCCAGGAGTTCTTTGGGACCCCCACTGGCTACGCTGCTTTTTGGTGAAACAAAACCTTGGCATCCTGGCTCCTTACATAATGGGGTTTGCATTCCCACACATGCAATTCTGTAGCCTCTTCTGAGAGGTTCATAGGATGCCTAGCTGTGGTTGAAAGGATGTCCCTTCCCGGGGAGAGCCAAGACTTCCTTTACCCACTGAGATCCCATCCCAGGGCATTCAGCTGTCACACGCCATGTTCTGCTTCTGTTGTTGGATTTACATAGAACGAGGCTCTGCCACAGATCCAGGTCCAAGAGCACCCAGAAGAGCCAACCTGAATCTCAGAATGGCCTGCCCTGGAGGAGGAGTCAGTGCTGGGAGGCACCCATGTCACTCTGGGCACAAGGGACAGCTAGAGCCCCTATGTGCTGTGAAAAGGTCAGTAAATGTGGATCAAGCGTGTCACATATTCACATTTTTTTCAGAATAATCTAGAAACCTAGGTTTTCATGTGAAATCTGTAGGCCACCAGCATGCAACCCCTGTGCTAGACTCTGCAAATATAATTCCTATCCTTCATGGTTTTTAAATAATCGTACCCACAGTAAAAATAGACAATTATTGGGAGTTCTGCTTTTATTTAAGCTGTAGAAAGCTGCTGGGAACATCACTTCTTTCCTATCAATAAGAGAGAATGATTATTCTACAAAATCATATATTTCCTTGCATATATGAGCTGAGATCACAAGGCAGCCACATAACCAAATGCCAGAAAGTGGCAGGCCCTACTGAGGAGAAGGGGGACACACAAACTGTTTCTCTTTTAAAAAAATTTTTTTTTATATAGTTTATTTTTGAGGCAGAGAGTGACAGAGCACGAGTGGGGCAGGGGCAGAGAGAGAGGGAGACACAGAATCTGAAACAGGCTCCAGGCTCTGAGCTGTCAGCACAGAACCTGATGCGCGGCTCAAACCCACCAACCGTGAGATCATGACCTGAGCCGAAGTCGGACGCTTAACCGACTGAGCCACCCAGGCGCCCCAAACTGTTTCTCATTTGACAGAGTACCGGAGAAAAGGTAACTGCCATAGATGTGAATATGAAGAAATCAAGCTAAAATTTTCACTAATTCCTAAAGGCTGAGTTTGGGCTGTTGGATCAGTTTAGCATAAGTGGGAGCCTGTGATGATTAATTTTATATGTCAACGTGGCTAGGCACAGTACCCAGATATTTGGTCAAACACTCTTCCTCATGTTTCTATGGGTGCTTTTTAGATGAGATTAACATTTAAATCAATAAGCTTTGAATAAAGCAGTTTACTCTTTAATCATATGGTGGGCCTTACCTAATCAGTTGAAGACTTTAAAGAAAAAGACTGAATTTCTCCGAGGGAGAGGGAATTCTGCCAGCAGGTTGCCTTTAGACTGTCGCTGTGTCTTCTGCAGCCTGCTGGCCTACTCTGAAGATTTTGGACTTGCCATCCTCTATTATTGCATGAACCAATTCCTTAAAATAAATCTTGTTTGTCACTTTTCCTCTCAGATAGATAGATGTTAACATACATTTGTATCTATATATCTCTCTATATATTTATGTTGGTTCTGTTTCTCTGGAGAACCCTGACTAACACAGAGTCACAGACACAAGGAAGGCTGTGTTCACTTGCAAGGTCTTCTTTATGGGTGTCCATTGGGTGCTCAAAAGAAAGAAGTGGGGAAAGACAGGAGACCAGAAAGAGTCCCCCCACCCCCACCCCCATGGTGGTATAGATTTGCAGGAGATGACTGCCTGTTGCAGGGTACAGGCACAAATCACCCATACCTTATGACCTTTCTTTTATTAAAGCCAAAAAATCTTAAGCCACTAGGGTAGGGAAAGTAGACCTTCCTGTCCCCAGGGTCACCAGGGGAGGGTGCAAAATCTGTCTGTATATGGGAGGGGGCAGGAAGCCATCCATATGACTCTGAGGAGCCCAGAAGGTACCTATTACTAAATGGGGAAGAGTAGAAACAAAAGCTGTTTGCTTTGCAGTAGAGGTGGAGCAGAGGTGTAGGGAGAGTGAACATGAAAACCTCTTGGGTCCAAGAATCTGCACCGATATAAAGCAGAGGTAGCCTACTACTAGGAGAGAAACGGGTACCTCTCTCCTGCCCAGGGCCCATCAAAGACACAAGACAGAGTTTGGTTACCATGGGGGAGGTGAGGGGAAGTGGGGAGTAACATTGAAAAGGTCCCACTCCCCAGGCCCAGAGGCACAGGACTTGCCTGAGACCGAGGCTGGACCAGGAGAGTCGAGGACCACAACCTGCCTCCCATCACAGCCTAGCAACAAGCAGCGAGCAGTCTATTGTCAAGGAAGAGGCAAGACTGTGGAGAGAAACCCCACTCAATGGTGCAAGTGTGCAGGTACTGCTGAAAGCCACTGGTACAGTATTGAGAAAAACCCTCCAGCAACCCATTCCCCACACTAAGCACAAGGCAATGGCACTCATTGGTACACCAAGGGCAGAGGTACCAATATCGAAACTCAAACCAGCCCAACTACTGACTAGATTAACTCACCCTCTGCCCCCCTGATCATAGCCTAATAGGAGGCAAGCCCACTTTCAGGCATAAATACTGTTTACTTCTGTCTTTACTGGTTTCTACATATAATGTCCAGTGTTCAATAACAAGCCATGACAATACAAAAAGAAAAGAAGGTGCCTGGGTGGCTCAGTTTGTTAAGCAGCTGACTTCAGCTCAGGTCACGATCTCACGGTTCGTGGGTTCGAGCCCCGCATCAAGCTCTGTGCTGACAGCTCAGAGCCTGGAGCCTGCTTCAGATTCTGCGTCTCCCTCTCTCTCTGACCCTCCCCCACTCATGCTCTGTTTCTCTCTGTCTCAATAATAAATAAAACATAAAAAATTTTTAAAAAGAAAAGAAAAATGAGAGATAGAGAGAGACAGACAGACGTATCATCAAGAGAGAAAACAAACAGAACCAGAGCTCAGCAATACAGATCTATCAAACAGGAATTTCTAAATAACTATGACTAATATATGAAAGATCTAGTGTAAAAAGTAGAAAACATGTATGAACTATATGGGGGAATTGGGGCAGAAAAACGGAACCTATAAAAAGGAAATGTGAGAGATAAAAAAATACAGTATCAAAGATGAAGCTTTCTTGCACTGTACTTACCAGCAGACTAGATACTGCTGATAAGAGTGTCCATAAACTTAAAGACAGTACATTAGAAATCATCCAAAATGAAACACAAAGAGAAAAAGGTGGGGGAAGAGGGTACAGAAGATAGAATTTTAAAACTGTGGGACAATACCAAGAAGATAGACAATAGGAAAGAAGTATTTTAAAATAAATTGGTTAATAATTTTTGCAAAGTTAATGAAGAACAACACTACAGCTCCAAGAAGCTCAGAGAATCTCAAGCAACATAAATACAACCAAACCCAAGTCAATATAAAATTCCACTTATAGACGCATCCTAGTCAATCTGCTGAAAACCAAAGATTTTTCCTCTTTTGAGAGAAAATCTCAAAGGCAGCCAGAGAGAAAAGAAATATTGCATACAGAAGAAGAAAGATAAGATGACAGCAAACTTCTTGTCAATAACTATTCAAAGCAGAAGAAAATAGAGGGACATTTTTTAAGTGGCGAAAGGGAAAAAGCTGTCATATTTCTCTGGAATTCTATACTCCATGTAAATATCTTTTAAAAATGAAGGTGATATTGACTTTTTCACACAAACAAAAATTGAAGGAATTTATTGCCAATAAACCTTATTACAACCTCTTTGGTAGAAAGGGTACAGTACTCTTCTTAAAGAGTAAAACTTTGGACATACACTAATGAAGAGCAATGGAAATGATAAAATGACTATTATAAAAGATATTTTCCTTTTTATTTTTGTTCTCTTTAAAAGAGAACTTACTAAGTATACATAGTAACAATGTATGATGAGATTTATAACGTGTAGAATCAAAATGTATGACAACAATAGCACAAAGGTTGAGAATGGAAATTGAGGTATACTGTTGTAAGGTTCTTAAACTGTACATGAAGGGGTTCATTATTTCAAGGTAGACTGTTATAAGTTTAAGATGTATACTGTAAACTCTAGAGCAACCACTTAAAAAAAGAATCTTCACGAAATACCCAACAGTGGAGATAAAATAGATAATAAAAATACTGTTATTCCAAAGAAGGCACAAAAAATAAAAGAATAAAGACTAAATGGGACAAGTAGGAAATGCATAGCAAGATGGTAGGTTTAAATTCAACCATATCAGTACTTAAAATAAATATAAATGGTCTAAACCAGGGGGTTCAATAAACTGTGATCCTTAGCTCAAATCTAGCCTGCTGCCTGTCTTTGCAAAATAAGCTTTATGGAAACATAGTCTTATCCACTAATTTATGCTTGTCTCTGGCTTCTTTCTCTCAACAAGGGCAGAGCCAAGCAGCTGTAACAGGACTAGATGACTTGCAAAGCCTAAAATGTTTATTAACTGGCCCTTTAAGGAAGAAGTTTACTAACCCCTGGTATGAACACCCCAGTTAAAAGGCAAAGCTTGTAAGATGAGATTAAAAAAAAAAAAAAAAACCAACTATTTATTCTCTATAAGAAATACACTTTAAATATAAAAATACCCATAGTTAAAAGTAAACGGATAGAAAAAACTATACCACGTAAACACTAAACAAAACAAAGCTGGACTAAGGAAAGGCAAGTTTGTTCAATGAATGGTGCTGCGAACACTGGATATCCACATACAAAAGAATGAAGGCGAACCTTATACCCTATACAAAAATGAACTCAAAATCAATCAATGACCTAAATGTAAGAGCCAAAAGTATAAATAAAACTCTTAGAAGAAAACATTGGTGGGGGGGATATCGTCATGACATTGGAATTGTCAGTGGTTTCTTAAACACGCCGCCAAAAGCTCAGGCAACAAAATTAAAAATGGTGGCTTTGGGGCTCCTGGGTGGCTCAGTCAATTGAACATCCAACTCTTGATTTCAGTTCAGGTCAGAATCCCGGGGTCATGGGATCAAGCCCCATGTTGGGCTCGGTGCTGGGCGTGGAGCCTGCTTGGGATTCTCTCTCTCTCCCTCTCCCTCTGCCTCTACCCCACTCACATGTGCATTCATGCACTTGCGCTCTCTCTCTCTCTCTCTCTCTCTCTCTCTCTCTCTCAAAAAAAGAAAATGGTAAGTTGGATGTTAAAAATATTTATGCTTTGAAGGACACTATTGAGAGAGTGCAATGATACCATACAGAATGGGAGGAAATATTTGCAAATCATACATCTTATAAGGGAGTAATATCTAGAATATATAAAGAACTAAAATTCAACAACAACAAAACAAACAACTCAGTTAAAAAGGGGCAAAGACTTGAATACATGCTTCTCCAAAGAAGATCTACAAATGTCCAATAAGCACATGAAAAGATGCTCAACGTCATGAGTCATTCGAGAAATGCAAATCAAAACTACAATGAGTTACCACTTCATACCCAGTAGAATGGCTACTAATGAAAAGAAAGAAAGAAAAAGAAAAGAAAACATCCTGGTGAGGATGTGGAGAAATTAGAATGTAAACTGGCACAGTTGCTGTGGAAAAACAGTTTGGTGGTTCCTCAGAAATGTAGACATAGAGTTACATATCACATAGCAATTCCACTCCTAGATATATGCCCAAAAGAATTGAAAACACGGACTCAAACAGATACTTACTCGTACACCCATGTTTACGGCAGCACTATTCACACTCGCCAAAAGGTGGAAACAACCCAAGTATCCATCAGTGAATGAATGGATAAACAAAATATGGTATATACATACTTAAATATGTTTAAAATGGTAAAGTGTCCTGTTATGTGTATTTTATCACAGTAAGAACAGAACAAAGCAAAAGCTGGACTGGCTATATTAATTTTAGACCAAGCAGACTTTAGAGCCCTTCAGTGAGTCTCCGTAGTTTTATGGTCAAAGTCCATATTCTTTTTTTTTTAAATTTTTTTACATTTATTAATTTTTTGAGAGATAGAGTGAGACAGAGCATGAGCGGGGAGGGTCAGAGAGAGAAGGAGACGCAGAATCTAAAGCAGCCTCCACGCTCTGAGCAAGCATTCAGCACACAGCCTGACGCGGGGCTCAAACCCACCAACTGTGAGATCATGACCTGAGCTGAAGCTGGACGCTCAACCAACTGAGCCACTCAGGCAAAGTCCATATTCTTTACATGACATGCGAGACCTTTGAAATTCTGTCTTCTGCCTACCATTTTCTCTCAGTCTCTTACCAAAGCAAGTGCTTTAGCCATTCTGAAGTACAGGCAAGCTTCAAATATGCCATGCTGTCTCTTGCCTCTGAGTCTCTGTGCCTGCCTTTCCTTCTGTTTGGAGAGTCCTTTTCTTACTCTTCACTCTCGCTTTGGGAAAAAGACAGAAACCATCCCTTTCTGTCAGCCTTCTCCTAACCCTCACCCCCATCCCTGACTTCGGGAGGTGCTCTTTCTACATGCCTCCGTGGCGCCCTGTGTCAGTCACATTGCAGTGCTGGGTGGCGTCCTCGCCTGCCTCCTTCTCTACCTTGTCAGCTCCTTGAGGGCAGGGATACCATATCCTATTCTTTAAATTCCTAGTGCCTGCTCTGGTGCCTAGCATAGGGTAGGCACAAAATAAGTATTTGTCAAATGAACCAAATTCCGTGACAGTGCTCATGGAGCTACATGGGACACCAAAACATGCGAAGTCTCCATTATCACACTGGTCATTTTAACCTTTTTTTCTGCTGTCTAGTGTATATTGGGAGCAATTGTGCAATATCCCCCAAACTGATAATAAATATTATTCTGTGATTGTTCAACTAGTGAAACCCACGCACAATGGATGTGAATAAATGTCTGCAAATGTCATCCTAAGGAACAGGATGTAGCAGCGCCTGGAAATTTAATCAAGGCATGACGGAATGTGGAGGAAAGCTGTAACATAATCAATGGCCTTAACAGCTGAAGAAAGAATATGTGAGCAGAAGGGGGGTGGTCTGTAGGGAGTGCTGAAAAGCACAGCCAAGGAACAAACATTTGTCATTATGTCTCCAGCCCTGTCAAGGGAAAGAGTTGTTTTTTGACCATTAGACACAAATATGCAATCCACCCTCTATCCCTATGGATGCCACAGAGCTCATCCAATTCCTCTCGCTTTGTTCTGATTTCATGCTCACAGACAACCTCTGGATTATAATTTGGCTTTCCACGTAGATTTTCCAACAGGAGAGAATGCGCTGACCAGTCGCCATGAACATCTGGTCCGTTTGGCAAGGACTGTCCTCTTTGTATATGATTGCATTGGTGTTCTGGTTTATACATCAGTCAGGTCATATACCCCAGGGGCCCCAGGGGTGCTCATACTCCCAGCCCTCACTGAGGCTGCCAGTGAGGTCCTGTTCCCCTTTCTTTGCACCTTCACTCAGCACAGGCTGAGGACAAAGTATTTCAAATCAGCCACGGCTCCTCCAGATTTGAGCCTATCTTGCTTCAGGCTTATGTGTTCCTCCGAGGAAAAAAAAGGGGGGCTTTGGACCCACAATCCATGCTGGTGTCCAGGGTCTTTCCTCAGGATTATCTCTCTTCTTCAGGAATCTGGCCTCTGATAATGATACACTTATCATCTTCCCATACACAATTCCTAGCCCATGTGTTTATTTGCCTTAGTAATCACTTCCAAAGGCTGAGGATTAGGAGAAATACTTTCAGAGAACATGGTTGGAGTTGAGATGAGTCTAGCAAGGGCTCACCCCAACAAGGGCTCAGGAAAATGAGAATGGAAGGAAGATAAGAAGACCAGCCTCTACCTGGTCGAATCAGTCTTGCTGCAGTGCACGCCTGCACAATTTCTGTAAACCCTCGGGCCTCAGCTAATGGTTCTGATAGTTCTGTGGGTGTTCTGTGGGGGTGTTTTGTCTCAATGAGCTGATTAGAGTTCTAGGAAAAGTTAGGGGCTAAGCAAATGAGATTGCTGAAGAAAATGCCAAATGGATCAATGCTGGCCTGGAGAGAGGCCTTGAATACATTTTCAGGCTGAAAGGAAGATCCACAGAAAGTAGAAGGAAGAAATTAGTTTTTGTGTATTTAATGTCTGGGGCTTTTAGTTCCAGCAGTGAGAAGAAGAGGGAAACGTTTTTCTCCTGTCTTCCGAGAAGCAGAGGTTCTTTAAGAGAAGAATTTTACAAAATGACCACCAGTCACCTTCTGCTTAGCCTAAGAAAGAACACACCACCAGAGCCCTTGGGCCCCTGGCTGCCCCCTTGTCAGGTGGGTCCCTTTTCCTCCACCCAGTGGGAACCTCTTCCCTCTGTTTTCTTTATAGTTTCCCACATTTAAGCACAGATGCTGAAGTGGTATCTGATTTTTTTTTAACGTTATATAATTGGAATCGTGCTGTATTTTCTGGCTAGCTTTTGTCACTCAATAGCGTATGGTAAGGTTCACCGAGGCTGGTGAGCACCACTATCATTCATTCGTTCCGTTGCGGTACAGTCAGCCGTTGTGTGAATCCACCACCATTCACATAGGGGGGGATTGGTAAAACCCCACTTTAAGGGGAAAAACACCCTGAAAATTTATAATTAAATGGAATGAATGAAATGGAATGGAATTCCTCTTTCCCTCTAGTAGGAACTGTACCATTTAACCCTGGCTGATGAGGAAAAGCCATACCAGAAGGATGCCAGCAAATAAATGTAGAGGAATTATACAGTAAGGGAAACAGTATTTTGGAAACTCTAATGAAAATATGGATTCAGGCAAGGTGCTTCAATTGGTGTTAAAAAAAACTGGTGAATGGTTATTTGGGGAGCTGAGACATGTGTAGTGCGGAATCAAAATATCACAGAGAGCTTTCCAGTGGCAAGGTGGAAAGAAAAAAAGGTGCAATGAAAGAGTCTGCTGTCATCACCCTCCTATCCTGGGATCAATCTTCGTGTTACTAATAGACAGTCAACCAGATATTATGTGTCCTCTGATGTGACTCGATATGGAGTATACAGTATACCCTATGATATGCTCTAGCCACATATAATTAACTTGGATATATAGTTTAGATATAACTTCTATTTTATATGAAAAACAGAAGATGGAAGCGCAGGCTGAATGTAATGAGAGAACAGTCAGACAAATCCAGAGGGGAGGATACTCGGCAAGACTACTGACCTGGCCTCTTCCACAGCCAGTGCCATGGAAAAGGGACTGTGCCAGGTTCAAAGAAACTTAAGGGACATCATAATAAGATGTAATGTATGGCCTTGGATTGGACACTGATTTGGGCAAACCAGCTGTAAAGTACATTCTTTCAACGAGTGGGGACATTTTATTTATTTATTTTGTAATTAATTTATTTGAATTCAAGTTAGTTAACCTAACAGATGGGTACATTTTAATCTGGATTGAGTATTCGATGAAATGAAACTTTCAGAAACCGCAAGGTGACTGGAAAGAAGGTTTCAGGGAATATGTTTAGTAATATATCATTGTGGCTAAAATATTACACACTGCATATAAGCACAGAGAAACATCCAAAAAGATACAAATGTGGGTATTGAGGTTTAATACTTTCTCTGAGATATTGTTTATTGAGATATAATTCACATACCATAAAATTCACCCTCTCAGAGTCTACAATTCAGAAGATTTTACTGTATTCACAGGGTTGTGCTGCTATCATCACTGTATAATTCCGAAACATCTTTATCATCCCCAAAAGAGGCCCCAGACCCATTAGTAATCACCCCCCTACCCTGCTTTCCCCACCCCTGGCAAGCAACAATCTACTTTCTGTCCCTCGGGATTTGCCTGTTATGAATATTACGTATACACAGAATCATACAGTATGTGGCCTTTTTTTGTGTTTGGCTTTATTTACTTAGCATAATGTTTTCAAAGTTCATCCGGATTGTAGCATGTATTAGTACCTCATACCTTTTTATGGCTATTTTAAAATTTTTTACTATTTTCATTTCCATTACATGGATATACCACATTTTGTTTATCTGTTCATCAGTGGATAGACATTTGGGTTGTGTTACCATTTTGGCTATTATGAATAATGCTGCTATGGACATTTGTACACAAATTTTTGTGTGGACGTATGTTTTCAATTCTTTTGGATATATACCTAGGAGTAGAATTGTTGGGCACACAGCTTACATTTGGAGGAAATGCCAAACTGTTTCCCAGAGGACCGCACCATTTTACATTCCCAGCAGCACTGTATGAAGGTTCCAGTTTCTCCACATCCTGGACAACACCAGTGACCATCTTTTCTATTAGAACCACCATACTGTGCGTGAAGCGGTATCTCGTGGTTTTGCTGCTTATTTCCTTGATAGCTAATGATGAGCAGCTTTTCATGTGCTTATCTGCAATTTCTATATCTTCGTAGAAGTGTCTATTTAGGTTCTTTGCCAATTTAAAAATTAGGTTATTTGTCTATTTATTGTTGAGCTGTAAGAGTTTTTTTTTTATATATATATATATATTCTGAATACTAGACTCTTATCATACATTTGATTTGCAAGTGTTTTCTCACCGTCTTTGGGTTGTTTTTCACTTTTGTAAAAAATTTTTTTAACGTTTATTTTTGAAAGAGAGAGAGAGCAAGCGGGAGTGGGACAGAGAGGGAGGGAGACACAGAATCCAAAGCAGGCTCCAGGCTCTGAGCTGTCAGCACAGAGCCTGAAAGGGGGCTTGAACTCACACACAGTGAGATCATGACCTGAGCCGAAGTTAGTTGCTTAACTAATTGAGCCACCCAATAGGTACCCCTATTTTTTCACTTTCTTAATGGTGTGCTTTGAAGCACAAAAGTTTTTAATTTTGATGGAGTACAACTTACCTATTTTTTCTTTTGTTGTTTATGCCTTTGGTGTCATATCTTAAAAACCATGCCCATATAAATTCACAAGATTTACTCCTATATTTTCTCCGAGGAGTCGTATAGTTTTAACTTTTACACTTAAGATCTTTAATCCATTTTGAATTAGTTTTTGTGTATAGTATGAAGTAGGTGTCCAACTTCATTCTTTTACATGTGGGTATCTAGTTTCCTCAGAAACATTTGTTAAAAGGATGATTTTCCCCCACTAAATTGTCTTGGCACCCTTGTCAAAAATCAATTGACTATAAATATTTGAGTTTCTTTCTTTTTTTTTTTTAATGTTTATTTATTTTTGAGAGAGAGACAGACAGACAGAACATGAGCAGGCAGAGAGAGAGGAAGACACAGAATCTGAAGCAGTCTCTAGGCTCCAAGCTATCAGCACAGAGCCTGATGCAGGGCTTGAAGTCATGAACTGTGAGATCATGACCTGAGCTGAAGTTGGACGCTTAACCGACTGAGCCACCCAGGTGCCCCTGTATGAGTTTTTTTCTGAACTCTCAGTTCCATTTTATTCACCTGTATGTCTGTCTTTATGGCAGAACCGCATAAAGTCTTGAATACTGTGGCTTTTTTGGTAAGTTTTGAAATTAAGAAGTGTGAGTCGTCCAATTTTGTTCTCTTTCAAGACTGTTTGGGTCTTCTGGGTCCCTTGCATTTCCATTAACTTTAAAATCATCTTGTCAATTTGTGCAAAAAAAAAAAAACCATTTGGGATTTTGATAGGGATTGCATTGAATCTGTAGATCAATTTGGAGAGTATTGCCATCTTAACACTAATAAATCTTCTAATCCAGGAGCACAGGATGCCTTTCCTTCTATTTGGGTCTTCTTAATTTGTCTCAGCAATATTTTTGTGGTTTTCACTATATAAGTCTTGCACTTTTTTTAAGTTAAATTCATTCCTGAATATTTTTGATGCTATTATAAATGAAATTATTTCCTTAGTTTTATTTTTTGCCAGTGTATAGAAATACAACTGAATTTTTAATCTTGTATCCTATAATCTTGCTGAACTCACTTATTAGTGCTAATTGTGTGTGTGTATGTGTGTGTGTGTGTGTGTGTGTGTGTATTCTTTAGGATTTGTTATACACAGATCATGTCATCTACAAATAAAGATAATTTTAAATATTTTTTCCTTTCTAATCTGGATGTCTTTTTTTTTTCTTGCTTAATTCCCCTGGCTAGAAACTTCAGTACAATATTGAATGGAAGTGTCAAGAGCAGATACCCTTGTCTTATTCCTGATCTTAGGGAAAAAAAACATTCAGTCTTTCACTATTAAGTATAATGTCAGTTGTGGGTTTTTTATAGATGGGCTTTATCAGGTTGAGGAAGTTCCCCTCTATTTTATAATTTGTTGAGTATTTTTATCATGAAAGGGTGTCAGAGTCTGTCAAATGCTTGTTCGGTGTCTATTGAATGATCATGTGATATTGTGCTTTACTCTATTAATATAGTATGTCACATTGATTTTAATATGTTAAACCAACCTTACATTCTGTCATAGTGTATAATCCTTCTTCTATCTTGCTAGATTCAGTTGTCTGGTATTTTATTGAGGATTTTTACATCTAAATTCATAACAGATATTGGTCTTTAATTTTCTTTTCTTGTCTTGTTTTGGTATCAGAGTAGTAATGGCTTCCTAGAATGAGTTGAGAAGTGTGCCTTCCTCTTCTATTTTTTGCAACAGTTTATGAAGGATTAGTGGTGAAGCCATCTGGTTCTAGGCTTTTCTTTGAGGGAAGTTTTTGGTTACTATTTCAATTTCTTTACTTGTTACAGGTCTTTTCAAAATTTCTGTTTCTTCTTGAGTCAGTATTGATAGTTTATGTCTTCCTAGGAGTTCATGCATTTCATCTCAATTATCTAATTTGTTCGCATACAGGTGTTCATAGAATCTTCCTATAATTATTATTATTTCTGTAAGGTCACTAGTATTGTCCCCTCTTTCATCCTTGATTTTAGTAACTTGAATCTTCTATCTTTATACTCCTGGTCAGTCTAGCCAACATTTTATCAATTTTGTTGATTTTTTTTAAGAATGAACTTTTTGGTTTCATTAATTTTCTCTATTGTTTTCTATTCTCTATTTCATTTATTTCAGCTGTAACTTTTACCATTTCTGTCTTTCTGTTTGCTTTAAGTTTACACTGCTATTCTTTGCTACTTTCTTAACACGGGAGGTTAGATTATTGACATGAAAACTTCTTTTTAAATATAGCTATTTACAGCTACATGTTTCCATGTGAACACTGCTTTCTTGGCATCCCATAAAGTTTAGTATGTTGTATTTTCCTTTCCATTCATCTCAAAGTATTTTATAGTTTCCCTTGTGACATTTTCTTTTACCTGGTGGTTATTTGTGAGTGTGTTGTTTAATTTCCAAGTATTTGTGAATTCCTCAGGTTTCCTTCTGTTAGTCGTTTCTAATTGCAGTCCATTTTGGTCAGAGAATATACTTGGTATGTTGCAATTCTTTTCAATTTATTAAGGCTTGTTTTATCATCTAACATATGGTCTATCCTGGAGAATGTTCCAGGTGCATTTGAGAAGCATGTGTATTCTGATATTGTTGAGTGGAGTGTTCTGTAGACGTCTGTTACATCTTGTTGGTTTATAGTGTTTAAGTCTTCTATTTCCTTGCTAATCTGTTTAGTTGTTTTACCCATGATTGAAAGTGTGTTTTGGAAGTTTCCAACTTTTGTTGAATCGTTGATGGTATCCCACAGGTCTCTGAGATTCTTTTCACTTTTCTTTGTTTTTTTTTTTTTTTCTTTCTGTTCCAGTTCTTATCAGACTGGATAAGCTAATTGAACTATTTTCAAGTTTGCAAATTATTTGTTACGCCTGCTCAACTCTGTTTTAAAGCCCTATTCGTGTTTTCATTTCCATTATAGTCTTCTTCAGCTACAGAATTTTTATTTGATTGCTTTTTTAAAAATATGTAGACCTCTTTATTGATATGAGACATTGTTCTCATACTTCCCTTTAGTTTTTAAAATGGTTTCCTTTCATTCTTTGAAAATATTTACAATAGCTGGCTTAAATCTTTCTCCTTTCAGTACAATATCTGGGCTTCCTCAGGGACTTTCTATTTATTGTTTTTCCTGCCTGTGGATTCATCTATGTTCTTATTTATTTTAATGTCACATAAGTTTTTAGTAAAAATTGGACAGTTTATTTATCTTCATTTTTTTTGAAAACTGGGCATTTCTAATAATATCATATTATCTGGTAATCTGGAATTCAGATTGGCAATCTGGAATATAATCTGTAAATCAGACTCTCTCCCCTCCCCGGGGTTTCTTATTGCTAGTACTGTTTGTTATTTTTTGTTTGCTTAGTGCCTTTTCTGAACAAATTCTGTAAAATCTGTATTCTTTGTTATATATGACCATCGAAATCTCTGATCTGTTAGTGGTCAGCTAATAATAAAATAGAGATTTCCTTGGAACCAATAAGTCTTCCTGTCTTTGCAGAGGAGCTCAGTGTTTACGTTGTGGCAGTCCTTCAATAACTCAGTTTGCTAACAGGCAGTTGAAAATTCTTCCTTTGCCTTTACTTTCTGCTTGCATCGAGCCTCAGATCAGAAAAAGTGAGCTGCTAAGGTCACTGTCGATCATGTCCACAGTCCTGGCCATGAGCACAACCCCACCCATGTATGTGGCCTTCTAGATTCCCAAGAATATACAGATCTTTTTACATCCCCTATGCTCATTTTGTTCCCATATTTTCCTTTTTAAATTTTTTAGTCTATTATTTGTCCCAACCATTATCCGATAACTCAGGCAGCTGTGAAGGTAAACGGTTACCTCTTATTGTTTTAAACAAATGTCATAGGGAGAAGGGTTTTTGCACTGGATGAACCCTGAGTCAAATAAAGCCAGCTTGCAAGTTGGGGTCTCCAAGGAAACCACCAAGATAGGTCAAATCATGACAATTCTTTATAAGTGAAGCTTTTAAAGAGGCTTCTTTAAGAAGCTCCAATTCCATTCTGTCTCTCTGGTGGCTGCCAGACTGCTGGTTTTCACTGTAATTGTGGGCTATTGGTTTTCAAGGCTACTACTATGAAGCTGGAAAGAGGTGCATTGGAATAGGGCAAGTTAAATGATCATAAACTCATAGTTCTACTGACTTTCAGCTGTTTTTCTTGAATAAATACTCTTTGGATGGCTGTGAGCCTTTGTTTAATTTTCAGAGTTCTGAAAAATTGATTCTAATGATTTTTGCCAGTTTTTTTTATTGCTTTTATGGAGGGGGAAGATTTTGAGGTTCTTAGTCCACTATTTTTGCTAACATCACTCAGCAGAGATAATCTCTTGATGATGGGCATGAAGTGTTTTATTTTGTAGTTTTGGTTTGTGTAGGTTTTCTAATTTTCCACAGTACACATGTGATGTGTTTGGAATAATAAGTGGTCATTTATATAAAGAAAAAAGATAAAATCTAAAACTAAAGTCCATGAAACTTTTACTTGCCATTTCAGTAAATTTGGCTATTCAGACCAGGGACCGTAACTTTAAATCTTTATGTTCCTTTAATTTTCTCTTATTAGTTTTTTTTTTTTCAGTTACCATTGTCAGTTTACCTCTAGTGGCTAGAAATAAAGCCTTCAAAATTAAAAGTGTGTCTGGTTTTCTGTGGGGGCAGCAAAGAAAATGATGTGATTGGTGACTGTGACTTTCCCAGTTAATTTTGAGAGAGAGAACTCCTTGGGGTGGGAGGATCATTGTTAAGAGTGACCATATGTTCTGATTTTCCTAGAACAAAACCAGTTTATACCTGTCGTTGCAGTATAATTACTAATAGCACCCACTTTATATTCTCAAAATATAAAGTTTTTTGTCTTAGTTTGTCTTCAAACTGTCTTAGTTTGAATGATAAATGTTATGGTCAGCACTAGTTATTAACAGCAGCAGGAGGTGAGGAAGCCATTGACCCCTGAAATCTCAGGGACTGCAGCAAGAGTAGAAAACATGGGGGAATGAACAGTTGAAAGGCTTGAGCATGGCTCCCCAACGAAGGCATGGAGGTTACCGCTTCAGTTTCTTAAGTATCTCTTAAATTCCCATCTTGGGTGAGTTCTTGGTTCAAGCTGATTCTTCATGAGTTCCCACAAAACAATCACTAGATCCTTCTCCCACCTGGTTTGGCTAATGGGGGAATTCAGACCCACCTCCAGGCTCTTGCAGACATTTCCTATTGATCACTGGTAAGAGCAGCCACGTGATAGTCCCTCTCTGAGCTCCCTGAGCCAGAGTATGGTTTGGGATTTGTGGTGGTGAGTTACCTGGTGGAGGAAATACTGCTATAATGGTCTTTGTGCTGTCAGTGGCTTGGTTGAAACTTTTTGGAAGTGCGGGGAAAGAGACTCACATTGGCTGCAGGGACCAAGGTAAGTGATCAGGTTTGGATGCACAGAAGCTGAGTCCTCTCACAGAGTAGTGAGACCAGGTTCCCAGGATTCAGAGTGGTTATTAAATGCAAAATCTTGCTGCGGTGGTTTCTTTTGGATGCCTCTGGTTTGTGGGCAGGCTGCATCTTTCACTGTCTTTTTAAGATTTTGGAGGAGAGGAGCACCAGATAGGAATTCTCCTGGTCTGGATATCTAGATGTTGCTCACTGGCAAAATAAAATACAACAAATCCCAGAATCCAATTTGATTGCCATAGCAATGTAAACCCTTTCTACAAAAGAAATCTTTCAATAAATTTGTAAGGAAGACAGGGTGATGTCATTGCCTGAATGCCTGTTCTGACCCTCTCCTGCAATCATGCAGGCAAGGACCTGGGACGTTGATAATGCAAAGTTTGTTCAAGAAAGAGCTGGTGATTAGATGTGAAGCAAATTAGCAGGTGGGGTCAAACCACTCATGTAGTATTAACTCATATTGAACAAGCACCAGCTGGAGGGAGAATGTTTAATGGGCATTCTCAGAGTACTTACAAAATTGCCTCATTTATGGTTTTTTCCCCTCTTTTATTCAGTTAATGTATTGAATTACATCAATTGATTTTAAAGTGTTAAGCCAATCTTTTGTTCTGGAATAAACTCCCCTTGGTTATAATATATTATAATTTTTATGTATTGCTACATTCAATTTATTAATATTTTGTCTATGTTCATGAGGGATATTGGCCTGGAGTTTCATTTTCTTGTAATGTGTTTGGTTTCAGTATTGAGGTATTTCTTGTCTCATAAAATGAGTTGAAAAGGGTTCCCTCCTATATTTTCTTAAAGCATTTGTATAAAATTGGATGTCTTCGTTAAATATTTAATAAAAAACCAATGAAGTCATCCGGGCCTGGAGTGTTCCTTGTGGGAAGATTTTTGCAGTCAAATTTATTGAGTTATAATTTATATGCAATAAAGCATTAATTTTAAGTATACAAGGGGGTGAATTTTGACAAATGTATATATCCATGTAACCATACATGCAATCAATTCTGTCTCTCTTAAGAGTTCCCCTGTGCCCGGGTCTAGGCAATACACCTTCCCTTTGTCCTAGGCTACCACTGATCTCCTCTCTGTCCCTATGTACTAGATTCACATTTTCTAGAGTTTCATTTAAATGGAATCCTATGGCATGGTTGTTCTCCTTGTTCATCATAGTTTTTTGAGATTTATCCATGTTGCTTAGGGTATTGGTACTTAGTGTTTTTAACTGCTGATTCAATAACTGCTGCACAATAGGTAAATTGTGTATCCATTTACCTATTAATTGACATTTGGGTTGTTTTTAGATTTTAGCTACGATGAATGAAGCTGCTATGAATATTCATGCACAAGCTTTTGTGTAGACATATGTTTTAATTACTCTTTGGTAAATCGGAGTAGAGTTGCTGAATTGTACGGTTAGTGTACGTCTGAAAGGAATTACCAAACTGTTTTCTAAAGTGTTTTGAGCCATTTTATGTTTCCAACAATATATGAGAGTTTCAGTTTCTCCACATCTTCTCCAATGCTTAGAATTGTCACTTTTAAAAACTGTCATCATTCTAGTGGGTATCAGTAGTAAATTATTGTAGTTTTTGTTTGCATTTCCCTTATGACAAATTATATATCTTTTCATTTGTAGATTGACTAATTATAGATCTTATTTTGTGAAGATCTCTTCAAATACTTTGTCCATTTTTAAATTGGATAGTTTTCTTATTAATGAGTTGTAAGATATATCTTATATATTATTATTATTTTATATTATACTATAACATTACTATTATATATCATATATATTCTGGATATAAGTCCTTTGAAAAATGTGTGAATACTTGCTTTTTCTAAAAAAAATTTTTTTAATGTTTATTTTTGAAAGAGAGAGAGAGAGAGAGAGAGAGAGAGAATGTGAGCAGGGGAGGGACAGAGAGAGAGGGAGACATAGAATCTGAAATAGGCTCCAGGCTCTGAGTTGTCAGCACAGAGCCTGATTTGGGGTTTGACCTCAAGAACCCCGAGATCATGACCTGAGCCAAAGTTGAAGGCTTAACCAACTGAGCCACCCAGCCGCCCCGTGTTTTGGTTTTTTTTTTAAGTATTAGTTATTGGAGCGCCTGGGTGGCTCCGTTGGTTGAGTGACCGACTCTTGATATTGGCTCAGGTCATGATCTCCCGGTTTTGTGGGTTTGAACCCCGTGTTGGGCTCTGCGCTGGTGGCGTGGAACCTGCTTAAGATTCTCCTTCTCTCTGCCTCTCCCCTGCTCGCACTCAATAAACTTTAAAAAAATTTAAAATAATGAAGTATCAATTATTATTACAAATTGTATTTTTCAAGGATTTTTTCCATTTCATCTAGGTTAAATATATTAGCATAAAATCATTTAAAATATCATTTATTGTCCCTTTGATGTCTATAGGATCTGTGGTGATAACACCTTTCATTCTTGATATTGATGATTTGTGTTCTTTATCCCGAATCAGTCTCGCTAAAGGTTTGTCAGTTTTGTTGATCCTTTCACAGAAGCACTTTTTCACTTTTCCATTATCTCTTTTTTGTTAACTTCTGCTTTTTATTATTTATTTCATTTTATGGATTATGGGCTTACTTTGCTTTTCTTGTTCTAGTTGTTAAATTTTTTTAAGGTTTATTTTGAGAGAGTTAGAGAGTGTGTACGTGTGTACATGAAGGGGAGGGGGCAGAGGAGAGAGAGAATCCCAAGAAGGCCCCATGCTGGCAGTGTGGAGCCACACACAGGGCTTGATCTCACTAACCATGAGATCATGACCTGAGCTGAAATCAAGAGGCAGATGTTTAACTGACTGAACCACCCAGGTGCCCCTTCTTATTCTAGTTTTTTAAGGTGGAAGCTTAGGTCATTGAGTCTGATCTTCCTCTTTTCAATTAAAGTTTAAGTCTTCCCATAAGCACTGAATTAGCTGCATTCCAGAAATTTTACTACAATGTATTCTCATTGTAATTCAGTTTAAAATAATTTTCATTTCCCTTGTAATTTCATCTTTAATTTATAGATTATTTATTTTTGTTGTTTAATTTCCTTTTATTTGGGGTTATGATGACGATATGAAAGAAACTTGAACTCCTATTGCATCTGATTTAGTGCTAGACACCTGTCAGCCTAATTGCCTGCTTGTGCTTGTTGCCTCTTGCAGCATCCCAATATAGCCCCTCATCCCCAGGCCCCACAAGCTCATACGCCCTTCTGTTGCCTCTTTGAAATTTCATGCTGGGTGAAAGATTCTTTCAAATCTTATGCTGTTATAACTTTCCCTTAATAAAATACTGCACACTCTCTCTATTCTGGACTTTTCTTCCAGAGAAAGCAACCCTCCCCACCAGTTACCATGGGACTTCTACTCCTCGTGATTAATTGGTATTTCTTTGATCACACCATAGGATTACTGTCATGTTGACATCTAGACATAAAATTGGAGTGTCTCCATGTCATGATGGAGTTGCTATAATGGGGATTTTATTGAGTTCCAATTGAATGGCTCTGTGGTTAGAGAATACACTTTGTGTGATTTCCATCCTTTTACATTTGTTGAAACTTATTCTATACTAGTTTGCATATGTTTGTTTTTTTTTTATAGTGGCGACTATACCATATGAACTTGAAAAGAGTGGCCATTCTAAAATCATTGGGAATAGTGCTCTACAAATGTCAATTAGATCAATTTGGTTAATACCGTGGTTCATGTCTTAACGTGATAGGAAATCTTAACTAATTTTCTATTTGTCCTATCAATTACTGAGAAAGAAAGGCTGAAATCTCCAACTACAGTTGTGAATTTTTGTAATTCTTTTGGTTCCATTAGTTTTTACCTCATATATTTCAAAATATATTTTGAAACTTTGTTATTAGATACAAATACATTTAGTTTTCCTATGTCTTGATGAACTGATTAACCATTATGAAATGGCCTTGTGGCAGGAAGAATTCTAAGATGATCACAAAATTTCCTTCCTCTCTGATATACGTGACCTGAATAATCTCCAGGATTGTTAATGTGATAGATTTTAGTCCCAGAATTAATTTATGTTATAGTGGCACTATTGTCCTTTAAACTGGGAAGATCATCTGTATAGGCTGAACTCACATGAAAGCAGAGTTTTCTCCAGCTAGTCACAGAAGAGGAGCTGGAAATTTGAAGCATGAGGGGGATTCAATCCCATGTTGTTGGCTTTAGATGGAGGGTACCTACCATACGCCAAGGAATGAGGTAACTTCCAGGAACAAGTGACCCCTGGCTTATAGCCAGCAAACAAATGGGGAACTCTTACAACCACAAGGAATTGAATTCTTCCAGCAAGAGTGATCTTAAAAGCAAATTTTCCCCCTAGATCTTCCAGATGAAAACTCAACCTGGCCAATACCTAATTTCAGCCTTGTGATCCCCTGACCTGAGAACCCAGTCATGCCATGCTGGACTTCTCCTATACAGAATGTGAACTAATATGTGGGTGTTATTTTAAGCTGCCAGGCTTATGTTAATTTGTTGTGCAGCAGTAGAAAATTGATATGGACCTTCTTTATCTCTGGCAATATTCCTTATTCTAAAGTTCACTTTCTCTGATATTTATATAGTCACTACAGATTTTTCATGATTATGTTTGCATGTTATTTATATCTCTTTCCATCCCTTTATTTTAGTTGGTTTCTTTATATATCAGGTGTTTCTTATAGTCATCATATTATCGGGTTTTATTTTTTTATTCACTCTGACAATCTCTGCCTTACAATTCTGTATTTTCTTTCATTTACATTTAATTTAATTACATGCATGGTCTGGCTTATGTCTACCATCTTGCTATTACCTTTCTATTTCTTTCATCTGAGTTTTCTCTTTTTGTCCTTTTCTACCTTCTTTTGCTTTATTTGTGGGGTTTTTTTTTCATTTTTCATTTTGTTTCCTCTATTGCATTACTAGTTGTGGCTCTTTAATTATTTTTCTGTGGTTGTTCTATGTCTTATAATGTCCATCTTTAACTTATTATACCTCCAAAGAAAATTATATTTAATATTGCAACTATAAACCTGTCATTTGTGCTTTGCCATGCATTTTACTCCTACAAATATAAATCCTACAATACATTGTTAATATTTTAAATAGTTAGTATGCTTTAAAGAAATTACAAAAAATGAGAAAATTTATTTAAGTCACATACTTGCCATTTCTGATGCTTGTGTGTGTGTGTGTGTGTGTGTGTGTGTGTGTAGGTCTGAGACCCCTTCCTTTAAGAAGGAATCATTTTTTTTTTTTCAGATTGAAAACCTTCATTAAAATTTCTTGTAGTATAACGATGCTGGAGACAAATAATTTCAGCTTTGCATTTGTCTGAAAATGTCTTTATTTCACCTTCATTTAAAAAATGACCTTTTTATTTTGTGATAAATTTAGATTTACAGAACAGTTGCAAATATAATACAGAAAATTCTCATAAGCCCCTCACCATTTCCTCAGTTATTAACATCTTACTTTACCATGGTACATTTGCCAAAATTAGAACCAACATTGATACATTTCCATTAAGTAGACTCCAGAACTTTCCCCATGAATATCCTCTTTCTCTTCCAGGATCCTGTCTGGGGTATCACACTGCATGTAGGAATCATGTATCCTTAGTCTCCTCTGGTCTGTGATAGTTTCTTAGTCTTTCCTTGTTTTTCATGACCTTTGCAGTTTTGAAGAGTATTGGTCAGGTATTTTGTACAATGTTCTTCAATTGGGGTTTTTCTTTTTTTCTTAAAAAAATTTGTTTAGTGTTTACTTATATTTTGAGAGAGAGAGAGACAGAGCATGAGTGGGGGAGGGTAGAGACAAATAGAGACAGAATCTGAAGCAGGCTGCAGGCTCTGAGCTGTTGGCATGGAGCCCCACGGGGGGCTCGAAATCATGAGTCGAGATATTAAGACCTGAGCCAAAGTCAAATGCCTAACCAACTGAGCCACCCAGGTGCCCCCTCCCTAATTTTTTAAAATTAAAGTTTTTTTTTTTTTTTGAGAGAGACAGAGAGAGCGTGAGTGGGAAAGGAGCAGAGAGAGAGGGAGAGAGCGAGAATCCCAAGCAAGCTCTGCACTACCAGCACAGAGCCCAAGGTAGGGCTCGAACTCTCGACACCATGAGATCATGACCTGAGCTGAAACCAAGAATTGGATGCCTAACCGACTGAGTGCCCTAATATTTTAAAGTTTATTTATTTAAGCAACCTCTCTACACCTAACATGGGGCTCAAACTCATGACCTGGAGATCAAAAGTCACATGCTCCCCCAGCTGAACCAGCCAGGCACCCTGAATTTGGGCTTTTCTGATGTTTTCCTCATAGTTAGGTTGGAGTTTTGGGTTTTTTAGAAAGAAAACCATAGAGATGAGGTGCCCTTCTCATCATATCTTATAAGGAGGTACATAACGTCCTGGTGGCGTTATCCTTGATCACTTGGTTAGCATGACATTTGCCAGGTTTCTTTATGGTATAGTTAATATTTCTTCCTTTCCATAGTTTATTCTTTAGAAATGACTCACTAAGTCAAGGCAGACAGAAATTAAATTCTACCTATTGGAGTGAAGGAAAAAAGAAAAATGTATATATATATTAACTATTATGTGGAGAATATTTGTTTCTTCCCATTTGTTTGTTTATATATTTATCAATCATTTATTTATTTTCAGTATGGGCTCATGTATATTTTGTGTTTTGGGTTATAATCCAATACTGTCACTTATTTTGTTGATCAAATTGTTCCAGATTTTTGCAGGTGGGGACTCTTTCAGGGTGGTTCCTATGTCCCTTTGATATGCTCCCATCCTTTTGGTTTTTGAGCATTTTCTTACTTTCTGGTATACAAGATGCTCCTTTCTTATATTTTTCCACCCCAGTCCTAGAATCAGCCATTTCTCCAAGATACCTGTTTTGTTTTATTTCAATTTGAAAATGGTATATGAAACCAACACCTGAGTACTGGGTTTGTTCATTATTACTGGGGTGTCATTGGTTTTAGGTCTTCTCAGCAGACAGAACTAGGTAATTTATATACATATATATATGTGTGTGTGTATACTAACTCATAAATACAAATATATCAATGCCTGCTTCTGCATCTATGTATGTGTGTATATGTATGTATATGTGTGTGTGTGTGTGTGTGTGTGTGTGTGTATAAGGAACACAGCCATGAGTTCAAATATATAATACATACAGGAGTTCGTATTGATGCCTCTGACTCCAAGTCAGTTCCAGGGGTTTCATTTTAGCCACCTTTTCTTTCTTTTCTGTCACTTCCCTCTCCAATACTGAGAAACCTGGCTCCCACCATTCATTTACTTAATTATTCATCTTCCATGTACATGTAAGGCAATTTCAGAATTGTGAAGCTATACTCCAGTAAGAAACAAATTTACCAACTAGAATGCAGTTTAAATTTATAGTTTCTTTTGTCGTTAGCCTTAAAACTTCCAGTCAGGGGCGCCTGGGTGGCTCAGTGGGTTAAGCGTCTGACTTCAGCCCAGGTCATGATCTCACGGTTTGTGGGTTTGAGCCCTGCGTCAGGCTCTGTGCTGAACGCTTGCTCAGAGCCTGGAGGCTGCTTCAGATTCTGTGTCTCCTTCTCTCTCTGCTCACGCTCTGTCTCACACTCTCTCTCTCTCAAAAATAAATAAATGTAAAAAAAAAAAAATAAAAAAAAAAACAAATCTTCCAGTCGAATTGCAGTTTCCAAAGTTACTCAGGTCAGCCTCTTTTCTACCCATACCCTCAAGTGTGTTATATCACACATTTTTAATGCAATTGGATTTATTTGTCACGCTTTACATTCCATCCTGGGATTCCCCCAACATCTTGGTTAATCTTCATCTATAATCGCTATCATGATTACTGTAGTGTTATAGTAATAGTTAGCCTTGAAATCAGGTAATTTTTTTTCAAAATTGTTTGGCTATTCTAATTGCTTTGTCTTTTCATGTGAATTTTAGAATAAGCTTATAAAGACCTATGAAAACTTGGCTGGAATTTTGATTGGGACCGCATTGAATCTGTAGACCATATTTGGTAGAATTAACATCTTAACAATATTGAGTCCACATGAGCACAATATATCTCTCTATTTATTTAGATCTTCTTTTATTTGTTTCATCAATATTTTTTAGTTTAGCACGTACAGATCTTGTGCATATATTGCTAGATTTATACCTCAGTCCTTTTGAGGGGGTATTGTGAATGGTATTATTTTGTTTTAATTTCAGGTTCCAATTGTTTATTGCTTGGATATAGGAATACAGTTGACTTCTGTATGTTAACCTTGTGCCTTGTAACATTACTAAACTCACTTATTGGTTCTAGGAATGTTTTTGTAGATTCTATGGGATTTTCTGCATACATAACCATGTTGCCTATGACTAAAGATCATTTTAGTTATTCCTTTTTAATATGTATACCATTTGTTTGTTTGTTTGTTTGTCTGTCTTATTGCACTAACTAGGAATTCAAGTACAATGTTGAATAGGTGTGATAAAAATGACATTTTTGCCTTATGCCAGATCTCAGAAGGAAAGCATTTAATCTCTTGCCATTAAGTATGATGTCAGATGTAGGGTTTTTGTAGATACCATTTATAAGGTTAAAGAAGTTTTCTTCTATTTCTAGTTTTCCTGAGAGTTTTTTTTTTATCATGAATCAATTTTGAATTTTGTCAAAAGATTTTTCTGCATCTACAAATATGGTCATATGATTTTTCTCATTTAGTCTATTAATATAGTGAGCTATATTGATTGATTTTTGAATATTGATTCAGCCTCACATTCCTAATGTGAACCCTACTTAGTCATATGTAATATATATTGATTATATATTTGTATATTGATGGATTCCATTTGCTAATATTTTGTTAAGGATTCACATCTAATTAATGAGAGATATTAGTCGATAGTTGTTGTTTTTGTAATGTCTTTGTCTGATTTTTGTATTTAGGGTAATGCAGGTCTTATAAAATAAGTTGGGAAGTTCCTTCCTTTTGTATTTTGAAGAGAGTGTACAAAGTTAGTGTTATTTCTTCCTTAAGTATTTAGTAGAATTCACAGTCAAACCATCTTGTCATGGAATTTGGCAGGGGAGGAGTTTTTAACTTCAAATTTATTTTCTTTAATAGGGTTATCAGAGCTATTCTTATCTATTCCTTCAGTAGTGAGTTTTGGTAATTTGTGTCTTTCAAGTAAATGGTCCATTATAAAAAAGCTCTTGAATTTAGGGCATAGAGTTGTTTGTAACGTTGCGTTATTATCCTTCAAATATGAATGGTATCTCTCTTCTTTTACTCCTAATATTGGTAATCTTAATCTTCTCTCTTTTTTCTTGGTTAGCCATGCTAATATTTGGTTCTTTTTTTTTAAATATTAGCACATAGGATGGAAGGGACATATTCCTTGACACTTTTTAAAAAATTTATTTATTCTGAAAGAGTGAGAGAGAGAGAGAGAGAGCGCGCATGGCAGGGGAGGGGCAGAGAGAGAAGGACAGAGAGAATCCCAAGCAGGCTCCACACTGTCAGCACAGAGCCGAACTCAGGGCTTGAACTCATGAACTGTGAGACCATGACCTGAGCTGAAATCAAGAGTTGGAAGCTTAACCAACTGAGTCACTCAGGCGCCCCTAATATTTGGTTCTTAATAGAGAGGAGGACATGTAGGTACTGCCAACATGCCTAGAAAATCATGGTATGCAGTGAACTGAAGCACTGACCTAAGAAAAACTATAGATTTTTTGACTCTCAGTGAAAAATTGGATTCTTGGTATTGGGATGTGTAGGCCTATTAATCTGGGAACCCCTATCTCCAGATGGATGATGAGTTAATGTTTAAGCATAATTCTTGAAACCTGAGTTACTATAGTTGCATCAATAGGTGGGTCCCCTTAGACATGGATCTGGAATGCTCTGTGGTAAGGGATTAATTAATGGTTCAAAGTCCTAGAAACTAGCTTCAGAGCTCATTCTTTGAGACAGTTAAAAGCTGTTTGGGGGGGAACATCAATGGAGTAAATAAGTCTGTAGCCATACTGATCAGGAGGAAAAGAAAGACATAAATTAACAATATCAGGAATGAATGAGGGACTATCACTTAGCTCCTATTAAAAGGATAATGACATTTATGAAAAAATGTATGCCAATAAATTTGCCAATGATACAAACTACCAAAGCCCACTCAAGAAGAAATAGG
Organism: Cryptoprocta ferox; assembly: GCA_028646485.1. Lineage (NCBI taxonomy): Eukaryota > Metazoa > Chordata > Mammalia > Carnivora > Eupleridae > Cryptoprocta > Cryptoprocta ferox. Next base: position 79,656,909 of record CM053559.1, read on the forward strand.
TACCTTTAATGGTCCTATATCTATTAAAGAAATTGAATTTGTAGATTAAATATCAGCCTTTCCTACAAATAAATTCACCAACCAGTTAACTCTCCAGGCCAAGATAACCTTACTGATGAATACTACAAGCAATTTAAGGGAGAAAAATACTAATTCTATACATTTTTTTCCAGAAAGCAGAAGAGGAAGAAGCATTTCCCAACTCATCTTGTTAGACCAGCATTACCTTGATACCAGAACTAGACAAAGACATTACAAGAAAACTAAATGCCGATAGTTTTCAGTGAAGGTCATCACAAACATTCTTAATGTAAGTTTAACAAATCAAACCCAAATGAAACGATACATCATCAGCATTTATTTAAGAGAAATGTCTACCCGAAGCCTATCCCAAAATGGAAACAACCCAAATATCCAGATGACTGGATAAATGAATAAATGAATAGATACTTGATGGCTATATAATTGATTAGACCTAATGGAATACTATTCAGCTATAAAAGGAACAAAGTATCAATACACACAACAATATGGATGGACCTCAGAATCATGTTGAGTGAAAGAAATCATCCAAAAAAGAATATACACTGCACAATTCCATTTATATAAAATTCTAGAAAAGTTTAAAAAAATTAAACTGAAATTAGAATTCTAGAAACTTTCTGTCAACCTGTAGTGTTAGAAATTGGGTCAGTGATTGCCTAGGGATGGGGGGGGGTGGCAGATAGGAGATGGTGGAAGGGAAAGAAATGGATTGCAAAGGAGCAGGAGGAAATTTTCTGGATAATGGTGATTTCAGGGGTCTATATGTATGTCAAACTTCATGAAATTATATGCTTTAAATATTTGTGGTTTGTTGTACATTGGTTGTATTTCAAAAAAAAAAAAAAAGAAAATAGGAGGGATGACTGAGGAAAGCTTTGAAATAGACTCGGTCTGTGGTAGTCCTCCATCCTTGACCCACCCACTTGCCTAGTTCTCATTCTTGAATTTCCTAGAGCCTTGATCCACTCTCATTTTAACTCTATATATCTTAGCTTTTATTTTCCTCTTGCTATATCAGCAGTTTATGGGGTTACAACTTGGAAAGGGTACTTCTTTTCCTTAACCTCCTATATGTCCCTAGTTGCCCTTCTGTCATTTCTAAAGCCAAGCTCACTTCCAGAGCAACTTTTTGTTTTCCCTCTATATCTTGCCTTTAGTCCCTACCCCCATTGGCTGAGGCCCTTCCACTGCCTCTCTTATAAAACCAAATGCTCAAGGTTAGCAAGAACTGGCAATTTGTTTACCTTTTTGTGTCCGTAAGTTTTTAGCCTTGAAATTCCAACCTTGAATTGCAGAAATATGAAGCCCTCTACCCAGGGCTTTGGGCCCCATCTCTATTGAGGGGGTGGCAGAAGACCTCTTATCCTACATATTCAATTTTCTTTTTCTTTTTTTCCCCCAGGAATCACTTTAACCAATTCCACAGCCTCCAGCTGTTTCATCTTGAGAGCAGAGAGTGCAACACTAATAGCAGGCAGTCCTGCCAGTATAATTTGTGGCTTCACAGCTCTGAAAATTACAGTCATTTACAGTCTTCTCCATTAGTGCCCTGACCCTATCCGGTGATGTCTGCATGTTTTTGGTTCCTGATGCCTAAAGCTTCTTGTTGCTTTACTACCTGATCTCTCCAAGCTGAAATTTTTTCTTTCCCATTTCCAGGAGGCCTTCTGATCTGTAGACCCATTCAATATTAAGATCATAGGGTCACCTTTGTTTATTTTTCTATTATTGAGTTCACTAATTCTTCTATTACAAACCTGTAGTTTTCTAGAGTTAGTTCTCTGATAGGAAGAGATCAGTGAATTTTGGTTCTTCCCAAAGTCCTACTACTTAAACTAGTTCTGTCTACTTCTCTTCTACAAGCTGTGTAATTCTGCTTGAATTACCACCATCGGTCTGACGTCAGTGTCAAATCCCAGTGTGGCTTGGTGTGGCTCCCCTTCAGTGAGTCTCACTATTTATCCACCTTCCAGGCTGGCCCAGAGGTCTAAGGGAGGCCTGCCACCTAGCCAGCTGATCTCAGCAGCCATTAAAGGCGAGCCAGGGATGCTTTAGGAGGGTTGTTCTGAAATGTGAGCGTGCATTGCTATCACATTGAGGGGCTGTTGACACGTAGATTGTGGGGCCCCATCCCCAGAGTTGCTGATTTAGGGGGATGAAGTATTTGCATTATACCAAATCCCAGCTGAGGCTGGTACTGCTGATACTGCTGGTCATACTCTGAGTGACTGCTTTCGTCCATTCTTACAAATGCCCAGAGCCCTCCTTGATATGACATCCAACTGTCCGTATTCATCTTTCCTTTGTTATTGGCTGCTGTTTCTAGCTCCACACCTGTCCTTTGTGCTCATCCCTGGACTTAGTTCTCCCAGTTATCTTTTATTCTAAGCCCTTTGACCCGTCTTGGTGGCTCTTCTTGCTCTAGGTCACCCAGATAGGATCCCTTCTCTAGTCTAGCCTCTCAGCGTTCCAAATTCAATACCCAAACCCTTAGCCACCTTGCAGGCGGTGTCCAGACCAACTTTTACCTAGCCCTAACCCCAAAACCTCCTGGTCATATTTGCCCAAACGATTTCCCCTCAATCATTGTCTTGCCTTGAAACTAACCAATTAGTATCTGTGGATTTCATGCTGATAGCTCTGGACTTCTCCCTTTTAAAGCTACTGCTTCAAGTCATTATTGTGGGCAACAAGAAGGAGGCTCCCTGAATTTATTTTTACTATTATTTCTCTATCAATGGCACATTTCAAGTGCACATTTTCATAGCACCATCTGATAAAAAGGCTAGGAGATAGGCAAGCATATCCCAGTTTCTGCTTCTAACAAATTTCTCTCATCCTATTAAATCTCTTGCGTGTCTCATCACCTATCCTAAACTAGAAACAACTAAAATACCTTCCTTCTTCCTATTTTCATTTTTTAAGGCAGTTAAATATATATTTGTCGTTTTAAGTACATTTCTTTCATGTAGTCTAGTCTGGTTTCTAAGATTTCAACCATCCTAAGTAGTGCCTTTTTTTTTTTCTTTCTCCCTTAAGCCCCTGTTATTTTTCTATTTGCCATTTCTAAGCTAAGACTGTCTCCAGGGCAACGGTCCTCCGCTTACTAGCAGGTCCTCTCAGCTCCCGCCCCCCCTTTGCAAAGGCCCCTTCACTCTTTATGTGCAAATTGGATTTCCAGAACCTAGTGCTCCAGGTGCAGGCTGATTGTGTTTCTTCCTCTTTTTTTTTTTTTTTTTTTTTTTTTTGCCTTTGGATTTGTAATTACTTAATTTCTTCATCCACCTCTGTCCAAGAATCTATATATCCAATTTAATTCTCCCCCTCCACCCCACCCCATCTTATTTCCTGTACTTTAAAATCCACCGTGATAGTCAAGACTTACTGATTAGGGTTTCCAAAGGGCCCCCACCCAGGTGAGACAGGAGTTATCCAGTGGTCAAGCTGTAGAAGTACAGCTGATTGCCATGAGCTGGTCTTTCCCTGTCTTTCTTTCTTTCTTTTTTAATCAAAATATAATTGACACATAAGATTGTATAAGGTGTAAAACATGTAGGTCTGATACATTTATACATTGCAATATGATTACTATAGTAGTGTTAGCTAATCCCTCTGTCTTTTAATAAAGTCCTCCTAAGGGTAATTTTCATTTCATCCAAGAATGCAGGAAAGGAAGGACCCATCTTGTTGCTTTACCGGTTCCCAATTTCTCAGAGTGATGTGATCTGTGATAACGTTTTTTCTGCCTTGTGATGATGGAACCGGGGGTGGGGGGGGAAGACCAGGTTGCCCCTAATAGTCCTTTTCTAGGGAAGGAATGTCATTTCCATTTTGTCATTCTTACTTTCCTGGTGTGAACATGTCTGTATTTTGATGACCTTTTGTTACTCTCCCATATTTCATTAAACCTGTGAATTCAAAACCTCTGGGCTCCATCTCTTTCCTCCACCAATTCTGAAGCCGAGTGCTGGCTCACTGGAACGCGTTGTTTGGAGGTGAACTTCCCCTGACCCCAGAAATGAATCTTCTTCTCCAAGAACACTAGATCCCGCTCCTACCAAGAGACGTTAATCCAGACCCTGAGCCAGGGCAGGATCCCATATTTTCCGCATGAGATGTTACCCAGGAATGCAGTTGTTTTCAGGGTTTGCATGAGCGGTGCTGAACCTCAGTCCCTAATGCTTAGCCTCATGTCGGTTCTGCCAACCCCTCCAGATGTTAGTCCTGTACTCAAAATCCCAAAGTTTTAAATTCTGAATCCTTGCCTTGTTTCCTCTTCTGGAAAGTGTCTGGACACTGTTAAAAAAAAAAAAAAAAAAAAAAAAAAACCAAGAACATCCCTTATCCCCAGCCCTTATGCTTTAAAGAAGTACTTTTCAAAATTTTCCACTAAAGCTTTCCTAACAGCAGGAAAGATTGAATTCATGTGAACAGAGAATGAGCGGCAGCCCAAAGGGTTTATTGCAAGCAAGAAATATTTATTTCCATGCAATTCTTGCATTCAACTTAATAATGCATCCAAATTTGTATTAATAAAAACCTGTTTAAAATTATTTCCCATCAAGTGAAATTGGCCTGATACTTCAGAAGCACAGTATCTTTATCATGGAGCTTGAATGCTGGTGGTGGCACATAGGAGCCACCCCACAAGGGTTTCGGCCATCCCTGTACCCCAGAATGGTCATGTGGTCCAATCTAACCCACCCTCAGCTTGACTAGAAATCGTTTTCCCATCCCTAGTCAACTTCCTATACCATTTCCTTCAAGGGACCACACCAGTAGCGCTTTCTACAAATTACTTTCTGTTTTGGCAAGGAAAGTATTCTTCTTGGATGGCATCTTCCTTCGCTCCTCTCTAGTCCATCTCAGAGAAACATGTCAGTATCTTAGCTGAGGCTGCTATAACAAATACTATAGGCTTAAACACCAGACCTTTATTTCTCACAGTTCTGGAGTCTGGGAAGTCCAAGATCAAAGTGCTAGCAGACTCCGTGTCTGGTGAGGGCTCACTTCTTGGCTTGTGGATGGCCACCTTCTCACTGTATCCTTACATGGTGGAGGTGTGGGGGGGAGAGACAGAGAGAGGGAGGGAGGGAGAGAGAGAGAGAGAGAGAGAGAGAGAGAGAGAATGTGCTCTAATCTCTTTGTCTTCTTATGAAGAAACTAATATCATAGAAGCTCCACCCTCATGATCTCATCTAAACCTAATTACCTCCCCAAGGCCTCACCTTCTAATATAATCACATTGGTGGTTAAGGTTTCAACATATGAATTTTGGGTAGACACATTCCATTCATACCAGTGGGCCAACGAATGCCTCTCTCCTCCTTTATACTGTGCTCTGTTAGGAGAGCACCAAAGAATTTTGCCTTGGGTTCAGATATTCTAAAGATTAGAAACAAAATAAGTCCCCCAGCTCCTGCCCCTACCTGCTAATTCCAAAAGCAGTACATTGTAGTAGTCATCAGTGGTTTTGGCCTGCCAAACTGGCTTTATTCTGATATTGGATCCTCTTTTTTTTCTTCTCCTTTTGGGAGCCGATCTTCAGTGTAGGACTGAGCTAAGACCACCCTGCCCTTACTCAACTCCATGCATGGTCCCGTGACCCAGGCTTAGCTGTCATAGTCCCAGTGTTCAGGGAAGGACATGTGTCCTAAACTGGATCATTAAGAGTTGGCCTGGGACTTTTCCTGGTGTATCTTTTCCTCTGGAGTTGCTAAGCTAGTAGGCTGCTCTGTCATCATCAAAGGGGGAGAGGCAGTCTGAGAATGAAGCCAACACAGAGAAAAGAAGGGCCACTAGTTGGGGAAAGCTGCGTTCTCAACAAATTCATTGGAGTACCTGGATACAGCTCTGACCCTACCCCAGACCATATATGCACATGAACCGATAAATCCTTCCTTTTCTTAAGTTAGCTTGAGTTGGGTTTCTATTACGAGCAATCACAAGACTCCTAATATAGAAGTCTCTTTGTTAAAACATAAAACTTTATGGAAGTGTATAACCAAGTGAAATAGAAAGTGAAAGTCTCTTGTGGTCTCATCCCTATTATTAGGAATCTGGGGCGCCTGGGTGGCTCAGTTGGTTGAGCACCGGACATCAACTCAGGTCATGATCTCATAGTTTGTGTGTTCAAGCCCCACATGGGGTTCAGAGCTCAGAGTGTGAAGCTTGCTTTGGATTCTGTGTCTCCTTCTCTCTCTGCCCTTCCCCTGCTTGCACTCTGTCTCTGTCATTTTCAAAAATAAAATAAAACAAAAAAATTGTAAGGTAATTTAATATACATTCTTCCAGACTTGTTCTAAACTTATGCAAAATATTATTTTTATATCATTCCAAAAGTCAGCTTTATTGAGGTATAGTTTATATACAATAATATTCAGTAAGCTTAGGTGTATATTGTATACACCTATTCACTATTATCACAACCAAGACACAGAACATTGCCAACACCCCATGAAGTTTTCTGGGCCACCTCTGCAAATAATTCCCTCTCCTGACCCCCTGGTCTCTGACCCCCACTGATTTGCTTTCTATCTGTAGATACTATAGTGTTTCCCTTTTTGGAATTTTATATAAATGGAATCACATGGGTTGTAGTCTTTTGTATCTGGCTTCTTTCACTTAGCATATGTTTTTAAGAAACATCTATGTTGTTGCATATATCAGTAATTCATTTCTTTTTATTGTGGAGTATTCCATTGAATGGATATTCCCTAATTTATTTACAAGTTAAAGGACACTTCTAGATTTGACTATTACAAATAAAACTGCTCTGAACATTCAACAAGACTTTGTGTGAACATACGTTTCCATTTCTCTTGGGTAGACACCCAGTATCAGAGTTATTGTGTCCTATTTTAAGTATATGCTTAATTTTACATGAAACAGTCTGCTTTCCAAAGGGGTTATATCATTTTGCATTCTCACTGGCAATGTATGAGAGTTTTGGTTGTTCCATATCCTTGTCAACATTTGATATTGTCCATCTTTTTAATTTTAGTCACTTTGCTGGTCCTGAAGTAATATTTCATTGTAATTTTAGTTTGCATTTCCCTAATGGTGCATGATGTTAGGCATCTTTTCATGTGCTTATTGGCCTTCATATGTCTTCTTTGCTGAAGTGTCTGTTCATATCTTTTGCTCATTTTTAAATTCAGTTGTTTTCTTATTGAGTTGCAGGATTCTTGAGATATGTTGGATACAAATCCTTTCTAAGTTATATGTATTGTAAGTACTTTCAATCTGTGGTTTTTCATTTTCATCACAGTGTCTTCTGAGAACAAGTTTTTAATTTTGATGAAGTCCTATGTATCATTTTTTGTTATATTTTATATTTTTATGTCCTAGTTAAGAATATTTTGCTTAGCCAAAGCCCACTAAAAGTTTTTTATTATGTTTTCTTTCAGAACTATTGTAGTTATAGTTCTTATAGTATTTAGATCTGTGGTCCATTTTGAATATGTTTTTAATATGGCCTGTCATTCATTTTGAATTAAATTTTGTAAGTAATGTAAAGTAAGAGTCCAGGTTTTTTTTCCCTCCTTCATGAGTGTGTGTTTTGTATATGGATCTCCAATAGAATCCTGTTTTGTTCCAGTACTATTTTCTGAAAATATCCTTTCACTATTGACTTGCCCTGGCAACTTCATTGAAAATCAAATAATCATACATATGTGGGTCTATTTCTAGACTCTGTATTCTGTTACATTGCCACACATGTCTATTTTTACACCTACATCACCTTGATTAATATAGTTTTAGAGTAAGTCTTGAAACAAGATAATGCAAGTGCCCTAACTTGGTTCTTTATTTTAAAAAATTGTTTCAGCTATTCTACATCCTACCGAAGAGAGCATTCCACATAAACTTTAGAATCAGCTTATTATTTTCTCCAAAAAATCCGCTCAGATTTTTATTGTGATTGTGTCAAACCTATGGATCACTTTGGGGAGAACTGATATTTTAACAATATTGAGTTTTCTAATCCGTGAACATCATATAACTTCACTTATTTAGATCTTCCTTAATTTTTCTCAGTAATGATTTCAGTATACAGATATTGTGATATTTTATTTATTTTATACCCAAGTACTTCATATTTTTAGATGTTACTGTAAATGATATTTACTGTAAATGGTGTGTTTCTAATTGTTCACTGCTAGTAAATAGACATAAAATTAATTTCATGCATTAACCTTGTATTCTACAATTTTAGTAAACTCACTTCTTGATTCTGGTAGCTTTTATTTTATATTTTTAATTTTTTTAAGTTTATTTATTTTGAAAGAGAAAGAGAATGTGTGTGTGTGCAAGTTGGGGGCGGGGAGAGAGCGAGAAAGAGAGAGAGGAGGGAGGAAGAAAGAGAGAATCCCAAGCAGGCTCCACACTGTCAGCACATAGCTGAACATGGGGCTTGAACTCATAAACCGTGAGATCATGACCTGAGCCGAAATCAAGAGCTGGATGTGTAACCAACTGAGCCACCCAGGCACCCTGGTTCTAGCAGTGTTTTAATAGTTTCTTTACTATTTTCAATGTATACAATCATGTTGTATATAAATAGAGGCAGTTTTACTTATTCTTTTTCAATATGTGTGACTTTTATTTATTTATTTTTTTTCTTGCATCATTTCACTGGCTAGGGCCTCCAGAGCAATGCTGAATAGAAATGTGAAGAGTAGACATCCTAGCTTCGTTCCGTGTATTAATAGGGAAGGCATTAAGAATAATGGTAGAGACAGGTTTTTCTATTTTGGGGTTAAGTTCCCTTCTAACCTAATTTGCTAAGAATTTTGATCAAGAATGGAGTTTGAATTTTGTCAAATGCTTTCTACATTAATTGAGACCATTTTTCTTTTTTAATCTGTTATTGTGATCAGTTACACTGATTTTTTAAAATATTTATTTATTTTTGAGAGAAAGAGAGAGACAGAGCATGAGCAGGGGAGGGGCAGAGAGAGAGGGAGACACAGAATCTGACGCAGGCTCCAGGCTCCGAGCTGTCAGCACAGAGCCTGATGTGGAGCTTGAACCTACAAAATGTGAAATCATGACCCAATCTGAAGTCGGATGTTCAACCAACTTAGCCACCCAGGTGCCCCTACACTGATTGATTTTTGAATATTAAAACAGTTTTACATTCCTGGGATAAACCCCATTTTAGTCATGCTGTGTTATTTATTTTACATACTCTTAGATTCAGTTTGCCAAAGATTTGTTAAGGTTTTCTGCATCTATGTTCATGAGAATATTGGTATGTAGTTTTCTTGTAATGCCTTCATCTGGTTTTGGCAGCAGAATAATGCTGGCCTCGTAAAATGAATTGGGAATGTCCCTGACTCTTTTATTTCTAGAATACGTCTTATAAAATTGGGATTATTTCTTGCTGAAATATTTGGTAGCATTTGCCAGTGAAGTCACCCAGGCTTGGAATTTTCTTTGTGGGAAGGTTTTTAATCATGAGTCCAGTTTATCTAGTAGATATAAGGATATTCTGTTGATCTCTTTCTTCCCGAATGATCTTTGGTATTTGTATTTTTCATGGAATCTATTTCATTGAAGTTGTTGGATTTATCCTCATAAAGTTATTTATAATATTTCCTTTTCATCTTTCTAATGTCTGAGGATTTGTAGTCTGTCCTCTTTTATTCCTGATATTGGTAAGTTTTGTCATCTTTTTCTTTTCCCCGATTACCCTAGCTAGAGTTTCATTAATTGTATTGATCTTTTCAAAGGATTAGCTTTTATTTTCATTGATTTTTCTCTTTTTTCTGTTTTCTATTTCATTAATTTTGCTCTTAATTATTTCCTTCTATTTGGTTGTTTTTTTTTTCTTTGCTCTTCTTTTTATAGTTTCTTAAGGTAGAAGATAGATTTTTGATCTGAGACTTTTCTTCTTGTTGAATATAATCATTCATTGCTATAAATTTCCTTCTTAGCACAGCTTTAGCTGTATCCCACAAATTTTGATATGTTGTGTTTTCATTTCCATTCAGTTCAAATATTTAATACTTTCTCTTATGATTTATTATTTCATCCATGGATTATTGAGAAGTCTAGTGTTTAATTTCCAGATATTTAAGGATTTCCATATATTTTCCCAATATTGATTTATAATTTAATTCCATTGTGGTCAGAGAACTATATGTCATATGAATTCAGTCGTCTTAAATTTATTGAGACCTGTTTTACGGTCCAGAATATGATCTATCTTGGTGAATATTTCATGTTCAGTTAAAAAGACTATATGTTCTACTTTTGTTGGATGGAATTTTCTTTAAATAGCACTTAGTTCAAATTGATTGATAGTGTTGTTCAAGTGTTCTGTGGTCTCATTCTCTATTTCCTCTACAAATTATTGAGAGAGGAATATGAAAATTTCCAATTATAATTGTGGATTTGTCTATTTCTCCTCTAAGTTCCATCCCTTTTTGCTTCAGTTATTTTGAAGCTCTATGACCATATGTACACCCACTTAGAATTTTTTTGATGAATTGATCCCTTTTCATTATTGTGAAATTCTTCTTAATCTCCAGTAGTATTCCTTGTTCCAAAGTAGTTTTTAATATACATATATTGTTAGCTACTTCAGATTTTTAGACCGCTCGGCCACGCTACCTGCGTGCTACTTCAGATTTTTAAATGTATATTGTTTTGGTATACATCTTTTCTTTTTCGTTTTTAATAACTTTATTGAGATATAACTACTTAACATATAATCTGCCTATTTAAAATATACAATTCAGGGGGACGTGAGTGGCTCAGTTAAGTATCTGACTCTTGATTTTGTTTTAGGTCATGATTTCACTATTGTGGGATCAAGCCAAGCCCCACATTGGGCTCAGCATGGGGTATTGAGCCTGCTTGAGATTCTCTATCTCCTCCAACTCAGGTGTGCTCTCTCTCTCTCTCTCTCTCAAAATAAAATAAAATAAAATAAAATAAAATATACAGTTCAGTGGTTTTTTGCTTATTCACAGACTTGTGTAACCATCACCACAATCCATTTTAGAATATATTCACCACCTCCCCCAAAAAAGTCTTCACCCATTGGCAATCATCCCTATTCCCCCACTCCTTCCGGAGCCCTAGGCAATCATTAATCTACTTTCTGTCTCAGTAGATTTGCCTATTCTGGACATTTTTTAGAAATGGAATCACACAATATGTGGTCTTTTATGTCTGGTATCTTTCACTTAACATAAGATTCATCCATGTTGTATCAAGTATTTGTACTTCAATCATTTTTATTGCTAAATATTATTCCATTGTAACATATACCACATCTTATTAATCCATGAATTAATTGATGAACATTTGAGTTACTTGTATGAGCTCAGTGGCTTTGTATTGAAGGACTTGAACATCCCTGACAAGCATAATGTTGTGGGACAGACACAGTGGGAATGAGGGTTACCAAACGGCAGTAAACCCTTCTACAATTGTCAAATCTCTGTGTTCTGCCCCCCTCCCCATCCCTGACAAGCATAATGTTGTGGGACAGACACAGTGGGAATGGGGGTTACCAAACGGCAGTAAACCCTTCTACAATTGTCAAATCTCTGTGTTCTGCCCCCCTCCCCATCCCTGAAAAGCATAATGTTGTGGGACAGACACAGTGGGAATGGGGGTTACCAAATGGCAGTAAACCCTTCTACAATTGTCAAATCTCTGTGTTCTGCCCCCCTCCCCATCCCCCTTTCTCTCCCTCTCCCTCTCCCTCTCCCTGTCTCACTTTTTGATTAATGAACCAGCCAAAGAGATGAATAAGTCATGGATCTGACTTTATTCATGCCCCAATTTCTCCAGCTTAATACCATGCTACATTCCCTACTGTTCAAACACAGAAGAGAAAGTCTCTGAAATACCAGCCTAAATTCAATGAAACCCTTTTCAAATAAATAATTTCATTCAACTGAAGAATTTCCAGTAGATGAAAGAACATAGTATGGCATCCAGGACTCTCACACCAGGCTGTCTTTTAGCTACTGCCAAAAACAAGGGAATGTTTCATTTGGAAGTTTTCCTTGTTCTCGTTTTAAGGTAAAGCTTTACTCTTCCTTGCAGGCTGTGGGGTTTCTAATATTATCTCAAAGTTAACTGTGGAAACCACTGATCCTACAAGGTAGGCAACAGGGGCCAGGGCAGTACTGTCCGGTCGACTCTGTCCAGGGACATCCGAGTTTGATTTCTTCACCTTTGGTGGTGAAGACTCCTGCTTTCAATACAGCTGGTACCAACACAAGAGAAAGAATGAACTCACAGGCATGGGAGAATGAGACTCTCCAGGAGTGCTCTGAGCAGACTCGGATTCCCACAGAGCACAACAGAGCCCTGCCCAGTGGCCCATGTGATAAACCATAGGCTGCAATTTTTCACGATAGGGAAAGAAGGAAGAAGAAAGAAAAGTCTGTGCGTTCTTTTAACTGCCGTGGCTGATAAGGGATTTTAAAAGAACTTTCATATCTGGGTTTCACAATTTATCCTTGTGTTTACTGCTTGTTCAGATGCTCCTTGCTCCTTATCTGAACTATAAAGATAGCTTCTAAATCAGTGCCTCTTCTTTCAGGATCCTTATTTTCCTCCAGTCCTTCTCTTGACAGTGAAAGACTTCAGTCCCGATCCCACCCTCCCTTAAGTCATAAAAGTCATGTTTGCTGATAAGATGGAAGTGGAAAGTAAAAACTGAAAGCACTCTTCAGTTACTCCCCCCCACATGCCCATTTCTCTCCTCACTTGCATTTAGGGGTCAGGCAGGAAACAATTTGGAGAATCAAAGGGTATAAGGTAATTGAGAATTAAGAGGACTGTATGGGAGCCCTTCCTAAAGGCATTCAAATTTAAATTTTAAACAAAAAACCCGATAAATAAGTCTCCCTGAGGACCAAATTTGTCCCTAAGCTGCCAATTTGTCACATCTAGATCTTTCCAGGCATTTCTAATATATATATACAAATATGTCAACATTGTAAGTATATAGATATTTAGATCTATAATACAGGCTGTTTTTATATAAGTAGGATTCTAATAGACATACTGTTTTGAACCTTGCTTTTTCATGTACATTGAGAAGCTTTATATGTTAGATAGCCTCAGAAGTAGCACCCTATAGATGGACACTTAGCTTGTTTTCGGTTGAAAAACATTTTTCCAAATAATGCAGCATTGTTCATCCTTAAACACGTGTCAAGGAATCTATACATAGGATAAATTTGGCAAAGTGGAATTGCCAGGTCAATTTTGATAGCCATTGCCAAAATGTCCGCCAAAAAGGGTTGTATATATTTAATTCTACCAACAGTGTCCCTCTGTTTAATGTTTAAATTTTTCTTCTGTACGTGTCTCATTAGTTATTCCCATCAGGATAGCTGCCCTCATTTCACTGGTCCAGAGTGAACTACCCACAGAACGTTTCTTTACTCTGTTTATTGAAGAACAGGAGGAACATAAATATGTTTTGCCTACGTATAAAGTTAATGGCCTGTGGTAAAGAATGTAGACTTTTAAGCAGCCTTCCATGTTGTTTGGCTTAGGAAACACTGGGTTAGTGTGCTAGACACCTGGCATGGGTTTGGAGGAAAGAGGTGGGCCTTCTGGGGCAATGCCTGCCAAGCTAGACGATGGGCCCTGCTGCCTAGCCCTTCCTTCTTGCTCAGGGCACACATCATCACGTCTGTGCCCAACTGTCTCTCCTCTGCTAGGGAGGGACTGGAGTCTGGGGGGGGATGGGAATGTACTTTTCTCTCGTGGAGCCTTGATCATCCCAGTTGGACTTCCAGGTGGGGTTGGAATTTCTTTGAGTCCAGGGCCACACCATCATAAGCTTTAGTCACCTCTTTTTCCCTCCTGTACACTCTCATGTCAACTTGGTGAAAGTCTTGTTCTTTTGCCCAGTGGTTAAGGCTCCATCCCTGTGCCAGTGGCAAAAGGATGCTTAGAATAGTGAGCAAACTTCAAATATTAGAGATTTGGAGAAATAGAACCTTTAGTAGTAAAAGATTTACTGACAAAATGTTTCTGCCGAAGGTAGGTGGTGTTGCTCCAGTTCTGGCAACATGCACCTACCTCAGTCATGTGATCTCTGGGTGCCATCTTGCTTCCCTGCCCCTCTCCCTATTTCCTGGCAGATACTTGCCCCCTCCCCTCTGGGGAAGCCCTTGGACTTTTGTCCATAGCTGTATTATTCATTCATCACCTTGCTTGCTATCAGCTTATGTGCTTATCTGTACCACTGGATTGGGAACTATTGAAGATCTTAAAAACAACAATCTTAATACCAGTAGCAATAATAAAGTGCTTCCTGTGTGCCAGGCACTCTTTGAAGTGCTTTACAAATGTGAACTTATTTAAACCTCACGCATCCTTCACAATATCTTGATATCCTCATCTCCAGTAACTTCTTGAGTGTTCAGATGGTGACTCTTTCAATTTAGATCTCTCCTTTCCCACTTATCTGAAGGGGGTTTTGAAAAAATGTACTTCTTATTGGTGTACAATAGGTCAGTCCCTTACAAAAATATTCCTAACATTCATATAATAAGAACAGATTATACAGAATAACAGCAGGGTTGTTTTCTCATTTCGCCTGACATCAAGGGTATTTATTTTGCCTTCTACACCATTAGATTAAGTTAGGACAATCTATTTCCATCTGGTAGAGTAGAATAGTTGTGTGTTTTACCTTTAAAAAGTAAATTAACTCTGTAAGCATTAATACTTTAAAAAATGATATGAGATTTTTCAAATATCAGTTCCACAAATGTTTTGACAAGTAAACATAAGCAGGCATATCTGGATTCAAATCCTGGCTCCACAACTTACCAGCTCAGTCACCTTGGGCAAGCTCCTTCATCTTTCAAAGCCTCAGTTTTATTGTTGGTAAAATTAGGACGATAATAGTTTTTTTATATGTTAGATTTAAATAATATAATGTATATACAGAGTTTGGCACAGAATCTGGCACATGGTGGTCAACAAATGTGTACTTTATTCATTCTTATCATTGTTATAATATGCTGGGTTGGCAAAAGGGAGTCAGAAATAAACAAGATGCTGTCCCTGTCCTCAAGGAGCTCGGCAATATGGTAGGAGAGACAAGACAGCTATGGAAGTGTCATTACAATAGTGTGATGAGTGCAACTGTTGAAGTGTGTGCAAGGGACAACAGATGTCATAAAGGAGAAAGTGATTATTTCTGTAGGAAGGTGTAAGGAAAGGCTTGCTAGAGGATATGGCAACTAAGTTGAGTTGTGAGGAATGAATTTTTTACGGAGCCAAGTGGGGAAAAGTATACCTGGTAGGGGGAAAGAATATGTGTATATGGAGAACATGGAGAAAGGAAACCCATGGGATTTCGAGGAACTACAATTAGTAATGGTTGGTTAGATTATGAAGTTTTGGGTGGTGGGAAGGGTGGGAATTGTAAGAGAGAAGATTCTAGAAGAAGTACCAGATTTTGAGGTGTTTTGCATGCCAAGCTAAAGAGTTTGAATTTAGCGTTGGCAATAGGGAGTCGGGAAAGAGTTTTAAGAAAAATCACTGGCAGGTGTGAGAATGATGGATTAGAAAGGTGTGATAGTGGAGACCCAGAAACTAATTAGAAGGCAGTAGTCCAGGTGAGAGATAATGAGGCCTGAATAAGGGCAAAAAGTAGTGGGAACGGAGGGGAGCCAGATGAATTCAAGAGACACATGGGAGGTAAGATGAAAAGGAGGGGAGAGGAAGGAACTTGCTGGCATCTATACCCAAAGGTGCTGGGCTCTTTAACGTCATTCCATTATGCCACAGGTATTGGTGGTTGTGTGTGGGAGACTGAAGTAGATGGTAATGCCATTAACCAAGATAGAGAATATACAAGGAAGCACAAGTTCTGGGAAGTCAGTTTGTAGTGTGGGAAAGAGGATATGGAGAAAGGGTAGTGAATGTAACTTAGCCCTTTTTCAGTATCAGATGTTTGTGCACCATTCATGTGAAGATGAACACACGGCAGGCAAATATAGGTGTCTAGAGTTTGGGGCAGAGGATAGGGCTGGAGATGTAGATTGGGGAGCCTTTAGGGTGCTGTGAGCATTTAGGTATGAGGAATGGCTGAGGTATGGAAGGCCCACGAAGAATCTCTACCTAGTTCATAACTACCCAAATCTCTCTTCTTTGGCCTCCAGTTTATCATGTAAAAATACTGAGATTAGGCCGTATGAAATTGTATTCTCATTCATCCAGTCCATTAGTCTTCTCAAAGGCACCGCCTGCCATTTCATGCCCTTTGCAATAGGTGGCGCTGACGCCCGGCAGGGAGAAGGCCGCCCCACATGTTGGGTTGAGGCCGATGGGCTGGTGCACCGAGGTGGCGACGCTCTAGCCCAGAGTCGGGTATTCGGTGGCTTGGCCGCGTCTTCCCTGGGGGACGGGGGTAAGGCCCAGAACCTCTGGCCTCAGGCAGCGCATGCGCAACCGTTTCTCCCAAATGTGGAGTCTTGTAACCCAGGTCTTACCTGAATCAGGTAAGAGCCCGGCCAGCGATGTGACCCCTCCACCCTCACCCTCCCAGCACCCCCCCCCCCCCAAGAGTGGGTATGGCCACCCTTGGGGTATGTGGACAGTGTGCGTGGGGCACACACCCATCCTGGGGCCCAGGCTCTGAGGGATAATGGCCAGGAGGGCTAGAGTATGCTGGGGCGAGCAGGACCACGCTGGGAGTCGTGAGTGGCTGCATGAGGCGTGCGCGCCACACGGGCCACGTGAGCGAGGTCCTCGGTCATCATCTCCCAGGGCCTCGGGGTCAGACGAGAACACCAAAGTCCCCCAACCCTCGCCCCCAGGAGTGACTCCCCTTAGTTGGCTTGACTAAGTCACTAATAGTGACACTATTAGTCGGCTTGACTGCCCCTGCAGGGGGGACTGGGACTCGAATTTCTGGGGGGGGGGCTCTGCCTTCTCACTCGGGGGACAGCCGTCGTGGTCGGGAAGGTGGCAACCACACGGGCCTGGGCGAATGTGGGGTGCGGGGACGCGGCCACACGGTGCCGTGGGGGGTAGGGGTTGCCCCCCTGGGTGGGGGCTGGAGCCACCGGCTGGGCGGTGCCAAGAGAGTACGGTAGTAACGGGGTAACGGGACTCGGGACTCGGGAGGAAGCTGCAGGAGTGGCGTGCGTGGGTGGGGAGCACCGAAGGGCATGGTGTGGGAGGACAGCTGAGGAAGGTGTGAGGTGATGATAGCAATGGAGGAAAAGCGAAACACCTGCTTCTGGGTTGACTCATCCAGGCTGCGGGAATAATCTAATGTGGGAAGTCATTTAAAAAATAAAAAAGTGAGTTGTGTATGGCAGTCCTCTCTTCCCCAGACAGCTAGGAAATTGCTTGTCTGTCTGAAAGTAGCTGTTTTCCTTAGAGGGCCGTGGTGAGCATCAGATGAGATAATAATGTATGTGAAAGGCAAAGAGCTATAAAAATGCAAGAGACAATTTTGTTTTGAATCCTTCAACCTATTAATCTGTGTGAGTGTGGAAGATGTACTGTAGATACAGACTAGCGGACTAGGACCGGGTGTGGGATTATGGGAGTAACGCAGAGGTGTGTAAAGATCCTTTAGGGGCGCCCAGTGATATTGTAATCTATAGAAACAGCTATCTGTCACTTAGGTTCATTTTATCTGGTTAATGGATTATTCACTGTTTGCTTCTCTATCACATATCTTTTGAACTTTTTGCAGCCAAAGACTTTTACCCAAAAATGAGCCTGAAGAGGAAAACACCAGACACTTGGGGGATATATCCATTAAATTTGGCTGAGAGGGAGGGTGATGTGATTGTATTGATAATTTCTTCACATCCGCTTGCCCTCGGCTTGCAACATCGTGTTGTACAAAGAGTTGTGGCCTGAGGGACACCTAGGGAAGACCTAGTTGTGGATTTGACCCTTCAGGAGAAGGGTCACCCTGGCCAGGTTCCAATACCTCTCTGATCCTTAGTTTCTGTTAGATGGGAAGAGACCTTAAAGGTCATTCATGCGTTCTTCCAGAGCTTGCATACCTGCCATAGGATTACCCAGCCCCTAGTGACGGGGAACTTGTCACGTCCCCAGATGGCTGAGCCACTCAGTCTCTCTAGACAGACCTGACTGTTGGAAAATTCTTTATGTTGAATCGACATCTGTTTCTCTACAATTTGCACTCATTGGAGCCATACAGAATAAAATGTCTAATGCTGCTTCCACAAATATTTGAGGACGGCTAACACATTTCCTTCTTCCACTCACTCCACAAGGCTTCTTTTCTTCCAACTGAACATGCCCAGTTATTTTAAACAGGGAGGCAGTGTGGGGTAGTGGAAAGAACGCCAGCCTTGGAGCCAGACACATCTGTGTTCAGTTCCCAGTCCTTTACCTACTAACACTCAGTGCTCTGAGCTGCTGTATCTTTCTCTGCAAGATGTGGATGAAAATAGTCATCTCACTGAGTTATTGCAAGGATTAGAGAGAAATTGGTGAAGATCCATGCTTAAAATATGAGAGTGGTTCTACCTTCAGTGACATAATTTGTAATGCATTTTAGGTGCTCCTCTCTGAACACATTCCTGTGTATGTGTCTCTTAAATTGCTTTGTGAACCAGAATAAAACACTTCCTGTGAGGTCTAACTAGCAAAATAGAGTAGGATTCATTTATTCTGGGTACTTCTCTAATTACATTCTGCAATCTACAATGGCATTTTTGGAGCCACAGCATATTGATTCACTGTCACCTAAAGCCCTAAGTCTCTAATATGGGCTGCTGTTCAACCAAATCTCTCCCATGTTGAACTTCTTCCATTTATTTGAATCGATAATTATAGGTGGGTCGTCAAAGCGGCAGTCCCAGTTCTGTCTCGTCGTCTACAGAAATAGGCTTGTGCCTGTCATAGTATAGGTCTCAGACTGGGGGTTAGAAAAATATCGATTATTGAACCTACAGTACCAACACTGCTGATCTCACACCACTGTCGTACAATGAATGCTGAGTTTTCTACGCTATTTTTTGCACACATTGAGGTCTTATTATGTGGGACCATCTTAGAATTGGAATGTGACAGGAGTGTATGATAAGCTACTGGTGGAGGGAGTGTGGTGTCTGTATCCGAGAACTGAAAGGGTGTACTGGGAGCAAGCCGGAGGTAGACCTTGGATTTATGTATGGTTACATGTTTTCTCAGGCGCTTGGACTGTTTTATACCTTGAGCCAGATTCTCCCTGGTGGAGGAAGCTTCTTTCTGAAAGTAAGTCAGGCACATTTAGGGAATTCGTTAACTCTTTGGCTCCTGGAGCATTATCGCTAGCGTTTTCTCCCTCCACTTTGGAAAGCAAATTCCCAGCTTTAGCCAAGCCCACCTATCCTCCGCGTGTTCAGACTCCTCGCCTCTGCACTGGAGGGTCTTCTGAATGGGAATGTTTTCTTCGCCTAAGCAGATTCTGGGTTTGAAGGTCCTCAACCCTTGATTCCTCCGTCCCCAAAGAAGTTTTTCCTAGCCACTCGGTCCCCGAAGGTTTCTCTTGAGGGCCGATTTAGAATTCCGGTTGTCTTCAAGAGCATCTTTGGTCCGCTCATCATCCCTCCCCCCCAACAGTTTCTCCTACCTTCCCACTTGTTCTGTGGCTTTCAGAATAAGATCCTTTGTGAACATTCAGTTCATTAAGTACAAAACTGCCTTCATCTTGGGTGCTGTTGCTTCTGCTGCGGTGAGAATGAAAGTGTGGAATCTGTGGGACTCATCGTTCTATTGAAAACAAATATGAAAAGGAAATAATGCAAAGGTTGTTATTGTTGTCTTAATTAAAATGGGAAAACCTTTACCCTGTTGAGAGGACTGATTTAAATTTTGCTAAGTAATTAATTCAGTGTCTAAAAGGTGGTCGTTAAAACAGGTAATCCTCTACTTTTAAAGAGAGTCATTTATATTTTGGTTAGTAACCAATTACAGCCATTAAAGGGTGTACAGCCATCTGTGGCTTCTCATTTTCTTTAGGACAAATTCCAAACTCCTTAGGATGAAATACTCTTTGTAGCCTAATTTTTTTGCCCGTCAGCACCCGGGCCCGAAGGACTTGCAGTTTTCCCCAAAGGTTGTGCGGTCCTGCGCCTCCGGTGCTTTGCAAATGCCGTCTTCTCTCTGGTTGGAATGCTCTTTGTCTCTCCGGTAAATGTCTATTCATCATTCAAGACTACCCTCCCCCTCCCCTTAATTACTTCCTCCCCTGTGCGCCCTCAAATTCTTGTACTTATTCATGCAGTATTTATTAGGGGCCTGCTTTGTGGCTGGCACTGTGGCGGGCTCTGGGGATACAAAAGGTGAATAATACTTGGGCTTGGCCTTTGAGGGCCTTTCGTGTTGGGGGAGGGGGCCAACCTGTCCAAAAATGTTGCCAGGAAATGAAAGGGAAAATTTAAGCAGCATCAGTTCTTGTCTGTCTTCCCCACCGGATGGTCAGCGCCTTGTGGCAGGGGCCATGTCGCGTTCCGCTTGGATCTCCGGCGCTTAGCGCATTGTAGGTGCTAAAAAAGCATCCCTTTCGCGACCCTGTTAATCGGACACCCGGAGAAGTGTACCCTGGTTTGCGCCCCACGTTTTGATGCTAGCTCATAGGTGGTGGTTCCTCCTATGTCTGGTTGGTGGCCCTTGGCTCCCTGTGCAATGTTAGGTGCCGGGGGTCAGGGGGTTCGGGGGGCTCGGTGGACTGGCCTCTTGCGATTCCTGCTTGCCTGCGCTGGCGGGCGCGTGTGGAAGGGAGGCCTGCAGCGCCCCGGCTGGGGGGAGCCGGCACTGCTTGGGCTGCCTGGCTCGCTCGCAGCCCGCTCGCGTTCGTCAGAGTTTAAGTTTTACAGCCGGAAAATGAACACAGACACTGTGATTCTCTACACTTTTCTTTTCAAAGGCATAATATATGCCTTTTCAAGGATCATAGATGAAGAAAAAAAGGCCTTCCTTCTTTCCTGTACCACTGGCGCCCTTGCATTGTGATTCAGTCGACATTCTAAAAAAGGAGAGTTTGTGTTGCATAAACGGGAAGATCGTGAGCCCTGGCGCGGTACCGGCCCTTTGCCGGGAGTGTGCGCCGCGAGAGGGCCGCGGCGGGGCTCTGGCATGCGGGCCACGTAGCGCTGCTGCAAAAGGAAACGTGCCCGGCGAGGCGGCCATGGCCGTGGTTGAGCGAGAGAACCCAGACTTTTCCCCAAGTTTTGCCCTTTTTTGCTTCCTAGCCACCATCCCCCAAATTAGCTGATGAGATTGGTAGTAGGGCCAGCAGAGCTTATTGTTTCCCAGACGTTTGGTTGTGTCCTTGGTGGTTACCCATCGTTCGGGCCCTACGAGGTGTTGGGCATTCGAAGACACCCTGGACAGAACCCGTCCTCGGGCGTGGTACAGGCTGAGAGCAGACACCACAACTGGCCGCCCTGAGAGCCCCGCCACGCCCGAGGTCGAGTGGCCACCTCTGGGGTTGGGGGGGGGCTATGAGTGGTGGTCCACGGGTGGGGGTGTATGTTGGGATTTCGGGGTCCGTCTTTGCCTGTAGCGTTAACTCGCCAGAGGAGGATTTCCGCCGTAGAACCTGGAGCTCAGGGCTGGGTGCGGGGGGGGGGGGGGGGCGGCTCTGAAGGAGCAGCGGAGTGCTGGCGGGGGTCGACAACCCTAAAGGTGCCCCCTAGAGGAGCTGCTGGGAGAAGAAAGTTCCATCCCTGCAGCGGCGGCAGGGCTGCGGGGAGGGGTGGTGGGGAGAGGCGTTGGCTGCGGCAGGAGGGGCACTGCGGCGCGGTGGGCGGGCTAGGGGCGGGGCGCGGGTCGGCTCTAAAAGTCGGTGCCCACTCGCTCGGCACTGCCGCGGCAACCAGCGCCTCTCGGCTCTTGTTCTGCGGCAGCCGCGCCTCGGGCAGTGCCGCAGCGCACTCCCGGGTGGCTGCTCACTGCTTGCCGCGGCCGGCGCCGCCCTTGCGAGGCCGTGGGCTGTGCCTTGCCGCCGGCCGGCCCTGGCCTGCCGCGGGCGCCGCGGCGCCCGGTGCTCCAAACCAGCGTGCCGGGCGGCATGGGATAAGACGCGGCCATGGTGCGCCGAGATCGCCTCCGCAGGTGGGTGCGCGCGGCAGGCGCGAGGGGGTGTGGCTGGCTCCAAGCCGCCGTCCGCGAGCGGGTGCAGGCTAGCTGGTGGGGATCTGCGTGTCCGCGCAGGGGTTGCCGGACCTCGACTCCCTTGAGGGAACCCGCAAACCGCCCCCCCACCCCGCTCCCTCGGGCTGGTGGGGGGGGGGTGCGCCTGCCTGTCCCCCGAGCCCTGTCTGCCTACTTGGGAGGGGATGTCATTCCTGCACGCAGTAGAATGTTCAGAGCTGGAGATCTCCCAAATGTGGTATTTCTAGACCCTGGTATCGCTCTGATGCGATTTTAGGATTTCTAGACCCCCCACGTTGCCATGGCGCAATTTAGGATTTTTGGACCCCGGCGTCACCCTGGCGCGATGTAGGACTTGTAGACCTCAGCGTCACCCTGGCGCGATTTAAGGTATCTAGACCGCGGCATCGCCCTAGTGCGATTTAGGATTTTTAGACCCTGGCTTTACCCTAGCACCCTTTGGGGTTTTTAGACCCCGGCATCGTACTGGCGCGATTTAGATTTTCTAGGTGTTGATATCGCTCAGATGCGATTTAGGATTTTTAAACTGGGCATTGCTCTGGCGCGATTTAGAATTTCTAGACCCTGGTGTCGCTTCGGCGCGATCTAGGATTTTTAGATCCCGGCATTACCCTGGCGTGATTTAGGATTCCTAGACCCCCGCATCATCGTGGCGTGATTTAGAATTTCGAGACCCTAGTATTGCTGTGGCGCAGTTTGGGATTTCTAGACCCTGGTATCGCTGTGGCGTGAGTCACTGCATAGGTGTGACTAGAACTTGCAGTACCGTATCACCGAGGCGTAAGTATTTTTCAGATTTCAGTAATGAGAAGTCAAGTGAAAATGATGATTTGACCAAACTGTCATAATGTTACACATGAATTGTTTGCATTCATTTACCAAGTAGTTCGCAGTCTCACCGCGATGCCCTGAGGGGGCAGGTTTGGGGGTTTTAAATGTATTTTTTCTCTTTATAAGATGGAGAATTCAGGGCTCCTGAAGGTTGATTAATTTCCAGAAGGTTTGTTACTGAGGTTTGCTGGATTTATACTTTTGACTTGTGGCTCATTAAGTAATGGAGATTTTGGTCAAAAAAATGTTTAATCCATTTTGGCTACTGACCGCCTGATTGCATCCTTAGTAAAAATCCTAAAATGTTGTTAGGGGCATTTTTACTGGGTTAATTAAGCCGGAAAACGGCTTCCTGAAAGGTTGCTTCTTTCCTTTCTTGGAGTAAAAGAGAAGGCGTAGAGGGTGGGGGTGTCCGGAGTGGAAAGTGGAAAGTCGTTGCCCCCCCCCCCCCCAGCCTTCTGCTTGCTCCTCTAGTAGCCCCTCCCTGGCTCTGTGCTGAGTCATTGCAGATATGCGTCTGCTGGAACCCCAGAATGAATGAGATGAGATGCAGGGGTGGGGGGTAGAGGGGGGAGCGATGAAATATATGAGCTTCTGAAGTACAGGACAGATGATAGCTAATAGCTAATGATAGCTAAACCTGATGCTTTTCGTCATCTCATTTTTCAAGGAGGTACTGGGATGTAGCCTGCTACTATTATGGGGTGAAAATTGTGATAATCATCATTGTGTTTGTGGGCACGTTTTGGAATCATAATATTAACTCGAAAGGTACAGCCAAATCATTGGGTCAGCTACTTTGGAGGAAGGAAGAAAAAAAAAAAAAAAAAAGACTGCCCTAAGCGATGCCTAAAAAATAGGCAAAAATGCTGCTCAGATTCTTTAAGGGATGGGGTTATTTTACCAGTCTTATTTATTTGTTTTAGAGTTAAAAAAAAAAAAAAAGTATTTTGTGAGTTGGATTCATTTGTGATGCGTAGGGGCTGTGGCCAGACTACAGGTAATAGGGTGGAAGGGTGGGTGTACACGCACAAAGCCGTTTCCCCCAGGGCTTTAATTCGGTTCCCTCATTTATAGCTCTATTTTCTTGACAACTCTTATTTTAGTTTTAGAAAGTATTTCCAATCTGTTTATTTTGAGAGCACTTCCATTCTACACTGATAATTTTTCCCTGGTGACTATTCGAAGTCATAAGCCAGAAACAGAGGGAACTATTTCCAATTCCTGTTTAGCCCTCATCATTGTGGATAGACTGACCTGGACCTTTGAAGTCCTGGGCAGAAGAAGGTGGGGTATGCAAACCAGTGCTTTCCTTCCAGAGACAAAAGCGATTTCCAGGTGTTGGGTGTGAGCT
Organism: Cryptoprocta ferox; assembly: GCA_028646485.1. Taxonomy (NCBI): domain Eukaryota; kingdom Metazoa; phylum Chordata; class Mammalia; order Carnivora; family Eupleridae; genus Cryptoprocta; species Cryptoprocta ferox. Next base: position 79,681,291 of record CM053559.1, read on the forward strand.
CTGCCTTCTTTTTCTTGAGGTGTGTGCAGGGTGGGGGGTGGCAGTCCTAAAAAATTAAATAAATGGGAGCTTCCTCAAGAGTCTGCTCAGTAGAGTGGAAATATAATCTCCTGCCCTGACCTCATAGGAGATTAGATACTGTGGGTCACGACAAAGCTGCTTATGTTGGAATACGCAGCGCACCGGGGTCTGTTCTTTCATAGACGGTTTACCTGGGGCCGTAGAGTCCAAGTGGGCTTCGCTGGGGTCAGAGAATTGATAAATATTAAAAAATGAAAACCAGCTCTCTGATTAAGGACATACGATACTACTACATATGCTTTTTTAAAAATCATTTGTAAAACTACATACATGTATCTGTATATAACATTTTACTTGTGGGAGGGGTGGGGTAGAGCTTACAGAGTAAATATGAAGGAAATCATTACTGTTTTTCGGGGAAGCTTTGATAAAAGCCAATGATATGGTTCAGAATACTTCTTTTTTCTTTACATACAAAACCTCTTCAGCAAGTCTTGGGAAAAGCACAATGGGAGGAAGGAAACGCACCCTGAGGGATTAAAGTGGGAAGGAGAGGGGAAAGGTTACATATTAAAATACTATATGTTTTCCTTAGAACGGTGAGCAAATATGGTGACTGCAAAGCAGGCAGAGGTGTGCTTAACGTTCTTCTTGGTAAACTTTATGCCGTGGTTCATATGGCGGGCAAGGCAGTCACTGCATGGTACAGAAATTTCCCATCCCATCTTAACCAATTTGGGGCTTGTTGAAGCATGTACAGTTCACCCCACTGCTTACCCTAGGTCTCTGATTTTCCTACAGGATGAGGGAGTGGTGGGTTCAGGTGGGTCTACTGGCTGTGCCCCTGCTTGCCGCCTACCTGCATATCCCACCCCCCCAGCTCTCTCCTGCTCTGCACTCCTGGAAGTCGTCAGGCAAATTTTTCACCTACAAGGGATTGCGCATCTTCTACCAAGGTAAAAAGAAGGCTGTTGGAGCCCCCTGCATGTACAGATCCCATAGGTCCCCCTGAGGTACTTATTTTGTGTCCGTTGGTCTCTGTTGCCCCTCAGTGATGGCGAAGAAAACCCCCGTTTTCTGTGTAGTGTGGTTGAAGGAATGAACTGATCCCCCTCTTTTAACTCCAGAGCAGGGAAGCTCAAAGAAAACTGCTGGGGGTGGGGTGCGTGTGGGGGGGGGGCAGTGGAATTGGCTCTAATTTCTGTAGAACTGATTTTTCAGGATAATTTTTCTTCATAGGCTCATTTGTATTGATAGATATTGGTTTTCTCTTTTGAGCGCCCCTAGTGTTAGGTAATATAAGCAGTATTCAATAGACAGACCTACCATTGGTTCTGTTTCCCTCCATCCCTGATTTCATTTTACTGTGTTCTATAAAGATTATTTGTTATACGCATTACTGTGATTTAAGCCTTATACCCCTGTATATGTTAATTTTCTGATGGTAATTATTGTTATGACTGCTACTTGTCAAGTAATTACCAGATGCTAGTCACTGAATTATGTTTTCAACCTTCATTATTTCATTTCATCTTTACAACGGTACTTGGATATGGGCGCCATTAACCCCTTTTATAGGTAAAGAGACTGAAACAAGATTGGGAAAGATTTCTTTTGAGCGGGGGTCAAGAGCAATAACGAAAAATGTTTGTCATAAACCGTTTTTCATTATTGCTCCTGACCTCCTCTCATTTGCCATATTCAATTAGGTAAGTATATACTTTTCTTTATACTGGTCATTTGTTTCTAGTTTTTTAATGTCTTAAATAGTCAATGTTGAAATCTTCATGTATATGTTTATATATATTTATGTTTTCCATATATTTTCAAACTATATTACTTGTACATGGAATGATTTTATTTGCATGGATTCTCAAGAATCTGTTTTAATTGCTTTTAATTATTTTTGCGAACCTTCTCAAATCTCATGCCACTGGCAGTATGTACGAATGTGTCCGTTTTAATGTGATACTTTTAACAAGACCTTTTACTATTTAAATGTTTGACTAATTTAAAAGATGCTTGTGCATTAAAAATGTTCATGGCTGTATTGATTAGTATTTTTTTATTCTTGTTAGAACTTTTAATAGTTTGAGCACTATGCTTTTGATACCGGATTGGGTCTCCCCTGGGGGAAATAAAAGTGCTGGACAAATAGAATAAGATGTTCACCGGGTTGTTATATTTTAGAGAATTTTTGTGAGGCCATGAGTGAATGATAAGGTACAAAGGTACAAAGAATCACAACGTTTATGTTGTGATTGTATACTTTTAACTGTGCAAAACAATTTACATATTGGTAATATAGAATAAAGAAATGGGGAAATACTTTAAAAAATCTAAGTGAAATTAAGCAGAGTCCCTTTAAATATTCTCATATAAAGTGTGTTATTTATAAGTTTTTAATACACAGATTAAGAGAAAATCATCAAATCCCTGTTTTTTACTTAAAGTAGTAGGCTTGCATTTTAAAAATGAATTTATTATTTTTATTTCATTAATTTAGGCAGGGTTTCTTGTCCTTTATACCAGATTACGTAGATTTTAATATTTTCAAGGTTATTTTTAAAGGCGGTCAGCCTAACTGATTCCTTTCCTTTTTCCCCAGACTCTGTGGGTGTGGTTGGAAGTCCTGAGATAGTTGTGCTTTTGCATGGCTTTCCAACATCCAGCTATGATTGGTACAAGGTAATGAAATCAGATTTCTAGATCCTACTATATCTTTAAAAATCCAAAATCAAAGACTGTGTTATCAGTACTGCAAGGTTCTTATGTACTTGAGTTGCTTAATAAAACAGGATTAAATGTAGAACTGTTTCTCATTTACTGTAAGAGAGTAAAAAACTCTTTAGTGATCTGGACAGGATCATCGACAAGTTAAAATGGAAGAGTTTTTCCCTGAATGGAGATTAGGAGTCAACCAAGAGGATCATCCGTGGGCCTGTGGTGGTTTCATGAGATTTTTTCTTTATCAAAGTCTGTTTGTTAAGTCAAGATGGGGATGAAGCCCCCATACTGGAGGCTAGAGGAGAGGAGGCACGGCGTTACGCAATCCAGATCCCCTCTTTCTTTCTTGCAGATTTGGGAAGGTCTGACCCTAAGGTTTCATCGAGTGATTGCCCTTGATTTCTTGGGCTTTGGCTTCAGTGACAAACCGGTAAGCAACATCGAGATGGGACCAGTGTTTTTTGGTGGGGGGGGAGGGGGGGCTGTTGGATGAGGACAGGGGGTCAGGCTGGCAGACAGATCTGCACTCGTGACGTCCTGTATATCCGGGCTTTCTCCTCCTTAGAGACCGCATCACTACTCCATATTTGAGCAGGCCAGCATTGTGGAGGCTCTTTTGCGGCACCTGGGGCTCCAGAACCGCAGGATCAACCTTTTGTCTCATGATTATGGAGACATCGTTGCTCAGGAGCTGCTCTATAGGTCAGTGAGGTCACAGACTTCGGTACTACTCGCAGGTATCACTGGTTTAAAGTGCTGGGAAGAAATAAATGGTTCCTGGATTCTTTCTAGCCCTTTTCTCCCCCGTCTTCAGCTGCCGCATTGGTGTACGTCCACTGAGTTCGATGTGTTTCCCTCACCCGTTTCTAGGTTCAAGCAGAATCGATCCGGTCGGCTTACCATAAAGAGTCTCTGTCTGTCAAATGGAGGTAATTGCCGTGGTGGCGGGTGGAAAGTGAGGTGTAGCCTCGAAGGGCCACATGTAGATATCACGTTGACATCTAAACGGTAATCCTGTGATACTGCACGCAGACATAATTACACTAGACGATCTTGACCTTTTTTGGGCCATGAACGACTTTGGTGGTCTAATGAGGTTTATTAGACCCTTCCTAAGAGTAATGTTTTTAGATACAGAAAATAAAATGAATAGGATCACAAAGGAAACTGGTCGTATCGACAAACAGCTAATAAAAAGCTGTGTTACAGTAACACGTGCTGCTTTGTAAACGCGTCGCATGGCAAGATCTGTGGGTGCGTCTAGCCACAGCCACGGTTGGTCGTGAGGAGCGCAAACGACATTTTGCACTCGCTGCAGTAACGGCAATGGGTTATGCAGATAGTTGTGATGAAACCACAGGTGTTTCTGATACTCTGGGCTTAGTTCCAAAAACTCTTAATTTGTAAAAAAAAAAAATAAATAAAATAAAAATAAAAATAAATGTTTATTTATTTTTGAGAGGGGGAGAGAGAGAATTCCAAGCAGGCTCCGTGGTTGACAGCGCAGAGCCCAGTGTGGGGCTCAATCTCAACAAACCGGGAGATCATGACCCAAGCTGAAATCAAGAGTCGGATGCTCAACCGACTGATGAGCCACTCAGGCGCCCCCCACCCCCACCAAAACTCTTAATTGACGGGGGTGCTGAGTTTCACTTAGAAATTAGTGAACCTTTGATTAGATCTTTTGGAGAGGTTTCTTTTTCCTTGTGTGCCATTGAGGCTGACTTGTAAATCCATGAATACCCAGATGTCCCCTGAATACCATAAGGGCAGCTTGGGACAGGAATCTCTCCCTTTATCAGGGATGCTCATGGCTTTCTCTCATTGACTCTGGAGAAAAATGGAAAAGGAAACTCCAGTTGTTTTTTTTTTTTTTTTTGCCCCCAGGGACCTACAGTCCCTGAAAAAAAAAAAAAAAAAAATCACTGGCTTCTTTTGTAGCCCAAATCACTAACAATACTAGGTACTCTGAGGAATGGGAAGAAAGGCCAAGGGAAGTCAGCGCTCAGTCATCAGCATTATGGCTGATCACGAATACATTAGCTTTCCCGTTCCTCTCCTCTTACAATGGGGAAAGTAATTTGACCTGTTAAACAGAGAATTCCCTGGAGAAGTAATTAGATGACAGAACTAGTCTTATTTGTAATCCTGTTTCTGGCAATAAAGGCCCCAAATGTGACGGTAAATCGGGAGATAGTCTCCGATAACGGGCCTGTGTTTGGACTAAAATTGTTGGTAAATAACTAACAATGAGTCTCTTCTTCTCCCATAGGTATATTTCCTGAGACTCACCGTCCTCTCCTTCTCCAAAAGGTTGGCTACTCCTGTGACAGAATCTTTAGTTTTTAAGATTTATACCAACATAAATAATGCTAGGACCTTCCTAAGGGCCATTCCTGCTGTAATGGGCCATGGTTACAATGCTCTCCTCAGGAATTTACATTAATAAAGTTAGCTGTTTTTCCTTCTTATGCAGATAAAGCAAGGGAAGCAGTTTCTAGGTAAAGCCTCCTTTCTGAGAGTAAGGGATCAGCAAACATTTGGAGACATACAGCTACCTAGAGATTTGCGTCATTAGCATGATGTCTGAACAGATCAGATCCTAAGGTTGAATACATCAGTTAGAAATCTTAGGGATTTAGTGAAGCGTAGAAGTGTAATCTTAAAGGAAGCTACGAATAAGTCTGCCTTCCATGAGAGAATGGGTAGGCACAACAAGAAACGAAGAGCCAATAAGGAAATGTCTCAGTAGAAGGAGAAAAACTTTGGTCCCCGTTAGTGGTTTTCTTTCTCTAAATTCTTGATTTTTACTTCTTTACCTACAGCTTCTCAAAGATGGAGGCGTCCTGTCACCCATCCTCACACGATTGATGAACTTCTTTGTATTCTCCCGAGGGTAAGGCATTATTGATTCGCTATCGCCTGGGAACAATGTAGTGAAAAGTCGCCATTAAGATTCTGGGCCAAATCCTAGGGTTTGATATTGTAAAACACAGATGTTGGCCATTTGCCAGGGAAGTAGTAGAAGGAATTCACAAATCAGTTAAGGGTCAGACTCTGTGACCTGCGAGGTTCCAGTCGTATTTAACATCCTGGATTCTTCTCACCTATGTCTTTTTGGTCTTTCGGGCTCTTTCAGTCTCACCCCAGTCTTTGGGCCATACACCCGCCCCTCTGAGAGTGAGCTGTGGGACATGTGGGCAGGGATCCGCAACAATGACGGAAACTTAGTTATCGACAGGTAAGAAATAACACTTTGCTTTGGGCTTCCAGAGAAGCTTTTTTTTTTTTTTTTTTTAAACCGGGGAAAGCTATAGGATTCCTTGTTCTGTTCCTTGCTGGCTGTCCCCTCTCACAAGAGGGTTGGTTATGGCCTGTAAGGCAAACAAGAAAGTCCTACTGTACTTTCTGGTGAGCCCTGAGCAGAAGCCCTGTGGTACAGAGTTTAGATAAACAGCTGCAAATTCGAATGCTAAATCGGTAATTGGCCAATTGAGTTTAGCAAATCCTACTCTAGGCTTTTTGTTAATATTAAATGCTTCAGAATGTCTAATCATGGTTGTGAAAGGAGCCTAGTACGTCTCATATGTCTCAGAGTACAAGTCTCTTTCTTTTTCAGGTCTTTTCCGTAGCAACAGGGACTGAGAGGGAGAGCTCTGTATTGTACAAAGCATCTTCATGGCTTGGTTCAAATGAGAATGTAGTGGCTTTCGTTTTAGGATGCCTTAGCATTCCTTTAACAATAAAAATTCTTGTTCTACTCTTGCTGACGTATCCGTCCTATAGTCTCTTACAGTACATCAACCAGAGGAAGAAGTTTAGAAGACGCTGGGTGGGAGCTCTTGCTTCTGTAACTATTCCCAGTGAGTATTTCTCTATTACATTTTGATAGGAATACCGAGGGACTATGGAGCTAAAATAATTGCCAGATGTAGCAAATAAAAATAATAGACACCCAGCTAAATTTGAATTTCAGATAAACAGCAAGTACTTTTTTAGAGTAAGTGCTTGGCAATATTTTGACATCTTTATACTAAAAAAAAAAAAAAAAAATCCTTTCTTACCCGAAATTCACATTTAATTGGGCATCTTTGATTTAATCTGGCAGCCCTACTCTCAGCATCCGGAACACCAGCGACACGTGTTGTAGAGTGAAGTGTAGGAAACAGGGAGATGCTACTGCAGAGGTAGTTGGGATCACTGTCAGGAGTGGGAGTGAGGCCAGCTCTGGTGCTGGGCCTCCTCAGTGGCTGCCACATTAAATGCTGAAGGGCCGGGACAGAAGGCAGTTTAGATTACTAATTGAGAGGCTATAGGTGTTTTCTGCTCATTTGTCTATTCATTCTTATAGATTTAAAAAGGAAAAAAAATCAGTGCAGTGTCTCATATTTAGTAGCTAGTGCCCAAGAAGTTATTGGTTGATCTAAAATGTCAGCGGTCAATGATAACTGAAGAGAGACCTAAATAATGGTGGCATCCTGGATTCATAGGAAGACAACGTGCATGCACCGTGTGGCTTAGTTCTCTGGGTCCAAGCACAGAAGAGCTGGAGGAGGGACTGAATGGCTGTGTATAGAACTGTCTCAAATGGACTAAGTGTCAGGCTTATTCCCCGGAGCTCCTTATAACCTACTTATTAAAAGAAAGATTTTCTAAGCATAAAATTCTTTTTTTATAATTTCTTTTAACGTTTAATTTTGAGGGAGAGGGAGAGAGCGAGCGAGTGTGCGCACTAGTGGGAAAGGGCCAGAGAGAGGGAGACAGAGGATCCGAAGCAGGCTTTAGGCAGTGAGAGCCCTACGTGGGGCTCAAACTCACAAACTGTGAGATCATGACCTGAGCCAAGTTCAAGAGTCAGCCGCTTAACCGACTAAGCCACCCAGGCACCCCTAAAAGCATAAAAGATTTTTAAAGATCTTTTGAAACAAAAAATAAACAAGTGGGACTTCATCAAACTTAAAAAGCTCTGTATAAGTAAAGAAACTGTCAACAAATGGAAGGAATATTTGCAAACCATGTATCTGACAAGGGGTTAATATCCAAAATATATAAAGAATTCATACACTCAATAGCAAAAAAATAAGCCAATTAAAAACTGGGCAAAGGACATGAATAGACATTTCTGCAAAGAAGATCTAGGAGAGGCCAACAGGTACGTGAAGAGTTCAACATCACTAGTCATTAGGGAAATGCAAATTAAAACCAGAATGAGATATCACCTCACACTTGTTAGAATGACCATCATCAGGATGACAAGAGACAATTAAGCGTTGGTATGGATTTGGAGGAAAGGGAGCCCTTGTGCACTGGTGGTGGGGTTATAAATGGGGACAGCCATGGTGGAACACGGTATGGAGGATCCTCAAAAAAGTGAAAATAGAACCACCCTATGATCTGGCAACTCCACTTCTGGGAATGCATCCAAAGGAAATGAGAACACTTAACTTGAAAATCTATCCGCACCCCCGTGTTCATAGCTGCATATTTAGAATAGCCAGGACACGGAAACAGCCTGCGTGTCCATCCAGCAATGAGTGGATAAAAAAGTTGTGATACAGATGTATATATACAGTGGGCATTATTCAGCCATAAGGCCATCTTCCCATTTGTGACAACATGATGAACCCACAAGGCATTACGCTAAAATGAGAGAAGTCAGACAGAAAGGCATATATTGTATGATCTCACTTAATGGAGATCATACTGTGGAATTTAAAAAACCCCCCACCCAACTGAGAGAAAAAGAGATTAGATCTGTGGTTACCAGAGGTGGGGGGAGGGGGAAACTGTAGGGGAAACTGGAGGAAAGTAGTCAAAATGTACAGAATTCCACTTACGAGTAAGTACTAGGGATATAACGTACAACGTAACGACTATAGCCAACAAGAAAATTGCTGAGAGAGTAAATAGATCCTAAGAGTTCTCATCACAAGAATTTGGTTTTTCTTTTTCTCGTATCTAAAGGAGGTGGATGGTAATTAAACCTGTTTTGGTAATCATTTCACAAAGTACATACATCAGACCGTCACGCTGCTGCGTGCTTTAAGCTTAACTAGTAACGCGTGTCCATTATTTCTGAGTGAAGACCGGAAAAACCATTTTTTTGAAGGGGTAGGAGAATAGGTGTGAAAGCTTTAGTAATTCATTCCTCTTCTCTTTCCTAGTTCATTTTATCTACGGGCCCCTGGATCCCGTAAACCCCTATCCAGAGTTTTTGGAGCTGTACAGGTGAGTCTCCCTCAGGGATCTTTGTTTCGTTCCTCGTGACAGTGGTGAACAGGAGAGCCACTGTCTCTGCCCTCACTGGCTGTTCATCTAGGAAACACATAAAAAGATAATTGGGGAATCTTACTTTCATAAATGGAAAGATGAAAAAATTCAGTTCTGCACTGTCTTGGTTTATACGGCCTGTTTTCACTGTCATGGCTACCACATACTCCTAGGTGTACAGGTAAGAGAAAGCTTTCATGTGAACCAAGAACCGGAAGTAGGTCTGTCTTAAGAAACGTTTGCTTTAGTCTGACTGTAAAGCTAACTCCTCGACCTCGGCTGGGCAGACTGTAAGGAGAGACTGAGAAGAGTTCACTGTGGAAAAGTGCCTCCTCCTTGGTGGTTATTTTCTCTAGGTGCTTACTCAGAAGGTGTTGGAATATGAAATCTTGATTATGTCGCATAAGACTGTCCCATACCTTCACATGGCCTAGCAGAAACAACCCAATAGTAAATAGCGTGCATTTAATTCTAAACAAAATGCCCCCCACCCCCATCTCCCACCAGGGTTGAGGAAGGTCTTTTGTTATCATTACTTGGACAGTTAGTTGCTGAATGGCCCACTTGTTTGATGCCCCATGCTTCTCTAAGGAGCCGGAAGTCATTCTGCTCGGGCAGGTGTTGCAAAGTGTTATATTTTCAAGTTGTTGTCTGTTGGGTTGTGAACATGTAACGATCAGTCTGCTTATGTCATAAATGGAATTGGCAGGTTTATCCGCCTAATATACAATTCCAGAGTAGAAGGTGAAAAAGCTCTTTGTTGGTTCCTTCCGGTGTGGTATGTCCGTAAGGGCGTTTACTGGGGCTGCCCACTGGCTTGCATCCCTCCCCTCCCTCCAGCCTCAAGTTCACCTCCATGCTGTTCTCTTCCACTAGGAAAACGCTGCCGCGGTCCACAGTGTCGATTCTGGATGACCACATTAGCCACTATCCACAGCTAGAGGATCCCATGGGCTTCTTGAATGCATATATGGGCTTCATCAACTCCTTCTGAGCTGGAAAGAGTAGCTTCCCTGTATTACCTCCCCTATTCCCTCACCTGTTGTGTATTCCACTTAGGAAGAGATGCCCAAAAGAGGTCCTGGCCACCAAACACTATTCTCTCAAAAAAGTCCACCTGACTCACTTGTGATCAGCATACAGTGAAAAGCCCACAGAAGCTCTGGCTAAGGATGGCCCTAACAGTCCACCTCCCACTCTTCTAGCATCCGAGCGAGTGTACAGACTTGCCTTTGTCTTTGTGCTATCAGAAAATTCTGATGAGCACCACTACTCACAGATTCAGAAAGACAGGCATTTTAAAAGTCTTTTTAACAATTCTGTGGACTTTTCTGAAATATTTAGAAATGCTAATTTCTGGCCCATCCTCGATTGAAAGCCTATGGTAAAGAATGAGGCGAGGGTGTCTCCTTACCTGTCCTCAAATGGCTGTAAGGGCACATGCTTTTGTAAGGTCTCTAAGCAACACAGCTTAGTGAGAGTGAGTCTCCCTTGTCATAACGTTGGATTTCGTTCCATCAGCTGCTTATAATTACAGGCATTTTGTTGACCTAGGTTTTGGTTTGAATATGCAGTATTCTAAGTATACTTTAAGACTCTGATTTACCTGCACGTGTTCTACGTATTTTATAAGGATACTAAACCAGCAGATACTCT
>CM053559.1:79692464-79877134 GCA_028646485.1 Cryptoprocta ferox
GATGGGGGTCTGAATGGACACAGGGAAGGTTCCGGGAGGGACGTGTGTGGGACCCAGGAGGACGGCGGAGTGTGGGTCTGCAGGACGTGAGCAGGGCCTGGTGGGCGGAGCGTGAGGACTCAGTACAGCAGGTGTGAGGCAGAGACGACCTGAGTGGGCCGAGCAGTGGGTGAGGGAGGGGGCAGGGAGCACTCAGCAGAGGGGACCACTGAGGCAGCTGGACGACTCAGAGGGGAGCCGAGGGACCGTCCCGTGGCTCAGGTGGCAGGACAGCTCCTCTGCCACGTGTGCGGTAGAGCAGCAGAGCAGGAGAGGCAGTGGGACGGGCCCTGGAGGCAGGTCAGGCGAGCAGTCTGCCGCCCGTGGGAGAATGTGGTCGAGCAGAGGTGGTGCGAGGGGCAAGAGCGAGCAGGGGCAGCTGAGGGCCTCGCAGGTAGGGCAGGAGAGGCTTGTGAGGCCCGGGGAGTGTCCTGTGCTGAGAAGGACGGAGGAGGGCCCAGGGGAGGGAGTGAACAGGAGGCCTCCAGGAACTGTGTCCCCCGGGTGTGCACAAGGCCGTGAGGAAACTCGGGCAGGAGGAGGAGCACAGCCCAGGAGGAAGGAGGGAGCGGGGGGTGGAGGTGGCGGGGGGCCCGCGGAGGATGAGACGGGAGAGGTGGTGGCCCATTTAAAATGCTGGAGACAACCCTGACAGTGCGGGCCATGGTGAGAAGATGAAAGGTCAGAGAAAGGACAAGAGCATGCCCTTCTCCAAGATCGCAGACCTGAAGTGGTAGAAGGGTTAGCAGTGGTGTCAGCGGGAGATGGATTCAGTACAGCACACAGGGGCGAAGGGCGGGTCAAGTAGGATGAAGATGGAATGGAAAAGACCTGTGACTCCTTCACTTGACTGCCCTGTAGGTGGTAGCGGAAGTAGGACAGGATGCTGAGGATGGAGCAGAGAGTCTCTGTCTCTCTGAACAGGGTGATTCCACACACAGCATGTAAAAGAGACAGTGGAATCGACAACAGTCATGAGGTGGTCGGAGTGATGGGATTTGTGTCGGGGGATTCAATGGGACAAGAAAAGAGGTAGGCAGCATGGAGGAAGAGACAACCTATGGCCGCCTGCGGGGCTCAGGCTGGGTAAAGGGGCATTAGGGAGAACAGACCAGTGACCTGAAGAACTGCCCAGCCGGGGACATCGCAGGTCTGGGGGCAAGAGGGGAGGCCTGTGTGCTATTAAGGCCCGATGGTGGGAGCACACTAATGAATGTAAGAACACGTAGGCGCCGCCGTGTGACCCTGTAGAAGATTACAGAACATTTACAGCCAAATAAAGCAAAGGCAGTACGGTACCATCACTTAGACCTTGAAAGGACTGCACCGAGCGCCAGTAACTATGCATGCTGTAGACGGGACACACCATTTATACGTTTGTTGTTTTTCCAATGGACGTGAACAGAGGAAAAACGGGAAGGAGTGGCTGAAATGAAATTGGAATTAAGCTAACAGTCTACTTACTAAATAATTCCGAGAATTACTGAGCAATGGGATAATGGTTATGATGCACAGTGCGGCCTGTTAGCTTGATCCCAGTTAATGGGATGAAGGGAAATGGGAGAAATGCATAGAAATAAATTGTAGTAGAGAAACTGGTGGCTGCCTGAAAACTCTGTTGCATAATCACATGGAAGCTGGTTGGCTCAAGAGAACACGTGGTCACCGAGGGAGGACGCCAGCAGCCATCTTCCAGTGCCGCTTTCATGGGTCATGGTGGAGAGAGGTTGTCCTTTAAGAATGGCAGCAATAAAGATGTGTACCCTGATGGTGGTGTGACAAGGGACAGCACGGGCAGACAGGTCGAAAGCAAGCGCAGAGGGAACGTTAGAAATTTCAGCGTGTTTGAGGAAACCCAGATTGGGCATGAGGAGGAGGAGCGGGTGAATAAGGAGATCTCAAACTGGGAATGTTGGCCCATCTTGTGGGTCAAACTGGAGGAATACTGATTCTAAGGCTGGACGGATACAAATTCCAGTGATCAAGGCAGAGGAAATGGTGGTTGAAGAATAATTTCTACCTATCCTACTTTTTAAATATGTGAGTAAAAATACAGATTATGTGCTTAGCTTAGGAAAACCCAGTTTCACAAAGGGCCATGAATAAGGATCCCTGTGAGAGGCTGGAGGTGGGTAAAAGTGAAAAACTCTGACAGAGATTTTACTTAATTGAAGCTGTTAATACAGAGTGTCAGGAGTGAATTTTGTTAATATTGAACACCAAGTAATAGAATGGAGACCACAGATTCGAAAGACCTCAGAGCCCATGGGAATCCTGTGGTAGCTCACGGCCAGATGGAGGTTAAGGAGGTGCAGGTAGAAAGTTGAGCGCAGTTACGAACTGTTACATGGGAGGTAGCATCCCTAATGACAGAGAAGAGGCTCTTACACCTGTTCTGTTGCCCTTAAGGCTTTTCTAAGCGTGTTGGCACAAAGGAGAAATCGTGGGAGGACAGAAAATGACCAGTAGGACTAACTGAATAGAGACACGTGATCATGGTAATCTTCCCACAAATGGCCCATGATTTGAGGGAAGGACTTCTGGGACCATCTTCATGTTGGGCTCAACTAAATTTTGTCCGATGGTGTTTAGATTTTTTGCACACATATAAAGTAAGGAGGAGTGAGAAAGTTTAAAAATACAGCACAGACCAGGATTATTGTGGGAACAACTTCCTGGAGGTCGGAGGGTATGTCCTGTGAACCGTGGAAGACTTGATTTCAAAGAGGATAAAGGCAGAAAAGTGCATAGTTCCAGAACTGAAGCAATAACAGCTTCCATTTATTGAGTGTTTACTATGTGTCTGGCTCCATGCTAATTCACCGTATTTAATCTCATTTCATCTTTACGACAATCCTTAAAGGCTTATGGAAAACTAAGAATTTGTCCAAGTTACCCAGTCCGTATGTAGCAGATCCAGATCCCAATCTGTCTCTCCCCAAACCTATATTCCTTTCTATTATAATATACAGTTTTCAAGTGGAAAAAAAAAAATCAGTCTGTAGAATTTCTTTGTGTGTGTGTGTGTGTGCGCGCGCGCGTGCGTGAGATTGTATGGAAAATATACTTTTTGAAATAAGTAGAAGTGATATATAGATCTTCAGGTAATTAGAAAAATTCCCAGTATTTGCAATGGGGAAAATGCAAAAACAAAAACAAAAAAACAAAAAAAACAAAAAAAAAAGAAAAACAAAAAAAAAACAAAAAAAAAGAAAAACAAAAAAAACAAACAAACAAAAAAAGCAGGGTGGTGGTGGTGGCGGCGGTGGTAAAAGACTCTTATTACCATCTATGCCCTGGTATTTCACTTCTGTTCTTTGTACAGCAAAGATTTTGAATTGGCCATGGATTAAAAACATTAGAATTTCTGACCAAGACTAAAGAATAGAAAGGTTTTAAGCAGATATGTGATGGGTCAAAGATAAATTGAGTACTAAGAATTAAATTTTAAGAGTCCGAGCATCAAGACAAAGTTCCGTTTCTTTTCTCCAAGATGCAAGGACAAGAGTTTATAACTATAAACAGTTTAACACCAATCAGAGAACCCTTTGCAAAGTTTAACAGAAAACAAAGAAATTTCTCCAAGTGCCAAATTTTTATGAACAAAATACTAACAGACCATCAAGCAAAAGAGTCCATAGCCAGCAGACCAAAGGTTGAAACCTCTGGGCTAATTTGTAAGATCTGTGTATTAAAAAACAAAGTAACTCCTTAGAAAGGAGGGGTGAGGAACCCTTCCCAGATACTTCTTCTCTTGGTAGAAATGTTTTTTCTTATTGTTGTGGTTTGCTCCTGTACAATGTAATTTCTGTACTTTCAATATTGTTGTTTTCTGTATTTTGATATTGTAAACTTGTATTTGTTGTATTCTGTTAAGACCACTCCCTGGGGTGGGAGGCACCTGACGTAGTTATCCAAGTGAGCCTGGGGAAATGGGAGGGGCTCGTATTCTCAGCTGAGAAGAGCTTGATTGTTCAGTGAGTTCAGCATTTTGCTTCCCTTTAAAATTAAGTTGAAAGTAATGGCATCCCTTAAAAATCAGAAACCTTAGAAGTACAATAAGGGGAGGAATTTTGAAAAAAGGAGAAGTGGCTATTGGTAAGAAAGAAAAAAAAAGACGAAGCGCAAGTTTCCCAGGATGATGGCAGAAGCCACAGGGCTACGTTAAGGCTGGGCCCAGATACTGGTTTGGAACAAGGATAAATAAAGCTAGCTTTACTGAAGAGTCCAGCCAGTTTCATTAGTGGCTGGTGGACATACTTTAGACCAGAGGGAAACAGACCAGGAGAGAAAATGAAGCCAAAAGGGGATGGAACTAGAGGAACTTCATAAAGGGATAAAGGAGGTAATTAAAAGTCAAAGCCAGATGGCCTGATGCTTGAAGGAGAAATATCGAAGGCCAGATAAGAAAGTGCCTTCCTACCCAGGGGGTTACGGATCCAAGGTGGCTGCAGAATGGTAGCGCAGGTCCGCCTAGGGCCAGAGGGAACCGCCTGGGATTCAGACCCAGCAATGGTGCCAACTTGAATCTACCTCGTGCTAGAGTGAGTAGCCTGGTCTATCGTCCAACACAGAGGGGATTGGGCAGGGGCTCCCACGACCAACATCTACACGGGAGTTGGGGGAGGGGCTAAGAGAAGGGAGGTTAAGCCCTAGACGGAACTGAATGATGACCAGGGATAACTATTTACTAGTACTTTTACGATTTCTTGTAACTCTGTAATTTCCCCAGTATTTGTTAATTTTGTTAACTTCTGTGTTTTCTTTTTCTCCTGTACCAGTAGTAAAAATTGGTTTTTCGTGTACTGGTAGTAAAAATTGGTTTTCCCTGTACTAGGAATAAAAATGGTTCAAAAAATAAATGCAATGTGTGTGCTTACTTCTGTAAAAACTCGGTAACACTGTCAAGATCTGGAGGGAATCAGAGACGAGCTCAGGTGGGAAAATGGGGAAGAAATCAAGTACAATAAATACTTGGCATTCAAAGGGGTCGGTCACAAGACCGCAGACCCCAAGTGTGTACCTACCGCTGGCCCTAGAAGTCGGCCCCCCCTTCATAGGTCTCTCCACCCCTCCCCCTCAAGACTGCATACGGGCCAAGGAGAAACTTCCAGTGCCCTTCTCAAATGCAGGTAGACAGAGGTCGGCTATAAGCCCCTCGTCGGGGTAAGCCACACTCTCAGACTTGGGCTGCAGGACCCTCAGAAACGATCATTTTACAATGCCACGGGCCTACTGAATACCAAGTCCTTCGCATGACCCCGACGACAAACCGCAGGGACAAGTAGGCCACGATCCTTCCTAGGAGACACCAGGTACGTGACCCCCTCACTCGTGGTTACATTGTTACAACAGAAAGCGCAAGTTTCTCCTGGAGCTACCACTGTATCCGCTCAGTTTAAGTGTCCAGCAAATATTACCAGGTCTCTAGACCTGGTTATAAAATGAATATTTCTGCAGTAGTTAATTTTATAAATATCAACATACCATCGTTATCATTACATTTAATCCTGGAAGAGAACCACATTCCTGAACCCCAAACATCTATCTGCCCAGACACTTAAGAGCTCAAGTGCTAATGCATTCTTAATCCTATGTCCTCCCTTCTGTGCGCGAGTACCTGCTGTCGAATCATCGTCAGGCAAACGGACAAGAGTGTAACATATTCCTGGTTGATTATAAGGGAGGCTGGGGGCTGGGATGCAACACAGCACTTCGTAGGAATCTGACGGCTCCACCTGCACGGTCACTTTCTCCAATAGCTGGTCATTAAGAGTATTGGTGCAGTCAAACTGGAAAGTCGGCAGACAGAAAAGTCATGGCAGATAAGAACGGTTTTCAAGCAAGTTGCTCCTTCCTACCCATAATCCACAGCTCTGTTCGGGAACCCACCATCCCCTTCCTTTCTAAACTGTCCTGCGGGTCCCCTTTGAGACTCTTTTTTCCTGAGACTTTTCTTGAGGCGACACGAGTAGCCTTGAGTTCTTTTTGTTGACACTATTCATCAGTTTTGTCTTCTTCCTGAGACTGAGGTCTACCCAACACGACGGCAGATGTCTGACAGCTAAGAAGCAAACGGAAATCCAAGTTCTTGGAACAAACCACTTAATTTACCCTGATGTTAAAGGATGATTATTTTGTAAGAGGTTACACTGGATGTTGTCCCGACTACTTCAGACATTTCGGTTTCATGTCCTTTTAAAGTTTAACCATCATATGAAGGCATTTCTATAGCTACTGAGTTAGGGAAAAACCCAGAAATGAGGCCAAGCCACTGCTCAGTAAAAAGCAGCTAGAATCATAAACTAAAGTGGAATCAGCACGCATCTCCACGCGCACGGAGCCAGTACAGCAGCCGGTGGTGGCTCTTCTCTCACCTGGAACACGATGTGATGGGTAAACATGTGCTTGATACAACGAACAAAATATTCTGTCTCTGCTTCTGTAAGTTGAACGGGCTCAGAAGACTTGAACAAGGGTCCTAGATTCATAAACTCAGGAACGGCAGCCAATTGTTCTTTCAAGAAAAAAAAAAAAAGAGAGATAAGAATTAAGAGGGAAGAAAGTAACAGGGGATAAGACATTACTCTGGGTGCCTAAAATGTTTTAAGTTCCCACTGATTTACTAACAGTTGAAGGCTCGACAAGTATGTCCCCCAAGCTTGCGTGACATAATCTTTTAAGAGAGTTTATATACTGAATCACTACAAGGAAAAAAATAAGAAACTAAATTCCCAATATTGTAAAATTAGAGTTCCCTGTTAACCAAGACGCATAGCAAGGACAACTCTCCCAGTTGGTAACTTAGCGGTTGGAAATTGAAAAGTCCCACGGACTCCAGGTAGCCGCCAACAACTGCCACTTATGACGATAAATAGTTCAAACAAAGATTTCCTGTGCTGAGAATTAATCAAATTGAATCAAAGTAGTGGACGTCATTATATTTACAATGCCTGGGGTGTAAGACTATTACTTCTACCCATTAAATCATCATACCTTGGAAAATGTCTTGCCTGGAAGGAGCCAGCTTCTCTGGCTTGGTAGCCACGAGTGTGATTTCTGCAGAGACAGACGTGAACAATCAAGTGATCCTCCCTCCCACTATCAAGCTAAAAATGCAGGCAGAAACTTCTAGCAGATATATAAGGAGCTATTCCTAAATTATACCAGTAGGTTCTCTGTCACCCCTTTCAGAGAGATGCTCATATTAAAATGGAGTTCGTGAACGTAGTTTGTGAAATAATCAAGTGGCCCCCAAAATACAGAATTTGCTTAAATGGACCCGGATGTCCAAAAAAACTACTCCTAAAAGGGGGCACCTTTTATACAACAGATCACATGATTTAAACAGGAAAGATTACTGGTATAGTAACAGGGGACTATTTTTTATGACCTTGTCCCATGTGTTTTTTCACAGCAAGCCTCCAGTTGCAAAATCAAGAATCTACCAATCTCAGAAAATAAACATAGGGGCTAGCAGCACACGATGAGACACACAGTGACCACTAACTTCAAATACAGGAACACTTAGCAGTGAAAGAAGAAAAAAAAACTCAATCTGGGTCATGTTTCATACTCTATGCGAAAACCAGGAAAAAACTTTTTAAAACCCTAATTAAAAAAATACATCCAGGGGCACCTGGGCAGCTCAGTGGGTTAGGGCTCCAATTCTTGATTTTGGCTCAGGTCATGATCTCAGTTAGTTTGTGGGTTCGAGCCCCACGTCAGGCTCTGTGCCGGCAGTGCAGAGCTTGCTTGGGATTCTCTGTTTCCTTGTCTCTCTGTCCCTCCCCCCTCTCTAAATAAACAAACATTAAAAAAAAAAATCCATCTTAGTTCCATAAGATTTAGAAGGAGTGACAATTAAACAAGTAAGTCTTTGAGAAAATACACGGACAGCGTATTTCACTGGTGTAAAATTACTCACACATAGAAAAACTAACAGTAAAGTGTTCCCATTACCTGCTTTCTGTTCAAACACAGGAGCCGTAGCAAGAGGAATAGATTTCATGTCAAAGGGCTTTTCCGAAGGCTCCATTGTGTACTGGTGTAAGGCTTTCTCCATCCCCGGCACAGAGACGGTGAGGCCTACAAGATAGAAATCTCAGCATTCTAACTTCTTGCCAATCCTAGGATCCAGACGGGCCCAGATGTGTAATATTTACCTAAGCTTTCTGAAGAAAGAGAAAAATAAAACCACAGACTTAATCACCTAAATAATTTAAAATATAATGTTTTATAAAACTGCCAATTTTGCCCAAGGAAGCATGGGAGCAAAGCACCAAGATTTCCAACAAATTATAAGAACCTTCCCGAAAAGAAAGCAACCTAGCCATGCGGGAACGATCATAACATAAGGCAAAAAGGGAGAGCCAATCCAGAGGGAGCTCAAGGAGAACCGGCCACAAGCAATACTCTCCAGGCCCTTACATACTTCCGATTCCCCTAGAAATGGAAGCGCATTCAAAGATAAAAGACAAGCATTTGCCTTAGTGAAGTCAGCTCGTATGCAAATCATAAGATAATGCGTCTAAGATGCTGTGTGGGGAACAAAAACATGTTTGTCTCCATTCTTGGCTCTCACTGACCATTGAAGATGTATGTAGCATTCAGGGACATCTGCCTCTGCTGCAGCACATTCAGATAGAAAGTAGCTCTGTCCCGAACCTCATCGTCAGTATCCATCATACACCTGTGCAGGGGACACAGAAGAGGCATGTCATGGCACCTTCCAATGTCCCAATAGCCTTCTTTACCACCAAACCTCAAGGAACCAGTACATGCTACCTGACACTACCTTCAGGAAAGAGCTCAGCAGCCAAGAGTAGATCCTACGATCTCTATAAATTTGGGAGACTGTTCTGAATTGGTAAAGAAATAGGGTCGTTATGAACCAGAAGCACTACATAAGTAGGTATTAAAATAATTAGGAAATCAACAACAACATGGGATAGCAGGTTGGAGTCTAGTCTTGAATATGCAGCCACAGGACCCTGGTAAAGACGTAGACTTCTTCATAATTGAGAGATGGGACTATTATGCTTTCCAAGGATACTAAAAAGGATTCGGAATCCAGCCATTGTTACTACTCAAATGGCAACTTGTTTTATTTAAACCAGCCAGCCTTCAGCTTATAATTTTGCTGTTTCAATTATAAGATGTAATCACAGAATATCTGCTAAAGCAGATCTTTTCCTCATCAAATAGGGAGCCGTGGAAACCACGAAATGCTGATTTTTTCAACTCTCCACAGTGAATCACTTTGAAGTTGGCTCCTATTCTGCAAATCAAGGCACATGTATTTAAGTCACTTCCTCAAACTCGGTAAGAGAAAGTCAAAGTCAAATCTACATGTGCATAGCACAATTGTTAGAAAGAAAACAAAAATGCCATTTGCCTCTGACTTACTCCATTGGTTCTACTCTTAGGCCCCGCAAAACACTGGATAGGGTAAATGAAGGACTGTCTGTTCAGTTAGATGGTGTTCTTAAAAATAATAATAATAAAAAAAAGACATTCTTTTCCTTACCTTTGTAAGAGTACAAGAATGCTTGGGAGAAGATTCTCATTTTGAGCCCCAAATTTAGCCAAAGCACTCACAGCAGCTATAACGAAGCATAAAATAAAACAACACAAATACTGTATTGGTTTCTCAGGGTTAAGCAATTGTCATTCAAAAAAAAAAAAAAAAAAAAAGAAGAAGCTTCTCCATGTTCATTCAGTGGCAATAAACTCTTAATTTACCTATTTCTTGATTTTATTTCTTTGATCCACTTAAGCCTAACTAGAAATCTGCAGGCCCAAGAGAGCTATGGATAGGAAAATTCTCCATGCACTGAGGAAAAAGAAATCATATATTATATACACGAGCCTTCCTCCACTCTGACCACAGCCCCTTGCATACCACAGTGATGTAATTAAGCTCTAACGCAAACAACCAGCCCCAAGCGTAAAAAGAAACTCTACTATTAAATTCACTCCATTCAGGCAAAGATTTATGGCTTACCTAACTTTTGTCAGGAATTGTGCTAGGTGCTGGGGGTAGAAAGAGAAAAGACATAGTTCCTGATCTCGAGGAGTTGTACTCTAGTGGAGAAGACAGGTAAGTAAAGGGACAATGACAAACATGGTGGAGTGAAGGCCACAGAAGAACTATAGCCAGGATGCTATGTGAGAAGGGAGAAAGGAACCTCCATCCCAACTGCTGGAGAAGGGAGACAAGGATGGACACTTGCAGCTAGAGCTAAAACTTGAAGGACTAGTAGAGTTAGCCGGAGGGAAAGGGCCGGAGAGGAGCATTACAGGCAGAGAGAACAAGTCCAAGGCCCAGGGAAGAAATATGTGTGATACTGTAATGATACCTCGGTCAAGGCCGAAGCGGAGGCTCTGTGCCGGAGAGCAGGGGGAGGCGAGTGACGCACAGAGTAGGTGCCCCTGAGCCTCACGGTTCTTATGAAAGGACACTGAATACAGGACACACTTGTGTATTTGTAGCGGAGCGCGCTACAGCCAACTCGTAAGCAGATTTTGTGCGCCAGGACCATTTTGGTGGCAGAGCGTGGAGAACAGACTTGACCCCTGTGAGACTACACGCAGTCGGACTAGGCGGGCATCTGAAATGGAGGAGAGCCTACACCAGTACTTGGGAAAACAAAAAAGAGAGAGTGCAGAAATACTAAGGACGCAGACTTGGTAGAACTTTGTCAGAGAGCAGGTGGGGGTTCTGAAACAGCAGAATACATCTCCGTCTTCACAGCTGAGTGGATGGTAAAGGTGAGGACTTCCGTTTGGGTTGAATCTGAAGTGACTTAGGGACACACAGGTTCAGGAAAGAGACCTGGGACTGCAATGCCATGGCACAGCGGTGGAGCTCTGAAAATGACCTCCACGAAGACAGAGTTATAGCCATTAGTATGAAGTGTGTGTTTGTGTGTGTGTGTGTGTGTGTGTGTGTGTGTGTTTTAAGTGTGTATTTTTAAGTTGGTAAGACAGACCCCCAAGGAAAACTCATATTGTAGGGAATGACAGAGAGGCCCTACAAATCAGACTGGGGAGTGACGGAAGTCACGAGCTACTGTGGACACCAAGGGGAGAGAGAGTTTCAAGATGTGTTCAGCCACTAGTCCATCAGGCTGACTGAGAGGTGAACAAAGGTAAGAACTTGATTTTCCAACGAGCTTATCAGTAATTTTTAACATTAGCTATAGAGGGCTTTTGTGGGAGAGAGCTAGATTATCGTTGAGTTGAAGAAAAGATGGAGAATCAATTTATGGAGGCAGCTAGTAATGGCTACTTCAAGTTTACCTGACAGGGGAGGTGTAGTCAATATCTAGTATGAGACAACGTATCAGAGGAAGGTTTATATATATTCTTAATTTTTAAAAAATATTTGTTCATTTTTTGAGAGAGAATGAGAATGAGTGGGAGAGGAAAAGAGAGAGAAAGAGACACAGAATCCGAAGCAGGCTCCAGGCTCTGAGCTGTCAGCACAGACCCCGGCGCGGGGCTCGAACTCACAAACGGCGAGATCATGACCTGAGCTGAAGTCGGACGCTTAACCGACTGAGCCACCCAGGAGCCCCAGCTTTTATTTTTAATAGGAGAGCTTTTCACCTGTTCATATGCTCAGGGGAAGGCATGATCAGAGAGGAGGAAGTAAAACAATTTTCTAAGATCTCCTTAAAAAATCACTTAAAAATACATACACGCACTTCATACTAATGGCTATAACTGAAAACAACGCCTGATGCCATCGCAGCATTCCTGTCGTACTGAAAGTCAAGAGTTACCGGTCTCGCCCGCGGAGCAGAAATCAGGATGGAAATTGGAGCCCCAACAAAGAGCTGCGTTATCTGGCCTGAGTGTGCTCCAAGATCTCACTGTCACACAGACCTTGCAACTCCATTTTCCAATTTCATCACCACCCCCTTGAGTTAATAAGCCTTTCAAAGGATTAGCAGTAACATCAGTATGAGTGTTCCAAGGACTCACCAGCTCTGACGGCCTCATTCTCCAGAACGACCCTATTAAAGATAAAGCGGATGTACTTGGAGGGGACAGGCGTTCTGGGGCCCTCTTTGCCCAACAAGTGTAGAATCTTAGTAGCCAGAACAGTGTGCTCACAGTCCTCAATGAATTCACAAAGGTGGGCTAGACCTGCTTCCTTGCCCTCAGGGTTCTCTTCCACAATGCTGATTATGCAGTCCACAATGGCCCGCTTATATTCAAAGCCTCCCTGGCAAAAGAGAAAACTGCCATTCATTCCGAGGGCGCTTTCTGAAGAAATGCTTCTAACTCCGAGGCTCATGCTTATAATATTGAAATTTCATTTCCTTTCCCTTCTGAAAGAAACAAAAGTGTCTTTTCTCCAAGGGCTAAAACAACAGCATGTTTAGTAATGATCAGACAGCAACCAGAATTAAGCCTACTATTTCGGAGGCGTGCTGAGATGATAAAGCTCTTTTAAATACGATGAATCGTATTTCATGGGGATGGTAACAGTTTGAGAGAGCGACTCCTATGATGAAAATATGTCTGTCTACCTACATCGTCTCGGAGCATGTTGGAGAGGAAAGTCATCATGACGCTGTGCTTCCGAGGATATTTCTGACAGAGAGCACTGATTGCCTGTACAACCACCACCTGTAGAAACACAAACACAGAAAGGATGTTCATCTTCAGAGCTTTAGCGACAAGGCATGCTTTGCCTCGTATCCACAGCAAGCGACGAAGGCGCTGTGGTTACCTAACGTGGCAATAATGCTTCTTCGTGAAGGGTAGGTTAGGAGAGCTCAAAGGAAAATAGAAAACAATTTTCAAGAGACCCCATCCCTTTGCTCCAAATCAGCACATAAACCTTGTAAAGAGAACGGTAAAGAGAAAAAGCGCAAACAGACCGATTTCCATAGAAGAAATAGAGAGTTACTAAGGAACGACTTCACAAAATGGTTTCTGAGAAAATTATACCACAACTTTAAAGACCAGTGTCAGGAAGCGAGGAGGGTGTGAAATTTTACCCGACTCGCAAGCTAACACGTTAGTCTGCAATTTCATGGATTGCTGGGAGAGAAAACAGGAGTCTCCTGGATCAGAGATGGGCAGTTAACTACTCACAGCAGTAGCTAAACCATCAGCATCTGGGGGCTAGTAGCCTCAGCCCCAATCCCCAGAGGGCAATGGGAAAAGGGTCATGGTAGCTCTCATTATGGAAGAACCCTAAGGTATGGAACTCAAGTATTTTACTTCTTTATTATACTGACAGTGAGCATGCCTGCTTTTTCTCTAGAGAAAGCATTAGGTGTATCTTCTAGGGAAGTGTGGAAGCCTGCCTTTTACTTTTAATTTTTTTTTAATTTTTTAATGTTTATTTTTGAGAGAGAGACAGAGACAGAGACAGAGACAGTGCGAGCCGGGGAGGGGCAGAGAGAGGGAGACACAGAATGTGAAGCAGACTCCAAGCTCTGAGCTGTCAGCACAGAGCCCGATGCGGGGCTCGAACCCACGAACCGTGAGATCATGGACCTAAGCTGAAGTAGGACCCTTAACCAACTGAGCCACCCAGGCACCCTGCCCTTTACTTTTAGAGGGAGACACTATTACCTCTAAGGCTGGAAGAGATCTTGCAATATACAAAGGGAACATGTACATGCATAACTAGTGAGAAGATCTAATGGATACAATCATTTAAAACAGCAACAACAGACAATATCAGAAAAGCATTTTAAGAACATTCAAAACGAACAAACATTCTATAAAATATTAAGGCACAACAGTACACTTGAACAAATTAAAAGATATCCCTTGTGCTTGGATAGGATGTCATAACAACATCAAGATACCTGTTCTCCCTGGAGTTAACTTATAAAGTCAATGTGTCCCCAATAAAAATGTCAATGAGATTTTTCATGAAGCTAGACAGGTCAGTACTAAAATTCATAAGGAAAAATAAACGTGTAAGAATAGCTAGGGAAACAACGAAAACAAAGAGCTATGTAAGGGGACGAAGAAATATTAATGCATCCTACAAAGCTTGTATATTTAAAATAGTGTGTGGTACTGATGTATGAATAAATGAACAACAGAACAGAATAGGAAGCCCAAAAATAGATCCATATGGAACCTTAGCATATGATAAAGGTGGGATCTCAAACCACTGGGGCAAAGACGTCTTTTAAAGAAAATTTGGGGGTTGGGGAGCAACTAGATAATCATTGAAAAAGGATAAGATTAGATCCATTTCTCATACCATATGTAATAATAAAATGCAACGGATCAGAGATTTAAATGTAAAACATGAAACTATATATACACCAAAAGAAATCATAGGTGAATCCTTATTCACCCAATCAGATTCTATAATCTGAAGGGATAGGCTTTCTAACTATTACCCAAAAATCAAATGCAACAACACTTACAAATCTGACTACATAAAAATAACGAACTTTTGCATAATAAAATATGAAAGACATCCTAAGAAAAGTCAAAAGACAAATGACAAACTGGGAGAAAATATCACATTTCACAGATAAAGAACTAATATCCCTAATATATAAACAACCTGAAATAACTGAGGAAATAAAAGACCAAACTTCCTAGAGAAGATGGGGAAAAGGGATGAGCAAACAGTATTCAAAAAGAAATATTAAATGATCTTTAAAAATATAAAAAGATGTTTACCTTCCTTGATAAGAAGAGACACTCATTAAAACTACATTAAGATACACTCTCACCCATCAGGTTGGCAAAACTTCAAAATACAGTCCACTCTACTGGTGGGCCTATGGGAAAACTGGCACACTGCTGGTGAAATTTAGCATTCTCTACAAAACTACATGTTGATTACCCTTCAACCTAGCATATGAACGTCTAGGAACTGACCCTGAGATGCACCTCCAACATTTTGAGAAAAAATATACACAAGGTTATCCATTGTAGTTATTTGTAATTGCAAAATACTGAAAACTAAATGTCTAAGCACAGGAGGCTCATTCAGTAAACTATACTACAAAATGACCTTCATAAATCTCCCAAGGTTCCCCACAATTCAAAGTGTCCGCCTGAATATATAGGCTAAGTTTGTTTTTTTAAAAGTCTAGGTCCCTTTACCAGAAGGGAGTAAATAAAACCAATTATACTTCGTGGCTGAGAATTAAATAAGAAAGAAATAATAAAATCTTTCTACTTTCATTCTTTTAACTGAAATTTATTTTTATTGTTCTTTTGATCATCTCTGACACATTCTCACCAGTTCAACACTGTACTGCAAGTCCTAGTCATTTTAATA
Source organism: Cryptoprocta ferox (assembly GCA_028646485.1). Taxonomy (NCBI): domain Eukaryota; kingdom Metazoa; phylum Chordata; class Mammalia; order Carnivora; family Eupleridae; genus Cryptoprocta; species Cryptoprocta ferox. The sequence continues at coordinate 79,707,787 of CM053559.1, forward strand.
AGGCAAGAAAAAGAAAGGGGAGGCTTTTAGATTGGAAATAAAGAAGTAAAACGGTCTCTAGTCACAAATAACATGATTATTTATATAGATAATCCTAAGGAATGCATAACAACTAATAGAACCAATAAGGATTCACCATCAGCAAGGATACAAAGTTATGAGAAAAAAAAATATTTTTATATACTACTAGCAAACAATAAAATAGAAATTTTAATAGAATAAAAAAGCATAAAATATTTATAATGTAATAAAAGGTGAGCAAGACTGATAGAGTAAATGGTAAATACACATTACTCAGAGAAATTAAAGAAGACCTAAATAAAGGCAGCGGTATACCATATTCATGAACTGGAAGAATATTGTTAATGATGTCAGTTCACCCCATATTTATTTATAGATTCAACATAACCCTAATGATAATCCTAGCAGACTGCTTGATAGAAATTATAAGCCAGTTCTAAATTTTATATGGAAATATCAAGGACCTATAATATTAAAAAAGGACAAAGTTGGAAGATCATACTACTTGACATTTAAGGGGCACCATAAAGCTAACTTAATCAATACAGGGTGGTAATGACACAGGATTGACAAATAGATCAACAGAATACGATAAGGAGCCCAGATATATACCTACAATTATATAGTTATCTGCTTTTCAGATACAGATGCCAATGCATTCCAATGGGGAAAGAGAAGTCGTTTCAACAAATTATGCTGGAATGACTAGATATTAGTATGGAAAAAAACCTGAACTTATCACACACAACACATAAATATTAATTCAAGTTGGATCATAGACTGAAATGTAAAAGCTGAAACCATAAAACATTTAGAAAGATCAGAAAATACCTTTAAGGCTTGGAAGTAGACAAAACAATAACTGTGAAAGAAAAAAATTAATTAGACTTCATAAAAATTTTAACACTTTTGCTCATCAAAAGGCACTGTTAAGAAAAGAAATAGGCAAGCCAGAGACTGGGAGAAAACATAATCCTATTTAAACTTTTACCTTGAACTCATCTGAGATTTCAGACACAAAAGAAGATATCTGCTTCATGAGCCTGTCCACACTGCTCTCACTCCCTGTTTTGAGGAGCGTAGTAATGGCCAGGGTAGCAATGCTTCTGTTTGAGTCTGTGATCAAGTTTTCTAAGTCCAGATTACAGGCAGTAACAGCAGAGGGGTGCTTCATTGCCACCTTGTGGAAGGGCAAGAAAAATAAATTAAGCAAACTGCTACTGCTGAAGACCAGAGCTTTAAAAAACAAAGAAGAAACCGAAATTTTAATTAAGGTACGTGGCTTTTAAAAATCTAAATGAGACAATATAGGTCAAAGGTAATTGTTTCAAAAAGAACATTTCCAATTAATATGGTATGAAATAGCATTTGATAAACAATTACCTGCCAGAGTCAGTGTATCACACAGCATTTTCTCTTCCTAGGTTTCTACAACCTTTATAACAATGTCACAGTCTCTGTTTTATTACAGTTGGCCTGTTTTTCTTTACAGTACATGTGTACATGGATATCTATTCTACTAGATTTAAGGATCTCAGAAAACAGCACCTAGTGTGGTAAACACTGCTCAAAGACTGTTAATGTCTTATCACTCAGAAAACATTTCTGTATTTAAGCAAACTTCAGCCAAATTGGTTTGTTCACGCTCACTCCAACATGTCTGTCATTCTGCTTCTTTGCTTCTGTCGAAATTGTTCGCCCCTCTGACTATCTCAATACTGGTATAGAATCCTTTACCCACAATTTTAAAAAATTTGAAAACTCAGCAAAACACTGGCATCAAAATTCACTTAACAGCAAAATCTGACCCAAACTAATGTAAAACTAGTTAAGTAATAATTTAAGAGGATAGTCATATGTATAGCACAGAATTATTAATGCGTCCAATGGCAGGGTACTGCTCTAGGCTCAATGGGGTTAGTATATAGAACCATATTACCTTCCCAAAATTCATACAGTACTGAATTCTGAGACACATCTGGCCCCAATATTATAGATAAAAGAATGTGGACCTAGCTCAACTCTTTAAAATGTAATTCTATTTCTTATTCTATAAAGGGTTCTTTCATGGCTGTCCTATCAAGTTTCTCCCATGGCTTCTCTCTCATCCAGTTGTTCACACAATTAATTTATAACTGATCACATACTGCCTATGACAAGTCTTCTACTCCATTAAACTTTCATTTATGGTTACTTAACTTATTCTGTGTTTCTAAATTATATCCTCTAGACCTATGGTGTCCAATATGGTAGCCAATAGCCAAATGTGACTATTAAGCATTTGAAATATGGCTAATCTAAATTGAGATATGCTCTAAATAGAAAATATGCACTGGGTGTCAAACACTTAGTATGAAAAAATATAAGGCAAAATAGATCTTTAACAATTTTATACTGATTACATGTTGACATGACAATTTACATATATTAAGATAAATTACATATATTATAATTTCACCTTGAAAAAATTTTAATGTGGTTACTATAAAATTTTAAATTACATATGTGACTCACATTGTGTTGCACCAGCATTGTCCCAGAGAACCTTCTACAGTGATAGAAATGTTTTTATTTTTGCACTGTCTGATACGAGGGTCACTAACCACATCACTATTGAGCACATGAAGTGTGACTAGAGTGGCTGAGGAGCTGAATTTTTAATTTTATTTAATTTTAATTAATTTAAATGGCAATGGCCACTCATGGCTAAAGGCCATCATATTGGACAACGTAGTTTTCAGCTATAAAGTGCTCAGAAGTCAGAAATGAATTATGGTATTTAGTTGAATAGTAAAATGGCCATACCTAAAGCCACAAATACAAGGAAGGTGCTCTAGAAGTGAAACCCATAAGTCATGCCTACTAACCTTGGAGAGAAACTCAAATGCCTCACACTGAATGTTTCTCAGTCAAACACACATACGAGTCAGTAGTTGGCAAAGGGACACCTACCTTATTCAAGGTCCTCACCGCTGCATATCTCAAAGCTGGCTTAGGAGAGCTACAGAAAAGCTGAAGAACTAGGGGAAAAAAGATCCCTGTGAATATACCTCACGTTATCATATAGCATATGTCTGAAAATACAGTATGTGAAAAGATTAGATCACAGCATCAATAGTTCACAGGAGAAACAAATCATCAAAAAAGGAAAAAGCACTTTCTGTTGAGCTATAAAAGTTATATATAAGAAAGAGTTTATTTTCTATAAGAATTAATATACCCATTAATATTGGAGTCTGTGGACTATTTATAGTCATAAGGGCAAATGGACTTTTTAACCATGAAGGAGAACTGAAGGCATGAGTGTTACCTGTCTTCTAAGTAAAATTTTTTAATGTTTCATACAGGGAAATGGTAACTTCAGAAAAAGAGGTAATTAAGTAAAGAACAACTAAAATAAATCATCTGCTTATCAGAATGCAAAGTATCGAGAGAGAGCTAAGGTTCAAAATCGTTCTTACTGCCTATCCTGCAGACCTGTGGAAGTTAAAACAAAAACACAGGAATGTAAACAAAAGCCAGCTAGGGAATATACAACTGACCTGAAACAGCAGGTGCCAACTCCCTTGCAGTACAGTTAGGAAGATGGATGATAGCGGACGCAGCTTCGTAAATAACCATTTCATGTTTATTTCGTAAGCAGCTCTCAATGAAATCAAAGAGTGGACTTTCATGGCTGACAATAAATATACACAGGGCAGGATCAGATGTCAAAAAAAACAACAACAGGTGCCATGTGCAAAGAAGTTAAAAACAGGGAGATTGAGAAGCACTTTTGGAATTATGGATGGAGGACCTCTGAGAATACACTCCTCCATAAAAGCAAAGAGAACATTGGCATACATTTTCAAAATTAACCTCTTAAGCACTCTAGCAATTAGTCAAAGGCTTGCAACAATCCTAGAAACATTTATTCAAGGAAAACAGCTACATCTTCATAAGAACAACAAGCTTTCTGGTGTTTTCCTTTGCTCTATTTCTATTCCCTCTTTCCAGTTTCATGGTAGCCTTGGAAATCAGAAGGATCAGCATTGCAGTAGCTATGAAAGCCAGCAGCCTAGCAGCCACTGGAGGAGACAGATGGGTTTGGACCTCCCTTGAAAGCCTGGTCCCCAGGGAAATGTCACTATTTGACTTGACTCGTGCTCCCTAGAAAAGCCCCATTCATGCAGCTGATCTTTATTTCATCTGACTCAGAGCTCATTCAGTGAGGAAACCCTCAGCAAATCTGTCCCCAAAAAAATCAGTGGCAACTGTTTACCACTGCAGTTGCCAGAGGCAATGATTCCACTCGGGACAAACAAGACGGTGGCCAAAAAACTTAAAAGGAAAAATCTGAGAAATGAGATTTCCATAAGAGGTTTTGGCAATATCTGACATGTTCCTGGGGCTCCAGAAGGCCATGCATATGTGGAACACTGTGCAAATGCCCAGCAAAGACCAGACAAGCCCTAATCCCTCACTTATGCTTGACTTTGAGATAGTACGCAAGCAGGAAGTGAAGGCCAAGGCAGAGCTGTAAAGTGCCAGAGCATGGGAGGTGTGCCCCAACACACGTAGTACCCATTGGAAAAAGAATTTGAGATACACCGGCTTAAATCATTTAAGAAAATCTGTCAAGGGGCACCTGGGCGACTCAGTTGATTAAGCATCCGACTTCGGCTCAGGGCATGATCTCATGGTTCCTGAAATAAGAGCCCTGCATCGGGTTCTCTGCTGTCAGCACAGAGCCCACTTTGGATCCTCTGTCCCCCTCTCTCTCTGTCCCTTCCCTGCTCGTACATGCACAGGCACGGTCTCTCTTGCTTGCTCTCTCTCTCAAAAATAAACATTAAAAAAAAAAGACAATCTGTCAAATCATTATCAGATGACTTAGCTAATCAAGCATTATCTGATGATTCCAGTACCTGTACATGACAAAGAATAAGACTGCAGAATTAGTCCAGGAAAGTCACTACACAAACAACAACAATAAACAGCAATAATAACAACCTCTGAGGATGGGGAAGAGGAAAATGTGATTACCAGAGTTACCACAATACAAAGCTAATTTTTGACAAAAAGTTATGATGCACATAAATAGTAAAGTATGCCCTATATGTAGGGGGGGGAAACAGTCCATAGCAATTATTCTTGAGGAAGCCCAGGTATTGGATTTACTGTGCAAAGATTCTGTCAATGAATATAAACATGTTCAAAGAAATAAAGGAAATCATGTCTAAAGAATTAAAGAGAATTAAAGACATGACAATCATACCTCACCAAAGAGAGAGCATCGATAAAGAGAAATGAGTTTTGTTTTGTTTTCTTTTCTCCTAAAAAAAAAACAAATAGAAATTCTGGATTTGGAAAGTGCAATGATGAACGAAAAATTCAAATCTGCAACTCAACAGTTCATTTGCACTGGCAGCAGAAAGAAATCAGATAATCCAGCTGAGAAAAAGAAAGAAAAAAAAATGAACAGAACCTTGGAAATCTATGGACTATGACCCAACTGTATGAATATTTGCATAATAGGAAGCCCAGAAGGAAAAGAGAGAGGCAAAAGGGCAAAAGGAATGTATGAAGAAATTAACAAAACTGCCCAAGTTTGATGAGAAGCATTAATCCATGCACTTGAGTAGTTCAACAAATCCCAAGCAGAATAAAAAGAAAAAGATCCACACAGAGACACACTGTAGTCAGTCTGCTAAAAGCAGAAGACAAAGAAAATCTTGGTAGCAGCAAGGTAAAAACTACTGCATCACGCTTTACGGGGGAGCATCAATAATATCAATGGCTACCTTTTCACCTAAAACAATGGAAGAGATAGGGCATAGAATGCCATAATTCTATACCCAGAAAAACTATCCTCCAAAAAACAAAGGCTAAAAAAGGACATTCCCAGAGAACCAATGACTGAAAGAATGCACTGCTGACAGATTTACAAAAAAACAAAAAGACAAGAAAAGAAAAAAAGAAAAGAAAAAATCCTAAAGGAAGTCCTTTAGGCTTCAAGATTTACACTGAAGAGTGATGTAAATAACCAAGGAGAAACAAAGAGTGCTAGAAATTATAAATATCTGGGTTGATATCAAAGAGGCTACAGGTAAATTTTTTTCATTTCTCTTCTTCACTACTTTAAAGGACATAAAATGGTATAAAAGAATAATTATAACCCTACAGTTGACCCTTGAACAAGACAGGTTTGAACTACGTGGATCAACCTATATGCAGACTTTTTATAATAGAGTACTGCAAATATATTTTCTCTTCCCTATAATTTTCTGAATAACATTTTCTTTTCTCTGGCCTACTTTATTGTAAGAACACAACATTTATTACATATAACACAAAATACATGGTTTATGGTATCAGTAAGGCTTCTGGTCAACAGTAGACTATTAGAAACTAAATTTTGGAGAAGTCAAAAATTATATGCGGATTTTCAACTGCATGGGGGGTTGGCTCCCCTTCCCCCCACACTGTTCAAGGATCAACTGTATACTGTTGGATTTATAGCACATACACACCATATACATGGCAATTATAGCAAATGGGAGCCCAGAGAGAATGAAACTATGTTGGAGAAAAGATTCTATATTTTACTAAAATTAAATTAGTATTAATCTGAAGTAGACTGTGGAAAGTAAAATGCATATTCTAATCCCTAGAGTAACCGCTAAGAAAAAACTGGGGAAAAAAGTTAAAATATTGACAGAGACATTAAAATTATACACTGAAAATATTTATTTAACACAAAACAAGGTAGTCAAAGAGGAGAGAAACAGAAAAAGACAGGAGACATACAACAAATAGCACAATGGCAAAAATAAATCCAACTCTATGAATAATTACATTAAATGTAAATAGTCTCATTATCCCAACCAAAAAAAAAAAAAAAAAAAAAAAAAAGAAATGGCCAGATAGGATCAAAAAGCAAGATCCAATTATATGCTATCTACAAGAGTCACACATTAGATTCAAAGATATAAAAAGGATGAAAGTAAAAAGATGGGAAGAGATATCACACAAACAGTAACAGTAATTGGAGATCAGGATTGGCTAGATTAATATACCAAAGCAGAATTTAAGACAAAAATGTTACAAGAGACAAAAAGAGATACTTCATAATGAGAAAGAGGTCAATACATCAGGATGATATAACAATGATAAACATATACACACCTAACAACAGAGCTTCAAAATACATGAAGCAAAACCTGACAAAATGAAAGAAGAAATAGATCATGTAAACATAATCATTGAAAATGTCTATAATTACCCAATAATCAACATTGGACAGAACAGAAAATCATCAAGGTTATGGAATACTTGAAGAATGTAATCACCCAACTTAACCTAGAACATTCAACCTAATGATTGTAAAATATACATTCTTTTCAAGTGCATATGGACAGTTCTTAAGGATATATTAAATGCCAGTCATGAAACAAATCTCAATACATTTATTTAAACAGGACAGGGCAAGAGATAAAAGGACAGGAGTCAAAACATGTTTCCCAACCACAACTGTTAAAAAAGTTATAAAATAACAGAAAATAAATCAGAAAACCTCCCAAATATTTGGAAATTAAACAAAATTTTCTAGGCAACCTATGGATCAAGAACAAATCAAATGAAAAATGGAAAAATATTCTAAACTGAATGAAAACAAAGACATATGAAAATTTGTGAGATGTAGCTAAAGCAATGCTAGGAGAGAAATGTGTAGTTTTAAACACCAATCCCAGAGAAGAAGAAAAGTCCCAAACCCATAACTGAAGCTTCCACAATTAAGAAATTAGAAAAAGAAGAGCGAACAGCCTACAGTAAGCAAAAAAAAAAAAAAAAAAAAAGGAAGTAAAAACAGAACAGAGATCAATAGACTAGAATGCATAAAAATAAGAAAATCAATAAAACCCAAAGTGAGTTCTTTGAAAAGATCAACAAAATTGACAAATCTTTAGCCAGACTAATCAAGAAAAAAGAAAAAAGCACAAATTATCAAAATCAGGAACGAAGAAAGGAACACTACTGACCCTCAGGAAACTTAAATGATTATAAGGGAATATTATGAACTATATGCCATTTCTAGGGATTTGTCCCCCCAAATACCAAACTACTAAAACTGACTCATGAAGAAATATACCATCTAAATAGGCCTATGGGTTGGTTATTTAAAATCTTCCCTCAAAGAAAAGCACGGGTCCTAATGGCTTCATTGGTTACTTGTACCAAATATTTAAAGAAATAATACCAATTCTCCAGAAACTGTTCCAGGAAATAAACGAGGAGGGTGCGCTACTTCCCAGGTCATGCTGTGATGCCAGTATTACCCATAACAAGCCTGACAAACGTTCACCAGAAAAGTAAGACCCAGCACCCCTGACATAGACACAAAACTCCTTAACAAAAATGACCAAACTAAATCGACCAATATATAAAAGAATAATCAATATTCACAGCAATGCACAATAATCAAGTCACATTAATTCCATGATTGCAAAATCGATTTAACAGAAAACCAATTTATGATATATACCAAATTAATTATATAAAGGACAGAAACCAATATATCTTAATAAATGCAGAAAAGCGACTGACAAAATCTAACACCCATTCAACGATAAATATTCTCAAAAAGCTAGAGACTAAAGGAAATGTTCTCAATCTGATAAAGGGCACCTTCAGAAAGTGTACATCATACTTAGTGCCTTCCCCTCATATTCGGGGACAAGGCAAAGGACTTCTACTCAACATTTTAGTGAAAGTTCAAGAGAGTAAAATTAGGCACAAAAATTAAAGACATCCAGTTTGGAAAGGAAGAAGTAAAACTATCTTTGTTCACAGATGACATGATCCTGAACACAGAAAATCCCAGAGAATAACACACACACACGCACACACACAACTAATACATGACCATAGCAAGACTACAGGATACAAGATCAACCTGCAAAAATCAACTGTATTTCTATATATTGGCAACGATAATCCAAAATGAAATAAAATAATTCCATTCATAATAACATCAAAAAGAATAAAATACTCAGAAATGCATTTAATAAAACAGTGTAAGACCTTTCCACTGAAAACTACAAAACCCTGCTGAGAAATCTAAATAAGTAAGAAGCAGTCTCTGATCATGGACTGGAAGACTCAGTATCAAGATGGCAAGTCTCCCAAAATGATCTATTCGAAGTAGATCTATTGTTCTATTCAATGTAATCCCTATCGAAATGCTGGTAGTCTTTTGTTGTAGAAATTCAAAGCTGTTCCTAAAATTTATACAGAAACGCAACGCAAAGGAGTGAATAGTCAAAACAGTCTTCAATACATAAAGCAAACATTGACGTATCTGAAGGAGGAAAAAGGGACCAATACAATAATAGTAAAACACTTCAAGACCCTATTTTCAATAATGGAAACAACATCCAGAAAGAAAATCAAGTGGACTGGAATAACATTACAGACCAAATGGACCTAACTGACGTATATAGAACTTTCTACCCAATGGCAGCAGGATACACATTCTTCCCAAGTGCACAAAGAACATTCTCCAGGACTGATCACCTGTTAGGTCACAAAACAAGTCCTAACAAATTTAAGAAGATTAAAATCATACCAAGTATCTTTTCTCACCACAATGGAATGAAACGAGAAATTGGGACATCTGGGTGGCTCAGTCAGTTAAGCATCTGTCTCTTGATCTCAGCTCAGGTTATGATCTCACTGTTCATGAGATCGAGCCTCAGGTTGGGCTATGCACTGACAGCCTGCTTGGGATATTCTGTCTCTCTCACTCGCGCACACACTCTCTCTCTCTCTCTCTTTCTCCTCTCTTTGTCCCCCCCCCCCACCCTTCATGCAAGGGCGCGCACACGGGCATGCTCGCTCTCTCTCAAAATAATAAACTTAAAAAAAAAAGAAACTAGAAATCAATAACAAAAACTGGCACATTCACAAATACATAGAAAGTAAACAACACACTCTTGAACAACCAATGGGTCAAAGAAGAAATCAAAATGAAAATTAGAAAACATGAGACAACAAAAACATGCAAGAAAAGCAGTACTAAGAGGGAAGTTTATAGTGGAAAAACTAAGTTTTTAAAATGCCATCAATGTAATATACATACAAAATCAAAAAGACTTTTGCCAGGGTAACTCAGAATTGACAAGTGAGGGGTAAGGGTCATTTCATCCCAACCTGATCTGCTGGCCAACCCAAAAAAGAAGTGGCGTTTCTCCATGACAGCTGGCCTTAGCCAAGTGTGTAAGGCGATCAGTTCTGGTCGAGCACAAAGCTTGGACTGGAGCTCCTTCCCATCATGCCAAGGGAGGGCCTGGTACTTCCCCAACCGTGAAAGAAGAAGAAGATTCCTGCTACTAACATGCCACATCATACAGCTGCAAGATTTGGATCCCAGATCACGACGCCAGGAAAGGGCTGCTTCCCCCAAACAACTACACTGTTAGAATAGCTTCTATTTGGTGGCCTCTTACAATTTTTCATACCATTATTCATGGTGGCCTCTTACAATTTCCGCCCCCCTGTGGCATCAGATGTAATGTCTATCACACTATATTACTTCTCCATCCCACCCCTGCTCACAACAGTGAGTGGGCAGTGCTTCTGTGCTTAATGCAGTTTAAAACCCACAAAGCCAAGGGTCATAATCCCTCTCTCAAGGTGTGAAAACTGCCCGGATAGACCTCTGTACACCGAACCAGAATGAACGAACTAAGGGGGACCCAGTGCCTCAGATATTGTCAGTGTCTATGGGTTTCCCCTCATGAATGTTACTCTGGTAGACTATATGTGAGTTTTCCTTGGACATGTGGGCTTACTTGTGTAAAATTTGTTACAGCGAGGTGGACGCCACGTCAGATTTCTACTGTGGTTTCTGGAAGCAAATCAAAGGGTCAGAGGTCAAGGACACATTTTGGCAGTACTGGGGATGGCTGGTCTCACTAACTACCTGTGAGAAATAGCCCTAAAGTCCTAATGAATGAAAAGTCTGGGGGATATCGTTGCCCAGGTTACAACTCCTTGGTTGTTATTAATGGACTTGGAGGGAGTATCCCAGGAAGAGGCAAACTTGACTGAGGGTGAGGCCAAACAATCCCTGATAAAACTACACAGACGTGCATAGAAAAAATAAGGATGCAGAACAAGAGCCAGGAAACACTCGTGCAGAATAAGGGAGGATCTGGTCCACCATATTTCTAAGCTATGATAAAGCTGTGATAATAAAGAATGTGTTGCTGGGGCATAAACAGAAATATAGACCAGGGGAGCCCAGGACCCCAGAAATAGCGAACACAAGGATACCTGATTTATGACAAAGCGGACATTGTATAGCAAAGGGTATGAACAGATATTTCAACGAACGGTATGAGGACTACTCAGTATCCATGGGTGGGGGGAGAAATTAAATTGCTACCTCATACCATATCCAAAAAACAATTCCAGGTAGATTATAGACCTAAAACAAGAAAGTTAAAACTATAATGCAGGGCACCTGGGTGGCTCAGTTGGTTAAGCATCCGACTCTTGGTTTTGGCTCAGGCCATGATCCCATGGTTCCTGAGTTTGAGCCCGCACTGGGTTCGGCACTGACAATTTGGAGCCTGCTTGGGATTCTTTCTCCCTCTCCCTCTCTGCCCCTCCCTTGAGAGCTCATACTCGCGCTCACTCTCTCTCAAAATTAATAAACTTTAAAAAACAGTCTTTACCTTAAAAAAAATGACAGTGCTTATAAAAAATATCATAGAAAATATATTTGAGACCTTGGGGTAGAAGAAGAGGTCTTCAGCAAGACACCAAAAACATTATTCCAAAAATCAAAGATTGATAAATTTGGCTACATTAAAGAAGTTCTGTTCATTAAGACACCAGGAGAGAGAGAGAACGGACAAACCTGAGTGGGAAAAGCTATTTGCAACATACACAACCAAAAAAAGAACTCCTAGAAATCAGTAAGAATAAGGCAGATAACCCAATAAAGAACTGAGTATTTCAACAGAAAGGATATTCAAATGGTTAATAAGCGTAGAAAAAGTTTCCCAAACTCATCAGTAATGAATCTTTCACCAAGCAGTGCTTAGACAACTGCAAAAACCTATTTCAACCCAATACTCACATGCAAAAGAATGAAACTAGACCCCTACCTCACATTATAGATGAAGATACCTCAAAATGTATCAAAAACCTAAATGTAAAAGATAAAATTAAAAAACTCTTAGAAGACTGCATAGGTATTAATCTTCGTGACCCTGGATTGGACAATGGTTTCCTTTGGTATAATACCAAAAGTACAAACAACCAAAACTGAAAAAAACTAGATAGGGGCGCCTGGGTGGCTCAGTCGGTTGAGTGTCTGACTTTAGCTCAGGTCATGATCTCGTGGTTTGTGAGTTTGAGCCCCGTGTCGGGCTCTGTGCTGACAGCTCAGAGCCTGGAGCCTGCTTCAGATTCTGAGTCTCCCTCTGTCTCTGCCCCTCCTCTGCTCGTGTTCTCTGTCTCTCAAAAATAAATAAATGTTTTAAAAAATTAATAATAAAAAAGCTAGATAAATTGGACTTCATTAAAACTTCTGTACTTCGAAGGACACAGCCAGGAAACTAAAAAGACAGTCCACAGAATGGGAGGAAACATTTGCAAATTATGTATCTAATAAAGATCAAGTATCCAAAATATATTTAACAATGATTACAACTCAATAAAAGACAACCCAGTTTTTTAAATGAGCAAAGGATATGAATGGACCTTCCTTCAAAGAAGATACACAAATAAATGCCCAAGAAGTACATGAAAAGATACTCAACAATATTAGTCATTAATGAAATGCCTTTGTTATTGTCAAGCCAAGAACTTACTTGTATAATTTTTTCAATAAAATTTTTTCAATGGAAAAAATAACCACAGTGAAATACCTCATCACGCCTATTATGAGATATATAATAACAAAGACAGACAATAATGAGTGTTGGTGGGGATGTGGAGAAACTGGAACTTTCACGCACTGCGAGCAAGAATGTAAAATGATGGCGCCCATTTTGGAAAAGGGTTTCGCAGTTCCTCAGAAAGTTAAACATAGAATTACATTATGACCCAGTAGTTCTACTCCTAGGTATATGCCCAAGAGAATGGAAAAACATATTCACATAAAAAATTATGCATGACTGTTCACAGTAGCATTACACATAAAAGCTACAAAGTGGAAACAACCCAAATATCCATCAACAAACAAATGAATAAATAAAATATGGGATAGCCACCCAATGGAATATTATTCAGCCATAAAAAGAACAAAGTACAGATACGTCTATAATATAGATGAACCTTGAAAATGTTACTATAAGTGAAAGAAACCAGAGAAAAAAGACCACATATTGCATGATCCCATTTATATTAAGTGTCCAGAACAGGCAAATCTAGAGAGACAGGAAGCAGGTTGTTTTCCAGGGGCTAAGAGGAGGGAAGAATAGGGAGTGACTGTTAATGGGCTGGGAGTTTCTTTTTCGGGTGATGAAAATGTTCTGTTATTAGTGGTGGTGGGTATACAACTTTGTGAATATGCCAAAGAACACTGAATCAGGACTGCCTGGGTGGCTCAGTCGGTTAAAAGCGTCCAATTCTTGATACTGGCTCTGGTCATGATCTTGTGGTTCGTGAGTTCAAGCCCCACGTGGGGCTCCATGCTGGCAGTGTAGAGCCTGCTTGGGATTCTCTTTCTCTGCCCCTTCCCGACTCATGCTTGCTCTCTCTCTCAAAATAAATAAACTTAAAAAAAAAAAAAAGACCACTGAATTATACACTTTAAAAATGTGTATTTATGGTATCTGAGTTACACCTCAATAAAGAAAATCTAATATACCCCTCTGATTAATTTTAAAATTTGACATCAAGTCTTGGCCTCAGGAAATCTCACCTTGCTGGGTGGAATGTAAATTGGTACAATCACTTTGAAAAATAGTCCAACAATGATCTACCAGTTCCATTCCCAGAGACATACCCTACAGAAATAAATGCTTACATATAAAGAGAGAACGCTCTGGTAATGAGGCAGTGTGGTATAGGTACATTATCGCTGTTTGCTGCCATTTCATTAGTCAGTGCTTAAAACCGAAAACAACCCAAATGCCCATTAACAGAAGAATGAATACAAATGAGCCTGGAAGGATTCAGTCAAGGAAATGTACAATTACAATGAACTAGACCTTCAGTAAAAACAAGGGCGAATCCTAGAAATACTGAGTGAAAAAAAAACAAGACACAAAACATAGCATGGTTCTATTGACATACTGTTCAAGACAAGACAAAACTAAACCTTACTGTTTATGAATGCATACATGGGGTAAAAATCTAAAGAAGAGCAAAGAAGGTACTACCATCAATATCACAATAGTGATTTCTTCTACTGGGGGTAGGTATGATCAAGAAGGACGCATAACGCATTTCTGGGATACTAGAAACACAGCAATTAGATATAATGTACATAATACAACTATAAGTCTTACGCAATTCTCTAGATGGAGATTCCTCAATTTAAAAATTTTTAAAGACTACTGCATATTCTCTTGGATACAGGGTTCTAAATATGAGCTCAATTTTGTAATCAGTGATATACAGATCAACTACAGTCTTATATTTTTATACTATGATTTGTCAGTTTCTGAGAGATGAGTGTTTATAGCCTCCCCAAAACTTAATTCCTTGTATTTCTTTAAGATTTCGCTGCACATATTTTGAAGCAACATTATTAAGTACAGTTAATACTTAGTACTTAACTGTACTTGAGCAGTGCAGGGATGAGGGGCGCTGAACCCTAAGCAGTCAAAAATTCACGTGTAACTTCTGACTCCCCAAAAACTTAACTACTAATAGCCTACTATTAACCGGAAGCCTTAGCAACATCATAAATAGTTGATTAGCACATATTTTGTATATTAGATGCGTTGTATATTGTATTCTTACAATAAAGCCAGAGAAAAGAAAATGTTAAGAAAAGCAGAAGGAAGGAGCACCTGGGTGGCTCAGTTGGCTAAGTGCCTGACTCTTGATTTCAGCTCAAATCATGATCTCTGGGTTCGGTTCAGGAGTTCGAGCCTCCTGTCGGGCTCTGCACTAACAGTGCAGAAAATACTTAGGATTCTCTCTCTCTCTCTCTCTCTCTCTCTGCCTTTCTCCTGCTCACTCTCTCTCAAAATAAATTAAAACGCTTAAAAAAAAGAAAATCAGAAGAAAAATACATGTATGGTACTGTATTTATCGGGAAAAAATCGATGTATAAATGGACAGTGCAGTTCAAACCCGTGTTCAAGGGTCAACTGTACAGACAAGTTCATTCCTGTTATTGCAGTTTTTAGATCATTTCTTTTGTCACAATACAAAATCCCACTTTGTCCCTTTTAACACTCTAAATCCTGATTCCTATTCTGGCTTGTATTACTATTGCTAAGCAGCAATTAGTGTTAGCATACGTCAAGCACGTATTTTTGATATATTTTAAATGTTTCCTTGTCCTTTTGTTTAGACGTGTCTTTTGTGAAAGGCTATATAATCTCTAATTTGTTTACCTGACTACTCTTTTAATAAGTAGTCCTTTAATAATGTCCGTAGCCCACTTACATTTATTCTAATTAATTAGAAATACTTTGGTTTGCGAGGCAGCCTCTATGATGATCCCCCCAAATACCTAATACCACCTTACACCAGACGCGGTGTCTGTAACCGAGAGAACACACCAGAGGAGAGGGCAGGTCACTTTCAAGATTCAGTTATCAGAGCCTCTCCTCCAGTTCACTTACTTTGGGAAAAGTCACTGTCATGCTGTGCGGACATTCAAGCAGCCTACAGGGACGCTGCCAAAGTGAGAAACGGAAGCATCTGGCCAACAGCCAGGGAGAAACTGAGGCTTGTCAACAACTACATGAGGGAAATTGGAAGTGGATCTTCCAGACCGAGGTGACTACAGCTCTAGCTGGCGGCTTGACTGCAGATTCATGAGGACCCTGGACCAAAACCAGAAGCTAAGCCACCTGCAGATCCCTGACCACAGACACTAAGGGAGGATGTCTGTTACAAGCTGCTAAGTCTGGCACTGATTTGTCACACAGCAAGAGATAACTAATACATTTACACTGAATTCTGCCCAATTTATTTTGTTTTCTTCTGTTTATATACTGCATTGTTTTCCATTTAACTTCAATCGAATTTTCTTCATTCCATTTTTATTTCAACACTTTTATTCTTTTATTTTTTAATGCCTTTATTTTGAGAGAGAGAGAGAGAGAGAGAGCGCGCGCGCACACATGCCTGCGGAGAGGGGCAGAGAGAGATGGGGAGAGAGAAAATCCCAATCATGCTCTTTGCATCAAGGGAGAGCCCGATGTGGATTTCGATCTCACGAACTGTGAGGTCAGGACCTGAGCTGAAGTCAAGAGTCAGAGCCGACTGAGCAACCCAGGTGCTCCTATTTAACATTTTTAAAGCTTTACGTTCCATTTACATTCTTAGTTACTAATTCGAATGTTTTTCTGACAAAGTTTAACATTAATAAGTAACATCTTTGGGCACCTGACTGGCTCAGTCAGGAGAGAATCCAACTCTTGATCTTGGGGTCGTGAGTTCAAGCCCCACACTGGGTGGTAGAGATTATTTAAACAAATATTTTAAAATAATAATTAACAATGTATTCCTCCCAAACCAGACCAAACAAACTTAGCACGGTTTTACTTCCATGTAAAATCACCTTCTACACCATTATTTATCATATTGCTGTTTTCCGGAAACGTTGAGCTTGTTATTAAATTTTAGAAAGTTAAAATATCATCCATTTATAATTGCTTCTGCTTATACTAACTCCATGTTCATCTTACTCCTTCAATTCCACTGTTGCCTTCTGAGTATGTATTTGTTCATGCTGGACTAAATCTATGAATAATTCTTACAAAGTGATTGATAAACTATTTACGGTAAATCCTTATGTTTAAAACTACCTTTCCTTCACTCTCACGGTTGAATGAGTTTGGCTGAGTATAGAATTCTAGTTTGACCGTTCTCTTCCCACAGCACTGCGAAGACACCATTGCTGCCTTGTAGGCAATGCCACAAAGAAACCTAAAGTAAACCTATAGGTTAAATACCTTTGTTTTCATATAATGTTTAGAATTTTCTCTTTATCCTTGTTAAAAAAAAATTCAGTGTTAGAATGTGCTTGTTTACTTATCTTTACACTTCATTCTACTTAGCGTTTGGTGATGTGTGTGTGCGCACACGCGCACATTTACTCTAAAGATCTTCTCTTTCTACAGGTCTGAGAAATGATCAGCCATTTAAAAGAGTTAACTTTGTATTCGATTATAACAAAAACATAGAAGAGTACACAAAATAGTTCTCTCTCCCTGCTCCTTCAAATTCGTATTCAAGCCCTGACTCTATTTGGAGATGGGGCCTCTAAGGAAGTAATAAAGGTTAAATCACGTCAAAGGTGGAGTCCTGATCCGAAAGGACTCGTGTCTTTAAAGGAGAGACAACACAGCACTTACACTGGCCCCCCAGTGTGTGTGTGTGTGTGTGTGTGTGTGTGCACAACTGCACCAAAGGATCACGTGAGCAGTGAGCTGGGAGCCCTCTGCAACCCCAGGGAAAGCTCTCACCAGACACCAACCCTCCCAGCGCTCTAACGTTGGACTTCCTAGACTCCAGAACTGTGAGCAAATAAATATCTGTTGTTTAAGGCACCGGGTCTGTGGTATTTTGTTACAAGGGTTGCAGCTACTAATATAGCAACTGACCTCGAAGAGGCCCCCGGTGATTCTTGGTTCCTGGTATCCGTTACGTTTTCTAATCCCTAGCCCCCTGACCAGAGCTCACCTTTTTAGCCAACGGAATACTGAAGAAATGTTGGAATGTGGTTTCGAAGACTAGGACATAGAAATAATTGGGACTTGCACTTTGTGCTCTCGTCTCCCTCACTGGGGGAGAAGCCAGCCACATGTTAGGACGACACTGAACAGCCCTACGAAAAGGTCTCCATAGCAAGGAACTCAGGTGTCCTCCAACAGCCTGCATCAAAGGCGCCAGTCATGTGGGTAAGTGACCTCTGAAGCAGATTCTCCAGCCTCCCTCATGCCTTCTGATGACCCCAACTCTGACCAACACCTGGACTGCAGCCTTGTGAGAGACTTCAAGCAGGAACCAGCTAGAACACTCCCAGATCTCTGACCTACCACAATCATGTGGGAAAATAAGTATTTGTCCTTTTAATCTGGTTAAGTTTTTCAGAAATTTGTCATACAACAGTAGATAACTAAATCAAAGGTGAATTATTACAAACCTACAATGATAAAGAAAATGAAGGTTTCAAGCACTTCAGAAGCCCCCCCAGTTTGGACACAAATTGTCCAAAGTGACTATTTTATACTCCAACTATTTTATACGCCACCTTCCAGGCACTAGTGTTGCTTCTGCCCTACAGATAAATATGAACTTTAAAAAAAAATTTTTTTTATGTTTTATTTATTTTTGAGAGAGAGACAGACAGACAGACAGCATGAGCAGGGGAGGGTCAGAAAAAGAGGGAGACCCAGAATCTAAAGACAGGCTCCCGGCTCTGAGCTAGCTGTCAGCACAGAGCCTGACGCGGGGCTCGAACCCACGAACCGTGAGATCATGACCCGAGCCGGGGTCGGACGCTTAACCAACTGAGCCACCCAGGCGCCCCAAATATGAACTTTTAATGCTATAGATTAGTTGTGTCTATCAAGTCTGAAATTAACACAAACAGAACCATACAGATTGTATCCGTTTGGTGTGACTTCAATTTATCCACATTGTGGTTGCATTTAACAGTACTTTGTTCATTTCTGTTGCTGTACACTATTAACTGTATGACTATAACACAGTTTAGTTTTTGATTCTAACATTGTCAGACATTTGGACTGCTTCTCTGTGGACCAAGTAACAGTACTAAAGGTGTCCTTGGTATGTCTTTTGACCCACAAATGTATGCACTTCTGTTTGATATTTAAACGAAGATAACGGAGATTCTGATTGGGGGTTCTGTTTGATATTTAAAGGAAGACAACAGATTCTGATTGGGGGGCTCATTAAATCCGCAGAACAAAATAAGATGTGACATTTTTGTAGTACTGAATATTCCACTCTAAGAACAGGATATATCCCTCCATTTATTCAAGTCCTTTTTCAATAACATTTTATGATTTTCTGTGTAGAGATGTACACAATTTTTGGTAGATTGAGTCCTAAGGATTTGATTTCAATACAAATGGTACCATCTTTTCAAAATTTTATTTTTATTGGTTGCTGGAATACAGAAATAATATTGATTTTAGATACTAACCTATCCAGTAAACTTGATAAATTTACGTATCAATTCTGATAGCTAATGGATAGATTTTACATTTTTTTCTTTTTTAAAAAATGGTAATTTATTTCTGAGAGAGAGAAAGAGACAGAGTGTGAGTAGGAGAGGGGCAGAGAGAGAGGGAGACACGGAATCCAAAGCAGGCTCCAGGCTCTGAGCTGTCAGCACAGAGCCTGATGCGGGGCTTGAACCCACAAGCTGTGAGATCATGACCTGAACTGAAGTCGGACACTTATCCAACTGAGCCACACAGGCGCCCTTAGATTTTACATTTTCTATATACAAAATCAGGTTGTCAGCAAAGGCAGTTTTATGTCCTCTTTCAAACCCTTTTTTTTTTTTTTTTACTTACTGTACCAAATATGACTTCCAGTAAAATGTTCTTAAAAAAAATAGGATTATCGGGCATTCTTTGTTTCATTTACAGTCTCAAGGGGGAAAACCTTTAATAGTCCCCCAATAAGTATAAAGTTTATTGGAGATTTTTTGGCACCTTATCAGAATAATGATATTCCCTTCTATTCTCTGCTTTGAAAAGAGATTTTTTAAATCACAAATTGTCACTGAATTTTATCAAGTGCTTTTTTTTGCATCCGTTATGATATTGAGACTATTTTTATTCTTTAAAAGAGGAATGTTATGTTGATTTTTGATTGTTAACTAGGCCTTGCACCACTAAAATAAATGCATATTGGGAAATGTGTTCATTATTTCTTCATCTATCTCTTTTGCCCCAGTCTCTCCCATCTTCCTCGGGAATTCCAATTACACACCAGGTGTCACACCAGTTGATGTTATCCCACAGTTCTCTGAAGCTGTTTATTCTTCTTTAATCTGTTTTCTGTATTCTTTCAAATTCGTTACTTTCTATTACTCTGTCTTCAAATTCACCAACTCTTGCACTCTTTTGTTAGCCACCTGTAGCCTGGCGCTAAGTCTATCCAGCAATTACCCATTTCTGTTACCATCTGTGGGGCAGGGAGAATGGCCCCTGAGACGTTCATGCCTTCCTCCACGGAACGTGTGAATATGTTACCTTACATGACACAGACCAACCTCTGGCTGAACGTTCGGTAAGGAAATAGAGACCTCCCAATCTTTGACCACAAAAGGAATGAATTTAGCCAACAACCTAAATGAGATTAAAAGTGAATTCTTCCCCAAAGCCTCCAGTAAGCATTAGCATCCTGCTAACATTCTGACTTTAGCCCATGAGACTTATGCCTAGCCTATAGAACCCCAAGATCATACATGAATGTTGTAATAGCTATTACATTGGTGGTAATTTGTCATGGCAGCAATAAAAAAACAATTCAGATTTTGGTACCTGACAGTGACGTGCTACTGTAACAAAACCCCGAAACAGTGAAACTGTCTTTGGAAGCAAGCAGTCAGTAAAGGCTTGTAGAATTTCAAGGAACATGATGAAGAAAGCCTAAATTGCCTTAAACAGACTGCTAACAGAACACCTCCAGCGACAGTTCACAGACCACTTACAGAAACCTGGTCTTGGAGTCCATCCCAAAACAGCAGAATACACATTCTTTTCAAATGTACATGGACCATTCTCCATAATAGATCACAGAGTAGACCGCAAAACAAGTCTCAACAAATTCAAAAAGACTGAAGTCATTCCATGCATCTTTTCTGACCACAACAGTATGTAACTAAGAAGTCAGGCACAAGAAAAAAAATCTGGAACAAGCACAGATACGCGGAGGTTAAATAACGTGCTACTAAACAATGAAAAGGTCAACCAAAAAAAAAGTCAGAGAGGAAATAAAATGAAAATGAAAACACAACAGTCCAAAATCTTTGAGATATAACAAAAGAAATTCTAAGAGGGGAGTTTGTAGCAGTACAGGCCTAACTGAGAAAGCAAAACAAATCTCAAACAACCTAACTTTACACCTCAAGGAGCTAGAAAAAGAAAAAAAATCCAAAACCAATAGAAGGGAGGGAAATAAGATTAGAGCAGAAATAAGTGATATAGAAACTAAAAATAGAACAGATCAATGAAACCAGGAGCTGGTTCTTTGAAAAGAGCAATAAAATTGATAAACCCTTACCCAGACTCATGATAATAAAAAAGGACTCAAATTTAAAAATCAGAAAGAGGTGAAATAACCAAAACCACAGAAATATAGAGGATTTTAACAGAATGTTATGAAAAATATATGCCAACAAATTGGACAACCTAAAAACAATGCATAAATTTCTAGAAACATAACCTTCTAAAACTGAATCAGGAGGCACAGCCGATTAAACATCTAACTTCGGCTTAGGTCATGATCTCATAGTTTGTGAGTTTGAGTCCTGCATCCAGCTCTGTGTTGATAGCTCAGAGCCTGGAGACTGCTTCAGATTCTGTGTCTCACTCTCTCTCTCTGACCCTTCCACACTCATGCACGCTTGCTCGCTCGCTCTCTCTCTCAATAATAAATAAATATTTTTAAAAAATGTTTAATAAAAAAATAAAACTGAATCAGGAAGAAATAGAAAATTCAAACTGATTACTAGAAATGAAATTTAATCAGTAATAAAAAAAACTCCCAACAAACAAAAGTCTAGGACCAGACACTTCATAGATGAATTCTAACCAAACACTTAAAGAGTTAATACCTATTCTTTTCAACTATTCTAAAAAAAATAGAAGAGGAAGGAAAACTATGAGGCCTATATTTCCCTGATACCAACACCAGATAAAGGCACTACAAATAAAGAACCACAGGGGCGCCTGCTCAGTCGATTAAGTGCCTGACTTCGGCTCAGGTCATGATCTCACAGTTTGTGGGTTTGAGCCCCACATCGGGCTCTGTGCTGACAGCTCGGAGCCTAGAGGCCGCTTCAGATTCTGTCTCTCCCTCTCTCTCTGCCCCTCCGCCACTTGCAGCCTGCCTCTGTCTCAAAAGTAAGTAAACATTAAAAAAAGAAAAGAAAAAAAAAAGAACTACAGGCCAACATCTCTGACAAACATAGATGCAAAAATCCTCATCAATTAGCAAATTCAATCCAACAATCCATCAAAAAAAAAAAATCATTCATCGAGCACCTGGGTGGCTCAGTCACTTGAGCATCCAACTCAATTTTGGCTCAGGTCATGATCCCAGGGTCGTGGGATCGAGCCCTGTGTCACGCTCTGTGAGGAGTGTGGAGCCTGCTTAAGAGTCTCTCTCCTGGGGTGCCTGGTGGCTTAGTCGGTTAAGCAATCAATTCTTGATTTCAGCCCAGGTCATGATCTTATGGTTCGAAAGTTCAAGCCCCACGTCAGGCTCTATGCTGACAGCACAGAGCCTGCTGGAGATTCTCTCACCCTCTCTCTCTGCCCTTCCCCTGCTCTCTAAGATAAACAAATATTAAAAAAACAATATATTAAAAAATATTTTAAAAGATTCTCTCTCTCCTTTTGCCCCACTTCCTTGCTCACAATCTCTCTAAAAATAAATAGAATTATTTTTTAAAAAATTATTCACCACAATCAAGTAGGATTTATTACCAAGATGCAAAAATGGTTAAATATTTGCTAATCAATGTGATATATCCCATCCATGAGAAAAGACAGAAACCATATGATCATTTCAACAGATGCAGAAAAAGCATCTGATGAAGTACAACATCCATTCATGATAAAAACCCTCAACGAGGTAGGTTTAGAGGGAACATACTTCAACATAATAAAGGTCATATATGAAAAACCCACAGCTAACACACTCAATGGTAAAAAACTGAAAGCTTCCCCCTAAGATCAGGAACTAGACCAGGATGTCCACTCTCACCACATTTATTCATATAGTACTGGAAGTCCTAGCCATAGCAATCATATAAGAAATAAAAGGAATCCAAATTTGTAAGAAAGACCTAAAACTTTCACTAATTGCAGATGACATGATACTATACTATATATAGAAAACCCTAAAGATGATACCAAAAAACTACTAGAACTGATATTTCAGTAAGGCCATAGGATACAAAAAAAAAAAAAATCAATGTACAGAAATCTGTTGCATTTCTATATAATAATAAGAAACAGAAAGGAATTAAGAAAGCAATCCCTTTTACAATTGTACCAAAAATAATAAAATACCTAGGAATAAACTTAACCAAGGAGGTAAAAGACCTGTACTCTGGAAACTATAAAACACTGATAAAAAGAAATGGAAGATGACAGAAATGGAAAGATATTCCATGCTCACATATTGGAAGACCAAATATTGTTCTACCCAAAACAATCTACAGATTTAATGCAATCCCTATCAAAATCCTAACGGCATTTTTCACAGAACTAGAATAATCCTAAAATTTGTATGAAACCACAGAAGACCCTGAGTAGCCAAAGCAATCTTGAAAAACAGTAACAAAGCTGGAGGTATCACAATTCCAGATTTCAAGCTACACTATAAAGCTGTAGCAATCTAAACAGTATGGTGATGGCACAAATATAGACACACAGATCAATGGAACAGGATAAAAAGCCCAGAAATAAACCCACAAATAGAAGGCCAATTAATCTCTGACAAAAGAGGCAAGAATACGCAATGAGAAAAAGACAGTCTCTTCAACAAATGGCGCTGGGAAACCTGGACAGCACCATGCAGAAGAATGAAACTGGACCACTTTCTTTCACCATAACACAAAAATAAACTCAAAATGGATTAAAGACCTAAATGGGAGACTTGAAAGCATAAAAATCCTAGAAGAGATCACAGGCAGTAATTCTCTGACACCAGCCATAGCAATATCTTTCTAGATAGGTCTCCTGAGGCAAGGGAAACAAAAGCAAAAATGAACTATTGGGATTGTATCAAAATAAAAAGCTTCTGCACAGCAAAGGAAATAATCAGCAAAACTAAAAGACAACCTGCTAAATGGGAGAAAGTATTTGCAAATGACCTAGTGGATAAAGGGTTAGGATCCAAAATATATGCAGAACTTCTACAACTCAACACTCAGAAAACAAATAATCCAATTAAAAAATGGCCAACAGACATATGAAAAGATGCTCAACATCACTTATGACCAGGGGAATGCAAGTCAAACCACGGGGAGATACCACCTCACACCTGTCAGAATGGCTAAAATAAGAAACACAAGAAACAACAGGTGTTGGCAAGGATGTAGAGAAAAAGGAACCTTCATGCACTGTTGGTGGGCATGCAAATTGGTGCAGTCACTGTGGAAGACAATATGGAGGTTTCTCAAAAAGTTAAAAATAGAACTATCCTATGATCCAGTCATCATACCACTGGGTATTTACCCAAAGAATACAAAAACACTAATTCAAAAGGATACATGCACCCCTGTGTTAACTGAAGC
Organism: Cryptoprocta ferox; assembly: GCA_028646485.1. Taxonomy (NCBI): domain Eukaryota; kingdom Metazoa; phylum Chordata; class Mammalia; order Carnivora; family Eupleridae; genus Cryptoprocta; species Cryptoprocta ferox. The sequence goes on from CM053559.1 coordinate 79,732,499, forward strand.
ATTATTTACAATAGCCAAACTATGGAAGCAGCCCAAGTGTCTACTGACAGATTAATGGATAAAGAAGATATGGTATATACGCACAATGGAATATTATTCAGCCATAAGGAAGAATGAACTCTTGTCATTTGCAACAACATGGATGGAGCTTGAGAGTATAATGCTAAGAGAAATAGGTCAAAGACAAAAATATTACATGATTTCACTCATATGTGTAATTGAAGAAACAAAACAAAGGAAAAAGAGAGGGGGAGAGAGGCAAACCAAGAAACAGACTCTTAACTCCAGAGAACAAACTGGTTGTTAGCAGAGAGGAGTTGGGTGGGGGGATGGGAAAATAGGCAAAAGGGATTAAGAGTAAACTTATCGTGATGAGCGCTGAGTCACATATAGAATTCTTGAAGGACTATACTGTACACCTGAAACTAATAGGACACCGTATGCTAACTATACTGGAATTAAAAAGAAATCTAGTCTTAGAGGATCCTGTGAAAGCACAGAAGGAAGTAGAACAAGTTATCATGAACTGGAGGAAGGTGAATCTTTGTTACAGGGTAGTGGAGAGATGAGCCAAACTGTGTCCTACAAGTTATGTGGAAAGCAGAACTTGTACATGATCAACTCGGCTCTTCGCTTGAGGAAATTTCCAAGGAAAGTGTTGAAGGTGTCACCTGGTTTCGTCTTGTTGATGATAGTAAAATGTGAGGCGACAAATTCCACCAGTGGACGGAGGCTTCAGCCGGTGCCTGTGAGTTCCAGCCTGCCCTATGCATCTTGGACTTGCTTAGCAAGCCCCCCCAACCGCAAATGCCAATTCCTTGTAATAAATCTCTTTATACATTTATCTGCCTTGGGCTCTGCTTCTCTGGTTGAATTCTGACTGATAGCAGATTTTATAAAAAGCAACTAAAAAGAAATTCTAGAGCTTTTCATTTCCCCTGCTCATTATCACTATCTCCCATTAAAGTCTTTAAAGTATCTTTTATAAATCCGTTAAAGTTTTTGTCTGCTAACTCCAATGTCTAGTTCATATCGGAATCAGTGCCTATTGATTGCTTTTTCTCTTAACTATTGGTCACATTTTCCAAACTCTTTGCACTTTTATCTTTTTTTTTTTTTTTTAACTGTATATAAACATTGTGAATGACAGGATGCAAAGACTCTAGAATTTATGAGGTTTCTCTAGCAGGCAGTTAACTTGGCTAGCATCAAACTCCAGACTTCCATCACGAGGTGCACGTGAATTCTCCATTCAATTCTTTCAGTTCACAGCTGCTTTTTGCCAAGCTTCCTGAAGTCTTCCCCCATACACTTGTAGTTCAGGATTCTTACAGAGTTTGACATTGATTTGGGGGTTCCCCCAATTGTGGCTCCCTCCTTTCCAGGATTTCCACCCTAGGTTTTCATCACTCTTCCAATCTCAGAGTATATTCCGACCCCTCTTGTTCAGTAAATACCATGGCTTTCTGTGATCCCACCTCCAGGAACTGTGGATTTCAGGAGACTAGCCAGAAATGTACAGACCTCACCTCGCACAGCCCTGCCTCTCAGGCATCAACTTCCCTCCAGTTTTTGCCTGCTTTTCACCACTAACCAGTGCTTTCGATAGTGGTAGGTTTCCCTACTGCTTGGGGGAGGCACTGTTACATACGGATGATCCAAGTGTTTGCAGTAGGGCAAATATGACCAAGCTAGTCCACCATTACTGAAAGCAGGAAGCTCAACCGAATACTTGAATATTCCACTTTATCTTCTCTGTTGATATTTACATTATAGCTCCCCCCCCCTTTTTTTTTTGGTGGTTACTCAAGAGATTACAATATTCATCCTTCTTTTATCACGGACTACCATCAAATAATGTAACGCTACTTCATGAACAATAGGAGAGCCTTACAAATGTGTAATTCTTTTTCTCCTTCATGCCCTTTAAATAAATAGACATTAAATGCAGTACTTCAAGATTCTTTTATAAAAATAAAGGAACAAACAAGACTCTTAACGTCACCTCCAGCTCTCTCACATGTAATTACTGCTTAGCCTATGATCTATAAGTATTTTTTGTTTAGTATCAGTGTCATATTGTATTACTGACAATCATAATCCATTACATACATCTACCAAAGCACACATTAAGGTAAAAAAACAAAAATGTTGCATTACTTGGAATCCCATGAATTTTCTTAATTTGGAAAACAGCAAATAGATCTGTAAAATCAGTACGGCCCAAAAAAATCCTCAAAGGAAAGAAACTTGGAAGTATGTTAGCCAGCAAACAAAAAATTACTTAGGTTTAGGTGAAGACACTTACCCCTCTTCATTTTCTTTTAGCAAGCGACTGGCAATTCGGATGAGCATGCAGTAAGCAAACTGGGATTTGAGGCCGGATTTAGTAAATTTATTCAACATCTTAGAAACGGCAAGGCGGTCGTTCTTTTTAAGGTGATACAGAACTCCCAACGCATGGTACTGGAGAAGAAGAAAAAGGATGTAACATCCAGAAAGCGGAGGAGGAACAGGACAAACTTCCAGGAAAACAAAAATCACATGGAACTCGATTTTTAGTAAAAAGATACCCAAGTCAAACGTGTATCAACAGAGTAACTTTTTCGTACTGAATCAAACACAGGCAAGACTGAAAGGAGAAGAGTTTCACCCCCGGAAATTGCAGATTCCGATTGGACAGGTGGTATTAAAGAGGTGACATACAATCCGAAGATGGCTCTAGCAGGCTCAGCACTCCCCCACACATCCTTAGCACAAAGGCGCTCGGGTCCAAGGCTTTACCAGTGTCACAGGTCTCTGTTAGTGGCTTTAAGTCATCTGTGGCCATGTTAGTAGTTAAAGGATTAATCTCCTAAAGCAGGCTTAAGGAGCATAATTATCGTGGCACTTCGTGTAAAAACAACGATCAGAGTTAAGAGAGCGAGAATGTTTCTTCAGGGGGAAAAAAAAATCACTCCTCTATTTCCTCATAACTACATATGCCCACAGAAGTTGTGAACATTGAAAGGGGACGAATAAGGATCCTCCCAAATACAAAAGGGGTACTTCGCATAACATTGCCAGTGGCGATTTTAGTCTCGTTCTTTTAATTAGGAACTCATGAATATCCAAAGGAGATCTTCCCAAAAAATGGTTAAGTTTCACTAAATAAAATTATTCTTGACTGTTGGTGTAATGGCTACTATAACCCAATTCTGAAAAGCTTAGAATTGAACATCCTTCTTCACAAATTATTTTTCACGTAAGGAACTGAAATGCAGGGTGAAGAACCTCTGGAATGAGCATCTCAAACTACCACTGAATTTAAGAATCTTTCCTGAATGTTCCTATAGCTTCTATTAAAAGCTAGCAGGGTCTATGACAGAAATTCTGATTAATGGGATACCTCCTAATAGGCTGCTTAATATTAGACTTTGGCTAATACTCATCTAGGGAGTCAATAAATTGCCCCTAAAATGAAGGGTTAAGGAAAGCTGGGCTCAGGACCTAACGGGACTCGATCACAGTACCTGGACCATAATGTTATCGCTGGAAGCGGCTTCTTGGGCTTCGTTGACCCAGCGCTTAACCACGTCATTGCTTATCTTCATCATGTGCTAGACACAGAACAGAGTGAGAACAGTGTACCGTCACTAGACGTTTACAGACATGAAATGGCTTTCTTAGAAAAATCACTAACAGACATTTCCAAACGAAAGAGGCAACTCTGTAGCTTTTAGAGGTCTATTTCAACTCTCTACTCCAGATGCAACTAATAGAAACCTTCTCCAAGACCAGGAGGTGTCTGTGGGCTGAGATGAGGAGGGAAGGACAGGAAAGGAAGGGCCAGTTTATAGAATCGGGCTTGAATAATGTGTACATTCTAGGTTTTACTTCCAGGAAACTCACCTGAAAAGACGCACGCGTGTGCGTGCGCACACACACACTATTGATAGATCTCTTGCTATAAAACTTGACCAATTACACTCCAGACCCAGAAACTCTTGTGATTCAGGCGATCTAAGCCATTCACACACTAACAACCAATTTTAACCAAATGCAAAGGGACAGGCTGTCACAAATTTTGTCTGGATAAGAAGGAGAAAGTAAAGGTATTGCTGAAACAAAGATCACTTTCCCGTAAGAAATTTAGAAGTGGGGCAGGGGGCTTTGTATAGAAGGACACTGCACACACAGGGCACTAAGGAAAGCAGAGGATAAAGAGGCAAGAGGTCAAGTTCAGGTCACAAAGGAAGATTCAAAAAAATATATCAACCTTCAGTGTCTTCCCTGTCTGCCACCTCACTCCCATCTTTTCTACACATACAACATAACTTTCTGATTACCACAACCTTTCAGATGTGAACATTTCACCTTTTTAACTGGCTATTGTAATGCTGCTCTGAGAAAACGCTCTTGGATAAATAGAGATGTATGTATGTTTTTTGAACGTTTCATTTGTGACAGAATCACAGGGATACTTTGTTTAGCGCCCTTACGAGCCAGGCAGCTACGCCTTCACTTACTAAGGAAGAAACCAGTGCAGAACTGGAGACGCTGGAGACTTTATCCACAATGGCCTGCTTCATGTATCTTTCAATGGCCTGCAACATTGTTCCCTAAGAACATTCATAAAGAAACATTTGTTGAAACATACATCTTCACTCAAATGTACAGCTTCAAAATAGTTTACAAAACCCCAGTCATATATGTGTTTCCGTGCCAATATTTAGACTTCATTAAAGGGATTACCATTTACTAGAGTAACTTTATTGCAGAGAGCAGGAGCTAGACAACCAAGTTAAATCTTCAGATTGGAAGGAAGAAAATTAACTGTTCAACAATGAAATCAGCGGTCTCAAAGTGGAGAATCCCAGTTTGAGGAAAGGGTAAGTAGAGACTCAACTCCTCAGGGATGTTATAAAAGACATTCCAAATGGGGATGGAGCTGCTTTTGAAATCCTGGAGATATCTCTGCATGAAGGGGATGTATTTTATACAGCTCCCATGGAGTCCTATAAACCAAATGTGATCCCTGAGAATTTTAGATACCTAAGAAACTACATGTTTAATATGCTACCATAGTGAGTCCTCAATATGAGCTCCTCTGCAAACAAAGTTCTTTATAATATAAACTGGAAGAAAGCTTAGCACTGGAAGGGAGCAGCAGATGAAGATACGTAAACAGACGGAGATCAATACTCAAATAAAGACAGCCTACTGCCAGCGCGGGCAGGGTCTGGTCTAATGCTAACTGATTTAATGCTAAAACAAAGGCTACCACAGCAGCACAGCTGAGCAGCAAAAAACATCACATCATTTCTATTATTCCTTCTAGGATCCACATTTACCATTTGCTCCTACTCAACCTTTAACACTTGGAAAGATTGTAAACATACACATAAAATATACCCAAGCGTGAACAGAGCTGAAATATCATTCAATATGTTTGGCAATGCCCAGCCTGCCCTTCATTTTATAACCTTTCCTATTCAGAGTTCTTGAAAAGGGACAGCCTTACTTCATCCCTCCAGATGTGAGGGACTGAGTCAAGGTTAAACACCTGACTCAGACGCATTGTGGTTATAAGCCACTGGCTGGCTGATGGTTAACCAGATTCTATTGAATATATAAATGAGGAGGCCTGAGCCTTGTAAGTGGTGGATCACAATAGTAAATATCGGAGAAATCTTTGTTATTGAGTTCCTTAAAGCTGCTCTGTTTCTTGCTCTGTCATCTGTTTTAAGCTTTACCTCAAATTCTGAGATCCAGATCCTATAATAGTTTAAAAAAAAAAAAAAAGCTAAATTCAAATGGGTTTTGGTTTCCTGCAAGCAATGTTCCCGGACTACAACAAAATTCCATGGGGGCAAATATAGAGGGAAATAGAATAATCTCAACAACAAAAGGAAAAAAATCTAAACGGGGGTGGGAAGCCTGGAGGCACAAAAGCCTTTCTGGTGGTCATGTTTCTCTAATACTGAAGATTCACCACGTTGAGACTAGGGAATCCTATTAAATTTACATGGCCACCTGTGGATAAATGCAGTGTCCCCTTTGATGCCTCAGTAAACAAAGAGAACTTACATCAGTGATTCTGCAGAGAGCCCGGATGGCTGGGCCTCGGTACACATCTTCCTTTCCAGTCATGTCCTTAGTCAGACTAAGAAAAAGCAAATGAGTTACCATGAAATCAATTAACAGCTCTTCTGTGGAGTCCGCCCCTAGCTAATTCCAATTGTCCCCATAATTATCTTAATGCAGCTATTAATTCAGCAAATATTTATTGAGTTTCTTCTTTGAGTAAATATTAAAACTATTGGATAGAACGCTGTTCTAAATCTTAAGAATACAGCAGTGAGCAAAACAAAGTCTTTGCCTTCACAGCTAATGTACTAATGAGAAGAGATAATGTATCACATAAATGAAATGTATGATTTTAGATATTGGTAACTGGCATAAAAAATGAAGGCAATGGTATAGAGAGCTACAGGCTGAAATCCCTCAAATCCTAAAAACCCATCAGACTAGACAACTCCTCAAAAGAACCTGACTAAAATGATGAACTCATGAAGTTGTGTTCTCTCTCACAGGCACAGCTTTCTAAAATGACAGTTGTCGGGTTGCCTGGGTGGCTCAGTCGGTTAAGCATCTGACTTCAGCTCAGGTCATGATCTCGTGGTCCATGAGTCCAAGCCCTGCATCAGGCTCTGTGCTGACAGCTCAGAGCCTGGAGCCTGCTTTGGATTCTGTGTCTCCCTCTCTCTCTGCCCCTCCCTGGCTCATGCTCTGTTTCTCAAAAATAAATAAATGTTAAAAAAATAAAATAAAATAACAGTTGTCTATGGCTTCAGACCATTCTACGGAGTTTCAAAAAATAAGCAGAGTAGTGCAGACAGCCTACTAAATTCCACACACTTCAAAAAGGTTTTTAGCCTTTATACATTATTCACCCTCTTATCTTCCTGTCCCTGTCCTCTGTATTAATACTGCCCCCAAAATGACCATCCATCCCCTCCCCCACTCATCTCCTCTCACATAATCCAAAATGGCTTCCAACTCCAACTCACTCCAGCAGGATACCATAAGGAGAAATTTGTGAAGAACTGATAGTCCTTCAATTTCTTTATTTTTTATTTATAAAAGTATTGTCATATTAGAGTACACTTTCAAAAAAATATAAAATATAAAGTCTAAGCTTTGCCTCACCTACCCTAGCCAGTAGTGCCACTCAACTAAAGACAGTCACTGTGAACAGTTGCTTATATTTTTCTTAAGGAACTTCTAAAAAAATATATAAGGCCATAGAGACATTAAAATGCATACAAATGAATCTCCACTCTTCTGGCACCTCCCTTTTTCACTTAATATATTGTAAGAATCTTTCCATATTGGCAGACTTTTAAAAATGTTAGGTATCTCTAGGTTTTAAAAAACCCAAATATATCTAAAATACCATTTTAATGGTAGCACAGATTTCCACTGTTGGGATATAAATAATTTATCAATCAGTCTTTTTCACAGATATTTGCATTTTTCCAATTAGATAAAAAGGGAGGCTTGGCAGGTTCAGTTTCTTCTAAGGTCTCTCTCCTTGGCATGTAGACGGCATGAAAGCAGCCGTGCACCAATACATGAAAAAAAAATGGGCATGGCTGTGTTCCAATAAAACTTTATTTACAAAATGAGGCAGCAGTTTTTGCCATGGGCCAGTTTGCCAACTGCTTGCTCCAGGTCCTAGTTTGGGCTGGCCTGACAGAGGCTTACAGACAGGTAGTTTATTTGGGAATGTGTTCAAGGGAAGGGAAGACAGGGAGGTGAACAAAGAAGGAAGGAAATTAATACAAAGGAATTTTCTCTAGTGGGTCACCGCCAAGGGCAACTGGTTATTTGATGAGCCACCTTCTGAGGAGGCTTATGAAATACACATTGGAACCACATTTCCAAGGGATGAAAAGGAAAGAATTTATCCACTAGCTCTTCGCCACTGGCTGACAGTTAACCCCAGAGTGTTCCCTCCCCATCAGGTTAACATTCACATTACCTCCCACGTGCGAGTTCCAAGGGAGTGCCCAAACTGGAATGCCAGAGAAATTCTGGGGCAAGAAGTGAAACACATGGTGCATGCTTCAGCAAGGCACTATTCACGCAGGTGAGCTGGCCCCTGTACAGAACAGCTGACCACAAGCACAGCTAGGATGAGAGAGGAGGCCTGAGAAAACGTGAGGGGGCTCCAAAGCAGCATCCAAAACAGTCCATCCCTTGCGTTTCTCAAATTTGAACATGTCCTCCATTAAATCTAACCTGTCACTGAGCCTTCAAGATGGTAACCATCCATTGTTTCTACAAGAGATTGGCAAATGAGTGGCATATGGCACAATCCTTGCTGCTACAACTCATTCCTAAGCTGTGATTGATATTCACCATTTCCTGTCCCATAATCACCCATTCTATATTCCCCACACGCTTAGCCAGCACTTTATCCCATCTTGATCAGGTGTCTGATAGGTGACTCAAACCTTTATCCCAAAGGATCTGAGCTCTTTGTTGGAGATTTACCATGGCTGGACCATTGGCTGTTCACCATTCTCTACTCACCATTGTCTCAGGCATGAACACATCAAAATATACTTAAGTAAACAGTACTTTGAATTCTAGATACAGTCCTCTCTTCCACATTTGTAGAGCGACAAGCCTAGCTTCCAACAGGGATCGAGATCAATTACTTCTATGAGTACACAGCTCTTTTCTTTACCTGCTGGTCCACCAGCCTAAAGAATCCAAAGTGACCCAACTGCAGTCACCATTTTAAATGTGCAAACCGGCTCACTTTTCTGCTCCAGGACGTCTCAGACACCAGAGTGGGTGGTGCCTGTGGCTGCCAGCTTGTTGTTCAGACGCGCAGATCCAGAAGTGGGGGGTTTTCTGTGCTGAAGGTAATCCTCAAACAGTAGGAACCAGGAGTCAATGGGTTAAATGCCTCTCCCTGCTCATCACGGAAAACACTGTCCCTTGAGAACCAGGGCCTTTAACTCGCATCCAGGGTGGGGGGTGGGAAGCATAACTTCTACAGGTGGGTAACTGGGAGCAAGGTGACAGGTGCCAGTCCTACTTCCACCTCTCGATTCCTGGACCCATGTATTGTATTTATTGGGGACAGTATCATACACTGACCATCAATTTAATGCACATACTTCATCCTAGAGCAGAATTCTCCTTCACAGGGTCCCATCTCCAAACTACTACCTCAGCTGAACCATTGTTGCATTAGGCTCTCTGCTCCTAACAGAATACAATAAAACTATTGGATCTCTTGGTCATGAGCCCACTGTCACACTGCTTTTGCCAGAAAATGAGTGGCGACGTCAACGTAGGATACCATGAACGTAAGAAATTGCACCACGACTCAGACCTACTGAAAACCCATGGACCATCTTCTAGGTGGTGTTTTTGCCATGTAACTAAGAGAAACTTAGGCAAATTTATCAATTTCTTCAATTTCCTCTGGAACTGTAGTCCTAACAAAGCTTTTCCCTACAACAAGGTTAAAGAGGAACATACTTATGTTCCGGTACTTGTAGGCTTTCATTTGTAAAATTTATATTCCTTATCCTTTCAGAGTTTATTCATGCATAGGAAATGAAATATGGATCAAATTTTATCTTTTCCCGAGGGCCTACTCCATTGTCCCAGCATCATATATTAGAAAGCACCCCAGTGTTTACCCCAGAGATCGGAGATGCCACCTTTGCCATATACTAAATTTCTATGTGTATTTGGGTCTAATTCGAGACATCTGAACCTAAAAACTCTGAAAATGTAGATCAGCATGGCCATGGTGACACATTACAAAGTCATCACACAATTTTATTCCCCTGCTCTGTCTATCCATGTGCCAGAACCACACTGTTTTAAGTGTTTAGGCCTTAATGTTTCACTGATGGGTAGAGCTCCCAGTTTTTCATTTATAGTTATTTCCTGGCTACTCTTAAATTTTTGTTTTTTTGACATAAACGTTAGCATCAATTTTTCTACATTCATCGTATATAGCCTGTTGAGTGCTTCACTGAGATTGCATTGAACTTACAAATTAATTTAGAGAGGACTGAAATCTTTATAATGTTTAATTGATCCATTCCAAAATATTTATATTTGTTCAAGTGTACTTTGAGACTTGCAGGGCTTTAAATTATTTTTTCCTCTTACAAGTTTTCTGCATACGTTTTTCTAAGGCAGTTGTGCCATTCTACATCCCCCCTATAAGGTACCTGGGGCTGGGGCCGGCTCTTTGACTTCGGCGCTGTCAGGCTTCGTGATTTGAACCTAGATTCTAATGGGTATGGAATGATAGCTCACTGGGGTTTTAATCTGCATTTCCCTGATGACTAATAGCATCGAGGACATTCCATGTATTTATTGGTCACTCGTATACTCTTTCGTGAGGGGTCTCCCCTCAGGTTTTTTTTTTAATCACCATGGATTCTCAGCAAGGTCACACTGTTGTCTACATATGCAGAATGGCCAGCTCTAGTAGTTTTCTATTCCTGAATGACAGATGGCCACAGTTAGTGGTCTAAAACAAAGTTTTATCATCTTACAGTTCCATGCGTTAGAAGTCCAACGTGGGTCTCAATGGGCCAAAATCTCTGTGTCGGCGGGGGTTGCATCTACCTGGCAGACAAGATTGATGCACCCCATCCCAAGTTCCCCCCAAATCTCAACGCATTACAGCACCAACTCAGAGTCCAAAAGCTCCTCTAAATCCCATGGATTCAAAACTCCTAACCTTATCATCAAAATCCTCTCAATTAGGTACGGGGGAGACTGGGTAGACTCCCTGCTGGGGCAAAATGCCTCTCCACCTGTGGGCCCGTGAAACTAGAAAGCAAGGCTCTGCTCCCAAAATACAGCGGTGGGACCACCCCAGGATAATAGTTACAGACATTCCTGTTCACAAAGAGAAAATGGAATGGGAAAAACATTTTTTTTTTTTTTTAGAAGTCCCTGGTCCCAAACAATTCTGAAATCCAGCCAAGCAGGCTGGGAGAGGTTTCAGGTGCGAGGAAGAACACTCAGTCATTCTAAGCTCCTCTATGGTCCTGCTCCCCTGGCCTCAGAGCCGCCCTTCCTTTTTTATAAAGGGCAGAGTGTGTTTAAAGCATGTGTTTAGGGGCGCCTGGGTGGCTCAGTCGATTGAGCATCCAGCTTCGGCTCAGGTCATGATCTCACGGTTCGTGGGTTCGAGCCCCGTGTCGGGAACTGTGCTGACAGCTAGCTCAGAGCCTGGAGCCTGTCTTCGGATTCTGTGTCTCCCTCTCTCTCTGACCCTCCCCTGGCTCACGCTGTCTCTCTCTCTCTCTCTCTCTCTCTCAAAAACAAATAAAATTTAAAAGATAATTTTAAAAAATTTAAAAAAAAATAAATAAAGCATGTGTTTAAAGTCTTCCGTCTTCTCGGCCGTATCCTGCTGTAGAATTTGGGATTCTGACCACCTTCTCTCACTTTGTCCTCCCTCTGTCCCTTTCAGGCCACGCTGGCAGTATGGCTGCTGTAAGATTCTCAAGAGCCTCGCGGGACTACCATATACGTACAGAGACTCACTCCGTCGGACGAGAGCCTCCGCCACAGATCTCACCTAAGTAACTCCATCTCTATTTCTGGCTTCTGCTTAAATGCAGAGGGAATCTATGAGTCACACCCTCGATCTCTCCAGAGTGTTTTGTGTGAGTGAAGACTCTCTGACCTTTTCATCCTTCTGAGGTGTTAGCAAAAGGCTGTAGAGTAACTCCTTTGACTTGTCCTCTAGCGCACACTTTCCTACTGAATCTCTGGATTTTAGCATCCTTTGCCATTTGGGCGGGCTGAGAATTTCCAAAATAAAACACTTTTTGGGGGGGGTATAATTGACCTACAACCTATCAGTTTCAGGTGCACAACATAATGATTTAGTATTTGTGAAGAACGCCTGGTTCTTTCACAGGTGTCTCTTTGAGTTATTTCTCTACTCCCAAGTGTTACTATAAGTGGCAAAAAGAAACCAGGCCGCTCGCACCTCAACACTCTGGAAACTTCAGTTAAATAGCCAAGCTCAGAAGTCCTGATTTCTGTATAACTCGAGGGCACAATCCTAAGCTTTCTGCCAACACAGGACAAGGGTTCCCTTCCCTCCAGGACCTAACACCCTCCTCATCTCCTTCTGAACCCTCCCCAGCAGCGCCATTAGCGTCCATATTTCCACCGACGATCTGAGCGTGGTCCACCATGATAAATGTTTTCTCTACTCCTCACTTCTTTCTGTGTCTATGGTCATTAACATCCAGGTTTCTACTAACATTCTGTTCAAGGCAGTGCCGGCTTTTTCTGTCCCGCTCCTCAAAATTCCTCCCGCACCTACTCACTGCCCAATTCCAAAACCACTTCCACATTCTTAGGTATTTGCTATAGTAGCACCCCACTCCAAGGATACCAAAACCTCTAGTAGTTTCTCCCCCTACCTTGAGATATAATTGGCATATGACATTGTAAAACGTGAAAGTATACAATGTGCTGATCTGACACCTGTATATGTTACAAAACCTGTTGCTTTTCTGTTGTTGTTAACAAATGACCACAGACTTAGAGACAGAAGACAACATTCACTTCTGTATCTTACGGCTCTGGAGTTAGAAATCCAACACAGATCTCCCTCGTGTCGGCAGGGTTACATTTCTTTCTGAGCTGTAGGGTGAATCCCATTTCCCTGCCTTTTCCAACTGCTAGGGGCCACCCACATTCCGTGGCTCCCGGGGCCCTTCCTCCAGCTCCAAATGCAGCAACGTTGTATCTGGGACCTGCTTCCCTCCTCACATCTCCTTCCTGACCCTTCTGCTTCCCTTCTCCACTTTTAAGGATCCTTATCCTTATAGATCCCACCTGGATAATGCACACTATTCTCCCTACCTGCTGATTGGCAACTTCATTTCCCCTTTGCTGAGTAATGTAACATATTTGCAGGTCCTGGGAATCAGGCCAGCGAGATCTTTGGAGGGCCATTATTCTGCCTACTACATCTACTAATTACTCGGAATGAGCTAGAAGCAAACCCTAATTCATGGCAGCCTAACAGGATTCAGAGCAAAGTACTAACAGCTAAACAAACAAAAAACCCTAATATATTTTTAATTTTTCCAATATTTAGTGAGTACAGCAATCTAAGTGAAGATTTTTGTTACTTGTGGCAGACATTGTTAGCTAACTAATCCAATACCCATTCTCAACCCCCTCTCCCTTGCCTGCCCCTGCTACTTGGGCTTTAAGAGCTAAATTGTCACTTTCCTGGTCCTAACGATAGTCACAGCACACAGCTGTGTCAAATGAAATCTAAAAATTGCCTTGGGAAAAGCTATTGCATACCTGATAAAAGAGGCAGATGGTGCTGGCCCTCCCTGGCCCCTTTCCCGGTACCCCTCCCACCTTGAGTGGTGCACTGCCAGTCATTCAGGCACCTCTTTTGCAACAATGTGATATTCAAGAGACACCAGCCCTCACGCTATTGCACTACTGAACCAACACTAGCTACTCTATGCCTAGTGATTATATCGGGCTTTCTGTTCTTTTCAGCTAAAAGCTTTACTCATGGCAACTATATTCAATACAACTGCTGGTTAAAAACAAGCACCTCCTCCAAAATTTATTTTGTTATACAAAACACAAATTTACTTAAATGAATTATAATAATTAGGAAGGCAATTCTTTTTTAAATAACATTGTGTGTGTGTGTGTGTGTGTGTGTGTGTTATACACATTCATTCTATGACATTTGGAAATCAAAATTTTAAGGAAAAGAAATAGCCATAGTCCCAAACACCCAGAGATAACCTACTGGTCATATATTAGTATATTTCTATCCACATATTTTCATATACCTACATAAAATATTTTTAAAAGGGAGACTATATAAAATACATACAATATTTTTAAAAGGGAGACTATATAAAATACATAAACTTGACTCCCAACTCTTACTCAGGACTTTGTGAGGACCTTTCCATATCATTAAAGATGTTTCAAAAATATTTTCAAAAAAAGTATCTCCTGATCTGATAACATGGTTAATTAAATAATATTTAATGATGGCATATATTTACGTTATCTTATCCTTTTTGCTAGTATAAACAGTGCTGCAATGAACATTATTATATATAAGTCTTTCTGTGATATCTCTGATTATTTTCTGACCATACTTCCATCGATGTGGCATTACTGGGTCAAAGGGATAACCAAGGGCAACTGGGTGGCTCAGTCAGTTAATCGTGCAACTCCTGGTTTCAGCTCAGGTCATGATCTCATGGTTCATGGGATCGAGCCCCTCACTGGGCTCTGCACTGACAGAGTGGAGCCTGCTTGGGATTCTCCCTTTTTCTCTGCCCCTCTCCCACTCGCACGTGTTCTCTCTCAAAATAAGTAAACATTAAAAAAAAAACCCACAAAGGGATAAACTTTTTCAAATGTTCGACAAATGCTGCCAAGCTGCTTTCTAGAAAAACTGAATCAATTTATTATTCTGCCTCCTGTATGTACAAGAATATGAGTCTCCCTTACAAATATCTACTATCTTTTTTCTTCTTTGCCAATTCGATGGGTAAAATTTTATAACTCACTGGAGTTTTAAATTTGCTTTTTTTGGTTACAGTGAGAATGACTAAAAACAATCAGATCCTTTACATTAGTTATTTTATGAATTATTACTTGGAATTTTTTTTGAAATCGAAGAGTTCTTTACATACTATATATATTAGCTTTTTAATATACTTATTGTAAATATTTTATGTCACTGTGTCACTTACTTTTTGGTTCTGTTTACATATTATAATGAACATGTAAAACGTATTAGCGAATCTACTAGCACATTATTCTTTGGGACTTCTTTGCTTTATCCGATAGGCATGGTTTCCACATGATGACAACCACAGTTTAGGAAAGAATGCCTTTAGATAGATAGATAGATACACATTAATTCCTACTGGCTTCCTATCAAAATTACAAAGATCAAGTTGCAATCATAAAAGTAAAATTAAAAGAAAAAGAACGATCCACTAAATACAGAAGTGCCCCTCCTAGGTTCTGACCATTTGCATACCTGCTCGTCACAATGATCACATCCTCAGAGATTGTAGCCATTTCTTTGATGGTGAGATAGCACATTCTTCTCAGTGTTTGCTGAAAAATTATTTATAAGAAGCAACAGGTTATTCATTAGGAAACGGTTCTTTAAACTATTTGAAGTGAGAGCCCCAAGTAGATACATTTAGAACGTTATTCTTAAAAAGATTCTCATCTCCCCCCCCCCAAAAAAAAAATCCTTTTAAAAATACCCGGATGAGACAACATTCAGAATTCTAGTTTCCAAACAAGTAACTGCTGCACTGTCACACATCTAGGCGAAAGTTTTAAAATCCAGTCAATTACACAGAGACCCAAACCTGGACAGTGTGAATCCAAAGACACAGGTTCCTCAGAGTGTTAAAGGCTTATCCTGGAAAATGTATTCTTAAAATCTTTTAAATATATGGATGGAGAGACATACAGACTCTGTACCTGCCTCAGTTTTGCAATATAGATGTTTTTCCTTGAAGTATTTGTGCCTGTATAACCAACTTCCACTTTCAGTTATCAAGATTTCTAGAAGGATACCTGGACCCAAAGTAACTGTTTACTTACCAATAGCAAAGTCTCGTCGACCTTCCTCCTCCCCTATTCTCTGGTTTATGCATACACTATGGGCACTGGCTCCTCTAGCTTGTCTAGCCTCATTCCCTACCAAGCAATGTCACATTTCTTATAAGTGGTGAAAGTCAAATACATCAGACCCAGCTCCAGACTCCAAACTGTAGAAAGAACCTGGTGGAGACTAGTGAGCCCATTAAGGGAAGAGAAAAAGGAACTGAGGATTCTCATGGTGATTAAACACAGAAAAAAATCATCCAGAGAAAGAGAAAGTGAAAAGAGAAGGAGAAAGCCAGTAGGGAGTCAGATGAATGGGGCAGATGACACCCATACAAACCTACTATGAGAAGAAAACAAAAAATAAAAACCAAAACTTCAGACCTGAAGAAAATTTGCTCCCCACCCAGATAAAAATCTACCATGAAGCAGAATAAAACTGGAAATTTAAAAAAATTCAGCTAAAGCACAAAAAATGGGAAGTGAGGGGAGGGGCTCAACATTATCAGTCATCAGGGAAATACAAAAAACCATATTTCAGATACTACCTCACACCCATCAAAATGGCTAAAATTAAAAAGAGTGACAATACAAAGTGCTGGCAAAGATGTGCTTGTAAACACTGAAACATATTGCCTAAACAAGTACACAGAAATGTTGAACAAAATAGGAACAAAAAAGTTAACTCTGTAGCCAAAGGAAAAATGAAGAGAAATTCACAGATGCCCAAATGGAAAGCAAACACTTCAAAGCCAGAGAAGTACAAGCCCAGGGCCTTACAGGCATAGGATAAAGTATCTAAAGTCTAGGAAGGATAAGATTCTAAAAGGTATATTCTTCAGGCTCACGGAAAATTATTCTAGATAATAACTCAGAAATATAGCAAGTAATGAAGAGTAGAAGAAAAGTGGTAAACAGTAAAGACAGTATGGTATTGGCTAAAGAAGAGATAAATAGACGAATAGAATAGACACTGAAAAATACGCCCACATAAATACAGTCAACTGATCTTTGACAAAGGAGCAAAGTCAATACAATGGAGCAAAGACAGTCTCTTCACCAAATGGTGCTGGAACAAGTGGACATCCACATGTAAAAAAAAAAAAGAATCTAGACACAGACTGTATACTCTTAACAAAAATTAACCCAAAATGGATCATAGACTTATATCTAAATTGCAAAACTGTAAAACCCCTAGAAGAAAACATAGAAGAAAACCTAGATGACCTTGAGTATGGTGATGACTTTTTAGATGTAACCCCAAAGGTATGATCATAAAAGAAATAATGACTAAGCCAGTCTTTATTAAAAGTAAAAACTTTGGGGCACCTGGCTGGCTCAGTAGGTTAAGTGTCCGACTTTGGCTAGGTCATGATTTCATGATTCGTGAGTTTGAGCCTCATGTCAGGCTCTCGGCTGACAGTTCATAGCCTGGAGCCTGCTTCAGATTCCGTGTCTCCCTCTCTCTCTGCCCCTCCTTGGCTCACGCTCTGTCTCTCTCTCTCTCTCTCTCTCTCTCTCAAAAATGAATAAACATTAAAAAAAAAGTAAAAACTTCTGTTTTACAAAAGCCAATGTCAAGAGGATGAAAAGACAAGCCACAGACTGGGAGAAAATGTTTGTAGACCACATATCTGATACAGGATTGTCACCCAAAATATATAAAAACCTCTTAAAAGTCAAAAATAAGAAAAACAATTTGATTAAAAATGAGCCAGAGACCTTAAGACACTTCACTGAAACAAAGAAACAGATGGCAAATAAGTATATGAAAGTATTAAAGTGTAAGAGTTCTTTATTTGTTATGATGCTCCACACCATATGTCATTTGGGAAAGGCAATTTAAAATAATGAGATACCACAACAGTCCTAATAGAATGGCCAAAATTCAGAACACTGACAACACCAATGCTGATGAGGATGAGGAGCATCAGGAACTCCCACTTGTTGGTGGGAATAAAAATGGTACAGCCAATTTGAAAGATGGTTTGGTGACTTCCTGCAAAACTAAACATACTCTTACCATGCAATCCAACAATCATGTTCTTAGGCATTTGCCTAAAGGAGTGGAAAACTTATGCCCACATAAAAACATACATACGATGTCTAGAGCAGCTTTATTCGTAATTGCCAAAACTTGGAAGCAGCCAACATGCCCCTGAGTAGGTGAGTGGATAAACTGTGGCACATCCAGACAAAAGAATGTTACTCAGCACTAAAAAGAAAATGAGCTATCAAGCCATGAAAAGACATGGAGGAAATTAAATGCATATTACTAAGCAAAACAAACCAATCTGGAAAAGGATACATGCTTCATAATTCCAACTATATAACATCCCAGAAAAGGAGACAGTTAAAACCTCTGTGGTTGCCAGGGTCTGGAGGTTAGGAGGCAGGGAAGAATAGATGAAGCACAGAGGATTTTCAAGTCAGTGAAAATATTCTGTAGGGGCGCCCAGATGGCTCAGTCGGTTAAGGGTCTGACTTCAGCTCAGGTCATGATCTTGCTCAGAGCCTGGAGCCTGCCTTGGATTCTGTCTCCGTCTCTCTTTGACCCTTCCCTACTCACACTGTTTCTCTCTCAAAAACAATAAGCATTTAAAATACATATAAAAATAAAAAGAAATGCTCTGTATAATATTTAACGATGGATGCATGTCATCATACATTTGCCCCAATCCACAGGAGGTACAACACCAAGAGTGAATATTAACATAAACTATGGACTCCGCGTGATTATGATGTGCCAATGTAGGCTCATGAATGATAACAAATGACCACTCTGGCAGGGGATGCTGATAATGGGGGAGTCTATGCATGTTTGGGGTCAGGAGTATACGGGAAATCTCTGTACCTTCCTTTTAATTTTGCTGTGAACCTAAAACTGCTCTAAAAAAATAAAGGCTTTCTTTAAAAACTGGTAAGAACATGACTAAATCTCAATGAACAACAAGCAAAAACCCACCAAAGAAATGATGTGTTATGATATACATATGTATATAAATATGCATGTGTGTATGTATATATACACATATGTTTACATATTCACATACATAAAGACTAAGTGTCCTAAGGTTCTCAAATCTTCCATGAACAGGTACAAGATAAAGATAAGTGTTAGATTCTGAAAGTCAAATATCCATGTTGCAATTTCTAGGGTAACCACTAAAAGAACTTCCAAACTATTATCTCACTGATGCCTTATTCATTTTTACTCAGTCTTTTTTCTCTCTTGGCTTCATTTTGGATAGTTTCTATCTGTCTTCCAGATTACTGATTTTCCCCCTACAGTCTCTAACCTGCTATTAATGCTATGCAGCATATTTTTCATTAAAAATTTTTTTTAATGTTTATTTTTTTGGGAGAGAGAGAGAGCATGAGTATGGGAGGGGCAGAGAGAAAGGGAGACACAGAATCTGAAGCGGGCTGACAGCTCAGAGCCCCCATGTGGGGCTTGAACTTGTGAACCACAAGATCATGACCTGAGCCTAAGTCAGCCCACTTAATGGACTGAGCCACCCAGGCACCCCGAGGTGACACCTTTCTGAAAACTACACTAAATGAAAAGGTCTTTCCACTCTCACTGGTGGAAATACAAACTATTAGCCCTGTGTTCCGGTGATCATTTCTTTCGCCTTGGGTAGTTTCACATATGCACAGATCAATTCTTATTCAAAGATTTAAGTGGAGCCCCTCAGCAAATTGCTAGAACTATCTCCTTCCTTTCTTTCTTCTCTCCCTCTCCCCCTACTGCCTTTCTCTTTAGTACTCTGCTCTACGAATTTGAGCTTTCTTGGCTTCCTTAAACTCTATCTGTTTCCTCAACTCAAGAGACATAACTAGGCTCCTTTTCAGTGTGCCCTCCTTGACCTGATACCTGTAATCTGCCTCTGGACATGAGCTAACGCTAGGGCTCACTTTGTTTTTCTTTTTTTCAGATCACATTCCCAGGATGCCTGTTAATCTAATGACTGAAAACTACTGTGTAGTATATTTTGTTTGATTTTCTAGGTATTTGCAGTAGCAGGGTAAGCCTCACCCCTTTACTGCCTCGTGGCTAGTAACAGGATAGAAACAGGTCTTCCTTTTTTTAGTTTATTTATTTATTTTGAGAGAGACAGCACGAGCAGGGGAGGGGCAGACAGAGAGGCAGAGAGAGAGAATCCCACGCAGGCTCCATACTGTCAGTGCAGAGCCTGATGCAGGGCTCAGTTCCACAAACTGCGAGATCATGACCCGAGCTGGAAACCAAGAGTCAGACACTTGAATGGACTGAGCCATCCGGGCATCTCCAGAAATATGTTTTTAATATCAAAATATATGGTGAATTCCTAGGTACTCTTGTATTATGAATTTCCAATACCAGTCCTTTGTAAAATTATTATTAATTTTACTATCTATTTTCAACACCAATCCTTTAATTAGAGAACACTGTACATTTTCATTCCTTTAAAAAATTTGTTGTGTCTTGCTTTATGGCTCAATATATAGTTGATTTTTTTTAAGATTTTATTTTTAAGTAATCTTTGCACACAACGTGGGGCATGAACCCACAACCCTGAGATCAAGAATCATACACTCCACCAACTGAGCCAGCCAGGTGCCCCTACAATCAATTTTTACAAATGTTCTTTGTGTTCTTCATTTACATTCAATGTAGACTTGGGTCTATATCTACCATCTTATGATATGATTTATGTTTGTCCTTCTTGATCCATCTTTCTTTCTTTCTTTTTTCCCTCCTTCTTATGGTTGGATTTTTCAGCATTCTATTTTTTTTTTTTGCACAATTAATTTGGAAAAGAAAAACAATTAATAGAGAAAAATCAATAAAACAAAAAGTTGGTTGTATGAAGCAACCAATAAAGTTTATAAAGCTCTAGACAAACTTCCCAGGAACAAAAGAGAAGATACAATTTACCAGTATGAGAATGAAAGAGAAGACATTACTACCGATCCTACAAACACTACAAAAATAAGAGAATATCGTGAATAGTTTTAGGGAAACAAAGTTCAACAATTTCAATGAAATGAACAATTCCTTGAAAGACAAAAACTACGAGAGCTCACTGAAGAAGTTAAATAATCTAAACAGATAGCACCAAATCTATTGTTTTTAATGGAGTTAATTATCAAAAACCTTCCCCTAAAGAAGACAGCTTTAATAGTGAACTCCATCAAACATTTCAGGAAAATTTAATAATGATTCTACAAAAACTCTTCCAGAAAGCAGAAGAGGAAGAAACACTTTCCAATTCATTTTATGAGGCCAGCATTATCCAAATACAAAATCCAGACAAAAAATCATAAGAAAAACCTGCAGATCAATATACTTCATGACCACAGACTCAAAAATACTTACCATATTTTAACAACAGAAACCAAAGATTTTATATTTTCCAGAAAAATAAATAAATGCATCTCACCATATTAACATATTGAAAAAGAAAAGGCATGATAATCCAGTGGATACAGAAGAAGCAGTTGACAAAATTTAATACCCATTCACAAAAAGAAATCTCTCAGCAAACAAAGAATAGAATGGAACTTCCTCAACCTGATAAAGGTCATCTATGACAAACTTAAGAGCTAACACCATACTTAGTGGTGAAAGACTAAATACTTTCTCCCTAAGATCAGGAACAAAGCAAAGATGTCCCCAACCGTCACTTCTCTTTACACTGTAGAATAGTACAAGAGACAGTAAGGTAAGATAAACAAAGAGCATACAGTTATAGATTGAAAAGGAAAATATAAATTCTAAGGAGTCTTCCAAAATACTCCTAGAACTAATAAATGAACTTAACAGGATCACAGGAAACAGGTCAATATGCAAAAATGAATTGAATTTCTATAAACCACAAGCAATATAGATGCAATAGTATTTTAAAAGTCTTAACTAGAGATAAATTTCACAAAGTATATATATATATATATATATATATATATATATATATATATATATATATATAGGACTCGTATTCTAAAAACTACAAGACTGCTGACAGAAATTAAAGAGACCTGAAGAAGGAGAGATAAATACTATGTTTGTGTGGCAAAAAACACAATAATGTTACAATGCCAATTCTCCTCAAATTGATCTTCAGATTCAATGTAATCCCTATCACAGTTCCAGAAGATTTTAAGTAACAGAAATGGAAGCTGATTCTAAAATTCATATGGAAAGGCAAAGAACCTAGAAGACCCAAAACTTTTGAAAATGGAAAAGAAAAAAAGGAAAATGTGTACTATTTGATTTAAAACTTACCATAAAGGTAGAGTAATCAAGACAGTATGGTACCGGAATAAGAATAAACACATAAATCAATGAAACAAGATAAAATGTTCCAGGGTGCCAATGTGACTCAATCTTCATCTCCTCCTCCTTCCATTTTGATAGGCAACTATTCTAGTACCATTTGTCCAGAAAAGAAAGTAAGAGGAAAAGGAGGAGGTGGTGAAAGGAGGTAGGGGGGAGGTGAAAAGAAATCCAACCCTTACTTTATGTCATATGCAAACATTAATTCAAAATGGATCAAAATGATTAGAAAACAAGGCATAGGAGGGGGCGCCTGGGTGGCTCAGTCGGTTAACCATCCAACTTCGGCTCTCATGATCTCACAGTTCATGGGTTCAAGCCCCGCGTCGGGCTCTGTGCTGACAGCTCAGAGCCTGGAGCCTGCTTGGGATTCTGTGTCTCCTTCTCTCTTTCTGCCCCTCCCCTGCTCACGCTCTGTGTCTCTCTCAAAAATAAACAAACATAAAAAGAAAATTTTTTAAAGAAAGAAAGGCATAGGAGAAAATCTTTGTGGCATTGAGTTAGGCAAAGATTTCTATAATACACATCAGAAGCATAATTCACAACAGAAAAAAAACCTGGAATTCATCAAAATTTAAAACTTCTGTTATTTGAAAGACTATGAAATGAAAAAAACAAGCCACAGACTCAGAGAAAATATTTAGGAAACATATCTGATAAAGGATCTGTAACCAGAATATACAAAGACCTCTCAAAACTCAAAAATAAGATAATATACAGCTAAATTATTAAAAATGGGCAAAAGATACAAACAGATCCTTCAGCATGGAAGATATACACAAGGCATAAAGAAAAAGCACACAAAAAGGTGTTTGACGTTATTAGTCATTAGGAATATGCAAATTAAAACTACAAAGAGATACCACGACATACTGATTATAATGGCTAAAATTAAAAAGAAATAAATTTTAAAAAGCAAAACAAGACAACACTAAGTGTTAGCCAGAATTCAGAGTCACTAGAACTTTCTAACAGTGATGGTGAAAATGAAAGAGGGGTTGGCAGCTTCTTACAAAGGTAAACGTGCCTATACCTATCAACTATGAGCCGGCAAACCCATTCCTAGGAACTGACCCAAGAGAAATAAAAGCTTTAAAAATTTAAAAATTTATACATGAATGTTTACTGCAACTTTATTCGTAACCACTGAAACCTGGTAATAAACCAAGTATCCTTCAAATGGCAAACAGTAAACAAGCTGAGGTACGTCCATATAATAGAATACTACAGTGATATAAAAAGAAGTGAACTACTGATACAAACAGTAACAGAGATAAACCTCAAAAGCAATATGCTAAGTGATTCCACAGGCTTCATTCATACGGTATGGTATCACTGTTATGACTTTCCAGACAGGCAAAACTATGCAGAAAGAAAAAAGATTAGTGGTTGCCTGGGACAGAGGATGGGAGGAATAGATCACACGCAGAGGCATGAGGGAACTTTTTGGAGTGATGGAAACATTCTCAATCTTGACTGCAATGGTGATGATAGTACTGTATGCATTTGCCAAAATTCATAAAACTATATTCTGTAAAGGGTGAATCTATGAAAAATATACTGTAAAAAATTTTTTTAACTATTTACTTTTGAGAGACAGAGAGAGACAGATCATGAGCAGGGGAGGGGCAGAGAGAGAGAGGGACACAGAATCGGAAACAGGCTCCAGGCTCTGAGCCATCAGCACAGAGCCCGACGCGGGGCTCGAACCCACGAACCGTGAGCCAAAGTTGTACACTCAACCGACTGAGCCACCCAGGCGCCCCTATACTTTTTTTTTTTTTAATGGAGAAGACAACAGCGTAAATGAATGAGAATGCAAGCCACACACTGGGAGGAAATATTTACAAAACACCTATCTGATAAAAGTCTTGTATCCAGAAAATATAAAGAAAGCCTACAACTCAATAAAAAGAAAAGTGACAGGATTTCTTTTTAAAAAGTAAAAGATCTGAACAGACACTTCACCAAAGAAGATACACAGATGCCAAATAAGCATATATTTGCTTAATACATTCATCATTGAGGAAATGCAAATCCAACAATGCCACTTCTAGATGGTTAAGCAACAAAAATGGAAGTAGGTCCACACAAAGACTTGTACTTGAATATTTACTTTTAGCAGCTTTGTTCGTAATATCCATAAGCTGGAAACAACCCATGAACTTGTCCACGAACTTGTAAATGGTAAGTAAACGAGTAAACGTAATATCCATAAGCTGGAAACAACCCATGAACAAGTCCATGAACTTGTACATGGTAAGTAAACGAGACCCCCACCATACAGTGGAACACCACACAGCAGTAAAATTGAAAAACCACTGATACACACAAAAACTTGAATCCATCTCAAAGGCCATAAACTAAGAGAAAGAAATAAGACATAAAAGTCATAAAAGGCTATATGTTACATGATTAAATTTAAGTGAAATTCTAGAAAATGCTACACTATGTTATCAGAAAGTAGATCACTGACTTCTAGCTGCTAGGGGCCGAGGAAGGAGATGGACGAGGTGACATGGGGGCACATTCTGGGGTGATGAAGGCTTCTGTATCGTGACTGTGGAGACGGTCCCATGACTCTGCACACTGGTCAGAACTCACTGAACTGTACACTTAACATTGGTGCATTTCATTTTTTAATATTTTTTAAGTCTATTTATTTTGAGAGAGAGAGAAAGAGAGCACGCATGCACGCTCATGAGTGGGGTGGGGGCAGAGAAAGAGGGAGAGAGAATTCCAAGCAGGCTCTGCACTGTCAGCACAGAGCCCAACGCGAAGCTCTCAAACTCATGAACCGTGAGATGGTGACCTGAGCCGACATCAAGAGTCAGACACTTAACCACCTGAGCCACCTAGGTGCCCTCGTGAATTTTAGAGTATGTTTTACTCGATAAAGCTGTGTTTTTAAATACTAAAATAAAAAAGAGTTCCTATAAGTCAACAAGGGGAATATAAATACGCAAAGAATAGGAATAGACAATTCACAGAGGAGGAAAGTAAAATGGCCACTAAACATAGGAAGAGTTTCAATTTCCGCAATGATCATGAAACTGCAAATTAAAACCACGAAGAGATGCCATTTCACATTCTTCGGAATGTCAAATATTTAGATCTGATAATAAATTATTATCAGAAACTGGCTTACGGATTTGAAGCAATGTCTATGTAAATTACTCATATAAGATCAGTTTAAAGATCAATTTGATAAGATCGAATAACTAGCATGATCTAGAAAGGCCAGTTGTAGCTATCTATCCCAGAAAAATTCTTACTATGTGCCCAAGACATATACATAAACATTATGTATAAAATCATTTATAATAGCAAAAAGGTGGAAACAACTCTTGTCTTCCAATGGGAGAATGAATAAATAAATTAAAATACTGTATATTAACTCAATGGGATTACGTGCAGCAGTGAAAATGAATAAAGAAGTATGTGTAGCAAGAAGGTGGATCTCAAAAATATTAGTTTTGAAAACAGCAATAACAGTATGATCACTTATATTTTTAAACATACGAAAATGCGAAGTACAGATTATGGACACAAACATGTACTACACATATATAAACACTGAAAGGAGGTTACCAATCTCCAGATGGTAATTACCCTCTGGTAAAGGAAGGCTGGAAAACGAAGGAGTTCCACATGCTGCCAGCAAAATCCCCACCTCTCCTCAATTCCACGTTCTGCCTAAGGGACCATCCAAACGAATCACAGCATGCTATCCATTGTTACTGACCTCAGTGACTACAAAAAACCTAAAATACCTTGGTTATTATTCACCACCTGGACACTTATCCCCACGCACCTGGGAAGAGCACCTAACGTGACTCTCTCTTCCATCCTTCTCAAATCCCAAGCCCTCCACCAGGTTCTCTGGCACTTTCATCATCACTTATATCCTTAACTCTTTTCTGAACGTCCCCATCTTCTCTCTAACTGAAAGCTAGCTCCTCCCTGAGAACTCCGCCGCAGCCCTCCCAAGTGGCGCAGCCCTCCCAAGTGGCGGCTGTTGTCTGTCCTTTAACCCTCATCCACCAGCCCTACAGGTGGGGAAGCTCACTGCCTGTTCAAAATCTCTACACTGCCTTCTTCCACAGTACCTTGTTCTTCCCTAAAAGTCTCTGGCTGTAAAGCTTATGCCTTTAGACTCCATCACCTGTCGCCACTCCTGGTGGCATATATAGACCTCCGGTTACTTCCCTTATTTTTAAAAACTATTAGTATCTTGTTCGCCTTTACGATCTCCAATATTAGCCCAGTAATAATTACAGGTGACTTCAATATCCATACAGACAATATTTCTAAGACTCTGGCCACTCAGTAGAATTGATCTCTTCTCCCAACGATCCTGTCCTCCTTCCTTTTACAATCACGCACTTACACTGTTACCCCCATCAGTAACACTATCCCAGAATTTTACTTCTAAGCATTTTACTCTCCAGCCACTGCTCCTGACTCCAACAACCCTTTCACTCCCTCATGACCTACGATCCATCGATTAGATCAACTTCTGATTGTGCCTGTCAGCCCCTGTCCTTACTTCCCCCCAACCAGATTCCATACTTAATATTTCAATTACTCAACCTCCTTGCTCTTCCCTCTGTTTACTAAGCTGGCAAAAATTCTAACCCTGATGAAATCCAATCTCCAACTGCTCCGTGCCACATCCTGAAGTGTGTAGCTGGAGAAACAGATTCACTGTGCCACCAGGCAGTACTTTCAATTCATGACCGCTAACTCCAAGGGGCCATTTGTACTGTCCTACATTTTCCCAATCCATTTTCTAGAAAATTATTTCATCCCTTTTTTTTTTTAAAGAGAGAGAGAGAGAGAGAGAAAGAATCCCAAGCAGGCTCGGCACCATCACAGAGCCCCACTCAGAGCTCGATCTCATGACTGCAAGATCATGACCTGAGGTGAAATCAAGAATCGGACACTTAACAGACTGAGCCACCCAGGCACCCAGTGCCCTCTTTTCTGAATATGACCTCTGTGCTACTGGCTGCGAGTGTGTCCTCGTTCTGAGCAAATTCACCACCAGACCCTTGCACAACAAACTCACAGAGCCATGAAGAGGCGGCAGCCTTCCATTATTGTCGTAACAGTCCCTCTCCACGACTCCGCTCCAGCAGCCTGAAATGCCGAGCTCTCTAGTCCAACTCCTCTCCTACATAATTCTATGGTAATCATGATGGTTCTGCTTCCCTAATTGAATCCCAAATTTCTGGTATAGGAAGTGATTACAGGGAAACAGGACCTTAACAATAGAAACCTGAAATTGCCTCTCTGATTTGATACAAGGCATTAATGGCCCCATTTCCAGTTGTAAAGGGGATACTTGTAGTCCACAGCATGCGAAGGCAAAGTACTTAAATCATAGCCTGGAGAGAAGCAGAATCAAAGACCTATAGAAGACAAGGCATGGGTAACCCAGTAGTTGCTACCAAAGAATGTTTTGCAAAAATGGGTTATTATAATGCGTTAGTTGCTTATAAGTACCCTGAAGAACTTGGTAAAAGAAATGTGTCCAGAGTTTTAAATTCACTGCTTAAAGTCTAGGTAAAGCATTAGGTAAAGGCCTTAACAAAAAGCCTATGTCATGTGGACACAGGGCCAAGAATTCTGAAAAGCAAATCCTCTATGTGGCTGAATTATAATGCAAAATCAATACACACCCTGCAGGGAATCTTATATTAAAGGGAAGACTTGGATCAGGAAGGAGTGGGACCCTGGCAACTGGGATGGGGACATACGGGCAGATTCGGAGAAAGCTGGGCCTCCACTCCCCAAGCCTCCTGTGCAAGTAGGAGTGGTTCTTCATTCTCTGAGGAAATGAGTCTCCCTTTGCCTGAAGAGTGTGTAACAGCCTCAACTGAGATAGTCGCCTGACAAGGGACTGCTGATTTCAGGAGTCACCTACTCCTGAAACTTCTCATTAGCCAGACATATAACCACGCTCAAATCCTAGAAGTTTCCGGGGGTTGGGCCCACAATGTGGCCTGTGAAGATATGCAATACATATCAAAAACGCTGCAAGATTTGGACAATATATGTCAACAGAAAGGTGGGAAATAGCTCTCCCCGGGCTCGCTTCCCTGCAGGTTCTGAGCTAGAGCTGGGCAGAGGAGAAATACGTGCCACGTTTAGAAGACGGAAGCAAAGCAGAGGCCATTATGCTCTGAGAGGCGGGGTGTCTTAGGGTACAAAAACAAATGCAGAGGGGCCGGCAGCTTTACTTGGTCCCTATTCTTCCTTTTCCCTCCCCATGTCCTCTTCCCCACTCAGCATCCGGCTCATTTTCTTACCTGCCAGTCCTGCTGACCAGCGGCAACCCCAGGCTCACCAGAAACTTGACTGAGAACTTAGAGAGGTGGTAGCTATGTCCACTGACTTCCACACCAGTCCACTTTCGCCGTGGCGTGCCACAAGCCGGAGAGTAACCGCTTTTATGACTGTATGGTAGACGCAGGGGGCAGGTGGCGGGGGAGGGCTTTACGCTATATACTATCCCTCTCTCATACTCACGTGGCCATTAATGAACATTTAAAAATGTTATGAAGATACATAATTTTTAAGTAACGTTAAATACTTCAAGCAACCCTTCCCAGTTGAGAACATTCTAAGCTCCCCCAGGAAAAAGAATAAAAGGAGTTTCTCCAGCCTAAAAGAATAATATAAAAAGACTTACATCGTTAGATTGAAACAACCGAGTCATTGCAAAGAAGGCTTCTGTGGCTTCCATAGTTCCAAAGTGCTCACCCTAAGGAAAATTTAAAACAACGTCTTAAACTCAAATAAAATATACTAAAGATTTTCTCGTTATTTCTGCAAAAATCTTTTAGAACTCAGGAAGAAAATCTCTTTGTTAACATTCTGCCCCTATGCTATTTTTCTGGCTTTCAATTTATAAACCTGCATGGCCATTTTGTCCCCTCCTTGTTTAAAATAATTTAGTATCACAAGCCATGCTATAAAAGTTTCAGAATAGTAGTCTCTAACCTTTTAGCAGGAAATATTTTAATTTCCCTAGAGAACTGCAATTTACAAGGAGGTCGAAAATAATAGCAAACTGAGTTCCTAATCAGAATGGCATGTTATTACTACAATACCTACAAGCAAAGATCACACCTTTTATATTTCCATAATCTGATGCCCAGCACAAAGTCTGACATATTGTAAGAGCATAATAAATATTAAATTGTAAAGAACTACATATTAGGAATCCCAGAAAACATGGCAAAAAGGGACCACCCGAAAGGGCAGGAACCAGATTAGTTATACGAAAGTAAGCCTTTGGTGATGCTTCGCATCAGACCTTCAATGTGCTTCATAAATAATCTGCGGATCTTGCCAAAACGCAGAATCTGATTCAGGGACTCTGGGTGAAGCCTGAAATTTTGCATTTCTAACTAGCTCCCGGTGCTGCAAATGGGAACAACATTTTTTTTAAGGAGCAAGATGTTAGATAACCCACTTCACTTACAGTCAAAAAATTCCAGATTATAGACCACCTGAATGAAACATGACCATTTCGATATTTAATTTCATTAAAACCAATCCTATATAAGGCATTACGCTCAATCACTTTTCAGGGCTTGAGATCTCACATGGAACATAACTAGTCTTCAATCTATTTGTCATTTATAAGAATAAGAGTTTATAAGAATCAACACATTCTGATGAAAAACTTTAAAAGTTTAGGATGAAACACAAAGTATAAGAATTTACAATCATTTATTTTTATTTTTCAAAATTCTTTAAATATTTATTTTTGAGAGGGAGAAAAACAGAGCAGCAGCGGGGGAGGGGCAGAGAGAGAGGGAGACACAAAATCCAAAGCAGGCTCCAGGCTCTGAGCTGTCGGCACAAAACCTGACGTGGGGCTCGAACTCATGTACCGTGAGATCGTGACCTGAGTTGAAGTGGGACATTTAACTGACTCGGACACCCAGGTGCCCCTACAATCATTTAAATCAGAGTACCCAACTTGCTCACCAGCAAGATTTCCCTCTCTTTCTTTCATAAATATTTAGTGAAGACATAGAAGTCCATGCACTTTTCAGTCATATCAATAAGCCCTAACTCCCTACTTTTTGACTTGAAATTTAGAATATATGAATAGGTTAACTGTGGTAGAAACTTTTTAAAATGTTTTTTAACATTTATTTATTTTTGAGAGACAGAGAGAGACAGTATGAACAGGAGAGGGGCAGAGAGAGACGGAGGCACAGAATCTGAAGCAGGTCAGCACAGAGCCCGATGTGGGGCTCGAACTCACGTACTGCGAGATCATGACTCAAGCCGAAGTCGGACGCTTAACCAACTAAGCCACCTAGGCGCCCCAACTGTGGTAGAAATTTAAAAGTATTTTTCCATAAAGCATTACCAACAACTAGACAAAAGATTAAACTAAGGTTCCCAAACCTGTTTCTGTAGTTGACTGTGATTATCATATTAAACTGGTAATTTCCTTATCAAGATAATTAAATATTTCAACATGAGTTGGCCATCAAAGAGGTACTGGCCAATATAAAAGCATATGCTACTTGGAGAGCCTGGGTGGCTCAGTCGGTTAAGCATCCTACTTCAGCTTAGGTCATGATCTTGCAGTTTGTGAGTTTTAGCCCCGGGTGGGCTCTGTGCTGATAGCTCAGAGGCTGGAGCCTCCTTCGAATTCTGTGCCTCCTTCTTTCTCTGCTCCTCCCCCACTCATGCTCTGTCTCTGTCTCTCTCAAAAATAAATAAACATTAAGAAATAAAGAAAAAATAAAGAAAAGTATATGCTACTCTGCACCAACTTCAGTTACTGGAAACTTTCCTGATAGGGGCCCCTGGGTGGCTCAGTCAGTTAAGTATTCCACTTCGACTCAGGTCATGATCTCCCATTCATGGGTTCCAGCCTGCTTCGAGCGCTGTGCTGACAGCTCAGAGCCTGAAGCCTACTTCGGATTCTGTGCCTCACTCTGTCTGCCCATCCCCCCCCCACTCACATTATGTCTCTCTCTCTCTCTCAAAGATAAATAAACATTAAAAAAAAAAAAAAGAAAGAAAGAAAGAAACTCTGCTTACATAATGGATTTAACCAACCTGGACACAATGTGTGCTACGAAAAATTAAATCAAACAGATTTTGCCTTAAATGTTTCTAATATGCTACCACAGAGGAATATGGTGTTTGTGTAGGAATATATTTTACGTAAAAGTATGCACTCGTTGCTCAGTCTCCATTTGCAAACTACAAATCATTATGTCTCTGAATGAGGTTTTCAGTCATGAAATACAGTAAAAATAAAAGATATTCTCATGGAATTCAAATTGGAAACCATAGTCTTCTTAGCACCATATGTGTATGTGTGTGTGTGTGTGAGAATCTAAGAAACAAAATCACATTTTCTTAGCTCCTAAACATTTCATGACACTTTTTTTAGTCTGAAGCAAAACAAGCAAAAGCACAAGAAAAAATAAAAACTAATAACAATCACAGCAAACAGAATCTATGTTCCATCACACAAATACTTTTGTTGGTTTTGTCTGTTACATCCCCAGTGCCTAAGGCAGCATAGGAGTCAGCAGGTGTATTACAAATATTTGCTGGATGACCGAATGAAAACTCTTCCTGAATGTGTGTGTCCAGGACTATTCTTAATGCTTTACACTCATTATCTCATTGAATCATTACAACTTTATAAAACAAGTATTATCATCATCACCATTTATAAAAAAAGGACATGAAAGCAACAAAATGGTTAAGCTCAGAATCATACTGCTTGCCATGGTACAGTAGGGATAATAAATAAAATCTACTAAAATCAAAGCTTGAAAAACATCACGATTATGTTCCTCCCCCGCAAAAAAAAAAAAAAGGAAAAGTATCTATTTAGAATTTGTCTAAGATCTTGTACTCCCTTTTTGGAGGGACATAAAGACCTCTGACCAAATCTAAACAACGTGCTTTAACATGAACTAATACTTGTTAAATGCAAATCAGTGTTGAGAATCTACCATGTGCTTGGCTGGTCTGGAACCTCATGAATAAAACAGAAGTATATGTCATAATCTTTGTCCTCAAGAAGTTTAATCAAACACCGTGGATTTTTAAATTAAGTGAATTATAGAAATAAATAAATAGCGTTACTTTCCAGAAAGTGCTTGACTGCATATTATTCCAGGAAACAAATCTGAAGAAAATCAAAATAGTTTACCTGGTTCAGTAAGTACAGAATCTTTGTAAGAATATGTAAACATCTTCTTGGATTGATGGGTGTTTCATTGAATAAACGAGCCTATGGGGACAAAAAGCATTGTAATACAAGTATATTTTCTAGCATTTCTATCACAGATTGCAAAATCTCAACTGTAATCAAAGAGACATCTTCTGATAAACATAAACAGAGTTCAATCACAATATCCAAATAATGTTAGTTGTTTACAGCTTTCAATTTATCATAGTATATGATACATTATTACGTATGGCCTTGATTTTCTATTCTACACTACCTCCTTCCCTTAGACCTAGTACTTCAACTTTATGGGCTTTATGTGTTAAGTAGGATCACAGTATTTATCTACATCATTCGAAGACAATCAGTTTAATGTCTACAACTTCCTTCAGTA
Organism: Cryptoprocta ferox; assembly: GCA_028646485.1. NCBI lineage: Eukaryota > Metazoa > Chordata > Mammalia > Carnivora > Eupleridae > Cryptoprocta > Cryptoprocta ferox. The sequence continues at coordinate 79,765,124 of CM053559.1, forward strand.
ACCTTGCACTAAACACCTCTTTAGCATTTTATTTAAATTTATCACCATATAGCAGAGTCTACATGTTTTTGCACTGCATAAATTCTAGACCCGCCTGTGATAAGTAACCCCTCTTCCTTTTCCCTCAAGTCTATATTCTCTGAACACAGTTATCACATTCCTCAATTCTTATTTTGGATCTCAGTATTCGAGGGGCTCTCTGCCCACCATCTAAAATGGAATAGAAAAAAAAGCACACAGGGTGCCGGCTCAGGTCATGATCTTGGGGCTTATGAATTTGAGCCACCCACAGGGTTCTCTGCTGTCAGCACAGAGCCCACTTTGGATCCTCTGTCCCCCCTGCCCCCCATCTCTCTCTGCCCTTCACCTGCTTGCACTCTCTCTTGTCTCTCTCTCTCTCTCAAAAATAAAGAAAGAAAGAACACAATGAACACAATAGACTTCCAAGTCATACCTCCTGTAAGACAGTACTCTTCTCCAGATGCCGAAAGGGATTGGAGCCACTACCTATATTATAAACAAAAAATGTCTTTAATAGCTCTCCTAGGCAAACTTGTTATCTACACAAGGGGATGGATTGCTTGGGCTATCTCACCTAAGTGAAGTGAGCATTTGGATACCACAGTGACAATCGTTACTATTCTGCATATAAATGGGATACAACCAGTTTGATTCTGGTACTAGCTATCCTTATCTTGCTATCCTTATCTTGTACTTCTCTTTCGCAGGAACTCTGCCCCAAATGGAGTGGCTTCTTTCCCTGTCCTCTTTTTACATGAATGTTACAAATATATGTCATGTGCACACAACTAAGATTAATGAGACTGTGGCAGGGCCCTTTGGATTTCCCTAAAGGCAAGCACTATCTTACGTGTTTCCAACAATTACGGCGAGGCAGAAAAGAGTTTAGCCAAGAATCCTATAAAGCGGAAAGGGGCCACGGAGACTTACTAACCCAAATCTCTACCACACCATGGGAGAGCACCAAACATCGTGGGCTGTGGGTTTAGGGATTTGAGGGCGTTTTGTTGTTGTTGTTAGGTGGCTTGACATCTTCCCCATTTGCTCTGGACCAAAGACGAACGCAACGGACCTGGACGCCTGAGCGTTAAAAGATCTATGTACCATGGGACAGTCTTAACCCCCCTGGGAAGACTGGAAGGTACAAGGCGCCTCCAAGTTCATACACACACAGGTCCCATCGAGCCCAGACCCACTCTGGGCCTCCCCACTACCAGCGCCCCCCGCCTCGCACACGCGCGCACCCACTCCCTCCGCCACGCGCGGTGGGCCAGCCTCCTCTGCGGGCAGCCCACCCCGGACGAGCGCCGCGGAGGCGGCTCCGAGGGGCTGCGCCCAGGGGAGGGGGCGGGAGCGGGGGGCGGGGCCGCCGAGCTGCCCGAGCGGCGCGCGGGCGCGGGCGCGGGCGCGGGCGCGGGGCGGGAGCGCGCGACCCTAGGGGAGGCTCCGGCGCCCGGGGGAGGGGCTAGGGGCAGGCCCCCGGCTGCAGCCGAGCGGAGCCGGGCGGAGGGAGGGGCGGGCTCTGACTCCGGCCCCCTGGCACACCGGCGCCCACGCCTTCGGGTCCGCGGCCCGCAAGAGCAGGTGGCGGCGGGCGAGGAAGGGGCCCCAGCGGCTGAGAGTGGGCGTCAGAAGCCCAGCGCGTACCAGACTCCTCGTCCTTCTTGTCGAATTTTTTAATCATCTTGGACGACTTCCCAGCGCCCAGACCCACCGCAACCGTCCCAGGCGCCGCAGCCGGCGAGCGGAAGAGGCTGCAGGAAGGCCGGCCCCGTGCTCTGGCGCCGGTTGGGTCGCCGTCCCGTCACTCGGGGAGAAGGCCCGCCCTTCCCCGGCTGTCGCGGCCGCTCTTGTCCCCAGGGGACGCGGCCACGCCCTCTCCTCCTCCCCGAGCCGGGCGGAGGCGGGGCCAGGCGCTAGGCCCCCGGGGCTGCGTCCGGGCCCCTACCGTGACGCGTCGGGGTTAGCCCAGGCCCACCCAGCCAGCCACCGGGCAGCCGAAGCCTGGAGCGGGCAGAATGCGATTTTATTTGGTTGGCACGTCGTGGATGGCGACTTCTGCAGGCCCCTTAGTCTCTGGAGACCTAGGCGGGAGGCTTGGGGAATTTGTTTTCACTTGATGACAGTGGCGTTTTTTATAATCCACTGCTGGGCCCTTCCATTGCGGAAGGCGTTCTCTCCTGGTACAGTTCTGGTGGGTTTCTTTTCCAGGAGAGATGAAAGGGTTAGTGGCTCCCAAACCATCTTGGAAGTCGGCATGTCACTCCCTGACTTGGCGACTGCAACAAAGCACAGGGCACCTTGGTGAATGTGGACATCCAGAGGATCTGGAAGGACACTCAATGTGGGGCAAGAAAGAGACCCACTTGGAGGGACCAGAAAGCTGGTCTTTTACCCTTAGCAAGAGGATAAAGCTTGGATCACGGACTACCATGCCCAACCTTCTTTATGGTTCTGGATCCCTTCCCTTCATCAAAACCCAGTTTAAAACACTGCCAGTTTAGAGTCTTCCCCATTTCATCCCACCCCTTTCAAATGATTAGGCGTGCTACCGTGTTGACACTCAGGTAACTCTTATTAAGGTTCACTGGCTTGTATTCATCATATTTTTCTTAGTCTTTTCCTAAAGTGTAGGTGGTTTTCAGTTCTCCTGAGAATGTAACTAGAAAATGTTTCTACCTTTGGCTTTAGTGTCATCACTTTATCCAGATTGTCTTTCAACGTCTGCCTGTTCTTGGAAGCTTCCATCGAGGGCTCTTCTTGCTTCCAGCCCTCCCCACTTTTTGGATGCATTATGCCTTGTAAATATCCCTTGAATCGGCTTCCTTATTTCTACTGCGATCACCTTAATTCATGCCCTGTCCTCTACCTCCTGGACGGCCTTCCTAATCAGGCCCCATCCAATTACTGCCCCCATCCCATCCAAACCTTCTTTGTGTAATCTTTATTTGGATGCCCAGTAAACTTGGGAAGTAACTGGCTATTGGCAGAAGGAAGGGTTGCTGGCCATCTCTTTTGCTTGAAGTGGTGACATCGTTTCAACTTCACAGCCCCCTTCTTTAAGGAAAGCACCACAATGGGCCCTTTAGATACTAAGTAAATTATGTACTCACTTTTCTTGAGGGAAACTGTAAAGTCACCAGAAATCTAATAATTGCTGCAGACTGAGATATTAAGTGTTCTGTTTAGAAATGTAAATTGGGTAGATCATTAGCACCTGTTAATGATCTACCCAATTTACATTTTAAATTTTAATTATAAATTTGACTAAGTATATGTCAGAACAAAATGTAACTAGTATATCAAACCCATGATGTCAATGATATAATATTAGGATGGGAACAAACACACAAAAACAAACAGGGGCTCCTGGGTGGCTCAGTTAGTTGAGCATCCAACTCTTGATTTTAGCTCAGGTCATGATCTCACGGTTCCTGGGTTCGAGCCCCGTCTCAGTCTCCACACTGACAGCACTGAACCTTCTTGGGATTCTCACTCTCTCCCTCTTTCTGCCCTCCCCCCTCCAATTCCCCCAACCTTGCTCCCTCTCTCTCAAAATAAATCAATAAACATTTTTAAAAAGAAAAAAAAAAACCCAAAAGCCTTTTAAAGAAAAACATTATATAAGTAACGGGGCAAATAACACTTCAGTATGGCCAAAACTATTAGAATGGTAGGTGATGTAGTTTGGGAAACACCACCCTAGAGCTTTCTTGAAATTTGAGGGTTTAAACAGGATCCAAAGCCTAGTGCCACCTGGGCCTATTAACAGTTGTTACCTTCCATGCTACAAGGAAAAATGGTCTCCAGAACCTCTCTATCTCTTGTCCCTAAAAGGTTCACCCTCCTGCCCACATCTCAGATCTGTAAGCCATTGCTTCAAAAGAAAGCAGCTTACCATCTTTCTTCATATCTCTTTCACAGACTGAAGCCAAGTTGAGCTGGGAGTACATTTTTTTCTGTTTCTGCAAAGCATAGACCTTCGAATACTTCCCGTCACTCTTGAAATCATTGTCAGTGGAAAACCTTCACAAAGAAAGCTCATTTAGTAGATCCTAGGGCAGGGGGTTAATGGAACCAGTCACTACTTTCTCAGATTCTGGGGGAGAAGAAAGGAGCCTGACTAGAGGAGGGTGTTCATTGGTGGGAGTATTGCTCAGTGGAAGGGAAGTTTCTAGAACTTAGCACTGTAAACCTGTGAAGGAACTCCAGAATCTCTTATCTCTTCCCCAAATTAGATGTGGGCTGCCCCTCTAACTCGTTTCAAATGAACTCTCATAGCACCTTCCTCCTAGGCTACAGCCCTTTACATGCCCTGAGAGAAAATTTTGTTCTCTCACAGAGATCTTTGAGTACTTCTTGTCACTCTCAAAAATCATTCTTAGAAAAAAACCTTAGTTTTACATTGTTTTTTCTCATTAGGGTCTAAATGAGGTTGGGGGTCATGTAGGGAAGCAGTCTCACTTAGTATGCAGTTATATATATTTCCTACAACCAAAAGTTTTTGTTAAATTGTGATGAAAAGAGATAGTACCAGGAATAAGGAAAAGAGAGGAAAGAAAATGTTCACCTAAACCACTGTTCTTTCTTGGATGTAGGATCACCCAACAGGGTCACAGGGAAGGTTGGTTTCAGCTCAAATCTTAACTTTTTTTTCTGAGACGTCAGGGGTAGGCAGAAGTTTTCAGGGGGTTTGTGCTGTGAACCTTCCTGCAGCAGAGAGAAGAAGAGTAAGTGAAGGAGGAAGCTGAACCCTTGGGACTGAATTAAGTTCCTGGACTAAGCTTCAATTCCTCTAAAATGATGCAACAGACCCTGCCAGAGAGGGGACGTGGGGACTGAAACCAAAAGAAAAGGAAGCCGTTCCCTGCGTGGGCTAAACCACTAGACCCCCTTATCAGTGGAAGATACATTCCAAGAATCCCAGTGGGTACCTAAAACCGTGAAGAGTACCGAGCCCTAGATATATACTACATTTTTTCCTATACATACATATTTATGATAATGTTTAATTTATAAATTAGGCACAGTGATAACCAATGAAATAGAATAATTATAATGTATTGTGTAACAAAAGTTATGTGAATGTGGTCTAAAAATATCGTATTGTACCGACCCTTCTTCCTGTGATGATGTGAGATGATAAAATGCCTACATGATGAGATGAAATGAAGGAATGGCGGACGCACTGTGACTTAGCATTAGGCCGCTGTTGAAGGAAGATCATTTGCTCCAGGATCATCAGCCTCTGTGGGGACTGAGGTTGATTGTGGGTAACTGAAACCCTGGAAAGGTAAACCACGGATAAGGGCTGGGGGCGCGGGGCAGGGGGCGGTGGTATGGGAAGGGGTGTACCTATTTGTTTTGTTATCAGAGAACTTGTCCAAAGCTTGGTCAGTTTCTTAAGTAATTGACTGGACTTGCCCAGTGGCCCTTTGAAGTGAATGGCAGAGGAATTTACCCAGTTTTGAGGAGGATTCAATTGGTGAATCACTTAGCAAGCCAGGCAATTGGTACTAAATTAGGAAATAGGTCCGTGAGACTCTACCTTCCTTTCTCAAAGACGACTGCCTCATTCATATTCCCTTCTCTGTCTGCAGTGAAAAGGTCATGGAATGGGATGTTTTGTGAGGTAATAATTTCACCATTACTAAAGGTCATGGAATCAAAGACTTTTAGAGAAGCTTTTAAAGGTCATCCAGTCTAACCGTTCATCTGACCCCCTTATCCCCGCCACAATATTACTACCAAGTGGTCAACTTCCTACACCTAAAAGCCCTACCTATTTCATGTTTGCTCAGCTGTTGGCTATCTATCTCCCTGTAACTTTGATCCTGCAGCTCAAACAGAACAAATCCAATGTCTCTTCTGCAGGGTCCTTAAAGAACTTGAAGAGATCTGTCATGTCCCTCTTAAGCTCGTTGTCCTATCTTAGGCTCAACATTGCCAATATTTTGAACTTTTCTTCATGTGATAGGGCTTTGGGCTCCCTCTTCTCCCGATTTTTCTCATTGTAACTCATTTGAGAAAGCAACCGTTTATATTCTCCCTAATATGCCACAATCTGAAATGAAAACAATATGCTAGCAACTGCAGGACACATCCCATCGCCCCGTTAAAGGCTTAATTCAAATGACATCACCTCTTCCAAGAGCCTTGCCTAACTACACCATCTAAAATCGCCCCTCACACCCATCGTGCTCCATTCCCTTATCCTTCTTGGTCATGGCACTTAGCACATTATACAGTATCTGTGTGATTGTTTGTTTGCTTATGGTCTGTCTACCTCACTAGAATTAAACTTCATTCAGGCGGACCTAGGTGTACTCACTGATGTATCCCTACTACCCATAACAGTGCCTGGCACGAAGTAGGTGCTCCATAAATACTTGTTGAATGAATGAAAGAACGAATGAATGACCAGGCTGATTAAATGACACACAGTGAGCTTCTTCTCACAGAGTTTTAAAACCTCTTAAAAAAAAATACTTCCTGTTGAACCATGTCTTTTAAATTCTGTACTTGTTCTCTTTAAGCTCTTCCAGTTTTGAGGAACTTCCATTCACGTTACCTCAACAGAAAGAGATTTTACTGTAAAAGCACATGTGCCTAGGAACGAAGACATAGCTAATAATCTGGCCACAAAAAGAGAAGAAACTCTGCAGAGCTAGATCTCACAGCAGAAAAACAAGAATGGAAAAGTATTTGGAATCCAAAACAGCACTAGCTAAGGACTACAACAGTGTGAGTTTGTGTACCTCGTTTCTAGCACCATATCATTAGCCGGTCTCCTACTTTCTTCCTGTCTGCTCCCTCTCTCTGTGTGTTCACTGCTTACCTTTTCTCTGTATCTTTGTTCTCCCTGTAGCTTCTGCATATTTGTTTCTACTTCCCTGTAACTTCAACCTGCCACTCCTCTGCTTTCATGGTCCCTACACTACCCTCCTCCTCCTGGTTTGATTTTTTCTGGCCTCTCTCCACCTGCCCTGTCAGCTTTCACTCTCACCACCTCGATCTTCCCCTTTCTCAAACCAGATGCTTGGAAGCAGCACTCTGTTTGGCCTGGGGATTTGGGTTGTTGGTAGGTTGGCTGGTTTTGGTGTTGGTTTGGTTTCTGGCTTTGAGGGTTGTTTGCTTTCATTTGGGGGTACCACTCTACACCACAGGTTACTGAGCAGCCTATGAAGTTTGCTTCACTGGCTTTGGTGTTCCCCCACCCCCCCCCCACCTCGGGTCCCAGTCAGTTGTACAAAAGGGTATCTCTCAAAGCATCCTTTTCTTCATGGACTATGGTGGGACCATTTCTCTTCGAAGGGGCTGTGAGAATAGCAATCGCTGTGATAGACATGCCATCTCCATTCTTCAACTTGCCTGATGGAACCCACCCTCTTCTTCCTGGGCATAGCAAAAGAATGCTTCTTTTGTATATGGTCTTTGGCTCCCTAAAGACTGTCACTTTTGTCTGGCAAGAGAAGGGGGAGGGAGATTGCAGTATGAATATGAAAGAAGCATTCTAGATATTGGGCATATCCTTCTTCTTGAACTTGTTCCAGATAGTCTGTAGAACTACCATGGTGTCAGTCTTAGACAATCAGTGCCTTAACTCTGTCTATTAATACAACCTGGCTGGTACCACAATTTACTCATGAATACGATCAGGTCCTGCACACGATTTGCACAAAGTGTTGGAAGAAAGCCTGTCTCGCACCAAGTTATATGATAGTCTTGTATTTCCTTTGTGCCTTGAGCAGGACAATCCTGGCCTGGCATTTGTACCTCTCTTCATATATGTTACCCATCACCATGAGAAGTAACCAGTGAGTTTATGTTCAAAGGGCACAGACTCTGAGACTCAAGAGACCATAGGCAATGAATTAGTTCATTAGCTCATGTTCAGCATATATCATAGCATATTAGCATTTTATCCCCCATTTGGAGAGGAATATTTTACTGCCATTCATCTAGCAACTAAGCAAATACTAACCTCAAATTCACCACGTTGTTGTATTATAAAGGTCTGTCTTAGGTAATTTGTTATAATTAGATTCTTTTGTTTGCACTTTCACTTTATTTAATTTCTTCTTGTTGTATTAGGCCTTGCTCTCAAGGATGTCAAGATCTTTTTTAGATCCCGATTCCTAAATATCTTTTAAATTGATTTTCTTTGCTTCCTCTGCTATTAATTTAGTTCAATTCTTCAGCATCTCTTCCCCTTAGCCGTTGTAGTAACATCACAACTAATCTTTCTGATTTGTATCTCTTCCACAACGAACACATCTTTCTCCCAACCTCCAAAAAAAACGGTCTTTCTAAAATGCCAATTTGATTATACCTTTTATGTCCTGCCATTTACTCTCTGACATCTCCCTAAATGCACCTCACTTTCTTATGTCTTCATGTGTCTACCTTTCGCTCTGATGGGGACATTCTCCTGTTCTTTTGTCAAGGATCATCTCCTCTGTAAAACCTACCAGATTACTCTCTTTCCTCCAACAAAGATACTAAACTCTACGTTAGTTCTCTATCTTGCATATCCTTTTATTATCCATATATCCTGGCATATTATAACTTTTATATTTCCCATTTATTGATCAGTCTCTCCTACCAGTCTCCAAGTTCCTTCAAGACAGAAACTGTCCTGAAAGCATCCTTATATTTTAGTTCTTTGTTTAGCGTATGTTCAGCAATTGTTTACGGGATTGAACATGAACTTCTGTAGTGTAGAACCAAGTCCAAAATGTCTGGCTGTTGTGATGGTAAATCCTCTGGTGTGTTCCTCTCCCCTTCTTCTGACACCCAAAAGCCGTGGGTGTAAAACATAATCCTTTACCCATTTCCCATTTAGTTATTTCTGTTCCTCATTCCTCAATTTCCTGATTTATTCTTTGCTACTTTATACTCAACCAGAAAGTCAGTGGCTAGTTCACCTTTGGGTAATTACAAACTAAATGCCTTTGGCTGGGAAGGAACAATTTCTAATTAGGACCCTCTTTTCTCCATGCAATGAAGTTTCATGACACAGGCTTGTGCAATTCTGGTTCTGAGCCTCTCCCAGGCTCTCCAGATTCTTTGTGTGTGAAATATATGGAAAGGAATAAGAAGGAAGAAGACGGTTCCTGATACCATCTTCCATGTTAATTTCATTCCCTTCTTCAAGCTAGCTCCTAATTCCTCAGGGTCCTTCCTCAGGGTGCCAGGAAGCTTCCCAGGTGCCATTACCTTGAGCAGCAATTCCTTGGGAAAATATTTTGGTGCGATGCTCTTTCCTTGCTGGTCGAATAGGCGGGGAAGTGGGTTGTTGGTCATAATCAGTAAGGTCTTATCCTGATCATACTCTGTTACTTTTAACATGAAGCTTTTGATTTTCCTGTCTCGAGCCAGGAATTTCTGCCTGGCCGTGGGCTTCAAAGGCTCATAGTACTGGGCCTGAGCAACACAGAGGTTTCCAGAGAGACAAAGGGATTAGATCAATAGAAGATTAACAAATCGATTGGCTAGTCTTCTGCCTCTGTGAGGGAGGGACAGAGGCTGCACAGGGGCTGGACAAATCTCCTCTGAAATTTGTTTTACAGAAAATGTCTGAAGCTCTCTGTCCTTCTCTGCCATCAGAGCATTCCCCACAAATAGACTAAGGGGTGAGGAAGTGAGATGTAAAGGTTCCCACATAAAAGAAGATGACTTAGTTCTTCTGAAAAAGTGTAACATCATGCCCAACACAACGGGGTAAACAGAAACTTCCATGTTACACCTAAATGGCTTTCTCTACAAGTCTGTTTGAAGCAAAGGGAGAGATTGCCAGAGACCAGGGCTCCTTCCTTGTTCCGGGAGACCAATACAGCCCCTCTCTACATCTTCCCACCCACCAAGGGTTCTCCACAGGCACAACCATATTAACATGCATAATAAGCATGACCTTATAGAGGAAAAGCAGTCACAAAAGACTGTGTGTCACCACTGTGTGGTGGGGGAAGGGGCAGTCCCACTAAATTTGCTTCTCCATACCCAGGAGGGAGGCAGAGGATTGGGGAGGGAGAGAATAGAATACCTCCCATTTGAAATAGGTCAGCTGCAGCAAACACCTTCTTCCCATTGCCTCCTTCGTCCTTCACTACCACCATACCCAGCACTGCCACTGGCCTGGTGTCCTACAACAGCCCTGCTTTCCTGTCCTAGGAGTCTGCGCGGTCACTAGGACAGGAAAGCTGGAGGCATTTGGGATACCCTAGCAGTGGCCCCTCTGCTTAAGGATCTTGGTGGGTGGGGATGAATGCTTTTGGGATACTCTAGCAGTGGCCCCTCTGCTTAAGGATCTTGGTGGGTGGGGATGAATGCTTTTCCACCTACCAAATTTGGATGGACTGCGTATTGCCGAAGGTTCTTCAGGACAAATTTTGAATGCCCGACTGCATCAAAAATCTAGAGACAATAATTGAAATCAGTGGTTTCAAGTTGTACCTATCCTAAACAACACCTAAACCTCACCTTAGGTGGACTAAAAACCGATCTCTAATTTAAATTAAGTGAGAAGAACAAAGCACTCCGAGTTTTGTACCCTGGGATTCTGGGATGCGAGGCACAAGCAAGGAGAGCTAGGTTCTGAGGCATCCTGACAGGGAAGTTTCTACATGGAAAATGTGGACCTGCTTTATGAATGTCAAATAAAGCTGTGAGGAGGGAAGTAGGTAAAGGGCAGCATCAAAGTTCAGATGGGGACAAATCACTCCAAGGAATCGTACTTCTTCCTTCTGCCTTTTCCATTTCTACAGGAGTGAAAATCAACATGGACAACACCCTCTCAGGGAGAAAAGCAAGTTATAAAAGGGCAATAACTGAAGGGTTGTAGTGCAAGGGAGCCCTGGGGATCACTGCCTGTGAGCTGGAAGCAGGCACACAGAGGAAGAGAGAAACAACAGTGCATTTTGCTTTTTTTTTTTTTTTTAATATTTCTACAGCACATGATTCTTCCAGAATTGTTGGCAAAAAATAATTGAATGTTGGTAATACTTCTGTCCACCGCTTTGCATTTTTCTGCTGGTGGACCTGCTGGTGATTGGCAGATTGTTGGAGTGTCGTGTCTGGTGGACGTGCTGGTGACTGGCAGACTGGCGGAGTGTCATGTATGGTTGTACATTTGCTGGGACTCCTGCATCGCCTTTGCTGACCCCGGTCTTGCGGCCTAGCCTCTAGCTCAGCCCTAACTTACCTGAAGATGAGTCAAAAGGATGAGGACAAAAGGAAATAAAAGCTGAGTTACCTCCTTTGGGCTCGACATAATCAGAAATCAGAAAAAGAGGAGTCACAATCCTGTGTTTGGATCAACATTTCCAAGGATTGCCATGCCCCCAAGGAGGTGATATGGTAAAATGAGGTGCAGAGGAAACAGAACGTGCACTGAGAGGTGAGGAAAGCGTGAACGTGAATGGGAAAAGAGGGAAGGTGTAAGGATGGGACAGAACTGTGCAATGAGGGAAGGTGTTATGCTCCTAGAGGAAAATGCCAGAAGCTGGCAATGCCCAGGGGTTGGAAGGGGGTTGTGGAGTAGGAGGAGGACTATCAGAGCCATGCCATACATTCCATTAGGAACAATGGGAAGAAATAAATCCAAAGATGCAATGATTTAATTTTTGGAAGCCTGAAATCCCTTTGTTCAAAACAAGGACATATGAGGAACAATCCACTTCACAGATATGATACACATATTTAGAATCATAGAAATCTCAGGAAATTTTGAGAGAAAGATGTGAGGACTTTCGTAGGTTTTTTAAAAATTAATTTTAGGGGAGAAAATCCCTAAGGAAAATGTTTTTACTTTTGAATTTTTCTGAGGTATTGCATCTCAGTTCCAAATGAGTCTACGGCAGTTGACTAAACCCACGGGAGTGTCCAAAGTGGAATATGTTTTTAGTTTCATGTTGAATTACACTATCGTGGCTGGTAAAATAAAAGTTGGCCTGGAAAATTTACTTGAATATGAAAAACCTGGGGAAGCAACCAAACTACCCAGTGGAGTTTTGCTGCAAGAGGTGACCATAAAGCCTAGCTAAGTAGGGTTTCTAAGATAGGTTTATGGTCCCTGGCTTCTAGCCCTGATTTGTCGCTGATATGTCTCCTGTCTCTTTTCTATGTCTCTGTGTCCCTTTCATAAAATTAGGATAAATTAACCTTGCTCTCTATACAAATATTGACCCCTTCTTGCTTTTCAACAGGAAGTTTGTGAACCCAACTTCTAAAGTACTCAGTGGAACTCCAAAGAAAGACTACACATAAACATTTACTAAGGCCCTTTCTTACCTCATCATTATCAATCCCTATTCCTTTCTCAAGTTTAACTGAGCTGATTCCTGGAGTCGTTGATATGTCATTTTGAAACCTGAAAAAGAAGCAGAATATCCGATTGTATTTTCTTACTCAGAGGCCTGGTCTTTGGCCAGATATTTACAATCTCCCTCAACAAAGTTTGGGAGCCTGACTTAGAAGAGCCCAATTTGGGTGGTCACTAATTGAATATACATGTATGGTAAAGAATAGGATTTATTATTATCCAGCCTGCATGCTGGGGGGGGAAACAAAACTTCAGTTCAAAGAGTTCAGCAAGTAGGACCTCTTGGAGATATGATGATACCTGATAAGTTGAATTCTTCAAAAATAGGGGTTCTAGACAGCTCAAGGGAGTGCTCTTGTAGATTGCTTAAGGACATTCTTTTGGGCACCTGGACCTTTATGATATCCGTAAACATGACCTACTGTTTTGAATGCCTACCTGCCTACTCTTCTCCACAGGGAAATGGCTCTACCTTTGCCAATAACTAACTAATGATTCCACAAAAAAGGGACATTATTTGTGGAACTTCACAACTAAATTTCCAATTCCTAATGACTGTACTTGGATTATTGGCTCCCTCTTGTACCTAACCACATCCAAGTTTCTCTATCTAGAACTAAGGTGATAAAAATCATGATTTGCAAATATTCTCATACTCGGTTCTTTCTCTTACTTTCTGATCCCCTACCCAGATATTAGTTCCTTTTGGAAAGAAGAGGGAGGGAGGCAGAGGTTGCAATATTTAGTAATAAAGTGTTTTAGATTCCATATTTTAGATTCCATGACTAATTCTACTAAACCCATTTACTGCCTGAACACAGGGAAAGATGCTCATCAGTAAGATTGGGTTAATGCTTAAAATAAATGGCCTGCTTCCTCCTTGAAGAGTGTTCCTATTTGGATATAAACTAGCTTACATTAAGTAAGAGCCTGGGACTACCTGAAGTAGACCTCTCTCCTCTAAAAATGAGAGTGGCAATGTAAGGAACAAACTAAGAAAAATAGAAATAGCCAAGCTATGTAGTTGGCAGGTCAACTGCTGTAGGATGGTACAAATCATCCCAAATCCAGGATCAAGCCCCGTCCAAGCATGGCTTACTTCCACCTGTTGCTGGCTACTAACTTCATCCTTAACTCAGGCCAGAGGTCTTAAAAATAGTCTCAAGGGGAGCAAGTGACACATTGTGGATAGACCAAAATAAATTCATCTCCACTTGACATCTTAAAGGTGGTACCCTTTTTATGTGCCCTATTACCTTAAGTCGTCTAATAATAATACACTGTAATCTTTACTGTAGCACTTTTAAAAATGATTCTTTATTATCTCAAAGGCAGCACAGGATCCCAGATACTCTTTTTTAAGGCCAATTTAAGGCATAAAACTGTGGAGGAAAGCCTCCTTCAGCCCAGCACTGTCCACCAAGGACAGTCTGGTGCTTTACTTTTGACAACTCTATTCTTGCTGCATGAAACACAGACTAAGATCTGGCTTTTGATCTGAGGACAGTCAGTCAATTAAAATATTTTTGTGCTTATTTATTTATTTTGAGAGGAGAGAGAGCAGGGGATTGGCAGAGAGAGATGGAGACAGAAAATCCCAAGCAGACTCTGCACTGTCAGTGCAGAGCCTGACGGAGGGCTGATCTCACAAACCATGAGATCATGACCTGAGTTTAAATCAAGAGCTGGATGCTTAACTGACTGAGCCACCCAGGTGCACCTAAAACATGTTTTAATGAGTCTACTCTGTAACTAGTACTGTTCAAAGTGATATGGACTACAACAAATGTTTGTAGAAAATGATATTTATAAGTTAGTTGGGCAAACAAAAGTACACACTTGGCTTGTTTCTTTTGTCCCATTGCTGTTCACTGCTAAGTGGGTCAATCCAAGGCAAGTATTCACTCAGAGGGCAAATTCAGTGCCTCCAAAGAGTCCAGGTTCTGCGGGAGCTCAATTCAATCCATTCCTTCCTTAGCACACACCATGTGCCCAGCCCCGTTCTTGATCCTGTTTCGGAAACAAGAGAAGACCGATAGGTGCTGTTGTGAATGCAGAAAATGCACAATACATGATGACCTTTGTCCTCAAGAACTTAGGTGGTAAATGGTGGAGTGGAAGGGGTTGGGGGGAGATGAAGTGATTGTTGAGTGTGAAATAGTAAGGACTAATACCTGTTAGTATATTAGGTAAGACATTTCATCTCTCAGGGTCTTGATTTCCTCATTTGTAAAAATGGAGAGAGTTAACCAGAGGATTTAAAAGTGATATTCTAATTCCTTTTGACAGTGCTAAGATTTTCCAACATAGAGACCTGAAATAAAATTCACTCATGGGTCAGTCATGGGAGAAAGTTGGAGAGCAGCCATGCTTTAATACACCCTCTTTCAATACAACCATGCTCCCATAGGTTAGGTCTATAAAACCAGAGAAAGTGTGTGTATATGTTGGTGTGGGGAGGGGATGGCAGAAAGTTGCTATATTTCTTTGATATGGACAATTTAAAATGGAAGATAAAAGTTGACGGTGTACATGCCACCATTTTGAGAAGAGAGGTCAGTGAGGCCCATGGGGATGTTTCCTAAAGGATGTGGAGCTTGAGCTGGGCCTTGTAAGATGGTGCATGAAGTCACATAACTGGAAGGTATTTGTTATTGTTGTTTTAAGTAGCAAGACCTAAAAGTGGATAGGTAGGAGGGATCAAATCATGGGGGTCTTGGCAATGAAGGAGGAACTTTGATAAGGTCTTTCAGCCCAAGCTCCTATAAAGCCTATGGGTTTGGAGGAAAGATCTGCGTTAGTGTTGATAGTGTCAATAAATGATTGATTACAGTTTATATCTAGTTTGATTGTCTAGACATAAACCCTAAAGACAATTGTCTAGAGTTTATGACTAGACTGAGCTAAACTCTGAAATTTCCCTCAAGGATAATAGACTAATGAGATTTCACCCTTTTCTCACCTTTAATTTACCAGAATCATGAGTCCAATTCATGTGGATACTGAAACTAAAATAAATAGAAGCCACCAAAATGGAGGTACAAATCTTGGGCTGCCTTTCTGTAAGCCAGGGTGGCAAAAAACAAAATCACACAACCACAAAAACAACACCTGGACCAAAAATGGAAAGATCTGATGTAAAATACCTTGAAGGACATCAGGAAACCTTAGTTCAGTGAGGAAGGAGAGATTCCTTGGCACTGAAAACTTCCATTTTGAAAATGTCTTATTCTTTTCTTGATTCTGGAGGAGACACAGGAATTTGTGATGAACAGGCAATCTAGAATGCTCAGGTGTTCTATGCTGGAGTGAGCACAAAGACGTCAACAAAATCTGTTCCAATCTGCTCCAATTTGTTTTTCCAACTTACAACTTCCCTATATACACACACTGACCTTGTCACCATATCTTAACTTCTACTTCATTTTTTTAAATGTTTATTTATTTTGAGAGAGAGAGAGAGAGAGAACAGGGGAGGGGCAGAGAGAGAGGGAGAAAGAGAATCCCAAGCAGGCTCTGCACTTTCAACACAGAGCCCAATGGAGGACTCAATCCCACAGACTGTGGGATCATGACCTA
This sequence comes from Cryptoprocta ferox, assembly GCA_028646485.1. Classification (NCBI taxonomy): domain Eukaryota; kingdom Metazoa; phylum Chordata; class Mammalia; order Carnivora; family Eupleridae; genus Cryptoprocta; species Cryptoprocta ferox. The sequence goes on from CM053559.1 coordinate 79,781,046, forward strand.
AGAGGAAATCTAGAGTCTGAAGCTTAACCCACTGAGCCACCCAGGTGCCCTAATCAACCTCTACTTTAGCCAATGTTTTCACCCTAGTCCTCAAATACAGTGACTTTTCTCTCTTATTCTCCATACTTAAAACACTCTCCCCACATCTTCAAACCATTTGAATCTTCTTCTTTCTTTATGTTACTACTGAGGTCTTTCCTCTTCAGAGAAGACTTCCCAGATCAATCTGATCCCAAACTCTAATCTGTAGGCACTGCTTTTTCGTGCATGCAATTCTATAGTATCTTGTAGTTTTGCCTTTACTTTTCTACTGTGCAGGTCCTGTTTGCCTCCTAGGCAATAAGCTCCTTAAAAGTGACATGTGAATTATATATATATTTGTCCCCCACCCCCCACTACCACAGTGTTTTGCATATTAAGCATTCAAAATCAATATTTCTTTCCATATGTTTACTGACCATTTATGACATGTTAAGCACCATCCTAGGCAATGGGAACCAAACATAAATCCTAGTCCTTCACCTCAAGGAGCTCACAGGTTAGCCAGGAGGAGAGATGAAGAAAGAGCTCAATTCAACACATTGCAATGCGTATATCAGAGATCTGTTCGGGATGCTGTTGAATCAAAGAAGAAGAGCACTAAACCCTGGGAGACATTTGGAACTAACACTTAAACTGAACCTGGAAAGGTGAGTACAAATAGCTTACACCTGGAACATAAGATTTAACAGAAAAGCAGCATGAGATGAGACTAGAAAGGAAGCCAGGGTCCAAATCCTAGAGTGTAGTCCCCAAGAGAAGCTTGTAGGTTACTCTATGAGTGATAAAGAGTTATCGAGGGATTTTAAGTTTGGAGATATATTGAATAATATATATTTTAGAAATATGAAAATGGTGGCAGTGTGACCTATATATTCAAAGGCACAGAGGCCTTTGAGAAGGTTGTGGTACTGAGGAAGGAGTGAGAAATTAACAGGGTCACAAATTTGTGCTACTCACCTCTGTCTCCCAGCCCTGGATGACCTATTCAAAGATGGCCAACCATATTCTCTCGACTAGGGATTTGAGAGTTTGATAAAGACACAGAGAGATGAGAGATGATTGTAGCTGAATTGTCATATGCGGCGTCCCAGGCAAAAGGGCTAAGCCCCACCTGCTGAGGCCCCCAGAGCCACTGCAGATCTAGCCCTCTCTGAAGCATGGTTATTCACTTTTCCCTTCAATCTGGGAGCTTTCCCAATAGCTTTTCAAATACCGCAGCCCCCCACCTTCTTTTTTCCCCTGAAACTAGCCAGAGTTCATTTCTGTTGTTTGCAATCAAAACAGAACAAAAACAACCACCTAAACTGATGGAGTCTCTAAAACCGGCAAGCAGCAGTGAAGAGGGATAAATGAAGGACCTCGGAAAGATGTTAGGAAGGTAGAATTAATAGGACTTGTTAACCAATTGGATCCACAGGCTGATGGACATAGTCACATGTTTAGCATGGTTACCTGAGTGGATAGAGGTGCAATGTACTAAGTTAGAAAATAAGGAAGGTAGAGTGAATTTGGGGGATGAAATGATGACTTTTGGTTTTGGTTGGTTAAATAGGAGGTGCAGGTAGGGACTTCGTCTCATAAATGGTTGAAAATATGGGTCTGGAGCTCGAGAGAGAGAGGTTTGGGATAGAGTTACCCATTTGGGCTCAAGTATCTGTGCCAGTGAAAGCCACTGAAGTAGATTCGATTGGGCAGGAGAAATGGTGAACTGAAGACCTGAAGGCACAAGAGAGAGCCCCGGGCAATACAAACACCAAAGGAAAAGTGTCCTGAGCAGATGTATAGAGAACACTGAGTTTACGGCCATACCACCCTGAACGCGCCCGATCTCGTCTGATCTCGGAAGCTAAGCATCGTCAGGCGTGGTTGGTATTTGGATGGGAGAACACTGAAAAGGAGGGGCCCAAGGTTGGAAGAGAACCAGGAACAGAAATCTTGGAAAGAGATGACACCATGAAAAAAGGATAACCTCTACCTTACCCCAGCATCGAAACTGCAACTTTTGAAGGTTCAGAAAGCGATTTTTTAAAGCTCACAAAAGTTTTCAAAGCTTAATAAACAATCCAGTGCTACTGACTGTAAGTCAGATATACCTAGACTGAAAGAACCTACTAAGCTTGAGTTTGTGGCAGAGCCAGGATTTGCTTGAGCAAATGGAGACTGTCTGAGAGAAGACAATGTGAATGTGTCACACGTACTCCACTCATGACCTTCTGTTCCAGACGCAGGGGCTCCATCAACCAAAACTTAAGTCAACTGTCCCTTTTTACTGCGTCTTGGGTGTTGACCTATGACGGGACCTGAGAGTGGGTCCCTCATCCCTTCATCTCCACAGCTTTTCACACCCAGATGGAGGCCTCACAGACCAGGGAACATCTAGGTATTGAGGATGGGGTGCTGGGGTGGCACAGGGCATCCTGGGAGATGTGACCTGAGGAGCAATGAGCAGTGAGTGAGGGCACAAGGCTGAAAGAACTCTTTGTGGAACCATTTCCCCCCTCCTCCTATTTCGAACTGCTTATAAAATAGAAACATCTACCCTCTTGAAAGTAAAAGTAGCGGCAGATAGTGCTGAGCAAGGGGAACTTATCTCATTCTTGGCTCTCCCTTTCATAAACAGCCGGCCGGCAACATGTGGTAAATGATCGGGGGAGGCTTTTCCTTGTCAGGAGGCACTTACAGTTTATCAGTGACTAGATACGTCTTTTTAGTTCACAGGGATGTGTTAGGAAGCCAAATTTCTATGCAGACTAGCTTCTATCAAACAGACCAACAAACAAAAAGCATGAAAGTTTGAACTCATCGGATTCCTGCATGTTTTTATTAACTGCTCCGGAATGTGTAGGAAGAGATGTTTGGTACCTCAACTGTTTCAACACTTTGTGGCTGCAGTAAATGCCACAGCTGCGGTCTTAGTGTCCTACATTGGTACAGATACCCGAGAACCAGGAAATAGGGGGTTCAGAAAGTTATCTCCTTAGCAAAGCAAAAATGAAAGCCTGCGAGAAACTGGAGACTGGGCAGGGAGTTTTGCCTGGCAACCTGTCTTCCATCCGTGGGCAGAGCGGGACCGGGATTTATAAATTCATTCATCCCCGCTTTGGCCAACACCAAATCTGAACAGAACTAGCATTATTCAGAGATGAATGAATGGAAAATGATTTTTAGAACGAACGAATTTTATGAGGAGGAGAATGTAGCAGCAGTAATAGTCACCCTGGCTCAAATAGGGAGCTAAGAAAGACTGCCAAAAATGGAGAAACATAAAGAAGAGCAGGAAATTGGGAATCTGGGAAATACAGGGCCATGAAATTTGTTTGTAGATCTATTAAAAACAGGGGGATGTCTATACTACCCAAAGCAAGCTACAGATTTAATGCAATCCCTATCAAAATACCAACAGCATTTTTTTTTTACAGAACTAGAAAAAATAATACTAAAATTTGTATGGAACCACAAAAGACCCCAAATAGCCAAAACAACCTTGAAAAAGAAAAACAAAAGGGTGTCTGGGTGGCTCAGTCAGCTGAGTGTCTGACTCTTGATTTTGGCTCAGGTCATGATCCTGGGGTAGTGGGATCGAGACCTGTGTTGGGCTCCACACTCAGCGTGGAAGCTGCTTAAGATTCTCTCTCTCTTTCTCTCTCCCCCTGCCCCTCTCCCCTGCTCATGTGCACCCCCTCTCTCTCTAAAGAAAAAGAAAAAGAAAACTGGAGGTATCACAATTCCAGATTTCAAGTTATACTACAAAGCTGTAGTAATCTAAATAGTGTGGTATTGGGGCGCCTGGGTGGCTCAGTTGGTTAAGCGACCAACTTCGGCTCAGGTCATGATCTCACAGTATGCGAGTTCAAGCGCCGCATTGGGCTCTGTGCTGACAGTTCAGAGCCTGGAGCCTGCTTCAAATTCTGTGTCTCCCTCTCTCTCACTTCCACTCACTCTCTCTCTCTCTCCCTCTCCCACTCACTCTCTCTCTGTCTCTCAAAAAAAAAAAAAACTAAAAACATTTTAAAAAACTAAAAAAACAATTCCAGATTTCAAGTTATACTACAAAGCTGTAGTAATCTAAATAGTGTGGTACTGGCACAAAAATAGACACATAGACTAACAGAATGGGATAGACAGCGAGAAACAAACTCACAATCATATGGTCAATTACTCTTCTACAAAAGAGGTAAGAATTGTCTTTTTAATAAATGGTGCTGGGAAAACCAGACAGCTACATGCAAAAGGATGAAACTGGACCACTTTCTTAAACCACACACAAAAATAAACTCAAAATGGACTAAAGACCTAAGCCTGAGACCTAAAAGCCTAAAAATCCTAGGAGAGAGCACAGGCAGTAATTTCTCTGACATTAGTCATAACAATATTTTTCTAGATATGTCTCCTGAGGCAAGGGAAATAAAAGCAAAAAAACCACAAACTATTGGGACTATATCAAAATAAAACCCTTCTGCACAGCAAAGGAAACAATCAGCAAAACTAAAAGACAACCTACTAAATGGGAGAGAATATTTGCAAATGACACACCCAAATAAAGAGTTACTATCCAAAATATATGAAGAACTTACACAACTCAACAATCAAAAAACAAATAATCTAATTAAAAATGGGCAGAAGACCTTCCTCGAAAGAAGACATCCAGATGGCCAACAGAAAAGATGCTCAAAATCACTCATCAGCAGGGAAATGCAAGTCAAAACTACAATAAGATAACACTTCACACCTGTCAGAATGGCTAAAATCAAAAACATAAGAAACAGTGTTGGCGAGCACATGGAGAAAAAGGAACCCTTGGGCACTGTTGGTGGGAACGCAAACTGCTGCAGGTACTGTGGGAAAGAGTATGGAATTTCCTCAAAAAATTAAAAATAGAAACCAATATTACACCGTATATTAACTAACTATAAGAGAAAACATTCCTCAACCTGTTTGTTTATTTTTTAAGTTTATTTATTATTTTGAGAGAGACAGAGACCGCTTGAGTAGGGGAGGGGCAGAGAGAGAGGGGGAGAGAGAGAATCCCAAGCAGGCTCCGCACTGTCAGCGTAGAGCCCAACACAGGGCTCAAACCCACAAAGCCGTGAGATCATGACCTAAGTCAAAACCAAGAGCTGGACACTTAACAGATTGAGCCACCGAGGCACCCCGCCCCAATCTGTTTAATTGTAATTACAAAAATCTGTCTTTTATGCTATCACTTTCCTATTTTTAATAAATTGCGCTTTAGTTTTTATCTATTACATGAAATGCTAAAGTTTAAACAACATGTACTTGAAATAAAAAAGAAATTAAAAATAGAACTACCTTATGACTCAGTAATTGCACTACTGGGTATCCCAGAGAGTACCAAGACACTCATTCAAAGGATATATGCACCTCTACGTTTATTGCAGCATTACTGACAATAGCCAAATTATGGGAGCAGCCCAAATGTCCATCAACTGATGAATGGATAAAGAAGAGGTGGTATATACACGAAGAGATGGAATATTACTCAGCCATTAAAAAAATGAAATCTTGCCATTTGCAACAACATGGATGGAGCTACAGAAGTAGCGCTAAGTGAAATAAGCCAGTCAGAGAAAGACAAATACTGTACGATTTCACTCATATTTGGAATTAAAGAGACGAAAGAAATGAACAAAGGGAGAAAAAAGACAGACAAACCAAGAAACAGACTCTTAACTATAGAGAACAAACTGATGGTTCCCAGAGGGGAGGTGGGTGGGGGGGATGGGTGAAAAAGGTGAGCGGGATTAAGAGTACATTTGTCATGATGAGCACTGAGTAATGTATAGAATTATTGAATCGCTATAGTGTATACCTGAAACTCATATAACACTATATGTTAACTATACTGGGAGTTAAAACTTAAAAAAAATATATAGGGATATCTACTCAGAAGGGAGAGTGGAAGCTGTCTTTGCAAAACTTTCATTCAGTTTAGCACTAGAGTGTCAGGGGTATGAGAACCAAAGAAAAAACAAAAAGGGGAAAAACTGAGAGTTTGAAATATACGAGATGCATAGTAAGGGATAGAAAGTTGTCTCAGGAAAAATCTTGTGACCGGAGATGCCCACCATGGCAAATCTCTAAGTGTTTCAGGGATGGGTGGGATGATATATGAAGGAGGAGAGGATGTGCTGTCCCATTGAGGACACCTCCTCAACCTCGCTGACACGTTTCATTCTCTTATCTCCATAGAGCCTTTCTCCTGATCTAGCTTAATGGAGCCAGAGAACAAGGTTGCAGGTTCTTAGCTTTTACGTCTAAGCATCAGACTCAATTGGAAGACAAAATGATTTATGAAACAGATGTGACCAATTTGGGTGCCTCTCGCCAAGAAAGAATATTTTTTTAATGTTTTATTTATTTTTGAGAGAGAGAGAGAGAGACAGCATGAGCAGGGGAAGGTCAGAGAGAGAGGGAGACACAGAATCCGAAGACAGGCTCCAGGCTCTGAGCTAGCTGTCAGCACAGAGCCCGACGTGGGGCTCAAACCCACGAACCATGAGATCGTGATATGAGCCGAAGTCAGACGTTCAACCGACTGAGCCACCCAGGTGCCCCAAGAATATTTGTTAATGTTACAGAATCCTACCCCAATATAGGAGACATAGTGTCACAACTGAGACACAAAGGAGTGTTATAAGTGAGTCCACCCACAAAGGTAGACTCTAGGCAACTAGCACTAAGTTAGAGGCATCTCTGTGAGGCCAGCACCAAGAAGCTGACTCTTATCCCCTTACTTTTAAATTTTACTTGTTTCATGGAGCCTGGGTGGCTCAGTCAGTTAAGCATTTGACTTCAGCTCAGGTCATGATCTCATGGTTTGTGAGTTCGAGAACCATGTCAGGCTCTCTGCTGTCAGCACAGAGCCTGCTTCAGATCCTCTGTCCCCCTCTCTCTGCCCTTCCCCTGCTCATGCTGTCTCTCTCTCTCTCTCTCTCTCTATCTCTCTCTCTCTCAAAAATAAATAAACATTAAAATAAATAAGGGGTGCCTGGGTGGCTCAGTCGGTTAAGCGTCCGACTTCGGCTCAGGTCACGATCTCATGGTTCGTGGGTTCGAGCCCTGCGTCGGGCTCTGTGCTGACAGCTAGCTCAGAGCCTGGAGCCTGTCTTCGGATTCTGTGTCTCCCTCTCTCTCTGACCCTCCCCTGCTCATGCTCTCTCTCTCTCTCTCTCAAAAATAAAGAAAACATTAAAAAAATTATAAATAAATAAATAAATAAAATTTTCTTGGTTCTTCCAGTTCTTCCAAATAGCACCAGACTTTGCGTGGTGTGACAGCCAGCAACATGTGGGATAATATTCAATCATACCAAACTATGCGTATATCTTCCTATATGTTATATTTTCATACCAAACCATATATTATATCCCAATATTGGCAAAAGCTTTAAAAACATCAATTTTTGTAGACTCGGGGTGAGGAGGTGGTGGCAGGGAGGGAGCCCTCGAGGAAGCCGCTTCTCTCTCACCTTCACACTTGGCCTTTCCTCAAGAAGGAAATTCATTTCATGACTTGGGCTTCCTTTGTTCTTTGAGGAGATCTTATACATTAAAAAAAAAAAAATCACATGACTGGGTTTGGTTCCCTCCTCTGATTAGGCTCTGGCCCTCTGTTCTCTTTGTTCTTTTTTCCTCCATGTGGCAGGCCAATCCAGAAATTTGGGTTTGAGTTCCGATGGAGGGAAGAGTTCCCTTGGACCATGATTTCTCTCAGTAATTTAGGCATCAATAAATGGTATCTGTTGCCTTGGACTCATATTTATTCAGTTTTTTGTCCATTCATTGAGCAAATATTTATTGAACACCTGCTATGTGCCAGGGCTCTCCTACTTTCCGAGGATATCATATTAAACAAAACAGAGAAGAATCCCTGTCCTCCTGGAGCTTCCATTCTGCTTGGGAGCTCTACACAGTTATGGTCTATACCTGCTCTTGGATGTCTAACAGGCATCTCAGACTTGATAGGTTCAAATAAGTCTTGATTTCCCCTCCCCTTCAAACCCATTCTCTCTCAGTCTTTCCTATCTCAGTGAATGGCATTGCCATTCATTCTGTTGTTTAGGCAAAAAAACCTTTGTGGAGTTACCCCTGATTCCTCTCATTCTATCAACTACACACACAATCTACCCATCCTCAAGTCCTATATGATTCCATTTGGCAAATATATTCCAAATCTGAATGCTTTTCAACCACCCTGACCCAAACCAAAGCTCCCATTCACTTTGGGCTGCCTAAAGACACTGGCACTTTGTTTGAGATGAGTCTTCTTTATGGAAGGGGGGAAAAAAGGGAGGTAATGTTACGGAGTGAACAACACATCAGGCAGAGGTTAGACTTCATGTTGGCAGTTCTTATCAACTCCGTTTCCCTTAGGAAATCCTGGGCATTTTATAAAGAGTTCTAGGGGCACCTGGGTGGCTCAGTCGATTAAGCGTCCAACTCTTGATTTCGGCTCAGGTCATGATCTCGTGGTTAATGAGTTCAAGCCCCACCTTGGGCTCTGTGCCAACAGTGCAGAGTCTGCCTGGGATTCTCTCTCTCCCTCTCTCTCTCTGCCCCCCCCCATAAATAAACTTTAAAAAATCATTCTAATTTTTGAAATATTTATTTTTGGGAGAGAGAGAGAGAGAGAAAGAAATAAAGAGAGAGACAGAGAGAAAGTGGGGGAGGGACAGAGAGAGAGAGAGAGAGGGAGACACAGAATCCAAAGCAGGCTCCAAGCTCTGAGCTGTCAACACAGAGCCTGAGGCGGGTTCGAACTTATGAACCGAGAGGTCATGACCTGAGCCGAAGTCAGACACTTAACTGACTGAGACACCCAGGCACCCCCTCTCAAAAAGAATTCTAAATGATCTTTGTCAGGCTGTTAGGAACCGTCCATGACCTATGGCTTCACTATGCCATTTCTCTGGGTTTGCAAGCTGGACCTGCTTCACCTATGTCATCACAAACCCTTAGTTAATCCCAGAGAGAGTGTAAGAGATACACAGGAGAAGAGGAGAGAAAGAAGCAAATGTATTTCTGTAGACAGACCTTTCTTAGTGTAAAAAAAAGATCACAGAATTTTCCTGCTCAATAACTTCTTATTACACTTAGAATATAATCCAAACTTCTTGCCATATTCTACAAGACCTTGTGATTTTCCCTGCCCCTCCCGAACTTCATCTCCTGCTAGTCTCCCCATCATGTCATCAAGTCTTGCCATCTTGGACTTACTGCTATTCTTTGAACATGTTAGGTCGTTCCCTTTCAGGGCTTTTGCTAATTCTATTCTCTGGAACCCTCTTCATCAAGAGCTTCCTACGACTTCCTTCCTCACTTCATTCATTTCTAATCAAGTGTTACCTTATACAAGAGACCTTCCTTAGCCACCCCAAATAGGTACTCACTCCCAGTCATATGCTATCTCTCTATTATTCTTCAAAGTCCTTATGTTTACCTGAATGTATGTATTTGTTCATTTATGATCCATCTCTTTCATGAGAATGTATGCTCCAATGTGGCAAGGATTTTGCATGCTCGGTTCACCACTGTGTCTCTGGGGCCTGGAACACCAGTACTTGGTACACAGTAGACCCCAGCAAATATTTGTTGACTGCAAAAGTAACAGACTCAATGGAAAAATTCCACATAGACTATGTGAAATTTTGGGGGTTGATTTATAGGCATTGTTGGTGGTACAGCCATCCCAAATTTTCTTCCTTTTTATCTTGTTTTAAAGAAGAAATACTGGGGTGCCTGGGTGGCTCAGTCAGTTAAGCCTCTGACTTCGGCTCAGGCCATGATCTCACATTCGTGGGTTCGAGCCCTGCGTCAGGCTCTGTGCTGACAGCTCAGAGCCTGGAGCCTGCTTCGGATTCTATGTCTCCCTCTCTCTCTCTGTCCCTCCCCCTCTGATGCTCTGTCTCTCTCTGTATCAAAAATAAATAAAACATTAAAAAAAATTTTTTTAAATAAAGAAGAAATACTAGGTGCAAGGAAATATCAGGGTGGAACCTGAACCAGGGAGTGTATAAGGCGTATCTACAGCCTTTTTGAGGGATTTCCTTACTTACCGATTCTCTCCTCTGTGTGCTCAGTTTGGCCCTGATATATCCATTAGTTATGACCCAATCGACTATGAGTATCATAGCGGTATAGCAATGACTAGATAAGAGGAAGAGGCCTCTGCTTGCAAGGAGAAACAATACCATCTCAGAAGCTGAACACTCACTACAGGAGCCTGCCTCTGGTTATGTTTCCCTTTGGAGTCAGGCTGGCCCGGAAACAATGGGAGGGTCCTGATCAACAGGTAGGGCCAACCTACTGGGTGTTTCAAATGAAGAGAGAACTACGACCTGACAATGTTAGCTTTAGAAATGACAGAAGCCAACCTAGGGACATAGCAGCAGATGAATGAAGAAAGATGGATACTCAGAGGAGGAGAGATCTGAAATGTCAAAACTAGCCTTCTCTAAAAGAGAAAACAAATGTTCCTTCGATTTTATAGCTAGACCTAACTGCTTTTTACTTTTGGGGATGGGGCTAGGAAAGGGTTGGGAGATGTTTTTGATGATAGTAGATCTGGGAAAATGACTGCGTCCCAGAGAGATTTAACGTGAGAGGAAAATGATATTTGGGAACAATTTGGAATTACACCCCAAGAGGGAGCCTAGATACAGGAAATTATTGAAAGTCGCCCTCTGATGGTAACAGCTAGAAAGTCCTTAATAAGAACAATTGCGGGGCGGGGGGCGGGGGGGGGGCGGTAGGTGGTGGTGATGGTGGAGGGAGGGACTTTTCTTTGATGATCCCTGGGAATAAACCTTTGGGAAAGAATAGTTCAGGTATCCAGCAGCAAATACAGAGGAATTTTGAGTTTTAGGGCCACTTTAAATATGAGCCAAGATAACTGACTTGGAGTTGAGGGAATCAATACAGCTAAATAGGTATTGGAAAGCTGATCAAATTAATAGTTGTTTCATTGCTACATGTAGTTTGGGTGTTCAAATTCTGAATTTGGGATTTGAAAAAATAGCCTCTAACTAGTGACTAAAACAATGTTTGAGCTTTATATTATCAGATCTGCAACGAGTCCACTCTATTTCCCCCAGAGCCTGTCCTCTTTAGCCCTTATGTGTCCAGACATCTTTGAGTGGTTCCTAATATGCTGGAGGTTGGGGTACGGAATAGTCTTCCTTCTCTCTTACTGCATAGGTTTAGGCAACTATTTTGTCTGAGATTTGTCCTGGGACAGTCCATTTGACAAGTTGCTAGAGATAGCCCACAGACACCCTCTGGAAATCCAGGAGATTGTATGTTGGTCCATGAGCACTTTGGGAAATCTCCTGGGAAGTTTCGTAACTCAATTTATTAAAAGGAAAAAAAAAACTATACACGTGCACTCTATCAACTTAAAGCCTTAATCAACATCTCAATCAATATAGGGGGAAATATCTGCACACAGAAGAGAAATGCATTATTCTGTCAAAGCCCGTTTGGTCAGATACTTTAATTCACACAATTAAAATATCTGGGGGCACCTGGCTTGCTCAGTCGGTGAAGCATGTGACTCTTGATCTCAGGGTAGTGAGTTCCAGACCCACGCTGAGTGTAGAGATTACTAATAAATAAACTTTAAAACAAAACACACAAAAATCTAATGATTTTACAAATCATTTGGAAATTTAATTTAATATTTGGAAAACCTTGTATGCCTTTTTATGACCTAATTTAGTGAGTCTAGCATGTCTCATAGGAAAAAATACAGTATCTAATTTCACTGAAGGGCTTAATAGCAGACTGATACCAACGAAGAAAAATTAGTAAATCTGATGACATAATAAAAGAAACTATCCAAACTGAAGCATATAAAGAAAAATAGCTGAGAAAAGTGAATAAAGCCTCAGTAATCTGTAGGACACTATCAAATAGTCTAACCAATATGTAATTAGTGAGGAGAGGGAGGTGTATATGAAGAGATAAAGATAATGACCAAAAAGTTTCCAAATTTAGAGAAAAATAACAACAGCAGATTCAAGAGGCTACAAATGCAAAGCAGGATAAACAAAAACAAAACAGCCGTGAGGCATATTATGCTCAAATTTCTGAAATCTGGGGGTCCCTGGATGGCTGAGTCAGGAGAGCATGTAACTCTTGCTCTTGGGGTTGTGAGCTCGAGCCCCACCACTGGGTGTGGAAATTACTGAAAAACGAAATCTTAAAAAAACAGATTAAAAATTTTTCTGAAAACCAGTGATAAAGAAAATGGGGCAAAACGTACACAATTGTTTAGTCTGAGTTAAGGGCAGATACTGTTCTTGCAATTTTTCTCTATGTTTTAAATTCTGTCAAAATGAATAGTTACCGAGAAAACAAGATGGACCCAAAATACTGGTCAATGGTAGGGAGAATGGGAGGGAAGTTCAGAGGTAAACAGTCTTCCTTCTTAACTCCATCTGGTCAGGAGAATGACATATTTCTTCCCTTTGCATGTAAATATACAAATACAAAATGTAAAAATTACATGTTGAAATGTTAAGATTACTAAAAGAATACAAAGCTATATCTCACAATATATCTTGCTTGTGAATACAGTGAATGCTTCCTTGCTTTTTTTTTTAATGTTTATTTTATTTATTTTGAGGGAGGATTAAGGGCAGAGAGAGAGGGAGAGAGAGAATCCCAAGCAGGCTCCCTGCTATCAGTGCAGAGCCCTACACAGGGCTCACTCCTATGAACCACGAGATCATGACCTAGGCTGAAATCAGGAGTCAGACACTTAACCAACTGAGTCACCCAGGTGTCCCTGCTTCCTTGCTTTTAAATAGAAATTTTATAAAAGTATCTCTCTCAAGGGGAACCCTTTGCACTGTTGGTGGGAATGCAAACTGGTGCAGCCACTCTGGAAAACAGTGTGGAGTTTCCTTAAAAAATTAAAAATAGAATTACCCTACAACCCAGCAGTAGCACTACTAGGAATATCCAAAGGATACAGGAGTGCTGATTCATTGGGGAACACGTACCCCAATGTTTATAGCTGTGCTATCAACAGTAGTTAAATTATGGAAAGAGCCCAAATGTCCATCAACTGGTGAATGGACAAAGATGTGGTGTGTGTACACACACACACACACACACACACACACAGGAATACTACTCAGCGATGAAAAAGAATGAAATCTTGCCATTTGCAACAACGTGGATGGAACTGGAGGGTATTATGCTAAATGAAATAAGTCAGTCAGAAAAAGACAGATATCATATGTTTTCACTTATATGTGGAATTTGAGAAACTGAACAGAAGACCATAGGGGAAGGGAAGGAAAAATAAGACACAAAGAGGGAGACAAACCTTAAGAGACACTTAAATACAGAGAAAAAACTGAGGGTTGATGGGGGTTTGGGGGGCGGGAAAATGGGTGATGGGCATTGAGGGGGGCACTTGTTGGGCTGAGCACTGGGTGTTGTATGTAAGTGATGAATCACGGGAATCTATTTCCAAAACCAAGACTACACCGTATACACTGTATGTTAGCTAATTTGACAACAAATTATTAAAAAAAAAAAGATATCTCACAATACAAATGTCTTCCATTGTTTATCTAAGAAAAATTCATAGTCATGTCCACAAAACTCAATACTACTTTGAAAATACGTATTTTAAAGATGTGCAAGTGGGATACCTGGGTGGCGCAGTTGGTTAAGCATCTGACTCTTGATCTCAGCTCAGGTCACGATCTCAAGTTTGTGAGTTCAAGTCCCACATTGGCTTTGCGCTAATGGTATGGAGCCTGCTTGGGATTCTGTGTCTCCTCTCTGCCCCTCCTCCACTTGTGTGCATGCGTGCACGCGCATTCTCTCTCTCAAAATAAATACATAGGGTTAAAAAATTTGAATAAAAAATAAAGATGTGCAAGCAATAATTTGATTTACATTCCAAATACAATTAAAAGAATGTTGAAATCATATGTAGTCATTTTATAAAGCACAAGCATTGACAAAGAAATACGCATCTCAGATGTTGCTGGTGTGGAAACAACAAATTATTGCATCAAATGAACTGTCTAGCAATTATATTGTTTCTGATCAGAAAGGGATCATAAAGCATTTTTCTTCCTAACATGATGATTTTCCTTCCTAAATGGTAGATAGTTGTTTTAGTCATGTTTTAAGAACTTGATCAGGATATTTTTGTTGACATAAAACCCATTATAATATTTTCATTTGAAATTATAGAAAATACATTCCTGCTTAGCATTTTTAATATATAACATCTGGTTTGTAGGAAAGGATTATTGACTTAAGTAGGAGATGCCAGAAAAGAAACTTATAATCCTTAAAATTTTTTTTAATGTTTATTTATTTTTGAGAGAGACAGAGCATGAGCGGGAGAAGGCAGAGACAGAGGGAGACACAGAATCTGAAGCAGGCTCCCGGCTCTGAGCTGTCAGCACAGAGTCTGACATGGGGTTCAAACTCACCAACCGTGACATCATGACCTGAGCCAAAGTCAGATGCTTAGCTGACTAAGCCATCCAGGCGCCCCAAAACTTATACTGTTTAACTAAATAGAAGGGAATAAAGAAAAATTGATACAATATAAGCCAAGAAAGGAAAAAATAAAAGCAGAGGCAAAAACATGGTAAATTAAAAACATAAAATTAGATATTAGAAATAAGTCCAAATAAATTAATATTCACAATAAAAATAAATGGAGTAAGCTCATCTATGAAAGAGACGTTTTCAGGTTGGATTTTGAAAATCCAGCCATGGGAGCACCTGGGTGGCTCAGTTGGTTAAATGTGCCACTCTTGGTTTCAGCTCAGGTCATGACCTCACAGTTTTGTGAGTTTGAGCCCCAAAGGGTTCTTCACTGACAGTATGGAGCCTGCTTGAGATTCTCCCTCTCTCTCTGCCCCTCCCCAACTGGCACTCTCTTTGCCTCTCTCAAAATAAATAAACTTTAAAAAAAAAATCCAGTGATGTACTATTTACCTACACACATCTAAAATACAAAAATGCAGGAACACCTAGGTGGCTCAGTTGGTTAAGTGTCTGACTTCAGCTCAGGTCATGATCTTACAGTTTGTGGGTTTGAGCCCCATGTGGGGCCCTATGGTGACAGCTCAGAGACTGGAACCTGCTTTGGATTCTGTGTCTCCCTCTCTCTCTGCTCCTCCCCAGCTTGCTCTCTTTCTCTCTCTCTCTCAAAAACAAATTAACATTAAAAAGAATTTTTAAATAAAATATAAAAACACACAGAACGGCTGAAAACAAAGGAACGTAGTGCACGCAGAGAGTGTTCTGTTCACACTCTTTTTCCTATTTTATTTTATTTTTAAAAATTTTTAAATATTTTATTTGTTTTTGAGAGAGATAGAGCATGAGCAGGGGAGGGTTAGAAAGAGAGGGAGATACAGAATCCAAAGACAGGCTCCAGGCTCTGAGCTAGCTGTCAGCACAGAGCCCAGCGTGGGGCTCGAACCCACGAACCGTGAGATCATGACCTGAGCCAAAGTCAAATGCTTAACTGACTGAGCCACCCAGGTGCCCCTCTTTCCTATTTTAAAACTTCCTCCATCTCTACTTACTTTGCCTCCTTACCATCATATCTCTATGTTGCAGGGAATGTCCAAGAGTCTCCCCTGCAAAATATACCCAATAACAGAAGCCTAGTGATGCCCAGGTGAATGTAGGCAGTGTTGGGTTATCTTGGCTAGAATTAAAAAAAAAAAAAACCCTACTAGAAGCTTTCATCTGGCAGGCCAGCAAAACACCTTCACCATCTTGCTGCAAGTGTGTCAGACATTTATCTCTGGATTCTATCATCTTCATTTTCCAGATCCCCTTGCTACCTAGCTTCCAGTTAGGTTCTGCCGACTGGTGGCACTTTCAGGAATTGGAAAGAGAGACAAGAAAGAGTCTCTTCCAGTTTCTGGTTTGAGTCTGCTTACCCTTCAGCCTCAGCCTCCGTCTTTTCCAAGAATTCCCAGCAACTGCCTCACCATGCTTCATCAAGATAGAAGTAGCATCCAAGCCCACCCTATCCTTACCTATTTGGCCATATCCCCTTTCAGTGGTCTGAGCAGTCTATGCACTAGCAGTGAAGTATCTTCTCTAGGTTTTGGTAACATCACATCTTCCATTTTGTTCTTCCAGCTCTAGGGACGGTAACTTCTTCCAAAAGATATTAATCTCTGAAATGCCTCAAACTCTTTTCTTGCTTGTTCAGTGTTCCAACAACTGTGTAATCAGTTCCTTTATTAAATACCCTTCATTTGAAATACGAAGCATGGTTTCTACTTGTCTGACTAGACCCAGACTGATACACAAATTTTGTTCCTTTTACCATCCAAAAGAAAATTACGTTTGTCCAGGAAGTATCCTAAAAGCCTAAAAGGGGGAAATACAAGGGCTTTTACATCCATGTATATTGTAGGGGGTCCAGTTTGGGGGTATGTGAGCTTATCTCCTTTCAAGTAAAGGACTGACCTTACACTAAGAGAAAGCCACAGTACAACTCAGGCAACAACAGATGTTGGTGAGGATACAGGGAAAGAGGAGCCCTTTTGCACTACTGGTAGGAATACAAACTGGGGCAGCCACTATGGAAAACAATATGGAGGTTCCTCAAAAAATTAAAAAAAGAACTACCCTGCGGCCCAGCAATTGCACTACTAGGTATTTATCCAAAGGATACAAAAATGCGGATTCAAAGGGGCACATGCACCCCAATGTTTATAGCAGCACTATATCAACAATAGCCAAATTATGGAAAGAGCCCAAATGTCCATGTCCATCGACTGATAAATGGATAAAGAAAATGTGGTTTGTGTGTGTATATATATATATATATATATATATATATATATATCTCACACAATGGAGTACTACTCGGCAATCAAAAAGAATGAAATCTTGCCATTTGCAACAATGTGGATGGACTTGGAGGTTTTATGCTAAATGAAATAAGTCAGTCAGAGAAAGATAAGTATCATTTGATTTTACTCATATGTGGAATTTAAGAAAAAAAAAAAACAGATGACCATAGGGGAAGAGAAAGAAAAATAAGATTAAAAGAGAGAGGGAGGCAAACATAAGAGACTCTTAAATACAAAGAACAAATGGAGGGTTGCTGGAGGGGTGCTGGGTGGTATATGTAAGTGAGAAATCACTAAATTCTACTCCTTAAACCATTACTACACCCTATGATAACTAACTTGGATTTAAGTAACATATGGAAATCAAGAAAGCAAGAAAGCAAGAAAGAAAGCAAGAAAGAAAGAAAGAAAAAGGCATAGTGCTTGGAGGCAACAAATGACACATTCAGGTGTGTTGTATCGACAAATTCACTACGTGACTTTTGGAAAACTGCCAGATTTGAGTGGAGCCCAAAGCAAGAAAAGTTTCTTCAGCTGGTTCAGACTGCAAACAGGCAGTTCTGTCGCTTGGCTCTTATGATTCAGTGATCCAGTGATGCTAAAAGGTCAGGATGATGAAAGGAGCCTGTATGAGGCCTTGGTAATAGGATCCCATTAGTGACTTCCAGGGAAAAAAGCCATGTCCTTGCAAACACATTCAAGTAACTGTTCTTCTTGGGAACCCACATTATAATTTCTTTGGGATATAGAGCCAAAAATAAAAATGTTGGATCATATGATATACATATGTTTGTCTAATATAATTTGTCAAAGAAACGCTAGATTGCTCTCCACAATTGCTTATTCAGTCTATTTTCCCACCAGTAGTCCTGGAGGTTCCTGTAGTCGGGTATCTTGTTGCAGACACTATTCTTGCTATGCCCAAAAACTTACGGATCCCTTTTTCTGCCTCTATGGGCTCATCTCCCAGTTTCTGTGTGATTTTCTTCTAGCCAGTCCTAAAGCCTTCTTTAGAGGATTGCCCTTGGGCTGTTGGAGCAACAGACCAGAGAATAGGAAATGCCTAGGGCTTTAGGTCACCCTAGAGCATCCTATAGGCAATGGGTGACTGCAGTATTAAGTAGTAAAGGCCAGCTCCTTTGCCTTAAAATGGCTAAGGTTGAGGTGTAATTTCCTTTCCAGAACTCCCCTCTCTGAGATCAGATTAAGGCTAGGACTCTCTCTCTGAAATACAGATAGTGTCTGACTTGTGATGATTTGATTGATGATTTTTTTATTTTAAAATGGTGTCAAAACAATACACATTCATTAGAAACCGCACTTCAAATTCTGAAGTTTGATCTTTTTCTAGGCTAGTGATATACGTTAAGATGCTCTCTCACGGTACAAGATGGCAACAGCCAGCTCTTCCAGTCAGCCACACGATCATGAGGGTTAATTTTTTTTAATGTTTTATTTATTTTTGAGAGAGAGAGAGAGAGAGAGAGAGAGCGAGAGAGAGCATGAGCAGGGGAGGGTCAGAGAGAGAGGGAGACACAGAACCCAAAGACAGGCTCCAGGCTCTGAGCTAGCTGTCAGCACAGAGCCTGACGTGGAGCTCGAACCCATGAAACTCGAGAATGATCATGAGGGTTAAACCGTCGATTCACAGTTCTGTACCTATACAACCATTCTGTTGTTCCCTTTCGTTACAGTACCCAATCAATTATATGAGCTATTCAACACTATTATAACATAGGCTTTATGTTAGATTATTTTGCCCAACCATAGGCTAACATAAGTGTTCTGAACACTTTTAAAGTAGGCTAGGCTAGTCTATGATGTTTGATAGGTTAGGTGTATAAATGAATTTTTGACTTGTCAATATTCTCATCTTACAATGGGTTTAACTTCATTAGAACTCAAGAAAGATCTGTCCATACCTGTTTGGTTTCTTCCATTTTTCTGTTCCCTGTCCCCAGCTTCTTTACCAGTGTATCCTAGGATGACTTCCTTAATAAGTCACTTGCAAATGAATCCACATGTCAAGATCTACCTCTGCAGAACCTGATCTAAGACACATCCTCCCATGCACACTTAGTATCATTCAACTTTCTAGTTTTTTTTCTAATAGAGGTAAATTAATATCTCACTGTTGTTTTAATTTGCATTTTCCTGATTATTAGAAAGTGTGAGCATTTCTTCAACCTTGTCTTTATCAACTTTTGGATTCTTCTGCAAATGCTGGTTTACATCTCTGCCCATTGTTTTATTGAGGTTGTTGTCTTTTTCTTGTAAACTGCAAGATCTTTTGTATATTCTATGTATATTCTAGATATCAGTCGATTGTCAGTTTTAGAGTACAAGTAGTCAAGGGGCACCTGGATGGCTCAGTCGGTTAGGCGTCCAACTCTTGGTTTTGGCTCAGGTCATGATATCACAGTTTGTGAGTTGGAGCATCACATTGGGCTCTGCTCTGACAGCCTGCTTGGGATTCTCTTTCTCTTCCTCTCTCTCTCCCCCTTCCCTGAATGCGCCCTCTCTCAAAATAAATACATAAACTTTAAAAATTAAAAAAAAATTGTTTAAGTACAAATAATCTTTAATTCTATTATCTATTATTTTTCCCCCCTGGATAGAAAGTGTTTTTTTGTTTTGTTTTGTGTGTGTGTGTGTGTGTGTGTGTGTTTTAGTACCTCCCCCAAGACATTTTATTAAAACTTTTTTTCATAATGTTTATTTATTTGAGAGAGAGAGAGAGAGAGAAAACCAGAGTGTGAGCAGGGGAGGGAAAGAGAGAGAGGGAGACACAGAATCTGAGCAGGCTCCAGGCTCTGAGCTGTCAGCACAGAGCCTGACGCAGGCCTTGAACCCACAAACTGTGAGATCACGACCTGAGGCAAAGTTGGATGCTCAACAGACTGAGCCGCCCAGGGGCCCCCACCAAGACTTTTTAAATTAACCATTTTAGGGGCACCTGGGTGGCTTAGTAGGTTAAGTGTCTGACTTCGGCTCAGGTCATGATCTCACAGTCCGTGAGTTTTGGCCCCATGTCAGGCTCTGTGCTGACAGCTCAGAGCCTGGAGCCTGCTTCGAATTCTGTGTGTGTGTGTCTCTCTGCCCTTCCCCAGTTTGTGCTCTGTCTCACTCTCTCTCTCTCTAAAATAAATAAACATTAAAAAATTTTTAAATAAATCAACCATTTTAAAATGAACAATTCAGTGACATGTAATTCATTCATAATACTGTGCAACCACCATTTCTGTCTAGTTCCAAAACATTTCCATTGCTCTAAAGTAAAACCCCTTATGCATTAAGCAGTTTCCCTTCATCCATCCAACCTTCAAGCCCCTGGTAATCACCAATCTATTCTATCTATGGATTTTCTATTCTGGATGTTTTGTATAAATGGAATCATACAATATGTGACTTTTGAGTCTGACTTCTTTCACTTAGCATAATGATGTTATCTTAACATGAAGTCCATTCATGTTGTAGCATATATCACTACTTCATTCTTTTTATGGCTCAATAATATTCCATTTTATTGGGATACCACAATTTGCTTACCCGATCTTCCAATGTTGGACATTTGTACTGTTTCCACCTTTTGGCTATTATAAATAGAGCTGCTATGAACATACATGTACATACACTTGTTTGAGCCCCTGTTTTTACTTCTTTGGGGTATATACTTAGGAGGGGAGTTGTAGGGTCTTCTGGCAATACTATGCTTAAATTTTTGAAGAACACCAAACTGTTTTCTACAGTGGTTGAACCATTTTACATTCCCACCAGCAATGTATGAGGGCTCCAGTTTCTCTACATCCTTGCCAACGCTTGTCATTTTTTCATTTTTAAAAATTGTGGACATCCTAGTAGGTGTAAGTGCTCCCTTGTGGTTTTGGGAAAATGTAACTAAATTCATCAAAATTTTGTCTTATGGTTTGTTTTATAAGTTTTGTTTAAAAATAGGTCTTGCAGGACACCTGGCTGACCCAGTCAGAAGATGTGTGACTCTTGATCTCAGGGTCATTAAGTTTGAGCCCCATGTTGGATGTAGAGATTACTTAAGTAAATAAAACTTTAAAAAAGTATGCCCCTGCTCCTAGGATATAAAGATATTCTTTGAATTTTTCTTCTATGACTTTTCCCCCTACATTTAAGTCATTAACCCATTTAGAATGGGTTTGTATTTGTATTTTTTTTGTATTTGATGGTAGGTAACAATCCAGTTTATATTTCTCAATAGAGTGATGATGTTAGGTAATAATTTAGTATATATTGCTACATGGAGTGAGCCACTTTCCTCAACATCATCTAACACATACATACATTACATATATCTACACGTACATACATGGAAACAGACACACATACATATATACACGTATACAACTTCATCTTTCAATGGGGTCTTGGTTCCTTGTCTAGTACACATTAAATTCTGGTACATAAATGGTTGTCTCTAAATTTTCTGCTCTATTCTACTTGTCTATTTCTTTCTTCTAGAACCAAAACTTGTTCGTATCACGTGTTAAGAGCCAATATTCTGTTAATATCAAGTAAGGCAAATTCCACCTCCATACTCCAAACCTTATTTTTTTTAAGGTTTAATGTTTTTAAAGTTGACTTGTATTCATATTTAAAGATGAGGTTATCATCTTCCTCAAAATGTCCAACTGTAATTTTGAGTTGGATTGCTTAAAATTATATTAATTTAGGGAAACATTATAACATAAAGTTGTACCATACAGAAGCATGAAATTTTATTTTAGATCCTCTTTATATCCTTTATTAGTTTTTTTCAAAAATAAGTTATTATACTACAAAGTTGTACCATTTAAGAAGATAAAATTCTGTTTATTTAGATTTTCTTTTATTTTATTTTAAAGTTTATCTTAAAGTTTTCTTCATAGAAGTCTTATGTCCTTTGGATTAAATTTAGTCATAGTTATTTCATAGTCTTGTTGCTACTGTGAATAGTATTTTATTTTTTTATTAAAAATTTTTTTTTGACATTTATTTATTTTTGAGAGACAGAGAGAGACAGAGCGTGAACAGGGGAGGGACAGAGAGAGAGGGAGACACAGAATCCGAAGCAGGCTCCAGGCTCTGAGCTAGTGGTCAGAACAGAGCCCGACACAGGGCTCAAACCCACGAACCGTGAGGTCATGACCTGAGCTGAAGTCGCACGCTCAACTGACTGAGCCACCCAGGAGCCCCAGTATTTTATTACCTTCTATAGTTGGCTATTATTGGTTTAGAGAAATTTGTGGGGGGTTTTGTTTTTTTGTTTTTTAATATAATTTATTGTCAAGTTAGGTAGCATGCAGTGTATATAATGTGCTCTTGGTTTTGGGGGTAGATTCCTGTGGTTCATTGTTTACACACAACACCCAGTGTTCATCCCAGCAAGTGCCCTCCTCAATGCCCATCACTCATTTTCCCCTCTCCACCACCCCCATCAACTCTCAGTTTGTTCTCTGTATTTAAGAGTCTCTTATGGTTTGCCTCCCTCCCTCTCTGTTTGTAACTATTTTTTCCCCTTCCCTTCCCCCATGGTCTTCTGTTAAGTTTAGAGAAATTAGTTCTAATGGTTTGTTGATTTTGATGTTTTTTCTAGATCAACGATCATATCACCTGCAGATAATGGCAGTTTTATCTCTTTCCTTTCAGCCACTTGTATCTTTTTATTTCCTTATAATGTTGGGCAGGACTTTGAGTATAAACAATAGTAGAGATGGGGAATCTTAATCTTGCTCCTGAAGTAAAGTCTTTCCATTAATTATGTTTGCTATTGAGTTTTGACATACGAACTTTATCAGGGTGAAGAATTTTCTTATATTTCTAGTTTTCTGAAAGTTTTTTTCCATCACAAATTGGAACCACATGTTTTTGCTGCCTGGTAGTGTAATATATTTTTCTGCATCTTTTCCTTTAATATAGTGATGTGAATTTTTTGATAGATATTCTTACTCAGACTCATATCTCAGTTTCTAAGGTACATTTAATGGATCAAGATTAGAGGGTTGGTGACAGTGTAATTTAGTGAAAAAGATCCATATTTCCTCTTCCCCTTTTAGCAAAATTCATTGAAAGATGTGTATATATTATCTCTAATTATTTCTCCTCCCATTTTTCTTGATCCCACTTCAAACTGCTGTACCTCACAACACTTTACTAAAACTGCTCTTAACAAATGTCATCTGCATTGCTTCTTACAAGAGTAAATTTAGGTCAAATTTTCTTAATTAAAAAAATTTTTTTAAGTTTATTTATTTTGAAAGAGAGAGAAGGAGAGACAGAATCCCAAGCAGGTTCTGGGCTGTCAGCACAGAGTCTGACATGGGGCTCTATCCCACAAACTGTGAGATCATGACCCCTAATTTTTTTTAATATTTATTCATTTTGAGAGAGAGAGAGAGAGAGAGAGAGAGAGAGAGAGAGAGATTGAGAGCAAGTGAGCAGAGCACAAGTGGAAGAGGAGCAGAGAGAGAGGGAGACACAGAATCTGAAGCAGGCTCCAGGCTCTGAGCTCGCAGCACAGAGCCAGATGCGGGGCTCAAACTCATGAACTGCCAGATCATGACCTGAGCCAAAGTGGGACACTTAACCGACTGAGCCACCCAAGCACCCCTGGGTCAAATCTTAAACTATCAGCAGCACTTGTCATAGCTAATCAAACTCTGCTTTGTTTCCAGGCACCCCATGGTCGAATGCATATTAAAATCTCCCCCTCTGTCCTAAAGTCCAGACTCCTATATCCACCTATCACCTTCACATTTCCACTTAGATATCGAAGAACATGTCCAAAACTGGGCTCCAGTATCCACCCAGTGCAACATACACCATACGCAGACTTCTTGAAGTCCTTTCTATCTCAGTAAATAGCAATTCCTTTTTTCCGGTAGCCCCAAAACTTTGGCATCAACCTTCTCCCTTTCTCTCACTTCTACATCCAGTCCTTCAGCAAATCCTGTCACCTTTACCATTCACTATCCCTGCTACCATCATAGTTGAAGCCATCATTGTCCCTTGAATGGATTATTGTAATATCCTCCTAACTGGTGTCCTTCTCTTAACCTAGGTCCTCCTTTCCATGTTAGTCTATATCAACACCGCAGCCAGAATGATGATATAAGCACATTTCAACGTGCTTCAAACCCTCCAATGATTTCCTATCTCATTCAGAGTAAAAGCCAAATTTCTGTCAATGTCCTACAAAGGCTTACATGGTATGGCCTCCACCTTGTCTCTTCCACTTCTTTATCTCTGTGATATTATCTCCTAATAGTGTTCCTCTTGTTCAATCCACCTCACCCACTAGCCTCTCTGTTCCTCAAACACTTCAGGTGTACTCGCATCTCAGACCCTTTCCATATGCTATTCCTTATGTATGGCTTGCTTTTCCCAGCTGTCTACAGGCCCCCTTCCTGACCTCCTTCAGGCTTTCCCTGAAGTCCTCTCTGGCAACTTATTAAAGATTGTGATAATCTTCCTCAACCAATAGTTTCTATATCCTTCCCTCCTTTATTTTCTCATTATTACTTGTGAAATATAATATACTATATATTTTATGTATGTACTTTATGAGTTCCATGAGGTTAAAAGATTTTTGTCTCTTTTTGACTGCTCTGTCCCCAACATCTAGAATAGTGTTTGGCACATAGTAGGTGCACTTGATAAATAACTTTTGAAGAAATGTGTGCTGGATATCTCCTGTGTACCCTTCTAGACTCATTCTTCACTTTTTTCCACCTCTCTGTCCATTTCCCGCCCTCTGCCCTGGGAGGGTGACATGTTTATTCTGCATCCTTTGTCCTCTGGATTCTTATTGGGTTTGGTAAATAGGAACCCCAGCAGGAGATGAGAGGGAAGAATATTGAAGTCAGATTGTATATTCCTTTGACTCTCTCCCTATTGGGTCATCTCAAATGAATGTCACAGCTTTCCTCTAGGTAGCCCTCCATATATAGTTTTATCTTTCAGGGTCTTCTTTCCCCCCTCCCCCTCTGCTTTTTGAGTCTAGGTGTGGTAACAACACTAGGGTACTATGCTATCCTTTTTGCTACATGCTGCCTACACATTTGTAAATAACCCTCTTTACCTCCTTGAAATATCTTAATTTTCATGTGCCATTTGTTTCTGCTGGGAACCTGAATCTTAGAGAATAAATGAATGAACCCAGAGTGTAAGAATATCTGTGTTCCCGGTGGCTGCTCACTGAAAGGCTCCTACTGCAGAGAAGGCTGAATTGTCAGGTAAATAAAATGATCTGTAGATGACCTGTCCTGACTTGTAGATGACTCCCAAAATGGAGAGCTTGTTCCATGGACTCATGAGCAAGGTGAAATAGTGGCAGATTTGGAGTTTATATATAGGCTCAATAACATAGAATTTTTTCTGTCTTAAGTTATTAACCTGTGAGTAGCAATGACCCCTGAGCCCTCACAGTCAGGTGAATGGTGGCAGATGAGTTACACCAAATCTCCTCAATCATGAATGGAACTGCCTTTTCCCATCCTGGGAATAACACTTACTCCAGATGTGAATTGGTTTTCCTTGCCTGCTCTTTCTCTCCCATAAGGTTCATTTTTGAACTTAGGGTTCATTAACTAACCCAATATTTCAAATAATTTTGTTTTGGACCAAAAAATTCACTCTTTCACAAAAGTAGAGCAAAAGGTTTTTTATGTCCATGAGATCCACTGGTTTTACCATGCGCTATATCATCTAGAAGTCCTGGATAGAAAGACTTTTGAAGACTCAGTTTTGCTGTCAGCTGGGAGACAACACTTAAAGGATCAGGATTCTTGATGGGGCATGTGTTCTGAACCAGTACTATATATGGGGCTGATTCTTCCAAAGTCAGAATACACAGGTCAGGGTAAATACTGGAATGGGAATCTTCCGTGACTTGCAAAGTTTTTTCCCCTTTGTCCAGTGCTTTGGGCTTTGCTTGTTTAAAGCTCCTAATACTAAAGGAAGAAATGCTTCCATCAGGAGATTCACAATGGCCCCATTGAATTAGAAGCTGAGACTACCTCCTGACCATTTGGGGCTCCTCATGCCCATTGAAAAATAGATTAAAAAGGAGGTTATGAGGCTAGTTGATGTACATTTGATCCTTGATAAAACTGCTGCTGTACTAAGGAGGGGAAAAAAGAAACAGAGGAGTATGGATAGAATCTAGGGGTCTTAGGAGGGGGAGGACATAAGTGTCTGGATGTCTAATGTAACTGTCTTAGAGAAGAATCTCAACGATTGGGTATAAGATGGAAAATTTCCCCTAGTGACTGCTAGTAATTGTTCTTTCGAAACTTCCTTTCCTGTACATTCTTAGCAATTCATCCATTAGAACAGTCATTTTCTTATGAGTTCTTCTGACTCCTTGCTGTTCATCCTACAACTTAAATTTTATATGTGATTTTAAGGTCTCCCCTAAACCTCTTATCCACCCTTGTTTCCAATGGCTTAGAGTGGAGGGAAGCACTCTGGCTTTCATCCCTCTCTCTGGCACATACCCCTCTGATGATGGAGTGGGGAGCAGGAATAGTAGAAGTAGAAACCTTATTTTGGGTTGCTCAGGAAGGGATTGTCTATGTCTCTCTTTGGCTATGTCTATGGACACAGTGTCAACAAGATGGTAGCTTCAACAGGCTCCACTGAGAGCACTCACTCTCAAGCTCTCCACCTGGCTACCTTCCAACTAAGTCCTCACATCACATTCTTTTTATGTAGTGCATCTTTGCCCTGCTGTGGCAGTCCCAGAAAACTGTTACTCCCAATCTCATCTACTCTCTGCTGCTAACTTTTGGGCTCACAGGCATTTGGAGGATCCATGTGCCGTTCCTTCCAAGAACTGAGAACTTGGTGAAGGAGTAGTCCTGGCTTCCTCTCTTCCTTGTTAACCCTCTCATACCATCTCTCCTCTATTTTTTCCTTCTGATCTCAGAGCACAGGGCAGGGCCCTTAGTGGTCCTTTGGCTGAGAAGACATTCACCTGGAGTAACAACTGCAAGCTCCCTTACAGGATATTGCTAGGTACTCCCTGTGAGGAAGTACTATGTAAAAATGGCTCTTTCTCTTTTTGGCCAGGAGACAGTCTCCTAAATTAATTGAAACCTGTAAGTGTTGGTTTATAAGGAAAATAATGCAATTTCCTCTTTTAAAACAGGGCCAAGTGTGGGATCAGATAGACATGTTCTGCTCCTTGATAAGCCTAAGGTGGACTGTCTTGGCTCCTGTCTCCTGACATCCAGTTCAATGCCGTTCTGCAGGGGTTTGACCCTGTTGCTAAGGCTCTTGTCGTTTGGCTTTTAAAATCACAATCTGATAGCCTCAACTGTACACCTCAGGGGAATAGGCTCAACCCTGAAAAACAATTTACGAAGGCATTTTAGCATCTGGCTTTGTTTTATGCCAATTCTCAAGGTGATGTGCTGTGCCGGAAAAAAGATTTAACCCAGTCCCAACACATTATTCTACTTAAATCAGTACCTGACAGGTAACAGAAGGCCTTAATTTCTCTTCTTTCCCTAGTGATTCCACTCTGAGGGAGGTTGTTTATATCCTAACACGAATGACTAATTTCTCTAACTCCTATACCAAAAATTTACAGTTGGACACCTGCAATTGACTTCTCCGCAAGATGGAATGCCAAGCAACAGTTTCTTTGGAATGGAACATCTCTTGCCTCACCGTCCATAATCTGGCTCAAAGCCTCCAGGCATCCCCTCACAGGTGACTTTCTGAGGTCTTTCTCTGAGCTCTCTAATGGCCATCTGGTATCACTCAGGCTAGCCCAAATTAAAGAGTTTCATGCCCTGAATAGAAGCATGGCTGGGCATTTGTCGCCCAGGACCCTTCACAGCCCATCTCAAGACTGCAAAGAAACCCCAAGGTATTTAGAAAAGTCTAAGGGTGCTTAATTTCTAGATAAGTCTGCCCTGATCTGATGAAAATTCTTTGATAAGGCTTCCATTATCATTATAATTCTCTTATTCTTAATTTTGGGGATTCCCCATTACACTTGGGGACA
Source organism: Cryptoprocta ferox (assembly GCA_028646485.1). Taxonomy (NCBI): domain Eukaryota; kingdom Metazoa; phylum Chordata; class Mammalia; order Carnivora; family Eupleridae; genus Cryptoprocta; species Cryptoprocta ferox. Next base: position 79,808,993 of record CM053559.1, read on the forward strand.
TTGATGGTTTAGAGGATATTGGCATAACTTGCATCTGCTAAAATTTTAAAATTGATTACTATCAAATGACTCAACAAAAAGGAGCTATCTATGTGTGTATATTAATTGTGTGTGTGTGTGTACAGTGAGAGATAAAAAAGAGAGAAAGATGAATAAAGCAAATGTGGTGAGAAGGTTAATTTTCGGATGATCCTTGTGAAGACTAGATGGCAATTTTGTGAAGTATTGCAACTTGCCTAAAATCATGTCAAAATAAAAAGTTAAAAAACTATACGAATACATATCTCAGGTATGATAAACTTACAGTATATATTCCATAATATTTGCAGTGAGTATCACAATTAATAATTGTGGGATTACAAGACAGTTTTATTTTCTTTTTTTGGTTTGTTTCTAAATGTTCTATAATGGAAATATTGCTCCTGCTCTGTAATAAGGATAAAAGAAGATTAAAATTGTAAATTGGTAAAAGGTGATGCTTTTAAAAATTGATCTTATTGGCCATAGCATTGGCCATGCTAACCACATGAGAGTTACTGGTCTTCTTGGGAATTGACGTCACTGAGACACAGTGTTTCATAATGTGTCGTCTAGATCTCCTATTTTGAGTGAATAGATGATATTTTGTTCTGTCATCTAAAGGAAAAAAAGACCACTGGTATTTCTCTAGCCCTCCAAAGTTATTGAGATTTTGTTAGTTTGTGATAGATATCCCTCCATATATACATTCTACCTCTTGTGCTCTGGCTTCCAGTTGAGTTTGACCAATAGGGAGCAAGTAAGAAAAAAATCTGTGGGAGGAAGGAGAGTGCAATCTGGGTGATTTTTGTCTTGATTCCTACCTAGCAGCTTTCTACAAGCTGGCTTCACTCCTTAACTGAAGAACATTGCATCTGTCTGGTGACCTCTCCACACAGCTCTCTCTCTTTTCAGGTTCTGGTAAGCCCCTCTACTTGCTCCTTCAAGTCTAGAAATGGTAATGGCACCCAAAGTTTCTAGCTTCAGAATACTGAATTATCCCTTTCTTAACCTTTACTCATACCTTTGAAGATAGTACCTTTATTAAATTCTCTTCTCTTGACCCAATTTGAGTGTGCCATGTTTTCTGCTGGGACCTTAAAGGACATGGCAGCGTCTGGTGCCTTGTAGCTTTAAAGAAAAATTCAAAAATTCATCAACTATGCCTGACAGCCTTTATTAGAGATCATTTTCCTACCTCTTAGCTCCTAATTTTCCTATATGGCTTCTTAAAAAGATTGGCCACAGGTGACTCATAGAAATTGTTGTGTGGGTGTTTAGTTTGGCTCAGATATAACACCTACCACAATTATTTGCTGTCCTTAATATGGTCAATGCTTTCCTTTGGATCTCTGTCTACTCCAACAAGCAGCATTACATTTACTTGTAATGCTCAAGCAGCACACTCTAAGCATACTTAACTATAGTTGCTTGAGTCCTCCTGACTTGTACCACTTTGTGGAATGGCAAGACCTTTTCCCTGGTGTTCCCTTCTCCCTCAGAATTTTCTTGCAGGATTGTATCAATGATGCCCTTATCTAGCACCCATTCAGAGGTATTTGCAGATATCCAAGCTCCAGAATCTCAGTGCCTTTTCTCACTTATGAGAACTAACTGCTTGTTGTCACATGGATTTTCCCCTGAAGGTAGCTTTTTCCAAGAAGACTCACTGCCTTGTAAACTTGTCAAGTTACCAGTATCTTATTATAGCTTATCTACTTAGTCACCCATCAGTCGTCTATCTTGGGGCTTCCTGACTGGCCTTTGTCCCTTGAGGCCTCCTTGTTAGGTATTGTGCCTCCTATAACTCTGGCAGAACATGGAGTCTTTAAAAAAAAAGTGGTCTCTGAACCTCTAGATGTGCATGCTGCCACTGACAGTTCCTAATTACAACCCTGGAAAAAAGCAGCTTTCAGTTTCTGTTGAACTGAACTTGGTCTTCTGGACAATAACAGAATTGTTGACCCACCACTCCCTAGTCAATAAAGTGCCTTATGTCTGCTTCGAAGTATAAAGAATAAATGCTGAGACCCTTTAATACTAGACCTAAAACACACACACACAGTGAGAGGTGAGGGGGAATTTCATAAATAATCCAGGAGAATATTACTGTGACATTGTCTATGACCCCAAACCCATTAAGCTAATGGCTGCTTGAGCAGAGTGTTTTGTATTACCTATACAAATACTTGGGAAGATGGGAAGGTAGGTCTATTTTCTAGAACTCCAGAGCAAAAACTACCTCTATACTATAGGAACTATATCAGGATGAATCAGACTCTCAACACAATCACAGTGGTCTTCTAACTAGGATTGAATACCTGTTCAGGGCCTCCTGGGCAACAAGGCAAGACTGCCTGTTACAAGGACATTACTATAACTAATGACCAACATGTCACCAAAATGGATTAAAAGACTCTATCTCAGTCATTCTAGTTATAAAGAAGATCAAAATGCCCCCACTAATCCTTAAAAATGGTGCTGGGAAGAAAAATTATGAGGTATTAACAATCTAAGGAAAAAGGTATATATGATTTGAAATTCAGAATTAATACCTCAAAACTCTTCATGGACCTTTTCCTTTTACTGTCCAACCTGGAAATTCATCAGGGAAGCAAATGCCCCATTATAGACGTTGTAGTAATAATTGAGTAACTAAGGGGCCATTATAATGGGGAGCAGGATTTAATGGGGAGGAAATCTGAATCTCCAACTGCTTCAAAGATGAAATATCCATGTTCCTAGCTAAAATTAATCCCTCCACTTGTGCACTAGATCCCATTGCCCTTGCCTCCTTAAGAATATCACTGCTCCAATTCTCTTCCTCTCTGTCTTGCATTGGTAACTTTTAACTCCCTCTTGGATCATTGTCATTAGCATATAAACAGGCTGTTTTTCCTCTTTTTTTTAAATCATTTCTTTTGACCCCATTTTTCCTAATAATTTTCACTCCATTTCTTTGCTTTTGTTTGCAGGAAAATGTCTCAAAATACTGCCCTATAATCATGGTCCCAGGTTCTTTTCTCCTGTTTTTCCTAAACCTATTGCAATCTGGCATTTACTACTACCACTCCGCCACAACTGCTCTTATCAACATGGCCAGCTCCCCAGCTCTCATGCTACTTGAAAATAGCCTGAGCATCTGATAAAGTGGACCACTCCCTTTTTGGATACTTTCTTTACTAGGCTTCTAGGACATCATGCTTTTGGCTTTCTTCCTACTTCTCTGATCACACCTTCCCAGTCTCCTTTGTTGCTTCCTCCTCACTTCCCTCAGTTGTTCATGTGGGAGTGCCCCAGGGCTTAGTCTTAGCCCTTCTTCTCTTCTTTCTCTACACTCACTCTCTTGTTGATCTGATGCAGACTTAGAGCTTTAAATATACTGTTAATTCCCAAGTTTTTATCTCTAGGCCAGACCTTTCTCTCAAACTCCAGACTTATTTCTTTCCTTATTCAAAATTTCCACTGGGAAGTTTAACATACTCAAACTCAGCATGTCCAAAACTGAACACTTGTTCTTCCCCTACAAACTTGCCTCATCTCAGTTGATGGCAACCCCATCCACCCAACTGCTCAGGTCAAAGAACTCTGTGTCACTCTCTTCTTTCTCATCCTCTCATTCCCCAGAGCAAATCCTTTAGAAAGGTCTATTGGCTTTTCCTTTTAAAAATGTCAGAATCTGGGGCACCTGGCTGGCTCATTTGAAAGAGCATGTGACTCTTGATCTCAGGGTTGTGAGTTCGAGCCTGACACTGAGTGTAGAGATTACTTAAAATAAATTTAAAAAAAATTTTTTTAAGCGTCAGAATCTGACCATTTTCCACCACTTTCTCTAAGCCACTATTATCTCTTATCTAGATTAACTCATTGTCTCCCAACATATTTCCTTGTTTAAAATCCCTCTAACACAGCAGTCAGAATGATCCCAAGGCAGATCATATACTTCTCCTCAAAATCCTCAGTGGCTCTCCATTTCTCCCAGAGAAAAAGCCACCATCATTACAAGGGCCTTTAAGGTCCATATGATCTGGCATCCTCTCTTCCTTCTGATCATAATCTGCTCCTACAATGTTGGTCTCCCTTCTGTTGTTGGGTTTTTTGTTTTTGTTTTTAATGATCTCATTGCTACAGTTATTTCTTTCACTGTTCCCTCTGCCTGGACACTTTCCCCCCGAGATAACTTTTGTCTAATTTTCTCACTTTCTTCAAGTCTTTGTCCATATCTTATTTGCACAATGAAGCCTATCAAGATCACCCTATTTATTACCTCAGTTTAATCCCTACTCCCACCTAGAATTTCTGATCCCACTTAGCCTGTTCTACTTTTTATTAATTCCATATCCTTATGGCATTTTTACCTAACATACTATATAATTGTTTATTTTCTATATCCCTTCTGCTAGAATATAAAATCATACGGGCAGGGATATTTTTTTTTCACATATATATCCTAAATGCCTATAACAGTGCCTGACACATTGTAAATGCTCAATAAATATTTGTTGAAATATAGTCCTGGCCCATAAAAGCCTGATTCTTTTAGGTAAAAGCCATGAGTACACACAGCCCCAGAAGGAAAGCTTCTAGCACCGCCTTTGGGGCTGCTAGATGCACTCCAGTCCAATCCATTGCTGACCCCTGCTGGAACCCATGACCAAGTTGCCTTCCCTCTCTTGACTGGATGAGTGGACCTAGAACTTCTTGGATACCAGCAGGGCAACAGGATACTGCTGATACCCTCTCTGCCATTTACTTGTGCCATACATACTCTGCTCAGAACAATAATAACTGTAATTCTTCCTTTCCCTTGAGTTTTTACTGATTCTAGGGGTCTGCCGAAGACGGACTAAATTTACTTTTGTTTTATTTATACTTGGTAAATATGGTCTCTTGTTAGGACCCAATTAGTTGGTGGCAGTAGTGGGGAACCCTGTTCTTAGCTCCACCTTCAGAAGTAATAACTTAATCGCTAGCCAGACTAAAAATTGGTATGAGAGAGGCATTTTGAAAAATATTAATGTAATTTTCGCCCCTTATTTTCTTCCATGTAACCTTTCCCTTTTTACCCAGAGGCATCCATTTGCTTCAGAGAACATCATGATTAGTATAGCAGAAATGCAAGGGTAAATAATGATTCTAGTTCAGCTTTTGAAACCTACAGCTAAAAAATAGTCTTAAAAGATTTATTGGGAAAGTAAAGGAAGTTCTGAATTTTAAAAACTCTTAACTATTAAGAGCAAACATGTAGCATGGACAAAATGCTTTACTATAATCAATAGGTAAAGTTGGAGTATGATGGTGGGAATTTGCCATCTACTAAGGGTGGAAGTGAAGCGATCTTTCAGTTGGAAGAGCCAAGGATAGAGGGAAGGTCAGGGGAGTTGAGACTAGGCTTATTTGATGCTTACATCCCTTAGAAAGAATCCATCAACCCCTTCATTCCTTTGACCTTGGTCCAGAATGGGAAAGATGGACACAACATCAGGAAACCCAGAGAAGGGAGTAGAATCTGAAATAAGTTGAGTAGAATCTGAAACTTCTGGGCTGGTTCTTCACTTCCACTCCATGTTCAGCATGGCATTGGGGCAACATAGTGCCATTCAAGAAGTAATCCTGAAAGGCTGAGAGGTGTCTAGGCAGATGGACCTGTGTCTGTATTCCAGTTCCCTATGGCCTTGGTATGGTATGGAGGGGAACCAGAATGTTTTTTCATATCTTTGTAAGAGGGTCCAGAAATGCTGAGAGAACCCAAGGTCCAGATGAAGTCTGTATTTGGGATGAGAAAGTCTCATTCTACAGAGACCTCACAGAGGTCTATAGCAGGAAACCTGTAGCAGAGATCTCTGCTACAGAGGCTATAGCAGGAAAATGGGCTCCAGCAGTGAGTATAAGAAAGGCAGCCAAAAGAACCAGACAGGACTTGTTGCAACCCAGTGAGTACAAGCACTATATGCCTAGGGATCCCCTGAACAGCCACACAGCATGGAAAATGAGTGAGGACCAGAGAATAGCACAGCAGACAGCCCTGAGACTGCTTCCCTTTCTGCCCTCATAAAAACACAAAAGGTCCTAGCATTCAGAAACCAGAGGTGGAAGGAGGGGTAAAGCCCTTGGAAGGAGGCAGCTCTGAGAGTCTGACACATCAAAAATTTTCCTCTATCATTAACAGAAGTGGGAGCTTGTTCATAAGGTGCAGTTAGCTATAGATACAGTTAGCTACCACCCATAAATGTTTGCACCTTTTTATATTGTTTTATTTTCTTCCCCTTTATGAAACTAGAATATTTTGAAAGGGAAACTGTGGGAAATAGACAAAGTGTATTCTGAAGGAGGAGAAAGGAAAAAAGTGCTTCAGATTTGGAGGGGGATTTTCTTGAGGGAATTTGGGGGCTTGGTTCCTGTGTGATTTAACCTTTGTTAGCCTTTCCCCTGCCCCCCTTCTCCTGGCAGTGAACTTGGAAAATGGGGATGAGTCTCTGAATTCCTCCTGAGGGATGGGAGGAAAAAAAACCTGTCTAAGTCCTGGAATAGGCACTAGGGCTCCTAAGCTGATACCCCTAATATATGGGCCAAATGGTTCTTGACTGCATTAGAGTCTTTGCCCCATGAATGTTTTGTACTTTGATTTTTGTTTTGACTCTGATATTTTGTCACACCTGCTTACTTTTATTGACATTTACCTGGTATATCATTTCCTACCCTACCATCTGCTTTTCTTTAACCAATAGTCTTTTCCCCTCCTAGAAAATATATTTTTTAATGTTTTAACTTATACAAGTAATACGTGAAGATATTTTCCTTTTAAAAGAGCAAAAGCAGGGCATGTGGGTGGCTCAGTTGGTTAAGCATCTGACTCTTCATTTTGGCTCAGATCATGATCTCACGGTTTGTGAGATCGAGCCCTGTGTCAGGCTCTGTGCTGACAGTGAGGAGCCTGCTTGGGATTCTTTCTCTCTCCCTCTCTCTCTGCCCCTCCCTTCTTGTGTTCTCTCTCTCAAAATAAATATATATATATATACACAAATTTCTTTAAAGAACAAAGGCATTATATACATAAGGCTAAAGACCCACTGACTATCTCTCTGTCCTGGTTCTTTCTTTAAATTGCTTGTTACTATCCTTTGACTACTTTTTTGGGTTCTTATCTCTCACATTTTTGGTTCTTTATATATTCTGGATATTAATCCTGTGCTGTTAATTTTTTTTCCATAGTGAAGCTTGCTATTTAACTTTGTGTAGGCTTTCAGATATAAAATGTCTCAGAATTTTGATGCAGTTAAATCTTTTCTTAAAATTTTTATTTAAAAAATTTTTGTGTCCTGAATAAGAAAAGCCTTCCTTATCCAATATGATACTTTCCAGGTTTTTTTTTTCTTGCTAATAACTTTTTATTGCTTAAAAATTTTTAGGTCTTTGCCATCTGAAATTTATTTTTCTGAAAGATTTGAGATAGAAAATAATGTTTTGTTTTGTTATTTTGTTTTGTCACGAAGAGCCAATTATCTCAATAGCATTTCCAGACTAGTCTGTCTTTTCTCTACTAATGTGAAATGCCATCTCCCTTATATGCCAAATTCTTCTATATTCACAGATAGATTTCTGAGTTCTTCATGCAATTCCGTTTGTCTATTCCTGCACTATACCACACTGTTTAATGACCACAGCTTTGTAATATTTTGATATCTGTAAAGTAATTATTCTTCCTTTCTCCCCACAATCTATTGTAATATCTCTTTGAAAAAGTTTCATTTAAAGTCTTTTTTGGGGGGTTTAGATTGGAACTGCATTAAGTAAATAAATTTGAGAGTAAGACTGACATCTTCATAGAATTGAGTTTTACCACCCACCGATACATTATTTATCTTCACTTAGTAATATTTTCTTTTATGTCATTTAGTAAAAGTTTTATGGTCTTGCCTATGAAGGTTGTTATTAATTGCTACTGTATACAATATCAGTTAGTCTATTACATTTTCTGATTGATGATTGCTGGCATATGAGAAAGGCATTGATTTTTCTCCTTTTTTCAATTAATGAAGTGAATTACATTGATAAATCTCTATTATTGAATTGATACTGCATTTTTCGATAAATTTCACATGATCACAATGCATTATTTTTTCATTCACTACTGAATTAGAATTTCTAATATTTAACTCAGGATTTTTGCACCCATCTTTATAGATATAAGTATTTTGTGGTTGTTGTTGTTTTGTTTTTTCTTTTACTTGTCCTGTTTTGGTATTACAGTTAGCTTAACTATATAATATAAAGTAAATTAGGTAATTTTCTATCTTTTTCTATGATTTGGAACAATTTATAAAAAATGGAAATTATTTGTTTCTTGAAAATATAAAGAATTTGCCTATATAACCATCTAGACCTAATGCCATTTTAGGGAATATAGCTTTGATTGCCATTTTAATTTCAGATTTTCTACATTTTCTTAGACTATCTTAAAATTTTGTTTTCCTATAAAAATTATCCATATTTTTCAACTCTTTGGATATAAAGTTATTTGTATTATTCTGTTATAATTTTTTAAATCTGCTCATGTTACCATTATTTTACGTCTTTTTTTACTCCTGATAATTTTTTGTGGCTTTTTTCTCAATCCTATTTCTTAAAGAAATCTATTTTTATTAGTTTTTTTAAGTACTCTACTCAATTTTTTCTTTGTTTCACTAAGTTCTGCTTTTATGTATGGCAGTGTCTTTCAACCTTTTTTCATTATGACCCTTCTAGGAGGCTTTCAAAACATTTTTTCCCCTAATCATCACCTCCTCCCCAAATCCTAAACCACCCATATAATGTATATCTGTTTATGTTGTATGGCCTTTTGAAAGACCGTACTCATTGTAATAGCAATCAGTTTTTGACCTCTTTAGAACAAAAATTTTGCTAGGTTGGAGGCAATATCTTCCCCATTGAGAATGCGTGATCTGTGGTTAATGTCTTTTTCTATTTTCTTTGGGTTTGTTTGCCTTTTCTTTTGGAGATGAAAGCTTCGTTCATTCACTTTCAATCCTTTTTTGTTTTTGTTTTTAATAAACAATTTAAGGGGCTCCTGGGTGGCTCAGTCTGTTGAGCATCCGACTTTGGCTAAGGTCATAATCTTATAGCTCATGGGTTTGAGTCCTGTGTTGGGCTCTGCTGACAGCTCAGAGCCTGGAGCCTGCTTTGGATTTCATGTCTCCCTCTCTCTCTGCCCCTCCCCTGCTAGCACTCTCTCTCTTTCTCTGTTTCAAAAATAAACATTAAAAGTTTTTTAAATAAACAACTTAAAGCTATAAATTGCATTTCTTCGCCCAGTTGTTTTCTTGCATCACAAAAGCTTTGCTATGTAGTGCTTTTGGTTTTCATTCAGATCTAAATTTTGTAACTGCTCCTGTTGTCTTAGTCATATAGAAGTCTGCATTCACATTTTCCAATGCATGAGTTTTTGGTTATATTTTTGTTGTATTTTTATGTGATTAGCTGCCTGGAGTTTTTTTAGACTGTCTATTTTACTATTTGGTCAATAAGAATGCCTGCAATCTTTAAACATTAAGTTTCATGTTTACTGTAGGCTTTTGATGTACTCTTTATCAATTTAAGAAATTATCTTTTTTGTTACTAGTTTGCCAAGGTTTTTTTCAATTAAATCACAAATTAAAACTCAAATTGATAAGTTTTAACAAATACTTATTTTGGAATGAGACGATCATGCTTATTTCTTCCTGATTTCTATTAATTTAACTACTATGATATATAACATGTGTTTCATCCACCCTATGCTTTCCTTTGAGACCTAACCCTGTATATTCTTCAAGCCATATTTGTATTCCTATTCCATTCAATGGTGAGATACCTGAGACTAAACAAAAATGTTGAAAATATTGTCTACATATTCTGTGTCCAACCTATCTCAGTGTTAAAAGGGTTATTTTCTAAAGGTTTCCCTACAGATTCAGGTAGGTACCTCTCAATATTCTCTTGGATCTGAGATCCCTCGCAGAAGTAAATATTTTTATTTTCTCTCTGAGAGCTTGCATTCTTCTGTTATATCTCATTGGGTTCCAATCACGTCCTCTAACCTAATAACGACTAAACTACCACCTTCTTTCATAGTCTCATCTTTAATATTGGTTGGCTTTTGATATTTTTTTATTTTTCATTTGCATTGTTAATTCTATCCTCTAAGAACACAACCTTTCTTCTAAAGAAATCCTTCCCTTCCTCCAGTTCAATCGACTTGTCTTTGTTCATTTTTCACCCTCCCACTGCTTCCATTTTGACCTCAAGATCTAAATATGTATTTGAAACAAATATGATTCCTACTTTATTTGCTCAAAAAACTTGATTCCTAGGAAAAGAAGAATCCATGCATAGCCTTTCAAAATACTCTTCTTATTCCTTGGGGTTAAAATGGCATTGCTTCTCTCTACCTCAAACCCATATACGACAAACATTTAGATCCTCTTTATATTTATGATTAAAACCTACCATTACTCTGTGATTGAACACAGACTGAGTCCCTAAAATTTCACTGTCAGGGCTTATATAATCAACATATCTGGCACCAAGTTGGGACATAAATAGGTGACTATGGGTAACCCCTTGTGAAAGAAAGAACTTGGCCTCTCCCAGACACCTCTCCTTGGCCCTATAAAGGATACAATTCAAATCAAGATAAAAGGGAACCAAATTGGGTGGAACTGATCTAATGCCACGTGTTAATACCCAGCACAGTTTAAGCCCTACTTTAAGGGCTAGAATCACCTAAACTTATTTTGAAGTTTACATGGAACTTATGCCATTGTACCTTAAAGTCCTCATCTACAATTCTGGCTGACAATAAAGGCAGCACAAATTGTTCCACTCAATAGTGCTTTTTCCTTCTGCAGCAAGCCAGTCTCAGCTGTACCTATGTGAATCAAGATCAGCCACAGTGGCCTGTGCAGCCCACTTTTGCAGAGTCCTATGTCCAGTACCTCTAAAAAGGTAGCTTGGGAGTAGAAGCTTTCAAAAAGGCCAAAGAACTGAACAGTCCAAGATCACTAAAGTGCTAAAGCCCTATGCCCTGGCGCATCAGATGTCCCATCTCCCCACATCTTATTTTGGTTCCCTAATTCCAGTTAGAGTGCTATTTCTCAAGATACTTCTCAATGTATATTTGCATGTGTTTGGGCTTAAGGGAGAAAATTAACCATATCCCTTTCCCATCTAAGTTCTCAACCGAGTAATAGTTATAGGAATCAGAGTAATGGAGATGAACATTATCAGTATTTTGTTGATGAAGCTGTACCTATGGCCATAATTGGGCTTTCTAACACCATTCCCCTCTCCCATCCCTCCCAATTGATGATACTGGGATTACCCACCCAAAGGAGAATATACAAAGGAAACACTTACCTGCAGGGCTGCAAGAAGACACGGCTGTTCCAAAAGTGGAGACAGAGAGAGGTGCTCTTCAGACCTGCCTCTGGAAGGCAGGCCTGGGCCTCAGCAGGTGTACTTATTAGGTGAATGCTGGATCTGAATGGACTGCATACACATTGTAGGCACAGAGGCACAAAAGAAAGAACTTAGAGCGTGTGTGCGTGTGTGTGTGTGTGTGTGTAAAATAACCCTCTTCCCTGTGTCTCCATCAGAGAACCCAACATTCCTTTGGAGAGAAGTGAGTAAGAGGTAGAAACAGGGGCCAAGAATAATATCCCAATATGGTTCCCTACTTGGAGAAGAACAGAAAAATAGGAACAAATGACAGATTCTTGTCCCCATGGGTGAGGGCAAGGCCTGTACTCTTCACACTCTCCCAGCAGGGGTTGGGGATCCATTTCCCTCACACCCAAGATCTGACCTGGAATTCATTCTAGCTTCCAACCCAGAATTCAGAAAAAGTGCTATCAGTAGATTCTGTTACTATATCATTCCTACATTAGAACCCAGGATGGCAGAGGTGGGGAAGGGCCCAGAGGTTCAGGCCAACAAATCCCCAGACCCATTCACTAATTAGGCTCCATCTGTTTAACAAAAAAAAAAACAAAAAAAGAAAAGAAAAAAGAAAAGAAAAGAAAAGAAGAAAGAAAGAAAAAGAAAGAAAGAAAGAAAGAAAGAAAAAGAAAAAGAAACAACAATAAAACTATGAAGCCCCTTCCAAGACATTTCACCAATAACTGCTCCTCAAGAGCTATTTGGTTGCTGGAGTGAAAAGGGTAATAACACCCAAGACTAAGAAGGACTAGCCTATAAATCTTGGCTCCATTATCTAGCTACTCTGAGTGTTCTGAGTGTCTCCCTCCCCACCATCCCAAGCCCTAGGAGGAGTCATTGAAAGACATGCCACACTTAAATTGTCAGAGGCCATCCCCAAAGTCCCCAACATTGAAGAAGCCAAATAAGGACACTGCTTGGAAGATTGAGAATCAAAAGTCGTTTATCAAAGCGTGGTTGGAAAAGCCAAGCATTCTTGAGTCCAATTCCAGAACAATCAGTGGGAGTCTCTCTCCTATTAGCTTCATTGTTCACCTACATAGATCTTCTACTGAAGGAGACAAAGGGGAAATTACAGTCTTCAAGGGGGCCCAGAGTGCCCTTCCTATCCAGTCTCAGCTGAGGAGAGAGAGCAAAGGGAGGATTCTTCCCCCAACCCAAATCCACCTCCACAACTGGGGGCTTCCTCTTCCCATATGTAGCTCAAAGAGGGCCCCATCTTTCCTGCTTAGTCTGCATCAGAAAACACTGACCTCTTCAAAGTCACAGGGCATACCCTTTGGGTCCTTCTTATGGACCTTTCCCTCACTTAGTGCAGGAACACTTAGTAGAGGCCCAATGTCAAGTTGGCATCACTCACTCTCTCAAGGAAAACAGAATGCCCAGGACCAGAGGAAGAAGAGAATTGGCAGTGAAAATTAATCTACCAGGTCAAAAGATAAAGTTTCTCCCCAAATGCCAAAGAGATATTCCCACTTTAAATCCACATGGTGTGGAAGGAGGGAATGGACTCAACCTGCCAAGAAAAGGGCTTTTAAGCTAAGCACAACAGGCATAGTGTTCAGCAGGGACTGGACATTTGGAGGAACTTAGAAGTAATAGGGAATGGGGAAGGAGGGAGTACTGGTAGCAGGAAGGGAGAGTGGTGTCCTTTGACTAAGGACCCAGAGAGAGGTGAGGTGGGGTAACCAAGCATGAGGGAAAGAGCCACTTAGAAGGCCAGATACCTAAGTTCTAGTCATGGCTTTCGTCAGCAACTCAGCACGAGACTTTGAACTTATCTAGGCTTCAGTGTCTTCATCTGCAAAACAGGGGAAAGCAGTTTGTTTAACTAGATGCCTGTTATGGTCCTTTGAGATTATGGCACCCTCCACAAGATATTCAGGAGGGGGCCACAGGGGCCTTACCAGAGCAGGAAATTCCTTTCAGCCCCATCTCTAGTAAAAAGGTCACATGTACACACATTCACACGTACATAAGCAGAGTGACCGATAACTTCGTTCATAGCAGCAGAGACACATATAGAAAAAATAAATACTGCTAATGCTTGATTCCTGCATTGGGGCAGAAGGGTCCTGAGGGTATAACTTGGAGGGACTTCAAGGTCAAGGGAGAAGGGTCCTCCTATTTGATAAAAATTTTCACCTTGCTGTTCCTTCCCCAAGTCCAAGTCCAAGGCAGCCAGATCTTTGGAGAAAGCCACTCTCATCTTCCCCTCCCCAAACCATCAACTCCTTTGCTGCAAAGAGAAAAATGCACAGATCCCAAGGGAAATAAACCCCTTGTCAGCCACTAAGAAATGAACAGAATCTACCACACCTGAGATTACTTGGACTGGGCAGCTGGAACCACATGCCCCTATTTCCCTGAATATTAACAATGATCCTGAAAGGTCTTTTTTTGGACCTATCTCACCCAAAGTCACTTGGGTGTGCCCTCTGGCTAAAAAAGGGGAACTAGCCTGGACCACTCTTATTTCTGGTTCTTTCATGATTGTTTTCAAAATCTTAAACCAATCTCACTGTGAGAGTGAGCCAGGAAGTTGCCCTCCCCAGGTACGAATCCAAATGGGAAGAAAGGCTACGACGCAAGTGCAGAGTTCCAAACCATGCAACAGGACCTGCAAACAGACTCGCAACACTCCCCAGACACCAAGAAGCATCTCCCAGTCATACATTCACATAGACTCTTACGTGGCCTCTCCTACCAGAGGTAGCTGGGGCAATTGGGCAGTGGAGGACATCAACCTCCCATCAACCTGGGATCCCTGTTTAAAAGATACTAAAAATAAATTAGTAAACATTGCTATTTACAGAAATAGAAATCATTTCTGTTTCCAAAGGCCTCTCACCATCCCAGTCCTGGACATTTCCAAGACTGCCTCCCCGAAACCCTCTCCAAGGTCCGCCCTGGCGGGTGGGTAAGACACTAGAGTCCTTTGAGACTGGGAGCTCCTCAGGCACCTGAGAATTCCAGTTTCACATCTCTGGTTCCAGGGAAGGGAGAATCTTCAGGACTCTGGAGAGTACCGGGGTTCATCCCTTTTTCACCAGTTCCTGGGGATGTCTTGAGGCAACCCTCTCCCCTTTAGGTTGATAAACGTTCGTAAGAATTCCTGCTATTTTCGGTCCCCCAGTCCCTCCCCAGGGTCCAACGTGCCTGCCTGGACCCATCCTCCGAGCAGAGGAACCAGTCTGTGCCTTGGTCTAATGACTCTGGGAAAAAGGGATGGGCAAGGAAAAGGCAGGAACAACGGTCTGGGCGATCGTCCTTGCGGGGATGACTAACAGCAATGACTGTCAGACAGGCAGGCGGTGAGGCTGGGCTCTTGGCCGGGGACGGAGGCGGAGCTGTCCACCAGGCTGGTGGGTTGGGGGTCGACGCGGGGAGTGCGACGGCGCCCGCGGTACTCGATCATGTCGGGATGATAGGCTGGGTGGCGACGAGCGTGCTTGGTCAGATGGTCGCTCCGGGAGAACTGCTTGGGGCAGAGGGGGCAGGAGAAGCGCTTCTCGCCCGTGTGCGTCCTGTAGTGGCGGGCCAGCTCGTCGGAGCGCGTGAACTTCTTGTCGCAGTCGAGCCAGTCGCAGGAGAAAGGGCGCTCACCCGTGTGGGTGCGCTGGTGGGACTTCAGATGTGACGACTTGTAATAGGCTTTGTTGCAGCCCGGAAAGGGGCAGCGATGGCGCTTGGCAGCAGGTGTAACCGGCCTCCGACGAGGCACTGGACCTGTGGCGGGGGCGGGGCCCGCCCCAGGGGCCACGCCGGGGGCCGCCCTGGGGGCTGCATGCGCTCCGGAGGCGCCCGGAGCGCCGGGGACCGCGAGCGCGCGGGAGGAGTGCTCGGGTCCGGAGACGTCGGTCGCGCTGGAGGCCGGGGTCGGCTCTGAGCCCAGGGTCGGGCCAGAGCACCGGGTCGGGTCGCAGGAGCCAGACGAGGCGCGCAGAGCTTCCCCCGAGTTCTCCCCGAAGCCCTCCTCAGAGCCGCCGCGCAAGTCAGCCAAGACGCTTGCAGCCAGCAGGTGGGGCGCGGCGCTGCCCGCGCCGGGGCTGGGGGCGGGGGCCTGGGGGAGCGGGGGGACCGACGCGGGTCCCGGTGGCCCCGGGCCCGGCAGAGAGGACTCCGGCGGCGCCGCACCCACCTCCGAGCCTGCGGCTCCGCCCGCGCCCTCGGGGTCCGGCGGGCGGCGGTGAACCACGGCGCCCGTGGACATGGACACCAAGCACTCAGCTGCGAAGTAGTCCAGGCACGCCACGGCTGCCGACATGCTGGCACCGCCGGGCAGCCGGCAGGCGCCGTCCGAGCGCGGCCGGCCGCGGGCGAGAGAGTTCTCGGGAGCGTCCGTCCCGCAGCCTCGGAGGGAGAAGCAGGAGGCCCGGTGCGCGCCGCCCGCCGCCCGGCGCCGCCGCCGCCGCCGCCGCCGCCGCCGCCGCCGCCGCCGCCGCCGCCGCCGCTGCCGCCGCAGCCGCCGCAGCCGCCGCCGCCGCCGCCGCAGCCGCCGCCGCCCGCGCGGAGCCCGCCCCGCCTGACGCGCCCCTGACGCACCGGAGCCCGCGGGGGCGGCGGGACCCGCCCCGGCCCGCAGGATACCCCCTCGGAACGCGGGGACCACCGGGCTAAGTCATTTTTAACAGCCTAAGAAATTATCTTGTCTTCGCTTTCTTGCCTCTGCTGGTGAGCCAGGTAATTTTAATAAAGAGAAAACTCCCCGATCGTAACTTCTGGGCAGCCTGCCGGCTTCGCGCCCCCCCCGCCCCCCGCGCCCGCTGGTCCTCCGCCAGCTGGGTGTCCGGCGGAGTCCGCGAAACTTTTTTTTTAAGGAAAAAAAACCGCTAATACCTGATCTGTCTTTCGATTCATAATTACGATTGTTAGTTACGCGGGCTGGAATTGCATTTCATTTCTCTCCGCCGCTCGCAGACCAAATTTAAAATATCCCTAAGTCTGCATCAAAAAAAGTTTTCTGATTTAACAGTTCCACTGCGATTCGGTGTCGGTACCAATTCCCTAAATAGATCCACTACGTAGCCATTAATTAATAGCATTTCGAACCAGAAACATTTCTAACCTTGAAACAGCAAAGAATCCTCTCATGGCTGAAATTGAAACTTAAAATCCTTTGAGTAACGATTTAACTATTCAGCCAACGAAAGAAAAATGCATGTTTAAACCGCATTAACCTGTCACAGGCATACAAACAAATTTCCACGCTGAAATATAAATTATAGACTAGCAGCGAGATAAACACATTAAAATGGACTCCCACAATTTTAATAATAGAAAGTCACGTTTCCAATTAGGCAACATCTTTTATTTTTCTTTTGACAAAAATTAAAAATAAGAAAATGCAGTAAATGATATAGAATTGCTCGTTGTGATTGTGGAGGGTTTTCTTTTTGTATAATCACGTATATGTTTAATTTTTTTTTTGCATTTCTTCACTGCTTTCATTTTTTTTCCTCCTTTGATTTTTAAAAAATTAAAAACGCACAGAAAGGCAAACAGGATGATTTCTAAAAATAGTCAGAGCACGGTTTTTGATGTACACAAGCTTTACTATATACTATACTATATACTTTATACTATATACTGTTTAATTGTATGCATTTTATTTGTAATTTTCCAGTACTTTTTCTTCTGGAAATTAAAAATACATATATATCAAGAATAACATATATTCGTGTATTTACTTCATAGAATAATCAAATGTAAATTATTTGCTTCAGCTTTTTTAAATTTATATTAAAGATTGCAGATCGAGTTGAATGTCACTTTATCTCCCTCCCCAATTCAACTTTCTCTCCCCTTACATCCCTAGGTTATCAGCATTATAAAGAGTATATCCTTCCAGCATTTGTTTTTATACCTTTATTGCTTAATTACTTATATATATTTATATGTAAATATATAGAGATGCTTATGTATTTTAAAGTTTCTTTATAAATGGCACACTAGTGTACATATCATTTTGCAACTTACTTTTTCTCCTCAATATGATTTGGACAACTATCCATGTTGATACCTATAGAATCTGCTTTATTCATTTCAGTAGTTTTATTAATATTATCAGCTATATTGTTTTTATGGAGATACCATTCTAAAACAGATGATTATTAAAAGTTCCTTGCTGCAACATTTTAGACAATTAACTCAATTTATCTACACAGGTTAAATTTCTGTCAGAGGCTTCTTTACTAGCTGCTTTTCTTTTAATTTAATGATTTGGAAAAAATGTAAAGCTATTTAACAATGCAGAGAGAATATCATAAGCATCCATGTACCTGTCATGTAATTAGTGAATGTTAACATGTTGCCCTATCTGCTACAGGTCTTTTTTTTTTTTTAATTGAACTATTCAAGGTTTCTGATTAAATTGAAATCCCTTTGTACTCCTCCCCAAAACCATCCTTCACCTTTTTCTCCAAAAGCAAACCCTATCATGAATTTAATATGTAATTTTCCAGTCTAGGTTTTATACTTTTACTCTACATGAACATATAAGAATACAGAATATTATTTCATTTGATTTTTTAAATGTACATGTGTGGTGTTAGACTTTTACGTATTCTGACTTGGGTTTTTTTTTTTTTTCCTTCATGGAATGTTTTTATTCTTTATATCTCCATGTTGATAAATATAAATCAGTTCATTCATTTTAATTGCTATATTGTAGATCCATGCATATAAATGTGCCCTGTTTATTCATTCCCCTATTGATGAATATTTAAGCTGCTGCCAATATTGGGGGCAACGCTAATACGAACATGCATGTACATGTGTCCCTTGCACATATGTGAGAATTTCTCTCTGAATCTACCTAGATGGGCAATTGCTAGGCTACATGCACAATTTCAGTTTTATTAGAGACTGCCAAATGGTTCGATTTACACATTCACAAACAGCATGTAAGAGTTCTTGTCTCCCTCACATCACTTTCTTGATTCAGAATTTTCTAATTTCTGACAATTTGACTTTTTAAAAACCCAGTCTCTTGTTTTATTTGCGTTTCCCTCACTGCTAGTGGGGTTGAGCACTTCTTCATATATTGATTGGCTATTAAGAGTTCAAGTCTGTGATTTGTTTTCTTTACAGACCTCATCCATTTTTCCATGGGCTGTATATGTTTTCATTTTTTTTCCTCTTGTTTTATAGGAGTTCATACAGATAAACAGTATATTGTCTCAGTCTGTGGCTCCTCTTTTGACTGCTTTTGATGTCTTTTGTACTATAGAAAATGTAAAATGTGGTCATATTCCTTGATCTCTTTATAATTTGTGTCATTTGTGTCTTATGAAAGAATTCTCTGCATATCTGATACCATGAAAATAGCCTTTTTTTCCCCTTAATATTTTAAAGTTTGGCTTCCACACTTACAAAATTGATCGCTCTGGGACTTACTTTTTGAATGGTGTCAATTAGGAATTTAATTTTACTCTCCTTCTTCCCTCTCCCCAGTATGGAAAACCTGTTCTCCTGACCTGATTTACGGGACAGTCTTTCATTCCCCCATTAATGTGTCATGCCACCATGATGAAAATTAAACTTTCATATATTCATGGATATGTTCCTGCTTTGTCCTTTTCCACTGACCAAACCATCTCTGAGCCAATACCACACTGTTTTAATTATTATGGCTTTATAATAAGTCTTCATGTCTAGGAGGTCATCTCCCTTCCCCCCACCTATGTTTATGTTTGAAACTGCACTGGCTATTTTGGGACTTTTATTCTTCCATATTAACTTTAGCATCAGTTTGTCAACTTTCATTGAAAAACCTTTTTGGTATTTTGCTGAGTTAAATTTAGAGGTTAAATTTTGGAAGATATGGTATCTTTATAAAATTGAGTCATCTAATACCTTAATATCACTCTGATTTCTTCATATCCTTCAATAACTGTTCAATAACAGTTATTTATAAATAACATAGTTTATTTATAAAAATTCCTGTACTTCTTTGTTAGGTTTATTCCTAGGTACCTTACAGCTTTTGTTGCTATTATAAGTGCTATTGTAAGTGCTATTATAAGTGGGATCATTTAAAAATTTTTTAATTGGTTATTGATATTGCCTGGAAATATTATTGATTTTGGAACAATCTTGTTTTAGCAAACATGCTGAATTTCCTTATTAGTTAAATATTTATTTGCAGTTTCTCTTGTATTTTTATATAGATAATCATATT
Source organism: Cryptoprocta ferox (assembly GCA_028646485.1). Classification (NCBI taxonomy): domain Eukaryota; kingdom Metazoa; phylum Chordata; class Mammalia; order Carnivora; family Eupleridae; genus Cryptoprocta; species Cryptoprocta ferox. The sequence goes on from CM053559.1 coordinate 79,828,668, forward strand.
ATCTGTAGATAACACTCTTGATACCTGCCCCCTTATCTCATTGGATGGGCGAGAACAAATCAAATAGTGAGAGCAAGATTGTTTTCCTGTCTCTATCTCATTGAGAATATTTCTAATGTGTCATTATTATTCATGATATATGTTTTAAGGTTTTGGTAGAAGCCCTTTATCAGGTGAAGGAGTTCCCTTCTGTCCCAGTTGAGTATAAAGTAGGAATATTTTAAAACCATGCAATGAATACTGAATTTTATTAAATGCTTTTCCTAAAACTATTGAGATGATTATAGGTCTTCGTTATGTTAATGTAATGGATCACTGATACCTTTTAAAATATAGACCTATCCTTGTATTCTTTGAGATATACCTTGTTTTGCTATAATGTACTATTTTTTTTTAACACACTCCACATAACTTATGAATGCTTTTTTATTTTAGCACCTTTGCTCATGAGTGATTTGGGCTTATAATTTTCTTTTCTTGCACTGCCTTTGTCCATATTTGGTATCAGGGTTATGCTACCCTCATAAAATGCATTTGGAAACATCCCTTTTTGTATTTTCTATAACAGTTTCTATGAGATGGGTATTATTTGTTCCTTGACTGGGAAATCTCATCTGTGAAACTATGGTATTTTGAAAATTCAACTCAATTTGTCTAGTGAGTGTTAATTTATTTGGGTTGTCAATTTCTTCCTGAGTCAGTCTTTAAAAATTAGATACTACGTTTAAGCCTCCAGAATTTTGGTATATGGTTCATAGCTTTCTCTTATTATTTAAAAATTCTCGACAGTATCTGGAGTTATATCCTACTTTTCATTCCTGATATAGTTGTGAATTCTTTATTTTTTCTTTTTTGTCTGAACAGAGGTTTGTCTATATTTTTAGGTAAACCTGTAGAGGTTAGTCTATAGTCTTTTCACGTAGCTTAGCTTCTGTTGATCATGTCTGTTTCTTTTTAAATATATATATTTGTTTAACTTCTGTATTTATTTTTATTAACCTTTCATACTTTTGTTGAGTTTAATATTTTATTCCTTTTTTAAAAAAGACTTTTTAATTCAAATACTTACTACATTAGGGGCACCTGGGTGGCTCAGTCAGTTAAGCAACCGACTTTGGCTCAGGTCATGATCTCACGGTTAGTGGGTTTGAGCCCCACATTGGGCTCTGTGCTGACAGCTCGGAGCCTGGAGCCTGCTTCGGATTCTGTGTCTCCCTCTCTCTCTCTGCCCCTCCTCCGCTCGTGCGCTTTCTCTGTCTCTCAAAAATGAATAAACGTGAAAAAATTTTTAAAATACTTATTAATTTCCAATATTTCTTATTTTCTAAATAACTCTTTTTTAACAGTTATTTTTGAGAGACAGAGAGAGCAGAGGAGGGGGAGGGGCAGAGAGAGAGCGAGACACAGAATCCGAAGCAGGCTCTAGGCTCTGAGCTGTCAGCATAGAGCCCAAGGCAGGGCTTGAACCCACGAACCGTGAGATCATGACCTGAGTGGAAGTTGGTTGCCTAATCGACTGAGCCACCCAGGTGTCCCTCTTATTTTCTAAAATATAATTTGAGACTATAAAATCCCCTTGAAGAGAAATTTCCCTTGCCTTATCTGTATCCCACAAGTTTTCAAAACAGTGCTTTCATTGTCATTCAGTTCTAAATACTTTATAATTCCACTGTGATTTCTGAAAAACTAAATTTTCCAAAAGAGGTGTTTCCTGGATGACAGGATGCTTCCTGTCAACAGTGTAGAAAAGGTAATATTTACTTTTGCATAGGTAATCACCTAAAGGAAGCTTTTTCTGAAAAAACTGGAGGTGCCTCTATGTTTAAGGTAAGTGGTACCAGGAAAAGAAGTGATTTTTAAGGATTGTTATTACGTCTGGAAACTTATGTTGCTGGTGAAGTTCTGCTGTAGCCTTGGCATATGATCTAGATATTTCATTCATTCAGTCAGTTCACACTGATGGCCTTCCATATACCAAGCATTCTTCTAGGAAATGGGAGTTACATTAGTGAAAAACAACAAGAACAAAAATGAAAATTGCCTGCCCTCCTGGAGTTTATATTGTAGTGCAGGTATTTGGTTATGTTTTCCTTAATTTATGGCTGCGGCGCTGCTATTGCATATTGTCTAGATGATCCTCTTGAATTTTGGAACAAGCGATGCAAATGAGGGGCTTGGGGTGGAAATGTGAGTATACTGGTTTGGAAGTTGCTGAAGGAGCTCATCCAGTTCCAGGGCAAGACACCCAGTTTCTAACGGCTGAGGACCTCCTGGGTGGGGGTCTCTCTGGCTGAGAAGCAGCAGAATTGGAGGAAATTGCAGAGAGGAGATGCCTTATACATAGGGAGTTGCTCTGTGAAGGGAGTCCCCTCCCTTCTTTTCTTGTTGATTGTGCTTTCTTGGGATTAAGGGATTCACTGGATAATGAACAGGGTGTCAGTTTTTCAAGTTGATGAGAGACTTTGGGGTCTCTATACAGATGGTATTCTATCATGTGAGCTATTCTGTAACCAGGGCACATTAGTAACCTCTCAGGAATTGGCTCTGGAAGTACAATGGGTGGTTATTTGAAAGGGAAAGTAGAAAAAGGATAATTTCTCAGCATATTGTATACTGTGGTCTTGAAATGAATGTTACAGAAAACAATATCTTCCTAAGCCCGCTCCGAAGTTTCCAGGAGCAACATCAAAGAGATGCTCCTGAAGGCCTCGAGAGGCTGACCTGCCCCTCCCTTTGGTCACAAGTGACTCAGAGGGGGGAGAAAGTAGACATTCTATATATAGGGCATAAATGAATAGGAATATATAAACGGACAGGTTAGTATCACTATTCATTCATGATTACTAGTCTCAAACAGATATTCAGCATTCCCGGAAATACTGCAAACCTGTTTGCATCTGTGCTGTTTTCTTTCCACCCTTTGGCAAAGGTCAGCTTATTCTCATGAGTTCTGGCCCCTCAGAATCCACAATCCATAACATATGCCCTCTCTCTCCAGCATTTTCTGTCTCTCCTCTGCAGAATAATTTGAATCAACATTCAGTAATGGACTAATATCTCCCCCCCTCCAAAAAAAGTGGGGTGCCTGGGTGGCTTACTCCATTAAACATCTGACTTCAGTTCAGGTCATGATCTTGGGATTTGAGCCCCGCATCGGGCTCAGTGCTGACAGCTCAGAGCCTGGAGACGGGTTCAGATTCTGTGTCTCCCTCGCTCTCTGCCCCCCCCCCCCCCACCACTCGAGCTCTGTCTCTCTCTCTTAAAAATAAACAAACATAAAAAAAAATTTTTGTCTCTCGACTCTCCATTCTCCTGTAGCTATTGCCGCATAGCCACATTCTCTTTCAAAGCCAGGTGTCTCAAGAGCCAAATATGTTCTGTATGCTTACCAATTCCTAAACCCACAATTAAAATTGCTCCAAAATTTAGCCCTCACTTTGCTACAGAAATTCTTGCTAAGAGCAACACTGGCACACGACAACATGAATGTACTTAATGCCACTGAGCTGTATACCTAAAAATGGTTAAACTGGTACATGTTGTGTATATTTTACCACAATTAAAAAAAAAAACCTCTTTTCTAAAAAAGAAAAAAAAATCAACATTGATCCATGTTGCTAAATCCAATCCTCAGATTACTAGAAGTCTCTAGAGCAGTTGAGTAATCATTGAAACATTCTCTTTTGGCTTCTGTGAAACTGCATTCTTTTGGGCTTACTTCCATCCTTCTAACTGTTCCTTCTCAGTCTTATTTGCTCATTTCTCCTCCTTTACCTAAGGTTTAAAGTGTAAAGTTCTACAGAATTCTTTTTTTTAATGTTTATTTATTATTGAGACAGAGAGAAACACAGCATGAGTGGGGGAGGAGCAGAGAGAGAGGGAGACACAGAATCCGAAGCAGGCTGCAGGCTCTGAGCTGGCAGCACAGAGCCCGATGCGGGGCTCGAACCCACGGACTGTGAGATCATGACCTGAGCCGAAGTCGGACGCTTAACTGACTGAGCCACCCAGGTGCCCCAAGTTCTACAGAATTCTATACACCGCCCTCTTCTCCCAATTTTCTCTACTCTCTCTCGGTAATTTTGAACATGTTTCATGACTTTAGGTACACCTGTATTCCAACAATTTAGGAAATTATAATCTTGACACCAGGTCTATTTCCCAGAGATGCCAGGTCATTCTAAATCCCTCTGACTACTTGATAGTTGTGATGTCTCATAGTTAGCACAAGCTGAATGTATTCAAAAACTGAATTTGTGCTTGTGACCCCAAATCTACTCCTCCTGCATTCTTTCTTGTCTCAGGAAATAGCACTTTCATCCAGCCTGTCCCTCAAGCCAGGAAGCGGGGGGTCATCCTTGACACCTCCCTCTCGGCCCCTGCACTTCATTCCTCTTCATGTTTGGTTAGTTCTCCCTTCGGAATATATCTTGGCCATCCACTTTTCTTATCTTCCCTGCCAATGCCCTAATTAAAACAACCATCATATTTGGTCAAACTACTCTAATAATGTAACACATTCATGGCTTCTGGGTTTTAGGATGTGGACGTCTTTGGGGAGTCATTATTTTGCCAATTCGAGGCTGAAGCAGGGTAGGCGAAGGGAAAGAGATGGTAAGAGATGAATGAGTTCAGAGATCTGGATGCGTGGGAGGCAGATCATATTTGAGCTTATAAACCCATGGAAAGAGGGATAGCAAGTCTTAAGGAGAATTCTGAGCAGTGGCAGGATCTGAATTACTTTTTCAAGGTTCACTCTGGTGGCCGTGTAGCAAATAGACTAGAGCGTGGGCAGGAGTGGAAACAGGAGAGCAATGAGTTAGCCACTGCAGAAATCCAAGCAGAAGATGATGATGCCTTAGACCAGAGTGGTAGCGGGGAAGGTGAGGAGATGTGGTCAGAGTCTGATGTCTTTTGCAGTGGGCGTGCAGGATACCTGCTTGCCCATATGTTAGGCGCAGGCTACAAGAGAAGAGAAGGACTCCAAGAAATTCAGCGCAGCAACTTGAAGAATATTTTTTTTTTCTTTTGAGATGAAGAAGACTTTCAAAGAAGCAGGATATGGGAGGTGGAAAGTGGGAATTTGGTTTTGGAGACTTTGAGGTGCTGTGTGGACATCTCAGTGGAGATGCTGAACCAGCTGTCAGATCTCAGAGTCTGAAGTTTCTCCAGTCAGAGTTGTGTCCCTGGCTGAGCAACAGAATAACAGAGTCTTTTTAAAAAGCGACATATTTATATATGTAATTTCTGGAGGACAGGAATTCCAGCTCTTCATAGAGTTTCTCAAAACACTACATATAATTATCTATATAATACATTTTTAGTATAATGATAATAAGGCATTAAGTATTTTTAAGTATTTTTAAAATTTAGTATTCATCTATAAAAATCAAGTCTTTTTTTTTTTAATTTTTAAATGTTTATTTATTTATTTTAAGAGAGAGACAGAGCGCAAGTGGGGGAGGAACAGAGAGAGTGAAGAAGACATGGAATCTAAACCAGGCTCCAGGCTTTGAGCTGTGAGCATAGAGCTTGATGTGGGGTCCGAACCCACGAACCGTGAGATCATGACCTGAGCCGAATGCTTAACCAACTGAGCCACCCAGGCACCCCTCAAGTATTTTTTATTTTACATAATCTAATAATTTAGGTCTATTGTTTTAGATTCAGTTTCAACACTTGGTAAAAGTGCCTGTGTTTTTAGCTGTCAGGTTTCTTTTAGACACAGCTGGCCTTCTTGCATGGTACATTCAGGCTCATGTTAACTTACAAGCCTAAGTGAAGTACACATGACCTTATGAAAAACAGGTGAGCCTTTATTGGACTCGTTTCAAATACTTTTCAGTGCCTGCAGTGTTGTGTGCTTTAAAAAATAACCATCGACAGGAAGAATTAGCACGTAGTAAATAATCAGTAAGTATTTTTACGTAATGAGACTGAGAGCAAAGGCCCAACTGAGGTGTCTATATTAAGACAGAAAAAAAAAAAAAGCGGGCGATAGAAGGTTCTAAGTATAACAGTCCAATAGTTCAGCAATATATGTGGAGTCAGATTCAAGCCAGATTCGAATCGTGGCACAAGACATAAGCCTGGCTCCTTCCACGTGGAGAAATAGAAGTTAGTGCAGCAATTTGACAGTAACTGGGAAGGACGACAATGTGCATCTCCTGTGACTTAGAAATTTCACGCCTCGGTATATACCTTAGAGAAATTCTTGTCCTTGGCCCTCGTCGCAGAATGGGAAGCCCTGCAGATATGTTTGGTGTAACATTTGCTACAGATTTTTCAAGCAATCTAAAGATTAATAAAAATGCAAGGCAGTTCTCTGTGGTGGTAAAAAGAAATTATGAAGCCACACTAGCTAGATCGTGGATAATGTTTTCTGCTCAGTCATTAGGGCAGGGGAAAAGACCTAAGATTTTAGAAGAGTGTGTCTAATGTGATTAGCATTTACACAAAGGTTAAGTACATGGGAATTATGACCAAATTAGCATGGTATAGTTGTTAATAGCACAAACTCTGTGGCCAGGCTGCCAGGTTTTGCTGCTGTCGCTTAGCCTGTCAGCTGCTGTGTGACCTTAATTAAATAACTTCTCATTTATAAAAGGAGATAGTAATGGTACCTACTTCACGGAGTCATGGTGAGAACTTAACTAGATAATATATGTAATGTAATTAGACTATCTGTAGGCATGTAGTAAGCACTATATTAGTTACTACATATTGTTTGTCCCTATATAGCCATAGTATATCCATATATTACAAGTATAATCCATAAATGAGTATGATACACACCAAATCTTGGGCAGTTATCTCTGGTTTGGAAGGAAAAGAAATGGGATTTCAATGAATTCTTTAGTGTTTTATTTATTTCTTTAAAAACTGGAAGCAAATAAGGCAAAATGATAAGATTTGTCAATATGGATGGCGGGTACACTCCCGTTTGCTATATGACTCTCTGTACTTTTCTGTGTGCATGAAATATTTTATTTAAAAACAAATCCCAGTACAGAGCCTGGAAGATGACATGCACAAAAATATTTGCTAAATGAATGAGTGATTGAGAAGCGGCATGAACTGGGGACCCAGCCCTAGGAGCACCCAGTTGAACGTCCCTTTTAGTCTGCTCTCTAGTCCCTGAAGAGGAGAGCAGTAATGGACGTGGCCATTAGGATGGAAAACTTCTCTTCAGCAACGATGGATTCAGGGAGACAATGGAGCAAAGCTTTCAAGGTTCTGAAGGAAAATTATTTTGAACTTAAATTCTATACCCAGGTGAACTCATCATTCAAGTGTGAGAGCAAAATAAAAACACCTTCAGAAATGTATGGGTTCAGAAAATATACCACTCAAGCATCCTCTCTGGACGAATAACTAAACAGTGTATTTCAGGAAAATGAAAAATGAATCAAAGAGGAAGGCATGAGGGACACAAAACACAGTGAAACTTGTAGTGAAATTTAAAATCATTATTGATTGAGGAGAGTGTGGGGGGTGTACAATCTGTGATTACAGTCTCTAATGGGATTTTACTTGGGAGGTGGCAGGGGCAAAGGAGAAAAGCAAAAGCAGGAAAAGGTTCTTGACTGATTCAGAGAGAAGCTTAGTTGTATTCATTAATTGAAGGTACTGATTTTATAAAATAAGTTTAAGTATGTGCTTAAAAATTAGAGCAACCCTGAGGAAAATTGGAACAGGATATATAACATCCTAACCATATAAGAAAAAAAATAGGAAATGTCATCAATTTATTAAAAGGGTAAGGAGAAAAGGGGGAAATAATAACAAAACATGGTAAACAGAATACAAAAATAAGATGCAAGAATTAGCTCAAAGTGTCAGTAGTCACAGAACGCGAAGCCCCAAGCCCTAAAGCACCATGTGCTGTCTCCCTAAAACTCCTGAAACAACATGACCCAGGGATTAAAAACTAATAGAAATAGACGTAACAAAGAAAACCAAATTAATATTTTAAGTAGAAATTTTTTAAAAGGCTATAGAAGAGTCAATTAACATTGTTAAGAAATTTTATACTCAAAAAATAATGGAGATATATGTATTTTTAACAGACATGGGATATTTTCAAAGAAAATTTCAATCCATTCTATAAAGTAGAAATTATACACATACATTCACTGACCAGATGCATAATATTATTTAACAAAAAAATAGTAAAAAGTGACAGACACATACAAAAACTCTATCCTCTTGAAAACGAGAAAGCACACTTCTAATTAACTTGGATTAAAGAGGAATTAAAATTGAAATTACAAACTACTTAGGAATGAACAAATGAGCACACTACATTTCAAGATCAGTGCATGCTGCCAAAATGGTGCAAATGGAAAGATTTACAGCCTTAAGTGCTTGTAGAAAACAGAAATTGTGAAAATAAACAAACTAAGCATTTGATTCAAGTGCTAGAAATAGGAAAAATAAGCCCAAAGAAATAAAAGGAAAGAGAATAAGAACAAAAGTAGAAATTAATGAAATAAGAAAGATTGGGCTTCATTATTAAAACCAATTACCTCTTCTTTGTCAAGACCAATAAAATAGATGAATTCTTGGTGAATGAGGTTAAGAAAAAAAAAGAAGATATAAAAAATAAAGGAACAAGAAATGTGGGAAAAGCTGAGTGACTGCAATGTGCAATTTTAAATAAATGCAATTAAAAGTTACAATTAAATGTTTGATCCATAAAAGTACAAATAAATCACCAAAGCTGGTTAAATAAGCAGGAGAAAACGTATGGACCATCACCCAAAAATAAATGGAAAATAATTTAAAATCTACTAAAAAAATTAAAATTGCACCAGACCCAAGTAGTTTTGCAATCTAAAGCTGCCAAAACAAAGGAAAAGATATTTCCCAATTTATATAAATTGTTCTAGCCCCCATAAAACAGATTGAAAGCTTTCTAATTTATCTAAGAGGTAGATATTATCCCAGTTCTGAAATCAGAGGAACACAAGATTTAAAAAAAGAAAGTTAATTTCACTGAACATAAATACAGCATTTCTAAATAAATTGTTAGCATATCAAATCTAGTGGATATTCACCAATTGTTAGCATATCAAATCTAGTGGATATTAAAAGCATACCGCATCATGCCCAAATTGAGCTTATCCCAGGAGACCAAGAGTAGTCAAAAAAATAGAAAATACATTAGTAGAATTCATTGTATTCTCTGAAGAGAAAAAAGATGATTATTTCAATAGGTGCCCCCAAAAAGAGTTAATAAAATGCAATACAGATTCCTACTTTAAAAAGGAAGTCTTAGTAACTGGGTCATAGAATAAAGCATCCCACATTTGAAAAGGTGTCTCTACCAAAAATCTACAACAAACAATGCTTAATCATGAAATACTTGAAGCATTCCCATTAAAATGGGGAACAATAGCTCCTAGCACATTTAGCATTGAACTAGATACCCATTAAATGCAGTAATGAAAAATAAAAAACAGGCCAAAAAAAGGGATATAAATATTGGAAGAAAGATACAAAATTGTCACTTTGGGCAAATGATATTCTACATGGAAAAATCCAAGAAAAGTGAGAAACTTTTGAACTAGTAAGATATTGGTAAGATGACTATATGAAGATCTCCATGGAGGAAAGTATACAATGGAATTGAGGTTTATACAAAGAGTCCTGAATAAAATGGAGAAATACATATTGGTTCTTAATAGAAAAGCTCAGTGCTACAGAATAATCATAATTTCCCCAAATTTATAATTTTAACACTGTCCTGAACAATATATCGACAGGGTTCTGTATGAAATTTGGCAAGGTGATTCAAATTCACCTAGAAGAGAAAAATGGCAGGAATGACGTTTTCCAGCAGATAGTAACACATATCATCAGCTTTGGTTATTGACTCAGTGTAGACTGGCAGAAGAACAGACCAATAAATTGATGGAACAAAAGAGATGGTCCAGAAACATGCATCTTTAAGAGTTCAATGGACGAGAGAAGTGACATTTCAAAGGAGTGGAAAAATGATAGACAATGTGTTAAAGGGTTTCAACAATTAGTTAATCATTTGGCGGAAAATAAAGTTCACTTCCACATACAATATAAAAATACATTCTAGGTGGATTAGAGATCTAAGCAAACAAATTTTAAAGTACCGGGTAATAATCTCCATAGATGTAGCATAAGTATTTGACAAAATTCAAAATCCCTTGATTAAAAACTCAGAAAACTAGTGTCAACTGTATTCCAATTTTTAAAAAATTGAGGGAGGGGGCACCTGGATGGCTCAGTTAATTAAGCATCTGACTTCAGCTCAGGTCATGATCTCACAGTGGATGGGTTCGAGCTCTGCATCGGGCTCTGTGCTGACAGCTCAGAGCCTGAAACCTGCTTCAGATTCTGTGTCTCCCTCTCTCTCTCTCTGCCCCTCCTTTGCTCACATTCTGTCTCTGTCTCTCAAAAATAAATAAATGTTAAAAAAAAATTTTAACCTAGGTAACTAGCAATAGAAAAAAGTTTCCTTCATTTGATAAAAAGGTATCTACCAAAAAAAAAGTACATTGAACTTAATAATGAAAGACCAAGTGATTTTTCTGAGATTGGAAACAAGCCAAGGATATTCACTCTCCCACCTCTATTCAGCTTTACACTGAGGTTTCAGCTAGAGCAATAACACAAAGAAAGGTTTACAGCTTGGCAAGGAAGAAATAAAACTGTCTATTTTCAGACATGATTATCTACTTAGAAAATCCCAAAGAATCTATCAAAATATTACTAGAACTAATGAGTAATTTTAGTAAGATGGCAGGATGCAAGGTCAATAGACAAAAATCAATAGCATTTCTATATACACACAGTGAACAAATCAAAATCAAAATCAATATTTATCACCAAAAATAGCATCATTTTAGTACCACTCCCCCAGTGAAATATTTTGGATACATTTAACAAAACATGCATTTTCTGTGTAATTAAAAACTATAAAACTCTGATGAAAGACAGCAAATACTTAAATAAAGACTGTGTCCAATTGGAAGACTTTATATTGTAAAGGTGCTAATCTTCTCAAAACTAACATATCGATCAATGCAAGAATAATCAAAATCCCAGTAGGATTATTTTTTTTGTCATTAGATGGCATATCTAAAATTTATATGGGAAGACAGAAGAACTAAAATAACCAGTTTTGGAAAAGAAGACAAGGTTGTAGGACTCACACTATCTGATTTCAAGAGCTATTATAAAACTACAGAGATCAGGACAGTGTGGTACTGTGGTGTCCACGAGATTCATGGAACAGAAGAGGGAGTACAGAAATAGATCAAATCGGCCAGCTGGTTTTTGATAAAGGTGCAAACACAATTCAGTGGAGAAAGGAGAGTATTTTCAATTGTTGAAATTGAACAATTGGACATCCATATGCAAAAACTGGACCTCAGTTCAGACCCTCCACCTTATACAAAAGTAACTAATAATGGATCACAGACCTAAATGTAAAATCCCAAACTATAAAATTTCTAGAAAAAAAAATCTTTGTGAACTTGGGTTAGGCAAAGACTTCTTCAATACAATACAGAAAGCATGATCCATAACAACAGCAAACTGTAATTTTGACTTCATCAATGTTAAACATTTCTCTCCAAATGTTAAAAAAAAAAATTGAGAAAACAAGCCACAGACTGGGAGCAATGTTGGCATGTCATATATCTGACCAAGGACTTGTGCTGAAAAAACATAAAGGACTTTTAAAATTCAATACAAAGCGGTGCCTGGGTGGCTCAGTCGGTTAAGCGGCCGACTTCAGCTCAGGTCACAATCTCACAGTTTGTGGGTTCGAGCCCCGCATTGGGCTCTGTGCTGACAGCTCAGAGCCTGGAGCCTGCTTTGGATTCTGTGTCTCCCTCCTTCTCTCTCTGTCCTCCCCCTGCTCATACTGTGTCTGTCTCTCAAAAAATGAATAAATGTTAAAAAATAAAACAAAATTCAATACTAAAAAATAAATAACCCCCTCTTAAAAATAGACAAAAGATTTGAACAGACACTTCAGCAAATAATACATATGGATGGCAAATAAATACGACAAAAGATGTTCAGCATCATTAGTTGAGGGAAATGCAAGTTAAAACCACAACGAGTTGCCACTATACACTTATTAGAGTATTTTTTTGAAACCTGACAATACTAACTTCTGAGCATCTGGAAGTCTCATGTTCTGCAGGTGGGAATGCAAAATAGTACAGTTACTTTGGAAGACAGTTTGATGTTTATTAAGTATATACTTACTATATGATCCAGCTGTCCCTCTCTGAGTGATTTAACTGAGAGAGATGAACACTTATATTCACCAAAAACCTTTCTGTGAATGTTCATAATGTCTTTATTCATAATAGCCCCAAACCAGAAACAACCCAGATGCCCTGTGGCTGGTGAATGGATCAACTGTGGTACTTCCATACAATGGAATACTATTCAGCAATAAAAATACCAAGCTGCTTCATACATGCAACAACATGTATGAATCTCACATGTATTATGCTAAGTGAAAGAAGGTCAGATAAAATATACTTTATGATTTCATTGACATGAGAAATCCTTGAAAACAGATCAGTGGTTGGGGGTGGGAAGAAAGGCATGGATGAATTTGGGAAGCTATAGTGGGCTCTGCACTGAGTGTGGAGACTGCTTAAGATTCATTCTCTCTCTCTCTCTCTCTCTCTCTCTCTCTCTCTCTCTCTCCCTTTCCCTCTTCCCCACTCGCATGCACTCTCTCTCTCTTCCTGTCTCTAAAATTAAAAAAAAAAAGGTTGAAAAAATTCATAGAGTAGTACACTAAAGAGCGAATATTACTGTATGGAAATTAAAAACAAATTTTTTAATGTTTATTCACTTTTGAGAGACAGAGACAGAGTGTGAGCAAAGGAGGGGCAGAGAGAGAGGGAGATACAGCATCTGAAGCAGGCTCCAGGCTCTGAGCTATCAGCACAGAGCCCGATGCGGGGCTTGAACCCACAAACCGCAAGATCATGACCTGAGCCAAAGTCTGGTGCTTAACCGGCTGAGCCACTCAGGCGCCCCATGTATGTAAAATTTAAAATATGAACTAAAAAGTAACTTTGAATAAATGTAGACTGCCTTACTATTATGCAGCAGGGAAGGAAGACATGAAACGTAAAAGCTATGGACGGAAAGACACACAGATGCACGATGACTACGAACTTTTTTAGGACAAAACATCACTATAAACAAATAAAAATCACTATAAACAAAAATAAATAAATAAAAACACAGACTAAGTGAAAATGTAACTTCAGCATATACAACAGACCAAGAGTTAGGACACAGAGTACAAAGAATGGCTACAAATTAATATGAAAAAAGGTGAGTAGGACCCACAGAAATGGCGAAACAATAAATCTAGGTTGACTTAAGCTGCTAAAAAATAAAGATAACTAACATAACAGACAAATGTACCCTGCGCACGTGGCACAGGGTGAAATAAAAATACACGGAGTTCACAGAAAGAACCAGTCAATAAACGTGAAAAGATTCAGTCTCACTGTCAGTCAGTGCGCTATGAATTACAGCAATACCATAATATCATTTTCAGCCATCACATAGCAAAACCTTTAGATTGTTAAAAGCCAGCATTAGTGAGGACGTGAGGCTACAGGCATTCCCATCAAGTTCGGAAAGTGTACGATCATACAATATTTTGAAGGATAATTTGATCATAGCTATCAAAACCTTAAGTGTACGTATTTTTTTGACTCAGTAATTGCATATCTGTGTGTTAATATTATAGCAATATTTGTGCAGGTGCACAAAGATGGATATAAAAGAATATTTTTTATTTTAAGAAAATTTTTAAATTGTAGTGGACGATAGGAATCTATTTAAACATCTAGGAGCACAGGAATGGTTAAACAAATTAGGTAAATCTATTTCATGGACAGCTGTGACACATGACCATATGTTAGGACTGATACAGGATTGTATCCATGTATTCACAAAGCAACACATTATGAAATAAAAAAGCAAATAGTAATCAGTGTATATTGATCCCATTTGTGTTTGTCAAAAATCTACAGATTTGCTCACACACACACACACACACACACACACACACACAGAAAAAGGTCCAGATAAATACTCGTCAGACTTAGGTCAGTGGTTCTCTGTGCAGAGGGCAATGAGATTGGGGAAATTGACTCTTCACTTTACATAAAGTCCTTTTTGAACTTTAAAAATGCAAACGTATTTATGTTTTTTAAATGAATGAACAAATAGAATTCAAATATATCTGTACATTCTAAATTAAGTAAACCCAAGTAAAAAAAACACAAAGGTATGTACTTTCCAAATTATAAGTGGGGGAAAAAAGTAAATTTGATTAATATGGTAAAAGAAAGGAGCGAGCAAGAGAGAGAAAAAATCAGGAAGCAGTGAAAATAGAAACCATAAACAGATCTATGGAACAAAGACCAGGTATAACTTGTCATGATAGATGTGAATGGCTTTAAAGTCTCTATGAAAAAACTTTCAGATTAAGTGGGGAAAAGAAATTTACCCATGAGCTGTTTACAAAATGAATGTATATGTGATATCTCTCTCTCTCTCGCTCGCTCTCTCTCTCTCTCTCTCTCTCTCTCTCACACACACACACACACACACACACACACGAAGTGAAAATGACAGTGCAGGTAATGGAATGGGCAAAAATATCATAGACAAATGCAACCAAAGGGAACCCACCCATATGTGCTAATATTAAAGTCATATAAAATAGGATTCGGGACCAGAACATTAAATGGAACAAACAGGGGTGCCCGGCTAGCTCAAGTAGGTGGAGTGTGTGACTATTGATCTCGGGGTTGTAAATTCGAGCCCCCACATTGACTGTAGAGATTACTCAAAAATAAATTCTTAGGGCTGCCCTGGTGGCTCAGTCATTAAGCATCTCTGACTCTTGATTTCGGCTCGGGTCATAATCTCAGAGTTTTGGGATTGAGCTCCATGTTGGGCTCTGTGCTGACAGACCAAAGCCTGTTTGGGATTCTCTCTCCCTCCCTCTCTGCGCCTCCCCAGCGCTCATGCACATGCATGCATACATGTTCTCTCTCAAATAAATAAGCATTTTTAAAAATCTTAAAAATTAATGAAACAAATGTAATTATTTTTATATTGGTAAGTGATAGAATGCACTACAAAGGCAATACGGTGAAGAATATAAATGCCTCCAAATAGAGAACTGGTTGGTTATATTATGTTACCTATTTTTTTTTACAATAAAACTCCACATGGACAATAAATTGCTAATGCATAAAAATATACAATGGCAGGAAAATATGTTATAAACCATGGAGGAAATACATATATACTGTAAATACTGTATGATTTCAATCTTATTTTAAAATTTTATAAAAAAGAAAAAAAATTGGAAGGACCCCAGTGGCAGGGCTGTCCCTAGAGGATGTGATGGTGCAGGAAGAACAAACATGCAGAAGCAATCCTAAAACGGGACACTCACCCTCATGCAGGATGTAATACTGAGCATTCAGGGGGCGGGAGGGGGGGGGGTGGGACAGCCCTACCTTTAACCCATCCCAGCTTTGGCTGGTATTTCTCTTCCTTTTGTGTCTCAGACTTCCAGCAGCCTAGATTTTGTGATTCCCTTAATCACTGCCTGGTGATAGCTTATACTCACTTTTCCCGAGACTAGTGTCTACCATCGTGAGCCACCACTCTTTCCCTGTGATTTTCCTATGATTTATGTGGTTTTGGAATTTGGCTCTATTACTGATGTTCCAGGATATCCCATGAGGGGTGTCAAGACAGAAGGGCCCAGATTGATCTGGAAGCATGTAGGTGATTATAGCAAAGTGCTGTGTGTCACAAGGTGATACGCCCTACCTCCATAAGAAGAACAAGATGGCCATGGATTCCTTTAAGGACAAAAATCCACATTGATCTTGAAAGTCCTACCGGAAGTCTCACTCTTTTGGTCCTTCCTAAAACATCACAGCTTCTTCTGGGGACTGATTTGTCATGGTGGTGGGAAGGAAATGACTAGGAGAAAATGGAGAAAATGTTGCAATGGAAGAAATGACTCCATTTATATAAGCTGATGTCAACATGTACTCCTTTGGATGGAGCTTGAGATGGCACACTGCCTCTTCCATGATGCTAGGCAGCAGCACGAAGCAAGAAAACGTGCCTAGGTCCTTCTCTGAATCACCTCGAAGCATTGGAGTTTAAGAGGCATCCTAGGGCCGCCTGCGTGGCTCAGTTGGCTTAGCATCCAACTCTTGATCTTAGCTCAGGTCAAGGTCATGAGTTCAAGCCCTGAGTTGGGCTCTGCACTAGGTATGAAGTCTACTTAAAAAAAAAGTGGATGAATTAAAAAAAAAAAAAAAGAATCCTAGAACTGGTACCAGTAGGGACCGAGGAACTGAAGTTACTGGCAAGAGAGTGGTTGAGGAAGAAATGGGACCCCGACTGACTGATTCCCTCCTTTATGACTTCAGAGGAAATGATTGGAGGAAAATTAGCACCAAAACAACAGTCAGGGTTGACTGTGGAAATGAGGAAAAACAAATCTTTGCAACAGTGACCTAATTCTAGGGGCAGAGTCTAAGAATCTACCACTCGGGGCGCAGATGCAGAGGTAATCGGAATGAAACATTACTACTTCGTGCATAAAGGACGGAAATGACCAAATTTCAGGAAAGAGATTTGAATGAGACATAAAAGACCCATGGACTGGGAGTCTTCTGGCTCTTTCAATAACCATCTGTGACTTTGGGCAAATCCCATAGAAGGGTTGTTTCTAAAGTTGAACCTGAACCAGAAGCACTTGGTGAGATTATTAAAATGCAGATTCCCCCTGTCCTAAATTTCTGACTTTGTCGTTCAGGGGTGAGGCCTTAGAATGAGCATTTTTAACAAGTTTCCCAGGCTGATCCTGATGCTGCTGGTCTGGGGACCACCTGGTTTAGCATCCCAATATAAATAGGTAAATAAAACAAGTGAATGAGGATCTCAAAAAGCCCTTTTTTAATTCCAAAATCCTAGATCCAGGTTACTGAGGACTTTCTGATGTAAGGGTTTTTAGAGAATGGACCCCCTCATATTTAAATGGGAGGCACTGGCTGGCTGCTTAGGCAATGACCTCAGAGCTGCTGTCCCTGTCTTTGTCCCATATTTCAGGTCTGATCATTAATCTCAAAGGCGCAGTAGAGCCACAGCTTGAGGGGTGGCGTAAGGGAAATGATACATAATCTAGATCTTTCATACACCTTGATTCAAGTCCCTTCCAATGTGCTAGGGAAGCTCCAGTGACCTCCCAAGACGCTTCAAGTGCATTTTTAGGAACTCATTTCTCAGGGTCACCTTTGGTTGAGCTCCTGTGTCCACAGAGCTCTGTCTGTGGCTATTCCCTTCTTTCTACTGCTCAGGACCAGAATGTGGGTCTCTGCTCCCCTTCCTCCTTCCCCACATGCCACTCACAGGAGATGCTGGACTGAGGCTGATGTAGTGGACATCTCCAGTTTTGTCTGTCCAACAACCTCCTTTAGGAATATTTGGGTGTCCTCCCCAACATGCTTAGCAGAAGCCAGCTTCCCAGGCTTTGGATGTGGGAAGTGGTAAGCCAGCTGGGTCACCAGGGAATAGCCAGATGTTCCTTAAGTTCTTTGATCTGCTTCATATCTTACAATACATTGAGCTGGTTTAAAGTGAGCCACGTTTTTGCTTGTGGAGAAAAAAAAAGAAAAACCCACAAACTGGAGGTTTGGGATCTGCAAGGGGTTTATATTACAGCAATACAAATAACTTAAAGTGGAATATTAGATAGCCTTGCTGATTTAAAAATTAAAATTAAAAAAGGCTTTTGGCCACTCTGCCACAGGACAGTATCTCTCATCCACATTTCCTTACAGGCTTTAGTGGCCTCCCATGTGGTCCCATCTCGCTTCCCCTCCACCCTACCTCTCATCTACTCTTGCCCCAAAGTTCACCTGCTCATTAATGTCTCCTGCAGAGCAACGTGACTCTTTCTCTGCATCACTACCTCCCTCCTAGCCATGCCCATGGAGAGTCACCTCCATATCCAAAGTGATCTATTAAGGTCTTCTCAAAGAAGTTCCAGAAGAGGAACTCAGTGCCTGCTGTTCAAACAATATATATGTTTTTTACCCAGCAACAAAATGAATGTCTCTTATGTTTCAGATCTTACAAATGATGCAGCAGATTACTGTATCCTTTTAATGCTAAGTGAACCAACCAAAATATATCAACAAAAGATTTGTAAACCACCCAGGCACCCCGACTGGGGCCCCGGTTAAGCGTCCAACTTCGGCTCTGGTCATGATCTCAGAGTCCGTGGGTTCGAGCCCCGCGTCAGGCTCTGTGCTGACAGCTCAGGGCCTGGAACCTGCTTCAGATTCTGTGTCTCCCTCTCTCTCTGCCCCTCCCCCGCTCACTCTCTGTCTCTCTCAAAATAAAATAAAGACATAAAAAAATTTTTTTAAATTATAAAAAAAATGATTTATAAACCATGAAGACAATTTATTAATTTTAATGTAGGTAACTAACAAGTGGATTGGAACAGGGGTCGCTAAACTATAACAGTTTGTACAGCCTATGAGCAAAGAACTTTTTAGAAAGATTTTTAATGGGTTGTAAGATAAAAACAAGAATATACAGCAGAAACCTCTGTGGCTCACAAACCTAGAATATCTCCTACCTGCCTCTTTACAGAAAAAGTTGCCTGACCTCTGAATCCGAATCCTCTTGTAAGAAGTACCTGTAGCTGAGACAGAAGACTTCGATCTATGTTAGATGATTGTGTTTGGGGATTGGCTGGACCAGGAAGACCTCTCTGCCTGTCTTTTGAGGAGGTGGCTAATTCTGTGGATGTTCTGTGATCATTGGGCCTGACTCAGGAGTATGACAGGGCCAGGGAGGTGTGGGGTAGGGGATGAGCTGGTCACACAGGGCCTCCATTGTCTTTGTCGGAGGCACCAGTAGCAGGGCATGCGGGGCTCATGGACTTCCAGGATTAAGGGAATGCCTCTGCACGTGGGAGAGGTGGCTGGCAATGGTGGGCCATCCCTGATGGCTGTGAGCACCCACGGGACACACGGACTGGGGTGAGCAGTTGTGGAGGTGGACCTGGACCGGGGAACAGGTGAATCCCTGCTTACCTAAAAGTCCCCGCGGACGAGTCACAGACCAACAGTTACTCTTAGACCAAAGGATGTCACCTTCATCTCCTTCCAGTCCTGCCTTCCCTGGCTTCTCTGTGTAGTTATGTCACCTCCACCCCCACTCTCACTTGCTTTTTCTCCTTAGTACTTGTCACTGTTCAGCTATAATGTTGGTTAACTCACTCTTTAATTATCATTTGTCTCTTCTGCTAGAATGTAAGCCCCAGGAAGGTGGGAATTGGGGGGGGGGCTGTTTTGTTTGTTGCTTTAACTGCAATGTTTTCAATAGTGCCTAGCACATAGCAGGTGATTAATAAATCCTTGTTGATTGAATTGAATGAACCCTGTTTCCTTAAGAATATTTATGAGGAGAAAGCCTTAATTCTGATTAATTTGGTCAGGAAAGCGTTCTAAGTCCCTCCAAATTGAACATTAAAGGAAATGTGACCTTGTTTTATAGCCTAAATTAATCAAGTGTGGGGTGCCTGGATGGCTCAGTTGGTTAAGCACCCGACTTTGGATCTCAGCTCAGGTGTTGATCTCAGGGATGTGAGTTTGAGCCCCGTGTTGGGCTCCACGCTGGGCATGAAGCCTACTTTAAAAAATATAATAAGAAAAAATAAAGCATGACATATTAGTCATATTGGCGCCAGCTTGCCAGAACATTTTCTCCATAGCGAAATGTTTCCATAGAATGCTAACTTACTATTAGAAAGTTACTTATTGACATGAATCAGAATAGCGGAGCCATCATAATCATAGGTGGCATTACCAAGCTATAACTTGGTAATACCAATAACTACACATATGTGATGGGAACACATCTTCCATGAGAATCAAAAAATGTATAGACTGTCCGGGGTCCTTCTCTCGTATAATAACAGTCTACACTTCTATAGCGCCTACTCTGCGCCAGGCACAACTTGTTGGAAATTTTCTGTGTAATGTGTTGAATGAGCTTCAACAAAGACTAATAGTGAATGAGCAACAGTAATGAGTAATAGTGAATGAGCAACAGGAATGAGTATAGGTACTCATTCCCTAATGAGTAATAGTAAATATTTTGCACATTTACTGTGTATCAGGTACTGCTTCAAGAACTTTTTATATGCTGTCTCCTTTCATCTTCACAAGAATCCTATGCAGTAGGTTCTAATTATCATACACATTTTGCATCTGGAGCAACAGAAGTATTGAGAGGTCAAGTACCTTATTCAAGGTCACACAGCCTAAGCAGGGGGTAGAGTTGGGGTTTGAACTCTGTTGTCCACCGTGCCTCTCGTGGACGCTGCAGGAGACCTGAGGAGCTAGTAGGTGCTCTGGTCTTTCCTTCTTTTTTATTGTATCCCAGTCTGTGTAAGGCAGCAGCTCTGAGATTAGGTTAATCTCCATCTCCCTCCCACCTTTTTTTTTTTTTTTTTTTTTTTTTTAAATCAAACACATTCCAGCTACGCCTTCCTCTGGAGGCATCTCTGCCCACCTTGAATGGACTTGCCTGCTCTTCAGGTCTTATCAGCAACATCACTATTTAAATCATAATTGTCCCTTGTAAAAGTGGCTGTCACTTAAATTCTGAAAGTAGGATATTTTAAATGTATCAGGAGAAGCTTTCTATTGTAACTTTGTGTTGAAACCTTCTGTACATCTGAGAATGTTCTTATAATCATCGCATAATTTTTGTGTTTTGTACATTTGGAATTTTGCATAGTAGATATTCTTACAGTAGCACATGACTCAAGGGAGAACGTTAACCTTTTAATGCAATTAAATACTGTGGCACACGTTTCTTTACCAATTAGAACTGGCTAATGAGAGAGACATGAGCTTAAACATGAACTTACTCAAGACAGGTACAGGATAAGATTTGATGATCAATAAATTAGCTTTCGATCAGTGCCAGACTGAATGGAACAGATATTAAGTGCTGCGAGTTTGGATAAGATAGGAGATCTTGGGACTATCTAATCCTAGAAGAGACATCTCACTGTTAGGAATGGTTTAAATTCAGTCCCCCTCAGGTGGGTTTGATAATACCTTCCAGAAGGTTTCTCAGATTTGAACAGCCTTGTTTAAAAAAAAAAAAAAAAAAAAAAATCCATACATTCCAAGAACTATCTTGGTGGAAGTGTGGTTCCCTCTAGTGGTTATATGAGGAGTTGCACGTTCTCATTTGTATATTTTTCCTTATTCAGTCAACAAAGGCTTATTGAGAAACTACTACATATTAGGCTCTGCATTAGAGATGCAGAGATAAAACATACAGTTTCATTTATAAAAATGTCACAAGCCTAGAAAAGAGAAATCCAAAGACTTGTGACATATTGTATCTACAATAATAAAAATAACAAATGTAGTCACCCAGCCCAGATCAGAAAGGATGGGGTTAAGAAAGGGAAGACTTTCTGAAGAAGTAAAGATGTGATTTGAGTTCTTATAAGGTAAACACCATTTTTCCTCTCTATAATATCAATATATGTTTATTGCAGAAAACTTAGGAAATGCAGATGAATAAAAAGAATTACCCATTATTCCATCACCCAGAGATAGCTACATAACAATATTTTGCTAATATTTATCCCAAGCCTCCCTTTATGCATTATTTGCTTTTTAACAGAGGTCATATTTGTAACATTTTGTAATCTTCCACATTGCAAATGTAATTGCAATTAACT
This sequence comes from Cryptoprocta ferox, assembly GCA_028646485.1. Taxonomy (NCBI): domain Eukaryota; kingdom Metazoa; phylum Chordata; class Mammalia; order Carnivora; family Eupleridae; genus Cryptoprocta; species Cryptoprocta ferox. Next base: position 79,850,521 of record CM053559.1, read on the forward strand.
TGGATTTGCATTCTGTCATAAAACCAGTTAATGTATTTTGAATTTTTTCTTACTAACCATAGTCATGCAACATCATTACTCTTTTTCAAAATAGCATTGGCTATTTTCCCACTTAGTTTTTTTTTTCAGATGAACTTTAGAGTAATTTTGTTCAGTTTTTAAAAATCCCATTGGTATTTAGATAGTGGGAAATACAGAGATTTATTTGGGGAGAGTTTATATCTTTATCATGTAAAATCAAGTCTTCCCATCTAAAAATATTGTAGTGTTTCCATTGTTCGTATCTTCTTTTATAGTCCCTCAATTAAATGTTATAATTTTCATTAGGGTCCAGTACTTCAATTTAAAGGTTTCTAGGTATTTTACATTTTGTTGCATTGGCAATTGGATCTTTCTCCACTTATTATTTGTTGAACGAATTTTTATGAGTGTTGGCATAGGAACACAACTGATCTTTAAGTATTTCATGACCTTAGTGATGTCTGAATTTTAATCTTTAGTCGATTCCTTTGGGTTTCCATATGGGCAATCACGACATCTGAAATCATGACCATTTACCACCACCTTTCCAACAACTAATCCTCTTTTATGTTTCGTACTGCATTGGGAGGAAGTTTATCACTGTATTCAGTAATATAGGGCCCTTTGTCTTGCTTTATTACTTTAGTCTTTTTTCATCCTTAAGTGCAGTATTGTCTGTTTTTGCTCTTTGTTTTTTTGCAGAGTACCTGATGCTGCACTGTATTTCTTGGGACCACGTTAGTTAGACTGCCCTAACCTGTAGGCCTGCTAATTGAATGATCTGGTTTTCTGTTCTTTGTTTTCAATTCTTTTATTGTGGTAAAATGCACATAACATAAATTTACCATCTTAATCATTAAAAAAATGTTTTTTAACATTTTTGAGAGACAGGGAGACAGAGCGTGAGTGGGGGTGGGGCAGAGAGAGAAGGAGGCACAAGAAACCTAAGCAGGCTCCAGGCTCCCAACTGTCACCACAGAGCCCAAAGCGGGGCTTGAACTCACAAGCCATGACATTATGACCCCAGCCAAAGTCAGACACTTAACCAACTGAGCCACCCAGGCGACCACCATCTTAATCATTTTTTAAGTGCATTGTTTAGTGGCCTTAAATACATACATAATGTGCAACCACCACTACCATCCACTTCCAAAACTCTTTTTTTTAATGTTTATTTTTGAGAAAGACACAGAGTTTGAGTGGGGGAGGGGCAGAGAGAGAGAGATTGAGAGAGAGAGAGAGAGAGGGAGACACAGAATCCAAAGCAGGCTCCAGGCTCTGAGCTGTGAGCACAGAGCTGATGCAGGGCTCAAACTCACGAACCCGTGAGATCATGACCTGAGCCGAAGTCAGATGCTTAACCAACTGAGCCACCCAGGCATCCCCAAAACTCTTTATTCATCTTATAAAACTGAAATTCTACACCCAGTAAACAATAACTCCCCAGTCCCCCCTCCTTCCCTCTCCTGGCAATTACCCTCTTACTTTCTGTCTCTGATTTTGCCTAATCGAAGTCGGAAAGTAGAAGTACCTCTTATAAGAGGAATCACACTTTTTGTGACTGCCTGATTTCACTTGGCATAATGTCCTCAAGGCTCGTCCACGATGTAGCATATTGCAGAATTTCCTTCCTTTTTAAGGCTAAATAATATTCTGTTTATATGTTGCATTGGCAATTGGATCTTGCTTCCACATTTTAGCTATTGTGAATCATTCTGCTATGAATGTGGGTGTATGAGAATCTCTCTGAGATGTTGCTTTCAATTATTTTGGGTCTCCAGCTAGAAGTGGAATTGCTGGACTATCTGGTAATTCTAATTTTGGTGTTTTTTTGAGGAACCACCAAACTGTTTTCCACAGTGGTGTACCATTTTACATTCCTACCATAAGTGCACACGGATTTCAATCTCTCCACATGCTCACCAGCACTTGTCTCCTGGGTTTTGATAGCAGCCAACCTTATGGGTGTGAGATGATACCTCACTGTGGTTTTGATTTGAAGCTTCCTTGATGATCAGTGATGTTCAGCATCTTTTCATGTGCTTATTGGCCACTTGTATGTCTCCTTTGGAGAAATGTCTGCTGCTTTGCCCATTTTTTAATTGCATTGTTTGTATTGTTTAGTTTTAGAAGTTGTCTATGTAATATGGATATTACTCCCTTATCAGATACATGATTTGCAAATATTTTCTCCCATCCCGTGGGTTGCATTTTTACTCTGTTGATAGTGTCTGTTGATGCACTTTCTTTTGTCACTTCCCGTGTTTTTTTCTAAGAAGTTTATCACTTCACAGTTTAGAGTGAAATCCATTTTGAGTTCATTTTTTTATCAGTTGTGAGATGTAGGTCGAGGTTGGTTTGTTTATTTGTGTGCCTGTGGATGTCCAATTGCTCTTATGTTATTTGTTGAAAAGACTATCCTTCCACTACTGAAGTGCTTTTGCAGCTTTGCCAAAAATTCTGTCTCTATATCTACAGTTCTCTCTTCTGTTCCATTCGTCTACCCCTACCTCTCTGTCAGGAATACTGTAGCTTTACAAGCAGATTACCATTCACCGGTTACCGGGCCCAGGGGAGGACTCCAGCTACATGGAGGATACAAAGAAAATCATGATGCAGCCACTCCAGGGGTAGGAGTCCAACCACTCATGCCCACTGCATCTTGGTATCAGAGTCGCCAAGAAGAACACAATGCCATCAAGCATTGGGTGGAATAATACTTCACTTACATAGAGAAGAGACCAAGCAGATCTACTTCAAGAGTGGGCATCGGCCCCTGCAGCCAGCAGGTCTCTCCAGGTGGTTGGCACAGAGCAATTTGCCTTTCTTGTGCCACAGTAGAAGGAATTTGTCACCTCCCCATGGAGGACAGATACACAGTGGAGTTCGCCAGGTGCCCTGTGATGCACAAGCTTCAAGTAAAGACACAAAGAGCATTACTGAGCTTGAAATAGGGAAAGCTGTTCCCATACAAGGTGATAAGCCCAAGGCAGGCTGTGTGGGCTCCTCACCTCTGGGCAAGGAAGTATTCCAGGCCCGTGGCTCATTCTTACGTAGTCAAGTGGGGGTCACGAGCCTGCAGGTACAAGATTGCCTTTCCCAACAATAAATCTTAGCGAGGAGAGCAATTTCTCTTACTTTATTCTTCTTTTGAAAAATCATTTTAGCTATTCTAGTTTTTTTTTTCATTTCCCATTTTGGAATAATTTTGCTTATCTTACAAAAAATATACTTGGGATATTGATAGGAATTGTGTTAAACCTGAATATTAACTTGAGGAGAATTGAAATCTTCCCTATGTTCAGATTTCCACTCAATAAACATGGTATCTCTCCATTTAGGTAGATCTACTTTGATTTCTTTCATTAGTGTTTGATAGCTTTCAGCATGCAAGTTAATGTTGTGGTACAAAAATGTTGTATTTTGTTAGGTTTAGGTGCATTTTTTGAGGGACTGTAAATGGTATTGTATCTTAAACTTTGGTTCTATGTGGTCATTGCTAGAATCTAGAAGTACAATTGATTTTGTATGTTGATTTTGTATCCTGCAACCTTGCTGAACACACTTATTGGTTGAAGGAGGGTTTTGCTTTGTTTGGTTTTTTGTAGATTTCTTGGAATTTTCTAAGTAGATCATTATGTTATCTGCAATTAGGAACCATTTTCTTCCTTCTTTCCTCCCTTTCTCCCTTCCCCCTTCCTTCCTCCCTCTCTTCCTTCCTTCCTTTCTCTCTCCCTTCCTTCCTCCCACCCTCCCTTCCTTCCTCCCACCCTCTCTCCCTTCCTTTCTTTCTTATCCATATCCCTTTTATTTTCTTGTTTGTCTTCACTGCACTGGCTAGGGTTTGCGGTATTATGTTGAATGTCCGTGGTAAGAGTGAGCTTCCTTGCTTTGTTCCAAAGCTTATTGGGAAAGCATTCAGTCTTTCACCATTAGGTATGATGTTCTCTGTAGGCTTTTTGCATATGACTTTTCTCAAATCAAGGAAGTTTCTATTTCTAACTTTCTGAGTTTTATCATGGGTGGTTGTTAAGTTTTGTTAAATATTTTTCAGCATCTGCATGACTATGATTTTCTCCTTTAGTCTGTTAATATGGTGGATTACACTAGTTGATTTTCAATTATTGAACAGCCTTGCATCCTTGCCATAAGTTGTTCTTGTTCCTGGTGTATAATTCTTTGTATGTATTACTGAATTCTATGTGCTAATATTTTAAAAATATGCATCTATATGGATGTGGCGTACCCATTTGTAGTTTTCTTTTTTTGTGTGTGTCTTAGTCAGGTTTTGAGATATCAGGGTAATACCTGCCTCATAACTTGAATTGAGAATTATTTCCTCCTCTTCTATTTTCTGGAAGAGATTGTATAGAATGAGTATTAATTCTTCTTTAAATATTTGATAGAATTGTTTCAAGTTCATTGTTTCTTTCCTCTGTCCTCTCCATTCTCCTATTAAGCCCATCCATTGAGCTTTAAAATTTAGGTTATTATAAGTTTCCATCATAAAATTACCATTTAATTCTTCTTCATATACTTTTGTCTTGAATCTATTTTTTCATTCAAATGTGTTCGTAATTACTCATTGAGGCAGTTTTATGATGGCTCAGTTGATTTTTGTGTTAGGTGAGAGATGGGATCTAATTTTATTTTTTATACTCAAATACCCAAAATTTCCAACACCTTTTACTGAAAAGTCCATCCTTTCCCTCTATTTTACAGTGCCAGCTTAGTCATTAATCAAGTGGATTTTTTAACATTTATTTATTTTTGAGAGGCAGGCAAAGACAGAGCACAATCAGGGGAAGGGAAGAGAGAGAGGGAGACACAGAATCTGAAGCAGGTTTCAGGCTCTGAACTGTCAGCGCAGGGCCTGATGCGGGGCTAGAACTCACAAACCGTGAGATCATGACCTGAGCCAAAGTCGGAATCTTAACTGACTGAGCCACCCAGGTGCCCCTAATCAGGTGTTTTTACGGCCATGGTTCCTCACCCCCACTCCCACATGCTCTAATCTTTCCATTGAGCAACTTGTTCATTCTTATGCCAAAGCCATACTTCCTTATTACTTATTATTCCTTATTTTATAATAAATCATGTGTGGTAGAACAAGTTATCTTCCTTTATTCTTTTTCAAGAATCTTTTTGTGATTCTTGATTCTTTACATTTCCATATAAATTGTGGAAGCAGTTTGTCAAGTTACTTAAAAAAAGTTTGAGATTGTACTGATTCTAGACAATTTAGGAGTAAATGATATAATTAAACTAAGACTTTCACTACATCAACATTATTTAGTTCTTTGTTTTTAACCATTTATTTTGAAAGGATTATAGATTCACAGGAGGTTGCGCAAATAATATAGCAGACCCCGTACACCTTTCACCCAGCCTCACTCAATGGTAATATCTTACAAAGCTATAGAAGTACATGGTCATAACCAGGACACTCGACATTGGTACAATCCATGGAATTCACTCAGATTTCACCAGTTCTGCATGCACATAGTTTTGTGTGTATGTTGTGTGTGTATAGTTCTATGCAACTTTATCATATGTGTAGATTTTCTAATCACTGCCACAATCAAGACACAGAACTGTTCCATCACCAGAATGACCTCTGGTGCTACTATTGATAGTCATACCCATTCTTCTTTGACTTTGTGATAAAAAATTCAATTTCCACCCCTCAACAGTATGTCTTGGAGATCCACCCCCATTTGACATATACTTAATCCTCTTTAAATGCTGAGTAGTAATTCATAGTACAAATATACCTTGATATATTTATCCATTCTCCTACTAATGGACTTTTTAACTCAATTTTTGAAATTATTTTACTCCAATAAACATCCTAATAATGCCTCCTCATGCACATATGCTGGTGTTTCTCTAGGATAGAAACAGAAGAGTGTAATTACTGAGTTGTAGGACAAGGCCATCTTATATTTCAATATATGATGTCAGATTGCTCTCCAAGTGGCCATCCCAATTTGTAATTCCACCAGAAGATAGGGAAGGATCAGCACATGGATGAGAATGAATAAATCACGGCCAGAATGCAATTTCAAATAGCACTGTCAGGATGGATCTTACCGAGAAGATGGAATTTGAGCATAGACCTAAGGAGAAGAGGGTAGATGTGGCTACCGGGGGGAGAGCATTCCAGGCAGAAGGAATCACCTGTACAAAGGCCCTGAGCATGCTGGCTTGTTTGGGGAACACTGAAGAGACCACAGCACTCAGAGTGGGGTCAGTGGTGATGACTACAGGAGATGAGATCAGACAGCAGGCAGCAGGGAAGGTGCAGCTTGGGAGGGGCCCTGGAGGCTGGAGTCCGGCTTTTACCCAGAGAGACGAGGCGACTGTGACAGGTTTTGAGCAGAGGACTGATATGATTTGACTTCCTTTATATATTTTTTAAAAATAAAATCAACTTGGGGTGCCTGGGTGGCTCAATCAGTTGAGCGTCTGACTTCGGCTCAGGTCATGATCTCACAGTCCGTGGGTTCGAGCCCCGCGTCAGCTCTGTGCTGACAGCTCAGAGCCTGGAGTCTGCTTCGGATTCTGTGTCTTCCTCTCTCTCTGCCCCTCCCCTGCTTGCTCTCAGTCTCTCTCTCAAAATAAAGACATAAAAAAAATTTTTTTAAATAAAAATAAAATCAACTTTATCAAGACAGAATTTACATACAATAGAAGGCACCCATTGTAACTGTGTAGGTTGATGAGTTTTGACCATCTTTGATCTGTGATTAAGTAAGTTGCCCAAATCCAAACACCAAGGCCATGGCCACTCACATTTGAGCCTTGGCTCATCTACACCAAAGCCTGGGCTGGGCTTATTCTTCTGTGGCTTCAGATGCCATGACATCCAGGCCCCAGACTGCGGTTTCCTGTCCCAGAGTAGTGGGGACTGGACAAGAGGAGGTCCACCGAGAGAACAGCATGGTGAGGGCACAGGGCAGTGGGGCCAGGACCCCCTACCCTCAGCATGTGTGCTGCCACCCATAAGCAAGGCCATCTGCACGGCCACTCATTCTAGAGACACCCATTTGGCTAGTCTCCTTCTCTTATGCTTCAAGGCAATTTTAGGAAGAAAAAAAGAAAAATCTTTTGCTTCTAATTTAACCCCACCTTTTTTTTACTCATTTTTTTTCTGATTATAAAATGCCTTTCTATTATACAAAACTCAGATCTCATCACAGCTATAATGTAATAATAAACATCCCTTATAATTCCACCCCAAAGATAGCCATCACAAGTTTATGCATAGCCCTCTTTCTTTTCGTTGTATATTCATGTGCTAACATGTCTTAGAATTATTCATTTATTTTTGTAAAAGGCATACAGAGCTTTGCAATTTTCTCTTCACTTGTAATATCCTTTGGGGCATTCCTGCATCAGTGAATGTATACCTTATTTTATTCTTGTAAATGGACGCATACGGAAACATCGGATGTTCTACAGATAATTTATCTGGTGGGAAATCTTATTCCTCTCCCTCATGTCTCCTGAGTGAATTTCCACTCCTGGGGTATAACAGTATGAGTGATTCCATCCCCTCAGTAAGAGTGATTTATCTGACTTATGAGGCCAGGAGGAGAAAGGGGGCACAAGAACCCATACTTTCTGGGCTTTGGTCAGAGCTGTGGCCCTAGGGATGCTCCTTGGCCTTGTCTCCAGCAGGAAGGCTACCCATGGCCTCACATTTCACTCACATTCTCCAGTGAAGCTCTATGTGGACTTTGAATTAGGGCTCTTCCTTTAAAAAACAGGCAGACAGACAGACAGGAAGGAGGGAGGGAGGAAGGGAAGGGAAGGAAGGGAAAGGAGGGAGGAAGGGAAAGGAGGGAGGAAGGAAAGGAGGGAGGAAGGAAAGGAAAGGAGGGAGGAACGGTGGGAGGAAGGAAAGAAGGAAGGAAGGAGGAGGGAGGGAGTGAGGGAGGGAAGGGAGGGAGGGAAGAAGGAAGGAAGAAAGAGAATGGGGGAGGAAGGAAGGGAGGGAGGGAAGGAGGGAGGGAGGGACGGAAAGGAAGAAGGAAGAGAGGAAGAAAAGATTCCCTCTAATCAGGAAAGAAAGCAATATCATTTTTTGCCTCCCCAAATCCCGACATCTCCCCATTCTCCACTGATGGACATTTATGTTTCTTCATAGCAAATACTGCCTTTGCCCACATTTACTTTTTACACTTCTGTTTACAGGGCTCACAACAGGGATGGGAAAGAAGCTCTCCCTCCCTAGAAGTCCTTGAATCTGAGCCTAGGATCCTCAACAGGGAGAAGCTCCACTGTCAACACAAACGAGGACTGGACGACAGGCTGGGGGGGGGGGGCCCTGAAGCGCAAAGAAAATGGCACAGCAGGAAGTTCGGTTCGTTCATTCATTCATTCATTCATTCAACAGTAAAAGTGCACCTACAATGTGCCAGGCAGTCTCAGACAGTGGGGATACAGAGGTGGATGAGACACACAAAGTCCCAGCTTTAGTGGAACCCACAACCCACAAACAAGCAAGCAAGAAACGCGGACATGTCAGAGGATAATATCTATCTGCTCTGCAGCGTTAAAAGAGGGCAATCGGTTTCAGGTCAGGCAACTTCCGAGAACATCTTAGAACTGTTATAAAAATATGCTTTCTGGGGTAAACATGTGAAAGTAGCTATAGGCTTTACTTCAGAAATGTCTAGTTCTTGAGCCTCTGTTCCAGGAGTTGGGATGTTCGTCAGTGAAGGGGTTTCTGTGGGGCTTTTCATTTCATACTTAATTCGGGAAAGCTGTGTCTGAATTTCAGCCACACACACCCTCACTTCTCTTTCCACTGTCCTCTACGCATCTTTTTAAGGCCTTTTTATAGATCACAGCGATATCTAGAGATACTTCTTTTCATTCTGAATTTGCTTAAAGTGCTGTTTTCCAAGAGAAACTGAACTAGTCTGTCAGTGTCTCAAGGGCAGAATTTTGATATCGTTTTAAAACTATTTTCCTACTGTTAGATACTCTGTGTCGCGGGCTAGGGCTACTCTTTTGTAAACCCAGGGAGGCCCAGGGGTCTGGGAAGGGAGGACACAGTAGGGGATGCCAAATTGGATTAATGACTCGAGACCAGCAGGGACCAGGGGAGACAGAGTCTTAGCCTGGCTCCTTTTTGTTTAGGCGAACGACACATGGTGAGTCCTTCCAATATGAAGCCCCAAAGCCTTCTGTTCTGGGAAATTGTTTCCTGTTTTGTCCATTCAGTGGTTTTTAAGGATTTCTTTCCTTCCATCTTCTCTGCTCTCTCTGTTTAGAGCACTGTTTGTCAAAGCTGGACCTGCCTAACTGGCTTCGATGCCTTTTACTGATTTTCCTCTCACATGTTCCAACTCATTGACTTTTTAACTCTAATCTAGAATTCTAGAAACCCTGCCTTTTTTCAGGTTTTATACTGATTTTTCTTTTCATTATGACAATGACATTTTTATCTACTGAATGCTTGCTCTTTATTGTCCCCGGTGTCCCTTTTCATAGGACTTTGTTTTTGTTTATGGATTAAATAGCCACTAAATTTATTTTAGTTGATAGTGTGGCTCAGTCAATTAAGCATTGGACTCTTGATTTCAGCTCAAGTCATGATCTCAAGGTTATGAGATAAAGCCCCACTTGGGGTTCAGTGCAGAGCCTGCTTGGGATTCTCTCTCTGCCCCTCCCCCACTTGTGCATGGGCACGTGCGCACGTGCGCTCTCCCAAAATAAATGAAAAAATTTATATAAAAATAAAATAAATATCCCCTAAACTTTCCTGAAGATGCTAGATGGTGTTCTCCAGTTCTAGATTGCCTACTTTGTTATTTATTTCCTCTGGGGACTATTTTTTCCCATGAATTCTCGCCCTTTGTGTATTCCTCAAAGTTGGTGTTCCTTGTTGGGCTTTCCATTTTGTCTTGAAAATGCCACTAGTCTCTCTTTATCTAAAAGTAAAAGGTTTAACAACTGTACTGATCTCCAAATACCTTTGTATGACTTTCTCACCTTTCAAGTTTGTTCTTTTGTCACCGAAAGCCACACACTAGATAGCTCTGACATCCTCTCCCCCAAAGAGAGCATTCTTTAGCTCTTATAATAACCCCACTTGATACATCTGTGTGTCCGAGTGTGGTCTGGATTCTGGGACCGCTGCCAGTGTGACTTAGAAATGGTTCTTCACAAACTCTTGGTCAGCAGCTAACATCTCTGTATGCGGCTGTCCAAAGGTGGGAGTTGCCCAGCACCAGCATCCATCCAAACTCTGACCCAGTCATTTTCAGTTTCTGGTGGTTCTGGTGGTTCTTGAAAAGCACACCTGGGTCATTTGCCTGCCAGATGATAATAGCTCCCCTCTGCTTCAAACAGGCCAATTCATTAGGAGTCCAGACTGAAGACAGGTATGTGTAAGCCCAACGCTCCCAGTCCTGGGGCACATGGGTGGCTCAGTCTGTTAGGCATCTGACTCTTGATCTCAGCTCAGGTCTTGATCTCAGGGTTGTGAGTTTGAGCCCTGCACCCAGCATGGAGCCTACTTAAAAAATAAAGTAAAAAACAAAGAGGGACAGTCCTTCCTAAGAACAAGAACTGTGACACGGTGAAGCTGCAGTCATGTCTCCATGGTAATGTTGTTAGCGAGTCCTTTTGCTCAACTATAGACAAGCCCATAAAACTCGTTTAAGCCTCCTCTAACTGAAACCTATTTTGCTTATTTCTTATCATGCTTTCTTGAGGCACTGATGAAGGTGTTTTGCAATGACCAGAACATCCCAACCACCAGAGCAGAAAAACCTTGATTGCAGTGGAAAGCCTAGAAGACTACACCCCGCACATCCCCTTCCCTGCCCATGGTCATGGGCTGAATACACACAGACTCTGACCCTTGATCACACCCTTCCTGCCTCCTGCTCTCTTGCACATCCCCCAACCTCCCACTTCTAAAACTCTGGATGTCCAGATTGTGGACAGAGAGGTCCGTTGTTAAGGATTGAGCCTGCCACCTTCCCCGACTGCTGGGAGAAATAAATTTTTCCTTTTTTCCAGACCTCCCTCTCTTGAATTATTGCCTTCTCTTGCAATGAGTTTATCTGACTTTGTTCGGAAATAGTGCTGGCAAACCCTCCTTTCAATTTGTCTAGTGTCCTTGGGATTCCCGGGGACAAAGCAGCTGGCAGCAGTGTCCCGGGATCCTCCGGTTCGTTTCATGAGGAGGGTTCAGTAACAATGTGAGAGCACATACCACCCCCTTTTATATTCCAATCCCACCTGAGGTGAAGGATTACATTCTTAGAGCCTGATTTGGCGGGGAGAAAGATGAAGAAAAAAGGGGGGTAAATTAGAGTCGTAAATATGAGACACCACTATAGTCACACCAGCAATTTACACCTGGCTCATTGGTATTTCTTTATCTAGGATAATTCTAAATTAGAACTCCCCTTACCTGGATTATTAGATTCAGGCAAATCTGTTTATAGCTGAAAGGCTTACATACAAACCTTCACTTGCTCTGCAACTGAATTACAATAGAAATATGGATGAACTAGTAATCCTCATTTCAGTTTTAAAATAGAAAAAGGTCTAAAATGATTATGCATCCTAATCCAGCAGGTGAAATTGGATGAATGCCAAGGGTTCAGATCTGAGGAGATGAGCAGTTAGGTGAGAAAGACTCCAGACTTTTATTTTTTTATTTTTATTAAAAAATTTTAAGTTCATTTATTTATTTTGAGAAAGAGAAAGAGCACACATGAGCGGGAGAGGGGCAGAGAGGAGAGACAGAATCCCAAGCAGGCTCTGAACCATCAGGGAAGAGATAAAGAAAATTCTAAATCGCGGTATTAACCCTTTTATAATCAGGGATAGCATACATGTATGCATCTGTTTTGAAATTTAGTGTTTACTTATTTTATTTTGAGAGAGAGAGAGAGGGAGAGAGAATGAGCACATAAGCAGGTGAGGGGCAGAGAGAGAGGGAGAGAGAGAATCCCAAGTAGGCTCCAAGCTGTCAGCACAGAGGCCGGCAGGGGGCTCAGTCCCCACTTGTGACTCAATCCCACAACTGTGAGATCATGACCTGAGCCGAAATCAAGAGTTGGACATTTAACCCACTGAGCTACCCAGGCACTCTGTTCTATATTCTTAAAAGACTTTAAAGCATTTACAAGAATCTGACACATTAGATGTGAAAAATTTAGGTTGTCATCAGCATTTAAATGTCTGGGGAGCTTTTTTTTATATTCATTTGTTTTTCAATTTATTGTTAAGTGAATGAATACTTAGAGGATGTTTTAAGTAGGCTCCGCCCCCAATGTAGGGCTTGAATTTCTGACCCCGCTCTGAGATCAAGAGTCACATGCTCTACTGACTGAGCCAGCCAGATGGCCCTAATACTTAGAGGAATTTTAAATGTTTTACACCATATTTTTCAGGATAATAAAATGGATATTAGATAAATCACTACTAATAAAGTACATTCCTCAGTTTTAAAAAAAAATCCCCCCTCCCTCCCCTAGTCTCTGCATATTCTGCTGTGAAAGCTGTTCACAGGCCTTTTACATTATTCTGCTATAAGAAAAGGAGAGAATTCCAACAGGGAGGGCAAGACCAGAGTCAGAGTGATAAATTTTTTTCTCATTATAAAATCCTTTTCATGGCTCTGTTGCTCTCTGTCCCACCTTAAACTTGTCTTCGATGGCAAGTTCTTCAGTATTTTGGAATTCTTTCTAGAAACACAGAATGGATAGTGTCCAAAAACAACTTTTAATATTCATGCTAGCCCTTCACCAAATGGTAATAAGAAAATTACTTTTAATAAATTGTGTTGTCCCTCCATATCATCTGTCTTCACAAAAGTAAAACAAACAATAATTAAAACCCAAACTCTTCGAAAGTAGAAAAATTTAAAAACTGATTAATAATTGAGGTCTATTTTGAACTCTGAATGATGGTATGTAGTCAAAGTAAGTTTAGATGAAAGGGAACATATGGACTTCCACACTAATGATAATGATGAAGATGATGACTAATATATTTGGATGCTTGCTCTGCGCAAGCTCTATTTGGGGTCTTGCCTAAACCTAGCCAGGTGGGTACTGATGAGGGAGCATAAGGTAGGCTGAGGGCAAAGTACAAGCTAGCGCATACACCCCCTCTCCAGGTGGGATATGTGTGACATTTCTCAATCACTCCTGGCTGCCCAAGGACAAAGGAAAGGAGAGAAAACAAAGGGTTATACTGACAGTGTATCAGTTATAAATGTCTTGGTCAATTACAAGAAAAAGGCAATCTTCTCAATAGCCTAATCTCCAGAAACCTAAGGACTCAATTTCCTGGACCCCCAACATCACTCCTCCATAGTGATATGGGGAAAAGGTGAGAAGGAGATGGCGGGTAAAATTAAATTTCCTTAGAACCTGCAGCCCATTGACAAGTACTTGAGGCAAATACAGAGTATAGTTTCTCCAGGAACTCCCTACTGTCTTAATGTTAATGCCTCGATAGAGGGAAAAACAACCTTAGTTTGACAATAGCTAGGCCTCCAGTAATCTGTGAGTCATTAGCATATGAAAATCTCTTTGACAACTTCCCTTTTGACTTTATCTCCCCCCAAGTCCTTAGTATATAAGGAACTACTCTACTTTAAAGCCCCAGTGCAGCCCTTTCTGCCCATGGGTCCTGTCCCCATGCTTTAATAAAATCACCTTTTTGCACCAAAGACATCTTCAAGAACTCTTTCTTGGCCATCAACGCTGAACCCCACAAACCCCACCATCACCCCAAAACCTCATCAGGTACCATTGTGGTTCCCATTTTGCAAATGGGGAAACTCATCCGCAGAGAAGGGGTGGTTGCTCCTATCTACAAAGATTTAGACTTTCTGTTGGTCAAGTGCACAGAAAGTAATTCATTCTTTAAACATCTATTTGCCTGTTATCTGAGTCTGGTAAAACAGCATAATATTCAGATGAGATGTGAATAAGAAAGTGTTAAATAGGAAGTTCATCATTATCAGGGTGCTCTGTAGCTCCCAAGGGTAGTAAATTATAATAACATAAAGCAAATGTCGCTAATGAATTAAAGAGCTGTCTTTTCTATTTCAGGCACAATTTTATTTAGGTAATGACGGCCTTTATAGCCCAGGCTAGAAAGCATCTGGCATTATGCCCAGAACTTGCCAAGGTTTCAAGTATTAGAAGAAAAATTATGGTTTGAGTTAATTTGGGATCTTGGCTGGTTGCCTCCACTTACATAGCTTCTGAACTGACAAAGTGGGGGAGGGGGGAGCGGGGTTTTGCTCCACCCTTACTTTAGTAAAATGAATATGTAAGGAGAAGGTAAAGGGATGATATTCGTCCAAAAAAAAAAAAAAGTACGTGTTATTAAAATGAGTCAAAATCAGGACCTTGGGCAGCAGGACCCTGGAGGAGTCTGGGCAAGCTGCCTGGGACCCTGAAAGAGGAAGGAGAGGTGGGGACGGGGGGTACTGGTGGAGCAGAAACTGGCCAGGTGTTTGGTACAGTGATGGCTGGGAGGTGACTCAGCTCACTCCTGGGCACAAAGGTGAGGCGGCGAGGCACAGAGGCTCCCTGAGATTGACAGTTTAAAGGCCCAGAGAAGAGTGACAACACTGACAGCCCCAGGGGGAGGTGTCTCCCTGCCCAGCGAGGGCACCAACTAGATTTACAAGATGAAAGCTTGCAGTATGATCAGCCCCAAATGTGGTTAATTTGAAATAGTTAAGCCCTGGGAAGCATATGGGTAGGGGCCATCCCCAGCAAAACCTAGAGATCCAGAAATAAATCATAGGTACAACCAGGTCCAAGTGAAAAAGCTGAATACCCAGTGGGTGTCTGTGTTTTCTCAAATAAATAAAGAAAAATGAAAAAAGGAAAGATGGAAAGGGGAGGAGAGGTGGGAGGAGAGGGATGGGGGGAGAGAAAGAGAAGGAAGGAAGGAACGGGGAGAGAGAGAGAGGAAGGAAGGAAGGAAGGAAGGAAGGAAGGAAGAAAGAGAAAGAAAGAAAGAAAGAAAGAAAAGAAAAGAAAAGAGAAAAGAAAAGAGGAGGAGCTCTTATTTGTACCTTTTGTCCATTTCTATGTGTAACCACTCTTATCACAGTGGATTTCAAACTACCAGGGTGAAGTCACTGCACATGGAGTTGAGAAGGAATGCACAAAATTGGCTCCCAGGGGCCAGTACCAGCTGCCTGCAGCTGTCCCTGGGTCTGGCCTACACTTACGAATCTGATTGGTTCTTATCCTTAAAGCAGAGACAACTATAATATGGTGACTTTGTGTCCCTCCTCCACTGATTACGCATCCACCACAGAATCCAAAACTGGGGCTTGATGTACTTTAGAAATTTGGATGTTTACACAAAACTTTCTATAAATGTTGCTAAATTCTTTGGTTGTTTTATATCAAATAAAATCCTCTGGGCAGAGTTTCAAATGTGTCTGAAAATTACTTGTAAAGCTATTAGGATAACAAAATGTAATTTAAATATAATTTTGCTGCTAAAATGTGTTAATTAAAATATGCTAATGTCTTTTGAGTTGTTCTTGTGGAATATAAACAATGTTTGAAAGCTATTTACCTACAGAAATTGTTCCAAATGACATTTCTGGATCAAAGGTTCTAAAAACTCTCTGGTAATTCTGTTTATTAATGTAGTCAGTAGCTGCTGGTATCTTTAGTGTTTTTAGTGTTAATACAACATTGAGACAGTAAATATTTATGTAAAGACCTTATAAAAATTAGAGTTCAACATTATAGCTACCTATTGAAATAATGGACCAATTTCCATAAAAATAGCTATAGGAGAGTGAAAGCCTCAAAGCCCTAATTTTTCTGTTTTTCTCATTATGCTCTATTACCTCATTCCATCCATTTATGCTCACTCTTCTCTGCTCTTCTCCAGGACCTCAGAGTTAGACCCCTGTGGAGTATATCTCCGAGCTCCTGGCCATCGGCTTCTGATTGAGTTTGGCAAATGGGAACGTAGAAATTAGAAGATGGGAGAGACAAGTCAGGATATTTTCCCCCTTCTTTTCTTGCTTCGGAGTCATATTTTGGGCAATAACTGGATCCTTCCATGAAAACAATTCGCACTGAACAGAACTTCTCCAGTGATGCTATTTCTGCCCTTTGTGTCTTCTGTCCAAGGGATTTTAGCGTCTCTGCACAGCTGCTAGTCTTGAGGTCCTTGGCCTTGTTTCCTTTCTTCCCTAAACTCTGCCTACACCTCTAAAATCTTACCCTCACTCAGGTCTCTTCATTTGAACCATCTGGAGTGAATTATTCTTTATTTTGGGATCTGTTAGAAATAAGCCCACAGACCCAATTAAAGGAGGGACGGGGAGACTGGGAGCACAGTGAAGTGAGGTTTTCTTTAATCAACATTCTTGCAAGAACAGGTATCTGACAGGCTCACTCGGGGCAGTTACAGCAGACAATTTATCTCCTAGCCTGCAAGTCCCTCCCCTGCTTCCTCATTGGCTGAGCACTACAGAGGTTACAGCCTTACCTGGGTGTCACCTATGCCCATGTAAGGCAAAAAGTAGTCTGATTGGAACAAATGTACCTTCCCTGAGGTGACATAGAGACTTTCAGTCCCTCCTCCCTTTGTTCTTTGGCACATGTTCATTGCAAAGCCCGTGAAAATAAGCCCGTGAAACGGAGAGGGGAAGAAGAACCACGAAGTGATGTGTCTAAGAGTTTGGAACTCCACTGTAAGGGGTGGGAGTTCATACATATTTCCAATAGGTTGTAAACCTATTGTTAATTAGACAGCACGGCCTTTATTTGGTATTTCTGAAAATGAACCATCTCCCTTACTTCTTAGAGATCCTGCCCTAATACATTCATATTGTAGTTTTCACTTGTACTTTCTATTAACTGTGAATGAAATTCTAAGAGCAGTTAGTCTGTATGTTTGTATTCTCTATCACACCCCTTTGGGGAGATTTATTTAAAGCATTGTACAGCATGGGCACAAACCAGTCAAACCAGATGTTGACTTGTATGTTGTTTTAGTGTATTCTGGGTGAATATTAGTCCTTTTTGGTACAATGAACCCTAATTCCAATTTATTAGAATTGAAAGAAATAAAAAAATACCTGATGAGATCTAAAAATAAAATGCACTAGCTGATTCTACAGCCAAGGAATTGCCTTCAATTCTTTATTCTGTTATTTCCTGTTTGAAATGGTTTTCTCACTGAAACTGACTTTCATCCTGCTCTCTTTCCAAAATGTGGCAAATTTACAGGACCAGGCCCCAGAAGTGGAAAAAAAGATATCATAGAGCAGCAGTGATACCAAATTTTAGTGTGCATCGGGGTCATCTAGAGCACTTGTTAGGGACACAGACTGCTAGACCAATTCCCTTGGTCTTTGTCTCCCGTTCCTGGCACAGAGTTCCTAAAATCCCTAGAACTCAGAATTTCCCCAATGATAGAATATCTTGTTATTCTTATGAATAAACACACCAGAGTTTATGCTAATGAGGGGCAGGATGGGGCTGGTCATCAGGATGACTGGGCAGTAGAGGGTTGGAAATTTCAGCACCGCCCCCCCAACCTCTGAGAAGTTGAGGAGGGGAAGGCTGGACATACTTCTCTATAAAAACTCTAGAACAAGATTTGATGAGCTTCTGAATTGGTGAACTCATCCCCAAGCTGTGAGGGCGGCACACCCCAGCTCCATGGAGGACAGAAACTCTGTGCTTGGGATGCTCCCAAGACCTCACCCTGTACACCTCTTCATCTGGTTTATCATCCTGTATCCGTTATAATATCCTATATAATAAACTGGTAAAGTACATAACTATTTTCCTGAGCTTTGTGAGCCATCTAGCAAATTATCAAACCCAAGGAGGGGGGTGTGGGAACCCTGATTTATAGCTTGTATGTCAGAAGCATAGGGGACAACCTGGACTGGTGATTCGTGTCCAAAATGGGGGCAGTCTGTGTCTTGTGGAATGGAGAGCCCTTACCCTGTGCAATCTGACACTCTCTCTAGGTAGATGTGATGTGGAGAGACTTTGCAAAAGAAATATAGAAAAAAAAATCTCCTTAAACTAACAGCCCACTGACAAATATTTGATGGGCAGTAGGACCTTCCTCCAGGAACTCAACTGCCCCAATGTGAATACTTTGCTAGAGGCAAAGGCAACCTTAGCTTAACATTCGCCTAACCTCCAGGATCCTATAAGTCTTCTTTGACATATGAAAATCCCTTTGGAAACTTCCTTTATCTCTACTCCCCAGGATATATGTTGGCAATCGTTCCCCATGCATACAGCCCACTGATATCCATTTGAAGGGTCTCATGACTAAGGTTTTACTAGACAGTAGTAAATGACCTTATCCAAACAGCTAGCCCCTCAAGGTTCTGGAAACCTTGTTTCCAAATTCCTGAGAGACTTAGGCTATCCCTAAACCCTTTCCAACTTGAAAGTATATAGCCCCTCACAACCCCAGTGCAGCTCTTTCTGCCCACAGTCCTGTCCACATGCTTTAATAAAACCACCTCTTTTGCACCGAAGACATCCCAAGAATTCTTTCTTGACCACTTGCTCCCGGACCCCAACATTTCACATCAGATGGTGTCAGAAGTGAGTTAAGCTTATAGGACATACAGCCTAGGATTGCTCAGAACTGAAATGTTTGGTGGTGATGGAAAACACACCAGAGGTGTGGCCTGAGAATTTGCTTTTTTTTTTTAAGTAATCTCTGCACTCAACATGGGACCTGAGCTCAGGACCCCAAAATTAAAAGCCACGTGTTCTATTGACTGAGCCAGGCAGGCACTCCTTGCCTCCAAGAATTTGCCTTTCTAACATGTTCCCAGCTGATGCTGATGCTGCCAGTCTAGGCACACACTCTGAGAACCACTGTAATAAATTATCTGGATCATGTAACATATAGTTGTCTGATGGCTCTTTCGATTATTCTTATCCATTATACAGTTTATACTGGCACTGTTTACTGCTTGTGAAAAAAAGGAGAGATTACAAATCAACTAAAAAACATTTGTTTGCCCTAAATACTAAGTACCTTTCTCAATACTTTTAACTTTCAGGCCTTGTGTTCATGTTGTGAGGAATCCTGGGAAGATAGTTGTGGGAAAGTCCTGGGTCCTTTCCTAAACTTTCTACAGCATTTTATTCCATTTCCCGAAGCAACGATTGTATATATTTTCTGGATTATAGATGCAAAGTCTTATAAAAAGAATTAATTCATTTGCAGTTACAAAGACATATTGGAATGATTTACTTCCTAATTGGAGACGGTCTTGTTTCCATAGGCCGTCAGAGACAATGAGTCAGGCAATAAACCAAATAAATTTTAGTGCTTAACAACTCTTGTATTTCCTGCTTAGCCTCAAAGTGCAAGAGGAGTGAGGAAAAGATGCAGTATTTCAAAGATACAAGTGTCTGTTCTGTTACAAAACCAGATGGACTTATGTCGAAGCAAGATATCCAGATATCTGGAGGCTTCTTTTTATTGGGAAAAGAATCTACCGTTCTAATGTTTCTGGGTAACCCCACATTTATAGTTAAGGTTGAACATCCTAGGAAACTTAAGAAAGAAAACTGAAGCAAAGAAAAAATCATAAATTTAACTGAATCATAAACCCTTTGGGAGTTCTCCCTTTCACAGTCAGCTCCCAGCCAGAGGAGACTACGAAGGTAATAAGTTCTCCACCTGACCCAGATCACTGCCATCTTGGAAAATGGATTCTGTTGCTACATCTTGGCCCATGACCTAGGCTATCTGGATTAGGACATGCTCTTAGCAGTCTTCCAGTTGGACTACCTGGAATCATATTCAGAGTTACTTTTAAAATATTGCCTTAAATTGTCATCCACTCCTAAAGAACTCATGTGGTCACTGGCAGTTGGAAAAGCAGCCTGAACTTGCTCACAATAGTGGCACACAGGTGAACCAGGTATGGGAGCAACCTTGGCACTAAGGCACCTTCAGTTACTCTAGGGCAGGTAACTAAGGCACTTTTGTACTGGAAATGATACTTTCCCCAAGTCCTTCCCCCACAACTTGATCTGAGATGATGAGATTTTCCCCTTTTCTAGTAAGAGCTTTCAAATGTAGCCCCTATGCTCACTTCAGTCTGGATGTATCTGCCCAAATGTGATTATTAGCTAGTTCCCTTTATATACATATAAAAGCATCTGTTTGCATGTTTAAAATAAACTCACTCTGGTAGTATGTGCTTCCCCTGCTGAGCAGAACACTTATAAATATGTGGCTTCAGGGGGAAAAATAGTATTTCTCACCGTAAATGGAACCAAAAAAAGGGGGAAATGATGTGGAAATTTTACTGCTGCTGCCTGGTATTCTATTTTTATCCAGGCAAGGCAAGTTTATGACATACGTAGAGCCAGATTCAAGTTTGGGTTTGAATTGGCATGATCTGAATCGGTCAAAGCTATATCAACTAGCTGGGATATCTGGAAATGTTTACATGCAGGTTTTGATGCTTAAAGTACACTAGTATTGCATTGCTGATGTCAGTATTCAGAAAAAATAGAATTATGCAGGAAACAAGCTTTTGGAATCTTTTCACTAGAGGAAGGTATTCTGCTGCTCTTTTAAGGAAATTCTAAATAATAATATCTGTAAATCGGAGGACTGGTTTCCATTAGGATTCATACCAGGCCAACTCTTCTAATGTTCTTCAGTTTTGTAGTCAAGAATCTCTCTCTACCATACATTTCAGCTGGCAATATCAAGACAAAGAGATGCTTTTTGGAAACGGTCTACATGGGCCTGTCTGATCAAACAACTTAGCTGCCATGATATCTATTCAAACAACAAGATCCTTTTTTTTTTTTTTTAAGTCACATACTTGTTTTAAGTTTAAGTAGCTTTGGTAGATTCTGGTGAGCATGCTTGCATCATTTGAGTGCTGAATATGAAAGAAACTCACCACACCAGTGTTGTGTGTATGTGTGTTTATATAGAGAGATATATAGCTATATCCACATCTGTATGTATATCAAGAGAAAGTTACAATGAGGAATTGGCTCACTCAGTTATGGAGGTTGAGAAGTCTTATGATTCACCAACCGCAAGTTGGAGACCCAGGAAAGCCAATGATAGAATTCCAGTCTGTGTCTGAAGGCCTGAGAACCAGGTGAGCCAATAGTACAAATCCCAGTCCAAGGGCAGGAAGGGACCAACGTCCTGGCTCAACAAGCACTCAGGAAGAAAAAGCTGTGAGTTCTTCTTTCACCTTTCGTTCTATTCAGGCTGTCAGTGGATTGGATGGTATCCGTCCACATTGAGGAGGGCAATCTGCTTTGCTGAGCCTACCAATTCAAATGTGAATTTCATCTGGAAACATCCTCATAGACAGACCTAGAAAAAATGTTTAACCTGGGCACCCCATGGCACAGTCCACTTGCCATATGGCATTAACCATCCCACTATTCTTCAAAAAGGAAAATGAAATAAAGTGATTTCCAGGTAAACAGAGCTTGAGAGAATTGATATATCAGAACTGTGGTACGCTAATACTAAAAAGAGTCCTTCAAGCTGAAAAAAAAGACATCAGACCAAATCCAAAAGAGGGAATGAAGACTATAAAAAGTGATAAATTTGTAAATAGATAGATAAATTCTTTTTTTTCTTCCCAATTGATTTAAAAGACATAAAATTATTTAAAGCAATAATTAACATTGTGTTGGTGGGTTTATAGAATATTTAGATGTAATGGCACCTTTATATGCTATATCTGTATATGTAATGAACTATATAAATATATAAAATATAAGTATTTTAAATGTAAGCATTATAAATAGCATCTAAACATGTACAAATGCAAGGAGGGAGAAGGAAATAGAAAGTGTAATAAAGTTCCTGGGTATTTTATCAGAATTACATGAGTATTAATCTGAAGTAGATCAGATTAAGATGTGATCAATTAAGATGCATATTTTAATCTCTCACAGAAACAACTATGAAGACCATTCAAAATATATAAATAAAAATCAACAGAGGAATTTAAATGGTAAAAGTTTTGCTTAACATACAAGAAGGCAATAAGGAGAAAGAGTAACAAAAAAGTTTTAGATATACAGAAAACAGAAAAATACCAGGTGTAAATCCAACCATATCGATAATTACATTAAATGTAAATGAACTAAACTCCAGAAAAATGCAGATATTGTCAGAATAAATAAAAGCGCAAGTTCCAACTATGATCTGACTGCACAATTTGTAATCCATATTAGCAAGAATATAGAAGACTTGAACAACACTATTAACCAACCTACTAACCAACTCAACCTACCTAACATTTTGTAGAACACTCTACCCCACAATAGCAGGAAACACATTATTTCAAGCATACATGGAAAATGCTCTAGCATAGATCACATGCTAGTCTTAAACAAGTCTCAATAAATTAAAAAATACTTAAATTATTCAACATATACTTGACTACAATGGAAAAATTAGAAATGAATAGAAAGAAATTTGGAAAATACCCAAAACTATGGAAATTAAGCAACACACTTCTAGATAATCCATGTGTCAAATAACTCATAATGGAAATTTAAAAATATTTTGAACTTAATGAAAATAAAAACATTAAAATGTATGGCATGTATGTAGAGCAGTGTTTAGAGGAAATTTGTAACTTTAAGTACCTCTATAAAAAGGAAGTTCTCAAATCAATAATCTAAGCTTATGTTTTAATAATCTAGAAAAAGAAGAGTAAAGTAAACCTAAGCATAAGGAAGCATAAGGAAGGATATATTCAAGATCTGAGTGGAAATCAGTGAAATAGAAAATAGGACATCAGTAGAAAAAAATCAATAGAGACAAAAGTTGGTTCTTTGAAAAGCTCAACATAATTGATAAACTTCAGTTAGACTGACCAAGAAAAAAGAAAAGACAAAAATTACCAAAATCAGGAATAAAAAAGGATCATCAATGCCAATCCTACAAAAATAATAAGGGACTGTTATGGACAACTTTGTGCCAACATGAAATGGATAAATTCCCAGAAAGATACAAATTACCAAAATTGACTAAAAAATAAATAGAAAAGCTAAATAGACCTAAACAAACAAAGATATTAAACTTGTAATTAAAAATCTTCCTACAAAGAAAAGCTCAAGCCCAGATGGCTTTGGATTCTATCAAGTATCTGGAAGAAAAAAATGGCAATCCCACATAAACTCTTTCAGCAAACAGAGGAGGAAGGAACATTTTCCAGTCCATTCGGAGTCTAGTATAACCCTAACAACAAAGCCAGACAAAGACACAATAAGAAAAGAAACTACATATCAACATCCCTAATTAACCTGGTCCTATACCATGACCAGGGGTGATTTATCCCAGGAATGCAAGGTTGATTAAACATTCAAAAATCAATTTATGTAATACATCATGCTAATAGAATTAAGGACAAAACCTACACATCCATCTTAATAGAAACAGAAAAAGCATTTGACAACAGTCAGAAGCCATTCATGATAATAACTCTCAACAAAATAGGACTAGAAAGGAACTTCCTCAATCTTTTTTTTTTTTTAATTTTTTTAATTTATTTTTGAGAGACAGAGAGAGACAGTGCGAGCAGGGTAAGGTCAGAGAGAGAGGGAGATACAGAATCCGAAGCAGGCTCCAGGCTCTGAGCTAGTTGTCAGCACAGAGCCCGATGCGGGGCCCGAACCCACGAACCGTGAGATCATGACCTGAGCCGCAGCCAGACACTTAATCAACTGAGCCACCCAGGCGCCCTGGAACTTCCTCAATCTTATAAAACAGGCATCTACAAAAAAGCTTCAGTTAACATTTTTTTTTAAACTAGGCTCTATGCCCAGCATGGAGCCCAATAAGAGGCTTGAACTCAAACCCTGAGATCAAATACCTGAGCTGAGATCAAGAGTCAGACACTTAACTGACTGAGCCACCCAGGCACCCCAGCTAACATTATTCTTTTTTATTTTTTAATGTTTATTTATTTTTGAGATAGAGACAGAGTGTAAGCAGGGGAGGGACTGAGAGAGGGGGAGACACAGAATCCGAAGTAGGCTCCAGGCTCTGAGCTGTCAGCAGAGAGCCTGACACGGGGCTCGAACCCACAAACCATGAGATCATGACCTGAGCCAAAGTCGGAGGCTTAACTAGCTGAACCACCCAAGTACCCCTAACATTATTCTTAATAATGAAAGACTGAATGTTTTCTCTGTAATATCAAGAATAAAGCAAGAATATCTGCTTTCCCCACCCCTATTCAACATTGTACTAAAGAAATGCAATAAGGCCAGAAAAATAAATTAAAGGCATACAGATTGAAAGGAAGAAGTTAGTCTTTATATCCACGTGACATAATCCTAAATAAAGAAAATCAACAAAAATTTACTAGAACTAAAATGAGTTTAGCATGTTGCAGGATAGAAGATAAACTGAAAAATCAATTGTATTTCTATATGCCAACAACAATCTAAAATTAAATCAAGAAAATAATTCTTTGAAAAAAATTTTAAAAAATATTTGTTTATTTTTTGAGAGAGAGTACGAGTTGGGGAGGGGCAGAGAGAGAGGGAGACATAGAATCTGGACCAGGCACCAGGCTCCAAGCTGTCAGCTTAGAGCCCAATGTGGGGCTTGAACCCACACACCATGAGATCATGACCTGAGCTGAAATCGGACACTTAACTGACTGAGCCACCCAGGTGCCCCCTCTTTTAATTCCAGTACAGGTACAGTGTTATATTAGATTCAGGTGTAAATACAGTGATTCAACAATTCTATACATTGTTAAGTGCTCATCATGATAAGTGTACTCTTAATCCCCATCACCTATTTCACCCATCCCCCCTCACCTGCCTCCTCTCTTATAACCATCAGTTTGTTCTCTATAGTTAAGAGTCTGTTTGGGGCACCTGGGTGGCTCAGTTGGTTAAGCGTCTGACTTTGGCTCAGGTCATGATCTCGCGGTTCATGGGCTCAAGCCCTGAGTCAGGCCCTGTGCTGACAGCCAGCTGAGAGCCTGGAGTTTGTCTTTGGATTCTATGTCCCCCTCTCTCTCTGACCCTCCCCTGCTTACGCTGTATCTCTCTCTCTCTCTCCCTCTCTCTCAAATAAATTAAAAAATAATTTTAAAAAATTTGAGTCTGTTTTTCAGTTTGTCTTTTTTTCTTTGTTTCTTAAATTTCACATATCAGTGAAAACATATGGTATTTGTCTTTCTCTGACTTACTTCACTTAGCAATATACCCTTTAGATCCATCCATGCTGTTACAAATGGCAAGATTTCATTCTTTTTATGGCTGAGTAATATTCCATTGTGTATATATACCACATGCTCTTTATCCATTCATCTATTGTTGGACACTTGGGTTTCTTCCATAATTTGACTACTGTAAATAATGCTTCAATGAACAAGGGGTGCATATAACTTTTTGAAATAGTGTTTCCATATTCTTTGGGTAAAATACCCAGTAGTGGAATTACTGGATCATATGGTAGTTCTATTTTCAATGTTTTGAAGAACCTCCATACTGTTAAGAAAATAATTCTTTTCACAATGGTATCAAAATGAATAAAATGCATAGGAATAAACTTAATAAAATACAAGTATACTAAAAATTAGAAAACACTGCTAAGATAAAGAAAAGCTAAATAAGTGGGAAACATTCCATGTCCATGGATTGGAAAGCTCGTTATTAACAGGTGGCAATTATCCCCCAAATGATCTGTAGTTTCAATGCAATGCCTATCTAAATTCCAGCAAGCATTCTAATAGAAATTGAGAAGCTGTTCGCAAGGTGTATATGGAATGCAAAGAACCTGAATTAGCCCAAACGATTTTGAAAAGTAAGGACAATATAAGATTTTGTATACCTGTTTTTCAAACTTACTATAAAGGTACAGATTGGTGGCTTTAGTGTAAGGATACACATAGATATCACTGAAGCAAAATTGAGAGTCAGAATTAAATTTATGGCTTATATTTATGGCTAATTCATTTTCAACAAAACTGCCCAGACAACTGAGTGGGGGAAAGAATAGTCTTTTCAACAACAAATGGTCCTGAGGCAAAAGAAAAAAAAATAACCTTAATCTACAGAACACAAAAATCAACTTCAAATAGATCACAGACCTAAATATAAAATCTGAAATACATTGAAGAAAATCTTGGTGACCTTAGATTAAGCAAGCATTTCTTAGATGTGATACTCAAACCATGATCTATAACAGAACAATTTGATCAAATAGACTTCATCAAAACTTAAAACTCTTCAAAAGAAAGCATTAAAAAAATTAAAAGTCAAACCACAGGGGCACCTGGGTGGCTCAGTCGGTTAAGCAGCCGACTTTGGCTCAGGTCATGATCTCACGGTTCATGGGCTCAAGCCATGTGTTGGGCTCTGTGCTGACTGCTCAGAGCCTGGAGCCTGCTTCGGATTCTGTGTCTCCCTCTCTCTCTGCCCTTCCCCCACTCGCACTCTGCCTCTCTCTCTCTCTCTCAAAAAAAAAAAAACATTAAAAAAATTTTTTTAAATCAACATACAGAAATCGGTTGCATTTGTATACACCAACAATGAAGCAACAGAAA